>CM062817.1:1763388147-1764588147 GCA_031772625.1 Pinus tabuliformis
TGTGTTATATTAATGTGTTAATGGTTTTTAATGCATTAGTGTTCTTTATGTTTATAGTATTAATGTTAGAGGTCAATCATTGCCGTTGGTCGAATGTCTCTTTGCGCAAAAGATTGTATCAAAATGAAAATCAACTATGGCGAGATATCGACTCAGATGTTTATTAGATGATGCATACTAATTTTGTTGGGGTTTATATTAATTGAGTTTATATTGTTCAATAGGTTTTAACATTGTTCATTTGGGCTATATTTTTCCTTGTGCATTTATAATCCATTGGATTTCATGAATTAATATTTATCTCGGGTTTTATATACCTTGGGCTTATAATATTTATCCCTTAGGTTTAGTATTATTCCCTTGGATTTTTAGTATTAATCATTTTGATTTAAATTATTCCCTTGTGTTTGTAATGTCAATCCCTTGGGTTTATTAATCTAAGGGTTCTTATTCCTAAGGTATAATATTATTCATAGGGCTTATAATATTAATCCTTGGGTCTAATATAAATCCCCTTGGTTTATAATCATGGTCAATCATGGTCCAATTTCACATTGTTACAAATATTTTCTCAATATGAAAATCAACCATGGTCCAACGTTTCATTGTGACAAATATTGTCTCCATACAAAAATCAATCATGGTGAACCTGGATGTCACACTATGACAAAGTTTGTCTCAATATGAAAGTCAACCATGGTCAACCATGGTCCAACATTGGATTCTCACAAATATTGTCTCAATAAAAAATATTATTCATAGAGTTTGTAATATTAATCCTATGGTTTCATATAAATCTCTTGGTTTTAAGATTGCCTTGATACGAAAATCAACCATTGTAAACCATGTTCTAACATGGAATTGTGATAAGGATTCTCTCGATATGAAAATCAACCATGGTCAATCATGTTTATTTTCATGCTTATAATATTTTTCTAAGGGTTTATATATGTAGGGTTTTTAATATTAGTCCCTTGGGTTTAATATTATACCCTTGGCTTCATAACCCCTTGGGATTTTAGTATTGATCCCTTGGTTTTATTATTCCCTTGGGTTTATAATATCAATCCATTGGGTTTATAATATTAATCATGGTCAACCATGGTTAATCATAGCCAAGCATGTTCAACCATGGTCAAACCATATGGATATCAAAATCAACCATGGTCAACCATGGTCCAACATTGTCTTGTCACAAAGATTGTCTCGATATGAAAATGAATCATGGTCAACCATTCTTAACCATGTTCCAATGTTGATTTGTGAGAAGGATTGTTTCTGTATGGAAATAAACCATGGTCAACCATGTTTATTTTAGGGTTTATAATATTCATTTTAGGGTTTGTATACCTTGGGTTTATAATTTTTATCCATTAGGTTTATTATTCCCTTGGGTTTATAATATCAATCCCTTGGGTTTATTGATCTAAGGGTTCATATTCCTAGGGGTTGATATTATTCAAAAATGGTTAATCGTGGTCCAACATCGCATTGTGATAAGGATTGAATGAATATGAAAATCAATCCTCCTCAACCATGCTTATTTTAGTATTTTTAATATTTATCTTAGGGTTTCTATATGTTTGGTTTATAATATTAGTCCCTTAGGTTCATAATCCCTTGGGGTTTTAGTATTAATCCCTTGGGTTTATTCCATTGGGTTTATAATATCAATCCCTTGGGTTTATTATTCCCTTACGTTTATAATATCAATCATGGTAAACCATTGTCAATCATAGCCAACCATAGTCAACCATGTTCAATGTCGCATTATGACAATGATTGTCTCACCACGAAAAAAACCATGTACTTTATTTTAGTGTTTGTAATATTTATATTAGGGTTTGCCAATGTTGGGTTTATAATATTAGTCCCTTGGGTATAATATTATTCCCTTGGTTTCATAATCCCCTGGGGTTTTAATGTTAATTCCTTGGGTTTATTTTTCCCTTCAGTTCATAATATCAATCCCTTGGGTTTTTTATTAACATGGGTTTATAATATCAATAATGGTTAACCATGGTCAACCATAACCAACCCTAGTCAACAATGGTCGCATCTCGCATTATGACAAAAAATGTCTGCATATAAAAATCATGGACAATCATGGTCAACCATGGTGAGTCATTGTTGATCATGATCAACCATGTTTTATAGAGTTAGACATGGTCAAACATGGTTAATCATGGTCAAACATGTTTGAACACAACCTTGTGAAAAAGATTGTTTCAGTATGAAAATCAACCATTGTCATCCAAGGTCCAATATATCATTATGATAAGAATTGTCTCAATATTAAAATCAACCATGGTCAATCATGTTTATTTTTAGTGTTCATAATATTTATTGTGGGTTTTATATATGTTGGGTTTATAATATTAGTCACCTCAGTTTATTATTATTCCCTTGGGGTTTTAGTATTAGCCCCTTGGGTTTACTATTCCCTTGAGTTTATAATATCAATCCATTTGTTTTATAATATTAATCATGGTCAAACACGGCCAATCATAGCTAATCATGTTCAACCATGGTCAAACCATATGGGTATGGAAATCAACCATGGTCAACCATAGTCCAACATTGTGTTTTGACAAATATTGTCTCGATATGAAAATCAACCATGGTTAAACATGGTCCAATGTTGCATTGTGACAAGGATTGTCAGTGTATATAAATCAACCATGGGAAACCATGTTTATTTTAAGGTTTAGAATATACATGTTAGGGTTTATATACCTTCGGGTTACATCCCTTAGTTTTATTATTCCCTTGGGTTTATAATATCAATACCTAGGTTTATTGATCTAAGGGTTCATATTCCTAGGGTTTAATATTATTCAACAATGGTCAACCATAATCAACCATGTTCAACTATAGTCAACTATGGTCCAATGTTCCATTGTGACAAGGATTGTCTCAATATGAAAATCAAACGTGCTCAACCATGATTATTTTAGTGTTTTTAATATTTATCTTAAGGTTTTTATACGTTGGGTTTAGTATTAGCCCCTTGGGTTTTTATACGTTGGGTTATTATATTAGTCCTTTGGGTTTAATATTATTCCATTGGGTTCATAATCTCTTGAGGTTTTTGTGTTAATCCCTTGGGTTTATTATTCCATTGGGTTTATAATATCCCTTGGGTTTATTAATATCTTAGTTTTATAATATCAATCATGGTAAACCATTATCAATCATAGCCAACCATGGTCAACCATGGTTGAATGTCGCATTGTGACGGATTGTCTCACCATGAAAATAAACCATGTTTATTTTAGTGTTTATAATATTTATATTAGGGTTTACCAATGTTGAGTTTACAATATTAGTCCCTTGGGTTTAATATTATGCCCCTTCTTTCATAATCTCTTGGGTTTTAAATCTAAAGAAATTATTTGCCATTTCCTTTGAGAGATTGGTATTGGATTTGAGTTTTATCACACATTGGGTTTATAATATTAGTAGTGGATTTAGCTTTTATCGGTAGTGGGTTTAGTTTTTATTGGTAATGGATTTAGCTTTTATCACACATTGGGTTTATAATAATTTCTTTAGATCTTATCACACATTCGGTTTATAATAGTTTCTTTAGATTTTATCACACATTGGGTTTACAATATTAGTTGCTTGGGTTTATTATTCCCTTAGGTTTACAATATCGATCATGGTCATCCATTTTCAATCATAGCCAACTATGGTCAACCATGGCTAAATGTCACATTATGACAATGATTGTCTCACCATGAAAATAAACCATGTTTATTTTAGTGTTTGTAATATTTATATTAGGGTTTACCAATGTTGGATTCATAATATTAGTCCCTTGGGTTTCATATTACTTTTCTGGTTTCATAATCCCTTGGGGTTTTAATATTAATCCCTTGGGTTTAATCTTTTGGGATTTAGTATCAACCATGGTTAACCGTGGTCCAGCATGACACTGTGACAAGGATTGTCTCAATATTAGAATCAACCGTGCTCAACCATATTTATTTTATGATTTTTAATATTTATCTTAGGGTTTTAATACCTTGGGTTTATAATATTAGTACCTTGCGTTTAATATTATTCCCCCGAGTTCATAATCCCTTAGATTTTTAGTATTAATCCATTGTGTTTGTGGGTTTGTTATTCCTTTGGGTTTATAATATCATGGTTAACCATGATCCAACGTTGCATTGTGACAAGGATTGTCTCTATATGGGAGTCAATCATGGTCAACCATGTTTATTTTAGGGTTTATAATATATATGATAGGGTTTATATACCTTGGGTTTATAATTTTTATCCCTTAGGTTTATAATATCAATCATTATCAACCATTTTCAACCATAGTCATCCATGGGGTTTTAGCATTAATCATTGGGGTTAGTTTTCCCTTGGGTTCATAATATCAATCCCTTCTGTTTATTATTATCTTGGGTTTATAATATCAATCATGTTCAACAATGGTCAACCATGGTCAACGATGTTTTATAGAATCAAATATGTTCAACCATGGTGAATCGTAGTCAACCATTCTAAATGTTGGTATTTTAGTATTAATCCCAATGGTTTGTTATTCCTTTGCATCAAACATGGTGAATCATAGTCAACCATTTTCAAATGTCGCTTTGTGACAAAGTTTGTCTCAATATGAAAATCAACCATGGCCAACCACGGTCAACCATTGACCAACATCACTTTGTGACAAAGAATTAGATATTATTATTAATTATTATCATTATTAATTATTATTATGTAAAAATAAATTTATTATTATTATTATTATTATTATTTAACAATATTTAATAATATTTACTTAAAAAAACATTAAGAGTAATTAACTAAATAACTATTATTTATCCGTTATTATAAGTAAATTATTATTATTATAACATAAAATAAAATAAAATAAAAAAAATTATATTTTTTTCTAATAGCAATATTCATTTTTTTAATAAATAACTAATTATTTATTTACATTTTTATAACAAATAAATGAATTATTATGATTATATTGTTATTTTTATTATATATTTATGAATGCTTTGTGTAATATCTAGAAATGAAGCCTTATAACTATATGGAAAACATTTAGTAAAATAAATATTATTATTAAGATTATTATTGTTAATTAATATTATTAATATTATTATTAAATATTTAAATTATATTAAATAATATTAAATAAAATATTATATAGTAACTTAATATTATTTAAGGGATGTTCTTTTTATTAAGAGCAATATAAATCAATGTAATAACAATATTAAGATATAGATTTTGTAGTTTTCTAGCTTTATGGGTTTTAACATACTTTTAGTCTTATTATGAATTTCTATGTGTTCCTTATATGATTGACTTATAAATAAATTAAAATATTGATTATTGGTTATAGTTATTAAAATTGGATATAATATTGATTCACCCCACCTCTTAGTATTATTTTAGTTTGTAACACAAATTTCAAAAGATGTTTTGTACTTATAAAATACATCTGATCTCATATACTTGAGCCTTTTGAGAGAAACATTTCATCATCAAATTTAGAAAAATGTATATAGATGTAATATGACCCCTCACAAATTTCCTTGTCCTATTTTTCCCTATTAATGTGCTTTCCATGAAGGTTATTGACATTGGATTTAACACATCATACTAAAGACCATATTTTCAATATTAAAATTGGATTTAACACATCACACTAAAAGTTATATGTACAACTTCAAATTGTTATAGCTTCTCTCTTACTTTACATTAGTGTCCTCCAAATCTAGAACCCTACAAGCATCAATTCTCAAGGGACTCTTTTTTTATTTTATATTAGTCTCACTTAACTCTAAGATCCTACAACAACAATTCTCAAGGGACTTTCTTACAACAAGTTTAGAATGTATTACAAGGATATACTCAATATGAACCCAACATGTTACATGATGAAATTGAACTCTAGTGGAAAAGATAACTAAATGTCTCTCAACCACTAAAAGCACACCCAATTAACAATAAAAAGTCTACAATTTAAATATAATATAGATTTAATAGTTTCAAACGAGCATAATTATGTTTCCTTTCTTGAATAATTTTAAATATTCATTTGATGTGCTAATCATTATTTTTATTATATTTATGATTATAAATAGATGAAATGGTAATTATGATTTACTATATTATAAGTTTCATATTATTTGTGCGTTTGTCACAAATTCTTATAGGCATTTTAATCACCATTTTAACATTTGTGATTATGAATATAGTGAAATAGCAATTATGGATTATTATCAAATAATTCTATCATTATCGAATTTCACTATGGATGAGACAAGGAGTTGTTACGAAAAGTTTGTTTCCAGGGATAAAAGGGAGATAAATTGATTGAATTCAATATTAACAATATAAAATTTCCACAAGCTGTAGAGTAGTCAATTACTATTATTTTATGGAACTTCAAGGTGAGAAGCCCTCTATTGGAAACCCATCCATTGGGTATAAATCCAACCGTGTTTATGGGAAAATCCCACTGTGGCTTATTTGGAAAATAAAACACTTATATATGAAAATAAACATAAGAGGAATTGGGATGGGACTATCATATGCATTAAAATGGTGTGAGAATCGATAAATCACATATTTCTCAGTTATTCCTTTGCTAAGTTCATCTAAAATGAAGATTTAAACTTAAATGTGGAAAATATAAATGGAATCATATGGCTTTGAAAGATCAGTTCATCTAAAATGAAGATTTAAACTTAAATGTGGAAAATATAAATGGAATCATATGGCTTTGAAAGATCTTTATTCATGGTTAACATATGAACTAGAATTTTTTTAAGTGAGTTTTCATACTTTGTGATATAGGAATAAATTTCAAAGTGTCTTATTTGTGATATGAAAGATTTGGCTTTTAAGATGATTCTTTTAAAGGCTATATATAAATGTTACTCTAATAATACATAAAATGAGGGTATCTTTTATAGATAATTGGAAACCTTTAAAAAAAAATATCAAATAATTTTTTTAGAAGCATAATATTGATTTAAAAAATCATGGAATTTCTTAAACAAAGCTTGTTAAAGAAATCATTAACGATGATGATAATAGTCGCTGTCTCGATCTCGACCATGCCCAAAGGATGACCCACTCTTATTCCTATTCCTTGCATTTGATGAAAATGAAAATTACAACTTTAGCGAAGGCGAATCTCTGTCATTCTCATCAAACTTATACCCTTGTAAAGATTCCATGGCAGTTGCAGCACACGTAGGGTTATCGAATTCCACAAAACACAGAACAACTACAGCACTGGCGGCTTCTCGTTCTCCACCTCCATGAGATTTTTTGGATTCCTTGGGTCTTTTAACAACCCTCACTTCTTTGAATCCGCGGAATGGGCGAAATATGTGAGCGGCTTCTCTGCTAGTGCAATCACTTGGAACACCAACCACAAAGAGTGTGTTGGATGCATTTTTGGTAGATATTGAACATCATCCACAGACCGCGTCCTCCCAATTAAAGGGTGTTGTGGGGAAAAATGCCTATGCAGGACGATCCTATCCACCTAAGGTGTGACAGTGCCTTAGCAACAAACAGAGACAGCTATTCTGGTTTCTTCCTTTATGAAATGTGAAAGAGGAGAGATCAATGGACTTACCGGTGTCTTCCGTTTGTCCCTCGATCCAGATCCTCTTCTCTTTGGGTGTTCACAGCTACTTGCCTCCTCGCTCGCCCAAGAGAACAACTACTTGATTCCTGCGAGATCACAAGAGAACAGCTACTTGCGACAAGAGAACAGCTACTTGTGACAAGAAAGAACACAACACAAAGGCAAATATTCATATTCATAAATGATTCAGGATTAGAAGTAAATCAAATACACTAATGCAATCATACATCAAAGATACATCAGTATATAGGAGAAAACCAAGATAGCTTTATTGATAAATAACAAGGTTCAGGAAGAGATACAACCCAGAGGGCTCCAATCCAGCATCTCCTTCCGAGCAGAATGGAATTCCTATCTTCACCTCCCTTCAAAGCATTAAGCACCCAATGATTCTAGTCTCAAACCAACAGCAATTCTTTGCAATAACAAAATTCCAGCCTCCTGGATCTCATGGAGGAGAGATCCATATATAGATGTTTGGAGAGAGGATGAGTCAGCTTGAGATCTGACTAGTGTCCTCTCCCTCTCTTAGTTCTTGAGTCCACTTGGAGGTTCTTGCTTCCACTTGGAGATTTGGAACCTCTTACTCATCACCAGTCGAATTCCCTGAGGCAAGTGTCATTTTGGAAGCTTCCTGGGTTTTGACACCTTGAGGAATGAGTCCGCCACATGTCCAATCTCGCTCAGCGCAGGTAGCCAGTGTTGGAGTTGACATTCAGCGCAGGTAGCCAGTGTAGCCATTGACATTCAGCGCAGATGGTCAGTGGAGCAGTTGACATGATCCTGAATTGACTTGTTTTTGAGCAGTTTCAGGTGGAGAACTTCTGTGAATTGCTGTGGTTTGTTAGCCTTGTTCCTCTAGGGGTAGGAACAACATGTTTAGGGACTTTGGATCCCTAAGATTATGGACATTTCATGCTCAATGCTGTAAGGCACAAAAATTTCTATAACAGTTGCCCCCTAAAGTATGAGGCCGTTTATCGGGTGAAATGCTTTATCCAGGAGGGTCCGAAGTTCATCCAATTGCTGGGAGGAGACCTGTAATAAGATACAATACAATACATTATTTTTCATACTGCTTTCATGATCTAGCTGAGGCGGGCATTCCCATGCTCAGCTTTATAAATTCATTTTCTGTACATAGAACAGACAATCGTCTGATGGTAGACTGATAATTTTGATGAAATTATCGTCCTTTGAGTAGGATGATCGTCTGCTGCAATGATGTACATGTCAAATGTCTTTATCTTTCCTGAATATATATCGCAGCCCAGATGGATGAAACTAGATCCGGGGTCTTCAAACTCGTTCGATCTTCACTCTAAGTACAAGTCGATCCATGTGAGAATTGTTCTAAAGTCGAACATGGAAAGACATCACTTGATTACCGGTCAATGATGTAAACTGTTAACAAGCGCGAGAGGAATCACCGATAATGATAATGACCCTCAAGGTACTGCAGTACAATTCACGTGGTGTGAATAAAGGACTTGGCGTCGAACACCATGCAAAATCTTCTGGTCGAAGGTCATTGATGTATACCTGTCGCCGGAAGTGAGAAACTTGCCATTGAGGCATGCAAGCTTCAAAGTACTGAAGGGGTTGTTCCTAGATCAACTTCTTGGATAATGAGCTGATGTCGACAAGAAGCGATCCATCAAAGGAGGGCCTTAATGAATCCCACATCAGTGACACGGAACGGAGCTAATGATTTTGATGGAGGTGAAAACGATCTGTGACATATGATTCAGGGTGGTGGTCATGAAAGGATGAAGGATAATGTATGGCAGTGGATGGGACATGGTTGACTTTTCTGAACGACTTCTCTTGAACATGTGGCGACACTGATGCGATGGATCAGTAGCATTACCCCAATTATGGATGGTATGGCGAGACCATGGTGATGTGACCGGTGAATGAAACAACCCAACCCGATTGTGGTACGGAGGAAAAGTGTCATGTTCAAGAGCAACTTGCTACCATCAAAGTTTTCTTTAGTTTCTCCCAATTTTTTCCCCAGTCATTGCTGACCAGTACCTCTTTATTTTTGTCAAGCTTGAGGAGGATAACATATGCTTGTTCTATAACCTACCCTTCGGGCAAGCCCATCGCTATGTTTTAATGAGCCTAGCGATGGTGAAACTCGTTCTCATCTAAAGACAAGCTTGTCGCTATTTAGTGATTTTAACGAGTCTAACGAGAAGGATAACTCGGTCCTTTTCATTTTTAGAGAGTCTGAAAAGGTACATAAAGTTAACTCCAAAATTCCTTTTTCGTCATCTAATCCCTTTAGTCCGAAAAAGTATAAAACAATACAGAAGGGATGAGTTTTCGATAGCTTTAACGAGCCGAACAAAACAAGCGCTCGATCTTTTTGTGCAATAATCCCTCAGGTCCAAAAAGATTAAAATCTATAGGAGGGATAGCACTTCCGGTCTCTTTAACGAGCTGGAAGGCCAAAACTCAGCAATCTTTTCATATTTTACGAGTCAGTTGAAAAGAGCTTAAAGAAGACTCGTCTTTTGAGGAACGAGTGATAAACAGGGTTAGCAGCTGATTCCAAGTATAGGTTGGAATTTTCCAATCATGGCAGTGGCACAAGGATGGCTAGGTGAAATCACTCTTCGCAGCTGTTCCTCAAAATGGGTAAACAATCATATGGAGGTGAACGATCGGCCAAATGAAAAGTGGAGGTGATGGTGCAAACACGACCAAGGCTTTGATGGCTGAAGATATTACATTCACAGTGGTTATTTACCGGGATAGTTCATTTTTTAACGAGCTTAAACGTGGGTGGAAACATTTGCTCGATCTTATGTTTATTTTTTAACGAGCATGAACTATGCACTAAAACTGCTCGGATCTTGCGTTTATTTTTTAACGAGCATGAACTTTGTGCATAAACTGCTCGATCTTATGTTTATTTTTTAACGAGCATGAATTATACGATAAAACTGCTCGGATCTTGCGTTTATTTTTTAACGAGCATGAACTGTGTGCTAAAATTGCTCGATTTTATGTTTATTTTTTAACGAGCATGAACTATACGCTAAAACTGCTCGATGATAAGTTTGCATGCCCCCAGCATAATAACGCTTGCATGCCCCCAACATAATAATGCAAATCGAGGTGCATGCCCCCCAAGCTTCATTGCATTCAACTCGGTGGTTGGAATGAAGGTTTACCTTTGAGATTTGGAAAGGGGATTTGTTTCATTTTTTTTTTGATGAGGTTGACACAGTAAAAGAACTATCCTCATGACTCCTTGTTTCATTTTTTAACGAGGTTGACACGAGATAAGAACCGTCCTCAGAATCCAAATCCATTAGATATAGAAGGTTTCATATTCCACCGTGGCCACTTCCGCCAGATTACTCGGAGGCGGTAGGGAAAAAGTACCCATTAGGGAAGGGTCTTTTAGGAGACCTACTCCGATATTTTGGAGCGAATGATTGCTTCCATGGATCATTGGAATGTTTCCAGTAACTTGAGAACCATTGGGGAGAAATGTTTGTTGGTCGACGATTGTAATTCCTCCTTGAAAGGGAAATGCAATCTTTCTAAAATAGGTCGACACAACAGCTGCCATGGCATATATCCATGGTCGTCCTAGTAGGATGTTGTAATCAAGATTCCCATCGATGACTTCAGCATCTATTTCTACTGTTTTGCCCCCTAGTTCAACTTTCAAGTTATTTAGGATACCGTACGGGGTATATGTCCTTCCGTCGAATGCTTTTAATGTTGTTGCAGATCGCGACAAGGTTGGAGATCCTAAAGTTTTCCAGCAACTCATCGACATAATACATGTAGATTCCCCCTCATCAATAATCGTTCGGTGAATAGTTTTGTTGAGGGCTTTCACTTGAACAAGGAAAGCTAATTGAGCTGGAAACTGAGGATCGTACCCTTTGTGGTCAAAGGATACAAGATTGGAATCCATTGGGTCAACCCCACCTATTGCTGATAATAAAGCTTGCTCTTGGGAGAGGCAATTTTGCGGTACCTCAAGTGTCGACATAGCGGACGGCGATTGGGCCAGGTCCTCTATTATATTATAATTCTGTGCTATTTTTGCACGAGGATTAACTGTCGATTTGTGCACTACTCCCTTTGGCGACTTTATCATTTGTTCAGGAATGATGGGTGGCACAACTTTGGTCAAAGTTGTTGTCGAACTACTAGGTTGTTCATTAGTCTTGTTATTTGACACCTGTGGATTCCTGTAATCTTTATTCCTTGCCAAAGCATCATTTTGCTACTTTGAGATAGACAACATAAGCACTTGGGATTGAGAAGCATTTTGATTAGCAACCAGTTTGGTACCCAGGCTTGGAAACGGATCAGTCAATACTGCTGAGGTTTTTGAACTCTAAAAGAGTTTCTTAACTTCAGCTATATGTGGACAATCTCTCATCCAATGATCCTCATCGCATATATGACACCCCGCAGGGGGTTTCCTTTTTCTCCCTTTCTTTTTCTTCTCGCCCCCTGGTTGCTTAAGTTGTTTACCCTTGTCGGTCGACGCAGCATTTACTTCCGAGGCAAGAAGTTCCTCATTTGCATTTTGACTGGAAATCTTAGGGGCCCTTGTAGATGTAGCCTTTGTCGATTTCGTGTCTGTCGTGCCAATCATGCCATCGATGGCATGAGAGTCATTGTTTGATTTAGGAGGAGGAGGAATTGAGAATTCCGGTCTAGGGGCGTCAGGTATTTTGTCATAGAGCGTGCCAGACTGAGTATAGACCAAGTCCAGATATTGCGCACGAGCGATGACTTTCTCTTCCGTTACGACTCCCCCCTTTGCCACATCTTCCGTGATTGTAGGAAGTAAGGATTTGATAAACCATTCAGCTAATAGCTGATCGGGAACGTACGTTTTTACCATCCTACGACGACGTCGCCACTCATGTATATGATCAGATATGTGAGTGGCCGTTGTCTATTTGAAGTTGGTTAGGAGTTCCGTTCCCATTTCATACCTTATCGGTAATTGAAAATGGGTTAAGAAAGTTGTGGCTAAGGTACTGAAGTTGTTGAACGAAGCTCTAGGCAATTCAATATACCATTTTGCCGCTGGACCAGTTAACGTGCTCTGAAAAAGGCGAAGCCTAATCGAATCATCGTTTAGGGTGTTTGATGAACACCACAGATGAAATGTCATCACATGATTCGACGGATCTTCACCCGGATTTCCATTAAATTTAGGAATATCTGACGGAAGTTTATGCGGAATCGCTGGCCACCAAGGGGCATAAGCAATTGGATCATTCGTCAGCCGGTTTAGATCTGGTAATTCTAGAGTTGCTACAAAGGGCAACTGTTGATTCAGGTTAGCCAAAGCATACCCAGGATAAGATGGAATCGCCTGAGCAGTGGGCCTTTGCATACCAGCATAATGTATTTGATGCTGGCAACTTTGACAAGGTTGATGGGCATAACCATTATAATATGGTTGTTGATTACCGCTTTGGAAATGCGATTGCCCATTACTTACAAAGACTTGTTGCTCAGGTCCTTGATATGATTGCTGGAATGGGGGTTGTTGAGTTTGAACCAGCTCTGGTTGTTGAACCATTTGCTGTTGACCAATACTGGATGATTGACCAAGATGAGGAGTCACAGTACTTGTTTGATCCTGAGTCGCTCCAGATAAGGAGGCACTAACCTGAGGTTGTGATTGAGTCGTTGAGACAAGAGGCTGTTGTATTGAAACCTGAGAAACTTGGGGTTGACATACAACAGGTAGCGCTTGTACTGGCGACGCAATCACCATACCAGGTATAGTGGCAACATTTGACACAGGGTGGACTGGTTGCATTGAATATGCAACCCTTGGTTGCTGAGGCAGTATCGGTACCCATCCGCTGGATGTAATTCCAGTTTGACCTGAACTTTGTTGTAAACTCCCATATGGTTGTTCTCCGGGGGGGAACAATGAAAAGGCATACTGCCCTCCATATGGTGGCAATCCAGTACTTAAAGGGTAGATTGGCCTTTGAAGACACATTGGATCAATTTGTTGAGTTTCAACATAAGAAATACGAGATGATAATCCAGATGAAGAAATAGGAACTAACCATGTCGTCGAAACAGTCTCTGATTGGACTCCAGCTTGTTGTTGACAATTTGCCGGGACAGATGGTATACCAGCGAACATCGTTGGAGTAGCAGCAGGAGGCTCTGCCGCTGCTGTGTCGGATGACACAGTCCTGGATGTCGATGGTTGTTCAGACATATTTAGTCTATCCAAAAGATTTCCTAGCGATTCTACAAGAACTTTGTGATGAAGGTAGACTAACTTCGAAGATCAACGAGGGAAAGGTGATGATTATTCCGTTTAAAATAAATTTTAACGACGCTTAGACACAACTTGCTTTTTCAATTTTAAAGAGTCGAGAAAAAGCTAAAGATGACTCTAGTCTCCTTCGATGTTTTAACGAGCCCGAAGTGACAAATGCTCGGATGGACTTTTTCCGTTATAGAGTCTGAAAAAGGCCAAAAGGAACTGCTCTGGAGTTCTAGGTAGAGGGTGTGCCAAACTTTTCGCAAAACCGCAGAATACTTTTTAAGGTACGGGCGGTCAATCTTCCTGAATGCTGTATTCAGTGCATTGCGATCAGTAGGGCGGCTGACACGGCTTCCTAAGGATAAAGGTTTTATGCCTATAGGGGTCTCCCAATATATACGCGACGGTACGTGGGAGCACAATCCGTACTAGCGCTATCGTCCCTCAGGAGGAATCACCCACCATCAACGAGATCGACAGTCACCAGGCTTTACGACGCCGGAACACGTCTCTAGCCTAGACCTCTATGTTGTGCGTTATGTTGCAAAGCGTTGTTAAGTTCATTCAATTTATTTTAGGTTGATCTTTTTAAAGTTTCCCTTTCAAGGTTCACCACAAGATGTATGATACAAATTCCTAAATGCAGTCTAAAGATGATAAGCAAGCTTTATATCTCTTCAACTTTGAAAATCCTAGCTACTAAGGGAAAAGAAAGACACCATCTTTTCTCAAAGAGCAATCAACACACTCTAATGCACTTTTCCCAAATCAGACATGCAAACTATCAAAATGCAAATGCACAATGCAGGTGTTTGTTTTCCGCTTTCTTAGTATTGATGCCTACAAAGAAAGCTTTTTGTACAACTTTGAATTTTCTTTTAAATGACAAATACAAACAAGTTTACTTTTTCGAAATCAGAGAGGGTAGAAGAGATTACAACACTTTACGACTTTCGAAATGAACACTTGTTTCAACACTTAAAAGAGGCAAACTCAAACCAATAAGAAAAAGCAAATGTATAATCAACTGTAAATAGTCAATGAACTCTCTCCTAAGATCACAATCAACAGATCTGAATCAAGGGCTACAGGATGACTATTTCGCTCAAGCAAAGGAAAACTGTAAATGACGCCACAAACACATAAAAACACTCACAATCTTTTTGTACAAAAGGAGGCGGAATCTAAGCAGAGAAAAGGAGTTATCAGACTGGTACTTATGCTGGTTACAGGCTGCAAAAATCATAGATCAAAACAAGGCAAAACAGAGCAGAGAACCCCAGCTGCACAAGGCCAAATTGGTTCAGCGCAACCTCAACACAGGGGTTTTGACATTCAACGCAGGTAGCCTTCACGGGAACTGCGTTGAAATGCAGAATCCCTTCACTGGGTCTGCGCTGAAGGAGAAACTCTCGTTCCCACAGGTTCTGGGTCACAAATTGCTCAAAAATCAACGGTTTCAGGCCAAATAAAAACCACAAGCAAGGTACAATCAAAGGGATGCTTTGAGGGGGTACTAAGATCTATCACAAAGGATCATCAAATCATTTGTGAGTCCATTGTTCAGATCATAGACAAATCCAGAGATAGGATCAAAGCAGCAACTGTCTACTTTGCAACTGAGAAGAGCAGATGCAGTTCGATTGTTGCTATTGAGTCTATGAAACAAACAATGATAGAGACACAAATAAAATGACTAAACAATTTCCCCAGCGGAGTCGCCAATTTGTTGTGGGGAAAAATGCCTATGCAGGATGATCCTATCCACCTAAGGTGTGACAGTGCCTTAGCAACAAACAGAAACAGCTATTCTGGTTTCTTCCTTTATGAAATGTGAAAGAGGAGAGATCAATGGACTTACCGGTGTCTTCCATTTGTCCCTCGATCCAGATCCTC
Organism: Pinus tabuliformis; assembly: GCA_031772625.1. NCBI lineage: Eukaryota > Viridiplantae > Streptophyta > Pinopsida > Pinales > Pinaceae > Pinus > Pinus tabuliformis. Next base: position 1,763,403,978 of record CM062817.1, read on the forward strand.
TTCTCTTTGGGTGTTCACAGCTACTTGCCTCCTCGCTCGCCCAAGAGAACAACTACTTGATTCCTGCGAGATCACAAGAGAACAGCTACTTGCGACAAGAGAACAGCTACTTGTGACAAGAGAAGAACACAACACAAAGGCAAATATTCATATTCATAAATGATTCAGGATTAGAAGTAAATCAAATACACTAATGCAATCATACATCAAAGATACATCAGTATATAGGAGAAAACCAAGATAGCTTTATTGATAAATAACAAGGTTCAGGAAGAGATACAACCCAGAGGGCTCCAATCCAGCATCTCCTTCCCAGCAGAATGGAATTCCTATCTTCACCTCCCTTCAAAGCATTAAGCACCCAATGATTCCAGTCTCAAACCAACAACAATTCTTTGCAATAACAAAATTCCAGCCTCCTGGATCTCATGGAGGAGAGATCCATATATAGATGTTTGGAGAGAGGATGAGTCAGCTTGAGATCTGACTAGTGTCCTCTCCCTCTGTTAGTTCTTGAGTCCACTTGGAGGTTCTTGCTTCCACTTGGAGATTTGGAACCTCTTACTCATCACCAGTCGAATTCCCTGAGGCAAGTGTCATTTTGGAAGCTTCCTGGGTTTTGACACCTTGAGGAATGAGCCTGCCACATGTCCAATCTCGCTCAGCGCAGGTAGCCAGTGTTGGAGTTGACATTCAGTGCAGGTAGCCAGTGTAGCCATTGACATTCAGCGCAGATGGTCAGTGGAGCAGTTGACATGATCCTGAATTGACTTGTTTTTGAGCAGTTTCAGGTGGAGAACTTCTATGAATTGCTGTGGTTTGTTAGCCTTGTTCCTCTAGGGGTAGGAACAACATGTTTAGGGACTTTGGATCCCTAATATTATGGACATTTCATGCTCAATGCTGTAAGGCACAAAAATGTCTATAACAAAGGATCGATCCTATCGCTATCAGACCTGACATTCAACCCCTCATTATCTTTTAACCCATTTGAAGAAGGAAGCAGCCCACTCTGCGAAACACAGCGATGATCATCAAGAAAAGGAGGAGGAGCACGAACTTGATCATCCAATAAGTGAACCCCTTCTCTGTCACCACGTCTCCCAGCGAGCCTGAGGTCTTCCCTACGATTAAAGTAAGCACTAGACAACGAACGATCACGAGTATAGTACTCATATTCATAATCTTTGCGAGGCCGCTTGGCTAGTACAGACCTCTGCAAGTCCATTTCCCTCTCAGCTCCTGGTGCCCGGAGGCTTGCGTCCCCCATGTTTCTCGCTTTTGTTGCCCTACAAGAGACAGAGTCCTGTTGCGACTTAATAGAATACTACAGAAATCCAAAATATAAACTCGAATGATGCCAAAAATACGATCGAAATTATGTTGTCGATAGTTAATATGAGGATCACCAAGCTCGTATATATATCTATTTTACCACACCTAGGTATCTATGGTCGGCTCGTTTTAATTGTTATATAGTCTTTTTGGCCACGGTCACAAGCCATGATCGTCCAGCAGTTTGTTTTCATTTAAATGTTTAAATTTCATATTTCAAAATATATTGAGCTTTGAAATTCACACATCATCATAATTATTGAAATAGCTATCTCCATCCATCCCTTTCTAGCAAGTACTAATTTGGAGCATAATAATCCCAAGTAGTCCATCACATTAAATGTTTACATTTCAAAATATTTAGAACTTTGAAATTCACAGATTATATTATTATTATTATTGTTAATCCTATATCCATTCATCATCTCTGTATTTCTGGTTTTTTTTCCTAATTATTTGGAACATAACAATCACAAATATAAAAGTATAATTATATACTTTATAGGGATTTCCACATTCAAGTAAAACTAACACTGGAATACCAAAGCAAGGAGGAAACCATCTCTTTTTATGTTTTTTATAAAATTCTATATAATTATTTATTATAAAATAGTGAATAGATATATATATATATATATATATATATATATATATAATATATTTTTTTTATTATAGATATATTTATTTTGAAATATTAATTCAATTATAAATAATTATTAAGTGTATGGTAAATATTTACTTATATATTATATAATATTTTTAGTATTCTAATTAAATTAATTATGTTTTTTTGTCATTTTAATAAAATAGATTAATTTAAAAAATGTCATATGAAATGAATTATAAATTTTGAGTATGTGATATTGATAAGCTATAATATTGGCCATGGTATTGTAACAAATCTATTTACAAATTAACAATGTCCATAATTAAAAATGTTAATTAAATGTATATTGTTTAAATAATGATAATAATAATAAAATTTATAATTAAGTTAATTTTTATCATATTTGACCAATTTGACATGTGTCATGAACTAAGTATTTTGATGTTTATTATGACTGAAATCTATCTTCATTTACCAACCATTTAATTTATACCATTATAGTAGTTAAATAATAAAGAAACATTATATATTTATTTAATTTTATAGAGAAAATTTTTTTATAATTAAATTTAAATAAATATAATAATTTTTTCACACCTATTTATTATAAAAAAAAATAAACAAATATTATATATAAAATGTAAGATTTTATACAAAAATCTATGATGAAATAGTGAACAAACATTATGTATAAAATGTCAAAGATATCATGTAATTGATCCTTTTGACGAAAACTTTGCGTCATCAAATTTAAGAAAATATAAATAGGCTTAGCATCACTCTTCAAGAGCTCCCTTGTCCTATTTTTAAATATTAATCTCTTTTACGTCATATCATTAACATTGGATTTAATACACTATTCTAAAGGTCATGTTTTCAACTTTAAAATTTGATTTAATGCTTCATACTAAAAGAGTTATACGTTCAACTTCAAATTGTTATAAATTTTCTCTTCATCACCTAAAATTCCAACCTTATAAGCAACAATTTTCAAGGGATTTTTGTCTTATTTTATATTAGCGTCACATAAATATCAAATATTACCAGCATTAATCCTCAAAGGAGTTTTTGACAATAACTCTAGAAGACATTACAATGATTACATGGTGGAAAGGATAACTAATTTTTCTCTATCACTAAAATTACACCCAATTGATACTAAAAAGTTTATAATTAAAATATAATATAGATTTAAGAGTTATAATTAAAATACAATATAGATTTAATAGTTTCTAACTAGTAGATTTATGTTTCCTTTTCGAGATGATTTCTAAATAATCATTTACATGTTAAACATCTTTTTATTATATTTATAGTCATAGAAATAATGAATTAGTAATTATGGTTTACTAGATTATAGGTCTCATTTTATTTGTGTCTTTGTCACAATTTCTTATAGGAAAGTTAGTAACCATATTTACATTTCTAATTATGAAGAGAGTCAAATGATTATATTACTATCCATTTTGATTGTAATATAATGGATTATGGGAAGTTTGTGTGCATTGATAAAAGAGAGCTAAATTGATTTAATTTAATTTTAATAACATAAAATTCATAAACTTCCCATAAGGTGACGAATAATAGGTGGGTATTTTGTTAAGGCAATCCATGGTGAAAAATCCACTTATTCTAAATCCATTGGACCTAAATCCAACCAAAAGTATGGACTACTATGTCCCATTTTTGGTGTGATCATTTTGTGGTTTTGATAGCTTAAAATCCCATAAGTTAATATTTCTAATATTGCAAATAGTCCTAGTGGTTTATGAGAAAACTAACAAACAAAAGAACCATATAACAATAATATAGTTATATTTCAAAGGGGATTATTGTTACTTATTACTCTTTCAACAAACATGAACTTATTACTGTTACAAAAGAGCACAAATATACTTTCAATCATCATGTTTGTGATTCAACTAATCCATATTAGTGATGAAATATTTGCAATATTGATGTTGTAGTAATTATCAAAACTTCATATTGATGTTGTAGTAGTTATCAAAGCTTGAAGTTTGACAAACATATCAATATTGTTCTTTTTGTCATTTAAACAATGAGAATTATGTTGAATAAATCCCTACTTGAGTTCTGGACTCTTCCTTTTTTCAATGTCTCTTTCATCATTGTATTTGATGGTTTTGGATAAGCAATGCCCAATTTTTATTGATCAATGTATATGGTAGATTTTGTTAACCATTAACCATTTTTAATTCATCAATGTATTCCCTAGCTTTGTGTACTTATCTCCATCAATTTGCATGTGAGTACCATTTAGATTCACGGACTCGATGTTCATGTTCTACTCATGCCCAAAATTATTATTTGTAATAACTATTTCACCATTCAAGTAATTTTTTACCTAGGTCTAATATCAATAGTAATAATTATGAAAACTATTTCACCATTCAAGTAATTTTTTTACCTAGGTCTAATATCAATAATAATAATTATGAAAAATATTAGTTTCCATTTCCGAATACTAATCTAGCCAAATGAAGTATTAACTATAGGGGTTTTTTAATCTTTTGTGTTTTGAAACCTTCTACCTGTCACTTACCTTTAACTAAAATGATTTTCATCCATTCATGGTTAATGAACTATTCCATTATATTACAAATCAATATTAACTTTATCATTTGTTGCATCTATATGACTCATTTGTATTAGGTCACTCATGTAAAAAGGAGCATTTCTTTCTCTTTTTCAAGTAATTTTAGTTGAACTTATTGGATGAGTTTATATGTAACATCCCCATTCACCCCATAGAATATCCTAAGTGCCTCAAAGAGTGTTATTTGCATCAAACCCCATATCTAAGGTTTTATCATGGAAATATGACTTTAAAATTTTGTCCATGTTCAATTTTCTAGAAAAAATATTAGCAACACCATTAAATATGATCATCCTTAATAAACAAATATGTGGAATCCAAAACTTTTAAAAATTCAAATATGAACTAAAGGTGAATGTATCTTAGAAAATAAGAAAAATAAAACTAAAATCAAATAATATAAAATAAAATAAATAATGGAAATATAAGAAGCTATAATAGTCTTTTTTGGTGAGGCTAGATCATGATCATGTTCAATAGAGTGGGGAATTGAGTTGCTGACTCAAAAACTAGGAATTTTTTTAACAATGCACCTCCTTACCATCTATCCAAATGAGTATAAACTCAAACCATAATAATTGAACTAAAAAAAATATTTAATAAAAATAATATTACTATTAACAACCAAATTATATATATATATATATATATATATAATAAAAATCATTTATATATTATGAAATTAATATAATAAACACAAAGGAATAAATTATAATATAGAAATGTCTATGAATTGGTTAATATAAATCCTAATATAAATTTTAATTATAGATTAAAATTAATATAAGGAATTATTTAGAAAAGAAAAAAAAAAGAAAAAAGGGGTAAGGATAGGAAAAGTATTAGGAGGAAGTAAAATTGGAAGTAAGGGCAATAACCTAATTCATTCTCATTTTTCATTCATCATCTCTCTTCATATTATCGAAACACTTTTCAATCCTAATGACTTATCTTAACTACCCATGAGGATAATTCTCAATCTTGGCAATAATCTTGAAGTTTTTTTTTAATAAAATCAGTTAAGTTTTATTCATAAGAAGAGGTTGGTCGTGGCCAAACAACCTCGATTATAGTCAAATGTTAGATTTTTGACTTTATAGAGTCCTCATATTCTAGCATTAGTGTTAGAGAAGAGCTGTTTCTTTTGACGCTTTTATCATGTCTTAGAGTTCCTTGGTTTGCTGATGGCATCTGAGTGTCCTATCTTATATTTTTCTTTTCTTCATAGCTTTGAAACTTTCGTGACTTGAGTTAATTCCTCATATAATTTAAGTTAAAACCCACATTTATTAAATTGTTTTAATATATAGCCTATCCCCACCTCCGAAATCGAGCTTCTCATTCGAACCCGAACCCACAACAAGGTTAAGACCCTGCCTTAATCGACGCGCGATAACCGTCAAATCTTCCTCTGCCCAGATCTCACGCTTTTCGTGTCCTTCACTAACTGATCATTAATTCCTCAAGGGCACACGAAATCAGCGGTTTTGACCTCCCACGCGTTAGCCCCTAAGTGGAATCATGTTTGTTTCATTCAAAATTGCCCAATAGCCACGAGCGGTGTGATGAAAACCACTTACCACTCCGAGCGTAATTAACTCCCCTCCACTTGCAATGCACAATGGCCATTAGATCAACCCCCGACCAGATTCGATGCATATTGTGTCCCTCCTTATCTAGCCCTTAACCTCACCCCACCTCTGATATTCCAAGCTTCCACCATGCCTCACCGCACATCAAGTTTAGGACCCCTCAATAACCTTCGCGCGGTAACCGTTAGATCAAGCCTTGCCGAGATTCGACACTTATCGCGTCCTCCTCTCATCGGTCCTTATCACCTCAGGATCGTATGATATGAGCAGTTTTATCCTGCCATGCGTCAGACCCTAAGGTACATCGCGACCATTTCATGCAATACTACCCAAGGGCCTAAAGCAGTGCGATGTATACCACTTACCACTCTCCACGTCATTAATTTCCCTCCTTTTCAAGCACGATGACCATTGGATCATCTCCCACCTAGATCCTAGACATCGCGTCTTTCATAACCTTCCTCTGTATGAAATCAGCTCTGCTCCATGATAAAGAACCCAAAACTGCTATCCCATGCTGAAAACAAATTACCTGACTACTCTGCACGTTGTTAGACGAGCGAGGATTTTCCCACTCTCTCTTGTTAGTGAAGGTCAACCTATGCCACAGTGTTCTGCGGATTTTTCCCTTCACCAACTCTCCTTGTCACTTAAGGAATTGGTTTCCTTTTAGCTTCTTCATCATTCTTTACTAGCATACCTTGAGCTAGAAGACATCCTTTGTTAGCCATTATATCATCTTCCTTGTTAAGATATCTGACGACATGGTACTATGAGCAGGATGTCAAGTTTTGAATAACCTTTCTTACTATTTCAAGCGACTCGTTTAGAACCAAATTGTTAAGTTTGTCACCTATGTTGAGAGGTTTAATCAGGATTTTAGAATCCCCGATGTTTTGAAGATTTTCCCCTATGTTCCTCTGAGCTAGCTGACATGCCTTGAGCATTCCGAGGATCTCTGCCTAGTTGTTGGTGCTCTAACCTAGGCCCCAATTGAAGTTGTCCTACTTTTCTCCATCTGCGGAGTAAATTATTCCTCCTGCCCCTGATATGCCTAGGTTTCATTTGGAGGCCTCGACGAAGAAAATCATGACTTTTCCTTGATTTCTCCACCATTTTTTAAAGTCTGCCTCAGAGATCCATAGGCTCCACTTTGGATTATGACTGGGTGAGGAAATTTTCTTTTCTATGCTTGCCTGTCTCTCATAATCCCATAGCCAGCTAAGCTCTTCATGGAGAAGGGTATTTCCTGAGTTGTGAAGTCTATTTTCAAAAATTTCCAGCAGCACAGCTTTGGCCTTGGGAGTCACTATGGTGGAGGATTGTAGTCTGTTGTTGAAGATGGCTTCATTCCTAGCCAACTAGATTCCCCAATAGATATATTTTGGGATTACATTCCAGATTTTAATCCATATTGATTTTCTTTTCAAAGAGTGAGGATAGCATTCTTTCCAAGTTGCAAAAAGATTGACAACTGAAGTTTGCTGACCAGTTTGGGCGTTGAGTCCCATAGTTGCTTGCATCCAAACCTCTTGAGAAAGGGGCAGTCTATGAATAGATGATTGATCATTTCCTGGTCCTTGCAGGAAAGAGGGCATCTGTGTGGTCCAATTATTCCTCGTTTTTCTAAGTTATCCCCTATGAGGTTCCTTCTGTGCACTAGAATCCAACAAAAGAAATTGACTTTTGGGAGTCCAAATGGGTCCCAAACATGCTGCCAAATCTTTGTAGTATGGATTTGTTGTTGTTGTTCTTGAAGAGCTGCAAAAGCCCAATTAATCTGAGTAAGCTTCGTCTTCCCCCAACCCCACTTGTCCCTCGAATGGAGATGCACTCATGCATGACTAGTGAGTTTATCTAATAATTGGTGGAGTTGAGGGACCATCCAATCAAGGGGGTGATCGAGGGACCAATTACTCCAGTTCCATTTTGAGTCTGATGTCCATATGTGAGCAACTTTGTGGATACCTTTTTGGATGAGCCAATTTCGCAAGTCTGCTATTTCTGGAGCAAGATTTAGGGGATGAAGACCCATGATATTGTCTTCCCACAGTCTAATTCTTTTCCCATTTCCTAGAATTCTGTAGAACTGATCTTTGAAGAAATTCCAGCCTTGGCTGCACAACTTCCATAGTGTGGTTCCTTTATGGGAGACTCCTTCTTCCATATTATTTATTGTGAGTCTATGCAGATATTTTTTTACTTAGAACTTGACTTATAGGATGTCTTCGGTTTGAGAATATTTTCCAAAGGATCTTCCCTCCCATTACCAAATTGACCAACACAACATCTCTTACCTGAATTCCACCATTAGATATTGGTCTTTTCACTATGTCCCAGCTTACTATATGATATCTATTTTGGTTCCCCTGTCCTCCTTGCCATAGAAAATTTCGAATCAACTTTGCTAACTGATTGGTGATCATTTTTGGAGCTAAAAGGAATGAAGCCTGGTAGATAGGAAGGGATGAGAGAACTGACTTGACCAGAGTGAGCTTTCCAGCTATGGGAAGCCACTCTTCACCCCAATCAGTCATTTTTTCCTTGATTTTGCTGATGATTTCCATCTAATGAGGGGCCTTTGTGGTACCCAAGGTGAACGGTAGGCAGAGATACTTGAATTTATCACATGAGACATGACCGGTGAAACCGAGCGCTTGGGAAATCCTGAGTATAGATTGCAGGTCAGTCGACGAGCCATACACTACACTTTTTTTCTTGTTCACCATAGCTTCAGAGACTCTGTAGAAGCTTTGGATAACTTCACTCAAGGCTCTTGCAATTTTAATAGAGGCTCCTCCCATAAGAATAGAGTCATTGGTGAAAAAGGCATGATTGATTGGGTTTGTTCTGGGTATCACCCTAACACTAGGAAGTGTCCCATTGAGCTCCTCATTTGAGAGCTTACAGCTTAGAGAGTCTGCATTCATAATATATAGGAAGGGGGACAAAGGACAACCTTTCCTGATTCCCCTCAAAACTTTGATGTAGTTTTTCAGCCTACCATTTACTAGAGGGGAAATTGAGGGTTCTCTAATGCATGCCTTAATCAATTTTACAAATTAAGAACTGAAACCAAATGCAGAAATTACATGGAGGAGGAAGGAGTGACTTACTCTATCAAAGGTGTTCACCATATCCAGTTTGATGAGCATACCTTGGTCTTTGCGTTGATGGCTGGAATGGATGATATCCTGCACCAGTATCACACTTGTTGGGTTGTGTTATATTCTTTCAACATAGTTAATAGGGGGTTTGAGGGGCACCCATAACCCCACTTTATGGGGTCCGGGGCAGCGGCTCGGAAAATTTTGGTTTTAGACCTATGTTAGGCTCGGCAGACCCACCTATGGTTTTGTGCATGATTTTCACACATGTTATTTGGACGCGATGGTTTTCAGTCCATGGTATTAGACGTGATGGTTTTTGGTCCATGGTATTGGATGCTTCATCATGTATAAATACGTATTATAACATTGAAAGGAACATAATGAAAAATCAAGCTGGTAGTCCCAGTTTTGGGATCCATGGGAAAATCTCTGTTTATATGTGGTTTATGTGTTATGCTCTCGCATTGTTTATTTTCTGTGTTTTAGAATTCGTATGCAGGTAATTTCTGTATGGGGTTAGAACCTACATTTGGTATCAGAGAAGTTTTGGCTTCAAGGGGATGCCTTTGTTGCTGAGGGGTTTCACTCGGGCCTGTGGTAGACCCTGTTCAGTGGGAGAGCTGCGAGATCAATTTTGGTGGTGAAAGAAAATGGCGAGCAATGGAAAGATAGAGATCGAGAAATTTAATGGTCAGAGTTTTGAGTTGTGGAAACTCAAGATGGAGGATCTGTTGGTGGATAAAGATTAGTGGATCCTGGTAGATCCAGGTACTAAACCAACGGGAATGTCCGATGAAGAATGTAAGAAGTTGGATCGGAAGGCAAAGAGCACAATACGATTGTGTCTCAGATTTAGTATTGCTGAATGTATCAGGGGAAGCTATAGCAAAGCCTTTGTGGGACAAGTTAGGGACTTTGTACCAATCTAAGTCTCTCGTGAATAAACTGCTCATGTGGAAAAAGCTGTATAACCTGAGGATGAAAGATGGAGACTCGGTGACAGAGCATCTGAACGAATATAATACCATGGTAAGTCAGTTAGCATCTGTTGATATTAAAATTTCAGATGAAGATAAGTGCATTAGTTTGTTGTGTTCTCTATGAGATTCGTGGGATAGTCTGGTTAATGAAATAGGTAGCAATGCAACTACCTTTTAGTTTGATGAAATAGTCTCAGCCTTTTTTACAGAGGAGATGAGACAGAAAAATATGGAGAGCCAGAATGGTGATGCCTTGCTTGTACGAGGACGGTTCTAGAAAAGAAAAAAAAATAAGTCATCGAGTGGGAGATCTAAATCTATAGGGAGATCTAAATTTAAAGCTCCTAACAAAGGAGAGGGATCTAATGAGGCTCCTTCTGCAGAGGTGAAAAACACCTAAGATGAATGTGGGGATGTGTACTTGGCTTCTTCAAGTATACATGTAGATCATGAGGCATGGTTGATTGACTCAGGTGCATCTTTTCACTTCACTCCCCATAGAGAGTGGTTCTGTGAGTATGAGAAATATGATGGTGGTGATGTATTCTTGGGGGATGACAGGAAGGCTAGAATTGTTGGTCGCGAAAAAGTAAAGTTGAAGTTGCAAGGTGGAAGGGTTAGAACACTTCTAGGTGTTCTACATATTCCTGCATTAGCCAGAAATCTGATTTCTGTAAGCAAGCTGGATGATGCACGTGTAAAAACAATGTTTGAGAAGGATACCTACAAAATGGTTCAGGGAACACTAGTATCGATGTGGGGAGTTTGGATTGGAACTCTATACAAGCTGCAAGGTAGCACTATTATTGATGGGTGCAGTAGTTCTATGGTTTTTGAAAGTGGAGTAGAAAATATAGTGGTCTTTGGAGAGAAGACCATGCTATGGCATCAAAGGCTCGGACATATTGGAGAGAATGGCCTTCGAATACTTCATGGTAAAGGTATGGTAGAAGGTATGAGTAATAGCTCTCTCGATTTTGATTTTTGTGAAAATTGTGTATATGGGAAGTAGAATTGGGTGAGTTTCCCCTTTGGTAGTAAGAAGGCGAAATAGATATTAGAGCTTGTGCACAGTGATGTGTTTGGACCTGTGAAGGTTCCATCACTGGGTAAGTCTGTGTACTATGTATCATTTATATATGACTTCTCGAGGAATACATGGATATATTTCCTTAAGAATAAATCTGAAGTCTTTGACAGGTTTAAAGAATTTAAGGCTCTCATGGAATGTTAGACAGAGAAGAAGATAAAGGTGCTGAGGACAGATAATGGTGGAGACTATTGAAGCAAGGAATTTGAAGAATTCTGTAAGAAGTGTGGTATATCACTTCAGAAAACTACTCCATATACACCTCGGAAAAATGGAGTTGCAGAAAGAATGAACAAGAAGTTGATGGAAAGGGCAAGAAGCACGCTCAATGGTGCTAGGTTAGGACAGGAATTCTGGGTAGAGGCGGTGGATACTCCATGTTACCTAGTCAACAGGTCACCTTCATCAGCATTGGAGGATAAGACTCCACAAGAGGTATGGACTAGTAAGAAACCCTCTCTTTCACATCTAAGGGTATTTGGATGTGATGCATATGTACATGTTGCAAAGGAGAATCGAACCAAGTTGGATAGTAAATTTGAAAAGTGCATATTTATTGGGTATAAGGATGGTTTAAAGGGTTATAAGCTTTGGAACCTAGTCACACGGAGGGTTGTGTAGAGCCGAGATGTGTGTTCAGAGAGGTGAAAGATGTTATTAAAAATTAAGTCCAACGAAAGGAGCGTGCGAAGATAGAGGTTGAGCTAAAGGAGGAAGAGTGAGACTCTACAACAGAGGAGGAATCAGAAGATCAAGAGCCACAAACTCTGGCTATGAGAAGATTAGTTCGAGAAAGAAGGAAGCCAGAAAGGTATAGTCCATCTGCTTTTTGTTCAAATTTTGATTTGTCTTTTACTAATGATGATCCCAAAATTGTGAAGGAAGCAGTGGATTCAGAGGATGGAAAACTATGGAAAGAGGCCATGGTTGATGAAATGGAATCTTTGCACAAAATGAGGCTTGGGATCTGGTGGAGTTGTCGGCTGGGAGGAAAGCCATTGGTAGCAAATGGGTGTTCAAAAAGAAGACAAATGCAGAAGGAAAAGTGGAGAAATACAAAGCTCGGTTGGTAGCAAAAGGTTATTACTTGGTACCAGGAATTGATTTTGGTGATATTTTTCTCCTATTGCCAAGGTAAGTTCTATTAGATTACTTTTATCTGTTGCTGCTACTTTTGATTTTGAGGTAGAATAGATGGATGTGAAGACATCATTACTTCACAAGGATTTGGAAGAAGAGATCTACATGAAGCAACCTGAAGGCTTTGCAGTGAAGGGTAAGAAAGAACTAGTATGCAAGTTAAAGAAGTCTTTGTATGGGTTAAAATAGTCACCAAGGATGTGCTATCAGAAATTTGATACATTTATACGGGGACTTGGCTTCACCAGAAGCAAAGCAGATCACTGTGTGTATTTTAAATTAATTGGTGACCGTGTTATTTATTTGGTCTTATATGTGGATGATATGTTGCTGGTTGGAAATGACAAGGAAATTATGCACGATTTGAAGACCTAATTGTCCTCCAAATTCGACATGAAAGATCTTGGTGCTGCAAACTATATTTTGGGCATAGAAATTAAAAGAGATCAGGAAAAGAGGAAGCTCTGGTTAAACCAGAGGAAGTATTTCGAGACAATACTGCAAAGGTTTAATATGGAGGATAGTAAACCGGTGAAGGTTCCTATTCCTATAGGTGTGAGGTTATCTGCCGAACAGTGTGCCAAGACACAAGAAGAGGAAGAGGACATGTCCCATGTTTCATATGCAAGTGCAGTCAGTAGCCTGATGTATGCAATGGTGTGTACTAGACCAAACATTGCACATGCAGTGGGAGTATTAAGCAGGTTTATGTAAAAACTAGGGAAGGAGCATTAGACAGTAGTGAAGCGGGTTTTCAGGTATTTGTGTGGCACTAGAGATTATGGTTTGTGCTACCAAGAAAGACCAGGATTGGATAGAGTGTTGGATATTGGTTTTGTTGATGCAGACTACGTTCGAGATCTGGATCAGAGAAGACCTACAAATGGGTATGTGTTTAACCTATTTGGAGGTGCATTCAATTGGATGAGTAAGAAACAATCTGTAGTGGCACTATCAACTATAGAGGCAGAATACATGGCAGCCACTCATGCAAGCAAGGAAGCAGTTTGGTTGCAGAGATTGTGTTCAAGTATGGGGTTAGTACAAGAAGCTATAAGGATAGATTGTGACAACCAAAGTACAATTTTGTTGGCAAAGAACCCTACATATCATTCAAAGACAAAGCACATTGATGTTCAGTATCACTTTGTGAGGGATATGATAGAAGACAAAAAGGTGTTGCTGGTAAAGGTGGACACTTTGAAGAATACTGCAGATGCATTAACAAAATCTATGAGCTCTGAGAAGTTCTCTTGGTGTAGAGAAACAATGCGTATTTTAGGGTTGGAAAAATGACTAAGCTCTCTTGTGGCCCCCTATGGAAAGAAAACAACGAGTGGGATAATGTTGGGTTGTGTTATATTCTTTCCACGTAGTTAACAGGGGGTTTGAGGGGCACCTGTAACCCCACTTTATGGGGTTTTTGGTTTTGGACCCTATGTTAGGTTGGGCGGACCCACCTATGGTTTTGTGTATGATTTTTTTACATGTTTTTTGGACGTGATGGTTTTCGGTCCATGGTATTGGATGCTTCGGCATGTATAAATATGTATTATAACATTGAAAGGAACATAATGAAAAATCAAGCTGGTAGTCCCGGTTTTGGGATCCAGGGGAAAATATCTGTGTATATGTGTTTTATGTGTTCTGCTCTAACATTATTTACTTTTTGTGTTTTAGAATTCATATGCAGGTAATTTCTGTACGGGGTTAAAATCTACAACATTGTCCAGGATATGCCTACCTTTAACAAACCCTCCTTGATTGGGAGAGATGAGTTTGTCCAATAGAGAATTTATTCTATTAGAAATTAACTTGGAGAGTATTTTGTACGACACATTGCAAAGCGAGATTGGTCTTAATTTGTCAAGATTCTCTGGGTTGTCTTCTTTGGGAATTAGTGCTAGGAGGGTGGAGTTTATGCTTCTTCCCACTTTGGCTTTTTCAAGGAAACGTTTGATCATTCGAAACAAGTCAACCTTGATGATGTCCTACTAGAGTCTATAGAAGTGTATTGAGAATCCATCAAGTCCTGGGGCTTTTTCTGGGTCCATCTTCCATATGACATTGCTAATTTCTTCTTCAATGAATGGCATCAGGAGTGTTGAATTGTCCTCCTCGTTGACCATCCTTGGAACGTGCTTGAGGAAGTCATGTGCTTCCTCATCATCCTCCTCACCTTCTTCTTTGAACATCTATTGAAATGAGAGGTTTGTAGCCTCTTTTATCAATGATGATCCTTTAAGAACAGTTCCATTAGGGAAGGTGATTTCAGCTATGTGGTTTCTAGAAAGGCATGTTTGAATTTTCTTGCGGAAGAAGGCTGTATTTTTGTCTCCAGACACAAGCCAGAGGTTGTGTGACTTGAGCCTCAAATATTCTTCCTCTTTTCTAAAAGTCTGAAGGGTACTGATTTTTTGTTCTTGCTCACTATGAATTTTTGCTCTCATTATGTCTTGTATCTCCAGGCCCATTTGGAGATCCAACAAGCTCTTTGTGCTTTATTTTGGTAGGGAAGTGGAAGAGGCTATGGGCTTTTTTATCCATTGCTTCAAGGCTATTTTGGTGGCTTTTATCTTTTGCTTCGAAACATAGCTAGGTGATCCAAGAATGTTGTTGGACCAATATTTATTCACTCTTTCAAGGAACCCCTCTGTTTTCCCAAAGTGGGCTGAACTAGAAGGGGATTGGTCCCAGGTTTTCTTCTTCTTATAGCAGAACGAGGGTGGGTTTATGGTTAGAGTTCCACTTAGGTAGAATTTTTGTGGAAATAATGATCTTCTCAAACATGAATGAACTCTAAAGAATGAATCTATCTAGCCTGACTGAAATATGCTCCTCCCCTATTTTGTTGATTGTCCATGTGTATAGCCCTTTTTTTGGCTTGAAATCCATTAGATCCCATTGTTGAATCATATTTTCCACTAAGGGGAGGAAGTGATCCCTGCTGCTAGGTTCTCCTTTTTTCTCTTTTGGTTCTAGGATTAGGTTAAAGTCTCCAACAATGATTATGTTAGTGAGGGAATATGTTTCCAAAAAATCAGTCGGAGTTTTCAACATTGTTCCTTTTCTGCATAGAGGATAGGTACATAGTGATTAAAGAGTGCAATGTTTATCTTACTTGGTAGGTGTTAGAGTTCCATGTAAATCTAGTGTTGCATCTAAAAGGATCTCTCTAGCTGGAATCTATCAGCCTCCCAAAGGGTGGCTAATCTGCCACATATACCTCTAGCACTAACAACTTTTCCAATTTTTGTTTTCCATTTTTCTTTACTGAGTTACAAAAGGACTTCGACTTCTACTTTAGTCTCTTAGAGCATGAGGATCTCAGGTAGTTTTGATTTTATTAGGCTTTTGACTGCTTAAGATTTTGATGGATTCCCTAGTCCTCTACAATTCCAAGAGATTAATTGCATTATTTATTGGTGGGGGTTGGGTAGTACCTCTCGTAAGAGGCCTAGTTCTAGTATTTCTATTGATAGACATCTCTATAGTGGCCTTGCTACCTTGCATTTTTTGTCTCTCTACTTCTTCTTCTCTGGACTCTCTATGAGATTTCCCCCCCAACTCATTTCAAGGGCCTTTCAGATGATTCATCTTCTGAGGATCCCGATATCTCAGGGGTCTTCTTTCTTTTCATTTCTGCATAGGAAGGGGAGCTAGAGCCACATTTTGGGGTTTGGAGAGGGACTGAATCCTCTTGCCTTTTGACTTCTTCCATGTCTTTAGCTTGCTATTCAGCCTCATTATCTGATGGATCTTGGAGTTTTTCTCATGTGCTGAGAACTTCAAAGGGATTTTTTGATATGTTTGTTATTGGTGGTACTGAAATTCCTTCTACATGGGTTTCCGGGGGGAGGGACCTTCTTAGTGGAGACGAATTGACCTTTGTTCCTATTGCTATGCTTATTTGGTCTTGATTTCTGAGCCTGAGTCCATTGATCTCATTTCTCCTTCTCTATTCCGTCCTCTGATTTCTTTTTACAATGCTTGGAAAATTTCCCATATCCATGGTAGTTATAGCATTTAAATGGGAGTTTCTCATAGTCTAGTACTTGTATGTGTGTCCAGTCAGCCACCGTGAGTTGAATGGCTTCAGGGAGGCCTTCGTCCAGGTCTACTTCTACAGAAATTCTCGTTCATGAGTACTGGTCTCTTCTTTTTGCTTGATTGATGTATTTGCCTAGATTATTACCTATGGATTCTAAGGATTTGGAGTTCCAACAGTGCAAAGGTAGATGGGGCAGTTGCACCCAGACCAGAACAGCCGAGGGCACTTCCAGAGTTAGGTCAAAATCAGGAGTCCATTGATTCAGATAGAGACCCTAAGGCCCCATGAAATACGGGCCATTTCTCAAAATGAGATTCTATCTTCTGCTGCTTCAAATACCAATAAAAAGAAGCCTTTGCTGACGAAATGGCTTTTTATTCCTTTTTTGACCAGGGATCACCAGTTCCTTTGCACCCAGGCTTCTATCGCCTTAGGTGAGGGCCATAAGCCTGTGAACTAGCCAATAAGCCCTCCTTCAGCTAGCTTTAGTGTTGCTTTGTAGGGTTCTTCAATTGTCAGAGCAACTGTGGGGATGGATTCCATTTTTTTAACAAATTTTTGTTGGTTATCGGCTGCTGGTCATTTTTTGCATGCTACAATCAGGTCACGGAATGCAGCTAGCTCAGGTTGCAAAGATGTTGGCTTTTCACGGCCCCCTCCTGGGGCCATGGCTATAGAGGTGCATACTTATATATCTTATATAGAAGTAACTCATGGGAGCATAGAAAGGAGGAAATATTTGAAGTTTGGACTTGGTTTTTGGCACATACTTCTAGACAATTTGATTTGGAAACCTTGCTGAAGAAAATCCCCCCTAGAAGATGAGCTGTTGTGTTTTCTCCCAAGTTTGGGTTTCCCAAGAAAAATTTGTTGTCACTATTGTCCATGGTTGTCTCTTTATTATATTAAATTTTTCTATTATATTTTTTTCATTACCCTTGATATTTTCTATGTATAATTAGTCAATGATATTAGTGGCATAAGAGAAATTAATTGAAGATCATTAGAAGTAATTATGAGCTTAGAAAAATAATTTTCTACTGTGCATATTTGTAGAAAATTCAATATTCTCCCAACTCTTGATAATAATATGTATGTCAAAGGGTCCAAGCTCTCGAATATTTCTCACTATCGTAATGCACGTGGTATAGGTGGCAACATTTAACACAGTCACTGAATGTGAATAGTTAGCATTAGGTGACATGAATAGTTTCCATCCCATCCCAAAGGCTTGGCATGAGTTTACAATTGTGGGCCCAAAAATCCTTATAATGTAATTTAGTTACAAAAATAGCTTAAGGACGAGTCTTGTGAGGCCCAAAGAGAGGGTGATAATGTGGCTAGTGGTCTGGGGGAAAGAAAATGGAAAGGTTGATTATGTGGATTTATCAAGTAAGTTGGAGTTCTCATCTAGGAACCATGTGGATGCCACATGGCAGCAGATACTAACATGGAAATGGTTTATTATCCAATAGTTGAACAATAATAAATTTTTATATGTAAGTCAAATTGAGATTAAAAATATTATCATAAATCTCTTGATGACATGGTTATGATGGTAGTGCTAGTTTTTAGTTTTAAGGAAGTCAGAATTTTAATAATTGTGTTACCTAATTTTGATAATGAGACCTTGGAAGGTGGGTTAAATGAAAGTAACACCTCCCATCTAGCTTGGGTTATCCAAGCAGGTGGGTGGTAATGATACATGATCCTCTTTAGATGTGAACAAGTATATTTCTCATTTTATTTGCATACTTCTCTCCATAAGGTGAAAGGGAGTAACATTTTAGAGTCATTGACTCATATGTTAATTTTAATTGGGCCTCAATCATACACAAATCATATCATTTATAATAATTTATTTACCATTCATGTGTGTCCTTACCTATTTCTAAACACAACAAAAATACTTATGAAAAATCTTCGCTTCTAAATGCTATTACCAGGAACTACTTGAACATATTCATCGACCTCTGAATCACTCATTTCATTTTTTTAGCAATAAATTGAACACTTAGAAAGTGAACAGATTTTCAATAGTTTAGAATATATAAAGCGCATGTGCTTTTCATATCATAAATCATGTAGAGTCCTATTAATTTGGAATTATTCCAAAAGGTATGACAATAAATTTGGAAATGCCAACGTTTTCTTTCATAGCATCTAAATAAAATTCAATTTCACATTCACTTATACCACTTATGTTATCATTTTTTGCTTTGGTAACTTCTACTCGTTACTTATGTTTGTTATGAAACTAGCTCACAAATAGATATAATAGATAGATCAATGCCTTCAAAATAAGCCTCTTTGAGGGGGAAACCTCCTTTACATTACACAAATGAAAAATTCTTAGATGATACAAATGACAAGACCTGCTTTCTATATATAAGAGTCTAAGGGGTCATAATATTATCAGAGCCGACATAGAAATAATAATATAAGGTCACAATAATAACTGTAGTGGGCTTCTATGGGGTACAATAATAAAAATATGGGGACTACATGGGCACAAAAATATAATAAGGGGGTTGTACTAATAACAATAAGGGGTTACACTAGTAGTATAGGGACCTAACATGCTCCTCTCCTTCAAAAAGTGTCAACGCTTGAGTAGTTATGGATGCTTTTGTATAAAATTCTTATCCTCCCATCTAGAATCTTCAGCGGGTAAGTTCTTCCACTTGATGAGATACTCTGAAATTTATTGATTTCATAGCTGTCATGTTCTTGTTTATGTGACTGCTCTAGGTTCCAATATGATTTTTCCTTCCTTGTCAAGTTCTCATAGTATTTTTTGATCTGAGATCTCCTCATTATGTAAGGTCACCATTTCTTAAGTGCATGTAGTATTTCCAACATTTCCTTCTCATAAATATCATTGTGTAAATACTTTCCTTTGATTGGGTGACTTTCGAAAGAAACGGGTCTTTATTCTTGCGTTAAAACATCACCAATTTCATTTCCTGAGGCATCATATTCCACAATAAAGGTTTTTGTGAAGTCTGGCGTAGCTAAGACCGGTGCTTGGCACATTGCCTCTTTAAGATATTCAAAGGCCTTCATTGCTTCTGGAGTCCATGAAAATGCATCTTTCTTCAATAATGTTGTTTTCGGAATGTCTTCAGTCTTCATTCTTATTTGATGATATCCTGAATGAAGATCCAACTTGGTGAAGTAAATTAATCCATGCAATTTATCCAATACTTCATCAATGATAGGAATGGGAAATTTATCTTTAATAGTGAGTTTTTTGAGCTCTCTATAATCCAGACACATGTGCCATGACCCATCCTTCTTGTGCATCAATACTACTGGAGTAGAGAAAGAACTTTGACTATGTTGAATTATACCAGCCTCTAGCATTTCTGCAACCATATGTTCAATTTCACTCTTTTGGGCATAGGGATATCTGTAAGGCCTGATGTTTGGAGGAACACTTCCTATAATCAAATGAATAGAATGATCATGATCATGAATAGGAGGGAGGCCTTTGGGAGTCTCCAATACCTACGAATGATTATCCAATACTTTTTGGAGACCTTGAGAAATAGATGATTTCGAAGTGGGAAGCTCTATTATGAAACCAGCTTAAGGAAAAGATAGAAAAGATAGATCAATGCCTTAGAATTCAGCCTCTTCGAGGGGGCAACCTCCTTTACATTACATAAATGAACAATTCTTGGATGATTCAAATGACAAAACCTCCTTTCTATATATGGGAGTCTAAGGAGTCACAATATAACCCAGCCAACCGAAAAATAATAATATAAAGCCACAAAAATAATAATAGAGGGATTCTATGGGATATAGTAATAACAATATGGGGATAATAGGGGCACAACAATATTAATAAGGGGTACAACTACTATAGTAATGGGGTAATCACTAGCATTATAGGGACCCAACATGCCCCTCTCCTTCAAAAAAGTGTTGTCCTCAATGCTTGAGAAGTTCTGGATGCTTCTGTATAAAATTCTCATCCTCCCATGTGGAATCTTCAGCAGATAAGTTCTTCCAGTTGATAAGATACTCCGAAATTGATCGATTTCGTAGCTGTCGAGTTCTTGTTTTTGTGACTGCTTCCGATTCCAATATAATTTTTCCTTCCTCGTCAAGTTCTAGAAATATTGTTTGAACTGGGAGCTTGTCGCCTATAACCTTCTTTAAACATGAAACATGGAAAACTGGGTGCAATCGAGAAGCTACATGAAGCTATAATTTGTAATCCATACTACCAATCTTTTGCAACACCTTGTATGGACCATAATACTTTGGTGATAATATATTATCCTTCTTAGCTTGCTTGAGGGACATTTGCTTATATGGTTGTAGCTGTAGGAATACCCAATCACCTACATCAAAACTTCTTTCGCTACGATGTTGATCTGCCTGTTGTTTCATTCTATTCTGTGCCAACACGAGGTTATCCTTTAAGAGTTGGAGGACTTGCTGTTGATGTTCAATGTGATGTTCCACTGCTTGAACATTAGAATTTTCTCTTAAATATGATGTGATGGATGGTGGCTGATACCCATAAAGTGCCATAAGTGGGGTCATTTTTGTTGTTGTATGGAAGGAAGTGTTATACCACCATTTAGCTAGAGGCAACAATTTGACCCATTGTGTCTGTTTATCAGATACAAAGCAACAAAGATATCCTTCAAAACATTTGTTTACTATCTCAGTTTGCCCATTAGATTGAGGATGATAATATGAGCTATGAACTAACTGAGTACCAAGACAAGAAAATAATTCTGTCCAAAAATTTCCAGTGAAAATGGCATCTCTGTCACTTACAATAATCTTTGGGTTTCCATGTAGCTTTTGAATTGTTTCCATAAATGCAATAGAAACTGTACTGGCTTTAAATGGATTTGATAATGCACAAAAGTGTGCATACTTGGTAAGTCTGTCAACTACTACCATGATGACACTCTTTCCCTCAGACTTGGGTAAACCTGTGATAAAATCCATTGTAACCTCCTCCCAACGTTGGCTTGGAATGGATAAAGGTTGTAATAGACCCGGTGTCTTAATCGTTTCAACTTTATTTTGTTGGCAAACCAAACATTTTGCCACAAACTTTTGAATGTCTGATTTAAGGCCATCCCAAAAAAATTCCTTCTTAACCTTGTGGTAAGTTTTTAAAAATCCTGAGTGCCCTCCTAAGGGAGAAGTGTGCAATTCCATAAGAATATTTTGTTTTAGCTCGGAATTCTTACAGAGGTATAAGCGATATTTGTACCGTAACGAATCATTTTGCCGGCTAAATGTATCAGACATACTGGAATATTGTTGTAACTTTCGAATAAGTGCCCACACTTCTTCGTCATTCTTCCATTCCTCCCTTGCTTCGTTTATCCAATCTGGTTGGATAATATAAATGGCGCACAACAACGCTTCCACATCATCATCCTTTCTTGAGAGTGCATATGCCACCACATTTTGCTTCCCTTTTTTGTAGATGATTTCAAAGTCATAACCCAACACCTTTGTGACCCACTTTTGTTGCTCTTCAGAGGGTAATCTTTGTTCTAAAAAGTATTTAAGGCTATCATGATCCATTTTTACCTTGAAGTGTCTTCCCATTAGGTAGGGTCGCCATTTCTTAAGTGCATGGAGTATTGCCAACATTTCCTTCTCATAAATAGCTTTGTGTAAAAACATTCCCTTGATTGGACGACTTTCAAAAGCAATGGGTCTTTCATCTTGCATTAAAACATCACCAATTCCATTTCCCGAAGCATCACATTCCACAATAAAGGTTTTTGTGAAGTCCGGTGTAGCTAAGACCAGTGCTTGGGACATTGCCTCTCTAAGATGTTCGAATGCCTTTGTTGCTTCTGGAGTCCATGAAAATGCATCTTTCTTCAATAATGTTGTTAGAGGGGCTATTATTCTCCCATAATTCTGAACAAACTTGCGATAATACCCTGTCAACCCGAGAAATCCTTGCAGATGCTTTATGGATGTGGGAATTTTCCATTCCTTAATGGCTTTAATTTTTCTAGGGTCTACCTTAACTCCTTCATGAGATACAATATGACCTAGATATTCCACCTCTTGTAGTCAAAGAAACATTTGGATCTTTTTGCATATAATTGTTTCTCCTCCAATAGTTGTAGCACCCTGTCAACATATTCAACATGATCCTTCCAAGACTTGCTGTAGATTAGTATATCATCAAAAAATACTAAGACAAATTTTCTAAAGAATGGTTTGAAAATTGAATTCATCAAACCTTGAAATGTTGAAGGTGCATTGGTAAGGCCAAAAGGCATGACCAAAAATTCATAATGACCCTCATGAGTTCTAAATGTTGTTTTCGGAATGTCTTCAATCTTCATTCTGATTTGATGATGTCCTGAACGAAGATCCAACTTGGTGAAGTAAATTGATCCATGCAATTCATCCAGTAATTCATCAATGACAGGAATGGGAAACTTATCTTTAATAGTGAGCTTATTGAGCTCCCTATAATCTGGACACATGCGCCATGATCCATCCTCCTTGTGCACCAATATGACTGGAGTAGAGAAAGAACTTTGACTTGGTTGAATTATACCAGCCTCTAGCATTTCTGTGACCATACATTCAATTTCACTCTTTCGGGCATAGGGATATCTGTACGGCCTGATGTTTGGAGGAACACTTCCTGGAATCAGATGAATAGCATGATCGTGATCACAAATAGGTGGGAGACCTTTGGGAGTCTCAAATACCTTTGAATGATTTTCCAAGACTTTTTGGAGATTTGGAGAAATAGATGATTCCACTGTGGACACATCTAGCGAACATAATTGTGTAATTACACCTCTTTGTTCCTTTTTTAGAAGCTTTGTCATACCGTTAGAGGTGATTATCTTTCCCGGTTTCCCTGCAATACCCGTTAATTCAACTTCCTTTCCTTCCACAAAAAATTTCATGAAAAGTTCTTTAAAATTAAAAGCTATTGTACCCAAGGATTGTAGTCATTGGACTCCTAGTACAACATCAACACCTCCCATTGGAATGGAAAGCATTGGGCTAGTCAATACATATTCTCCCATGGATAGCTTGATATTATGGCACTTTCCCGAGCAATTTATTGTTCCTCCATTTGCAACCATCACTTGACACTCTGGTGCTAGATATAAGAAGCAATTCAATTCTCTTGCTACCTTACAATGAATAAAATTGTGGGTACGTCCTGAATCAATCAACACTATTACTTTTTTCTTCTTGATTTGTCCTTCTATCTTGATGGTCTGAGGAGTGGTAATTCTCGCCAATGCATTACAAGATATGGTTGGATTCATTTCTTCTTTATCTAGGCTTTGTTCCTGGAGTATATCCTCTTCTTTTGACCTTTCTTGCTCCTTTTCTTCTTCCTCTTCACAATCTATGTAGAGTAATCTCTTCTGAGCACACTTATGACCTTTAGTGTATTTGCTATCACAACTGTAACAAAGCCATTTTGCTCTTTTTTCTTCCAATAGTTGTGGTGTCAACCTTATAGGTTGTGGAAGACTAGCGGCAAAAACACTTCCGTCTTTATAGTTGTGAGTGGTATGCTTCCTCTTTGCCATAATTTTTCTTTCCATTTTTCTTGCTAACTTGAATGCCTTCTCTAATGAATCAGGTTCCCAAAGGCGAACATCATGTTGAATATTATCCTTTAAAGACCATATGAGCACATCAATCCTATGCTCCTCTGGAATATCTTTTACCCTTATGTTCAATTTTTGGAACTCCTCAATGTGCTCCATTATTGAACCCTTTTGTTTGAGACTTATCAATTGGCTAAAAAAAGCGTTTCTTTTTGTATCCTCATAATGTGCTATCAATTCTTCCGTAACAGTTTCCCAAGTGATAAATTGTTTACGAGAGCAAAGCCATCGATACCATACAAACTGATTTGGTTTCAAATATAAAGTTGCAATACGTACCTTTTGTGTGTTTTGCACATTATTGAGATCGAAAAATTGCTCCATCTGTAATATCCATGTTGCGGGATCCTTGCCATCAAACTTTCTCATATCAATTTTTGGAATATTATGGTTATTTGATCCAACATTAGAGTCTATGGAATCATGATTAACATTTCTTTTGTTCTCGTCATGAGTTTCCTTTACTACCCTTTCACCATTAGTGACCCTTTCCTGTAGCAACTTATTCATATTTATCTTCAATTCTTACATGTCTGTCTTCAAATCTATCTTGAAATCATCCATCTTAGCTTCCACGTCATTCATTTTAGCTTCTACACCTTTATTTAAACAATCCATCTTGGCTTCTACGCCTTTCTTTAAACCATCCATCTTAGATTCTGTTCCTTTTTGTGCAAGGGATAGTTGTTGCACCTGGTCTTGTAATTTTGATATATCATGTTGCATTTCTTCCTCTTCTTCATGAGCCATGCTAGAGCTTTCAGGTTCCTTACTAGGTGTTTGCATTTTCTTTCCTTGGGGCATCAGTTATCGATAATAATGCTCTACTATGCCCTTTGAATTCCTTCAAAATAAATTTTCAAACCAAGCTTAAGAAAAAATTTAAGAAAATCTACACACCTTTTTTCACTTTGTAGGAGCTCGATATTGCCTCTGATGTATCTCTGTACTTTCCAATCATCTAGCTCTGAATTTGTGACCTATAGTAGCCCTCTGTGTCCTCTTTCCAATGCCACAAGTCTGACCCAAATTGGATTCTCCAAGGAAGAGTTATACGAAATCTCCCACAATGACTTGATTATAGACTAGTTCAGTAGAGCGAACTTGTACGACATGGGATGAGTCACTGTTTCGACCTTTGGATCTGAAAAATGCATACAAGAAACTACAGCCTGTCCTCTTTATGTACCTTCTTACGAAATTTCAATCCGATCCCTAGAGAGAAAGTTATGACGCTTTTCACTAGGTCACCTGTTTGGAATGTAATTCAGGAGTATGCAAAAAGACCAAATTCCTCAGATCATATCTCCGCAAATATAGCATGAACAGCTTTGAAATTCGGACCTGAGGTTCAGCGTGATTTCTTCTCAAATGTATTTTTTTTGCAACTTCTGAAACATCGCAGAAAAAAGTTATAGCGAAAATACCACGATGACCTGTTTGGAGCAGCGAAACCCTAGAATCCAAAGCTCTGATACCAAATGTTATGAAACCAGCTCAAGAAAAAGATAGAAAAGATAGATAAACGCCTTAGAATTCAGCCTATTCAAGGGGGAAACCTCCTTTACATCACATAAATGAACAATTCTTGGATGATTCAAATGAAAAAACCTCCTTTCTATATATAGGAGTATAAGGAGTCACAATATAACCCAACGACCTAACAATAATAATATAAAGCCACAAAAATAACAATAGAGGGATTCTATGGGGCACAATAATAACAATATGGGGATAATAGGGGCACAACAATATTAATAAGGGGTACAACTACTATAGTAATGGGGTAATCACTAGTATTATAGGGACCCAACAAGCTCTAGCGAACATAATTGTGTAATTACGCCTCATTTTTTCTTCTTTAGAATCTTTGTTAGTTCGTTAGAGATGATTATCTTTCCCAGTTTCCCTGCGATACCCCTTAATTCAACTTCCTTTCCTTCTGAAGAAAATTTCATGAGATGTTCTTGGAAATTAAAAGCTATTGTATGCAAGGATTGTAGCCATTAGACACCCAGTACAACGTCAACACCACACATTAGAATGGAAAGCATTGGGCTATTCAATACATATTCTCCCATGGATAGCTTGATATTATGGCACTTTCCAGAGAAATTTATGGTTCCTCCACTTGCAACCATCACTTGACACTCTAGTGTTGGATATAGGAAGAAATTCAATTCCCTGGCTATCTTACAATGAATAAAATTATGGATAATGCCCGAATCAGTCAATGCTATTACCTTTTTCTTCTTGATATGTTCTTCTATATTAATTGTTTGAGGAATGTTAATTTCGGCCAATCTATTACAAGATATGGGCAGATTCATTTCTTCTTTCTAGATGTGATCTTTCACTTCTTGAAACTTATTCTTCTTGATATGTCCTTCTATCTTGAGAGTTTTAGGAGTGGTAATTCATTCCAATGCTTTACAAGATATGGTCATATTCCTTTCTTTTTTCTCTAGGGTTGGTTCATGTTGTATATCCTCTTCTTTTGATGTTTCTTGATCCTTTTCTTCCTCCTCTTCAAAATCTATTTAAAATAATTTCTTCTCAGCACACTTATGACCTTTATGTATTTGTTATCACAATTGTAACAAAGCCCTTCTATTATTTTTTTCTTCCAATTGTTGTGGTGTCAACCTTGTAGGTTGTCGAAGGCTAGGAGAAACAACACTTCCATCTTTATAGTTGTGAGGGGTAGACTTCCTTGCTACCATAATTTTTCTTTCCAAAATGCCTTCTCCAATGAATCAGGTTCCCAAAGATGAACTTCATGTTGAATGTTATCCTTTAAACTCCCTATGGAGACATCAATCCTCTATTTCTCTGGAATATCATTTTCCCTTATATTCAATTTTTGAAAGTCCTTAATGTTCTCTGCCATTGAACACTTTTAATTGAGATTTATCAATTGGCTAAAGAAGGTGTTTCTCTTTGTATCCTCATAATGTGCTATCATTTCCTCCATGAAAATTTACCATGTAACAAATGGTTTAAGTGAACAAAGCCCTTTATACCATAGAAATTGATTTGGTTCTAAATATGAATATGCAATACACACCTTATGTAACAATTGCACCTCTTGTAGATAAAAATATTTCTCTATCTGTAGTATCCAGTTTACCAGATCCTTGCAATCAAACTTCCTCATATCACCTTCTCTTGATTTTTGGAGCTCGATCTTGAAACACTTGTAACTTTGTAATTTCAGATCTCCAAGTTCTGAAATTGCGTTCTGCAGTAGCCCTCTGAGTGCTCTTTCTGTCCCCACATGTCTGATAAAGATTGGATTCTATAAGGAAGCGTTATGTCAAATCTCCCACCATGACTTGATTATAGACTTGTTTAGTAGAGCGCACTTGCATAAACTGCCACATGTCACTGTTTCAACCTTAGCACCTAAAAGCGGTACACCGAAAACCAAAATCCGTTCTTTTTGTGCAACATCTTATGAAATTTCCATCTAATGCTCAGAGAGAAAGTTATGACACATTTCCAAAGGTCACTGGTTTAGGATGTAATTCGGGAGCCTGCAGAAACCCTATATGTCTTGGCTTGTATCACCGAAAATGTAGCGAAACAAGATCTGAAATTTGGGCTTAAGCTTCACCAAGATTTCAGCTCAAATGGGTTTTAATTTTAGAGTCTACACCTTCGTAGAAAAACAAGTTATAGCAAAACTTCCACGATGACCTGTTTGAGATGGAATTTTAGACCTTGAAAAAACCGTAACGTTCTCAAATCATATCTCCTAAAATATAGTGCGACATGATTTGAAATTCATACCCAAGGTTCATAACAATTTCAGATCAAATGGGTTTTTCTTTTAGCTTATGAAACATCGTAGAGAAAGCGTTATAGCGAAAATTCCACGATGACTTGTTTGGAGTAGCAAAACCCTAGAATCCACAGCTTTGATACCAAATGATATTAAACCAACTCATAAAATGATAGAAAAGATAGATCAACACCTTCAAAATAAGCCTATTCTAGGGGGAAACTTCCTTTACATTACAAAAATCAACAATTCTTTGATGACACAAATGACAAGACCTCCTTTCTATATATAGGAGTCTAAGGGGTCATAACATAATCAGAGGCGACATAATAATAATAATTTAAGGGTACAATAATAAGAATATGGGGACTACACGGGCACAACAATATAATGAAGGGGTTGTACTAATAATAATAAGGGGTTACACTGGTAGTGTAGGGACCTTACAATGTTGAACTAAGCCTCTCTTCATCAATTCATTACTAATTAATGAATCCATTACATAACTAGTTAATTAAACATTAATCATATCATTTGTCACATCTATATGACTCATTTGGATTTATTAATTTGTGTCAAATGTAGGATCAACCATTTTCATTATGTAATTTAAGCCACAAGTCGCATCAACCATGTTCTCAATTTGAATTATTAGTTTTTCTTGCTTCTTTTTAATTAATTTTAGTTGAAGTGATTTGATGAGTTTATCCTTCAAATGAATTTTCAATGACAATCAAACTCCCAATTATACAATTCAGGTGAGTAGTCTTGTAGTCATTTAATTTCTTCACTCTAATTTTGCGAGTGTTTTGGATATATATATATATATATATATATATATCCTCACATGCTGAAAACTTTGAGAAGCCAAAGACATGAAGAAATCAAATATTAGTACCCTATTGGTTTACATGGTTAGTGCCCTTAAAGAGGGAAATATTCCATGACCTCAACCAACATGGCCACATAAGGAGAGATAAGAGGAAACCTTGGGTTGTTTTTTTATTTGTTGATATCCATTGAGGTGTTATAGCTAGGAAGTATAGAGAAATTCCTAAGAAATGGGTTATGTTCATGGTAAGTGAGTGAGTGGTTCACGAATCCTGATTAAGTTACCTCCTCGTAATTTGAATCTGGCTCATGGATGGTTGGATACAAGGAATAATAAAAATGAAGTTAGCCTATGGTTGCGCAAAGAGTTGAAGCACCACTCTGAGTGACCAACTATATACTTCATAAGATAAGTTCCTTACTTGTGTCACTGTCTATCTCAATGCATTGTAAACCTCTATTTCTATTGTTACATAACTTGTGTTGATGATGAGGAATGCGTATTCTTGTGTATTATGATAATGTTAATGCTTTTTCATCACCACCATGTGAGATATATGTGGAATCTATGTTAGACTGATTAAATTCTTGTAATGAAATTACTTGTATCACTTGGCCAACGACATTGAATTATTTAAAGGAATCATGCCTATGCATATATATATTACTTGTATCACTTGGCCAACAACATTGAATTATTTAAAGGAATCATGCCCGGAATCATGCCTATGCATATATATATATATATATATATATATATATAGATAGATAGATAGATATGGTAGGGATGTGGGAAAATTCTATCATACTTCTAAGGGATTGTTATGCCTATATGTGAGGTCCTAGATCGGGAGGTTGTGGAGTCATGATTTCAGTGCATGAGAGACATATGCTCCCATATTGATAATACAACTCAGGAGGGATAACCCTTGACATGTGTAAGTGTAAAAGGAATTCACATCAGTGGACATGGATATTCCTAACGCATCTCAGCCCCAACGGGTTTCATCCATGTATTTGTTCTGTCGAGAGGGATCAGGGCATGAGATAGAAATACTGATGGAGAAATATTTTAACATGAGAAATGAACATTCGTGTTTGAGCTGCAGACCCTTGGGGAAATTGATGCATTATATTGTGGTGAGAGGGGTTAGGGCAAGATGATGTGGAGTTCCTAACACCAGGCTCCTCCATTATAGCACTAAGGTATTATAGTAGAAAGTGTTTCTTTACATGCAAATTCAAATGATAGTGGTACCCAGGGATGGGATGAGGTGGTAGAATGGAATGGAAAGGTGATGAAATGGCATGTGGGTGTCATGACACATGGTAGGCACAATGACCCTTTTGGAGGTCGAAGTGACATTAAATCAAGTTACATGTCGCATCATTAGGAATTTGCATGTCTCAGGACCTCGAACCTTACCATGAAAGGGTGTGACCCTTGGGGTAAATGCAACCATTTTACTTGTATATATATTAATTATGTGACACTTCATTTGAACAATCAATAAATATCATATATCTTCTATAGAAGTCACTCATAGATGCAATGAAAGGAGGAAATAATTGACGTTTGGACTTGGTTTTTGGCACAAATTTCTAGACAATTTGATTTGCAAACCTTGCTGAAGAAAATTTCTCCTAGAAGAAGAGTTGTTAGGTTTTCTCCCAAGTTTGGGTTTCCTATGGAAAATTTATTTTCGCTGCATTGTTGTTGATATTTCTTGTGTATAATTTCTTAGTGATATCAATGGAATAAGAAGAATTAATTGAGGATCAATAAAAGTAGTTATCAATAAGAAAATTAATTTTATATTATGCATCTCTGTGGAAAATTAAATGAAGCCACTAAAGTCAATGAGAATGACTTCATGTGAGGACTATTTTTTGATGTTGATTCGATGAACTATTCAATAGTTAGATAACCGAGTCTACGGATGATCAGTGTAGATCTATTTTAGTGTTTGCTAAAGCTAAATAAAGGTATTTTGTGAGGGTTGTGGGTTTCAGGATGTAGGTGGGAAGCTTGGTCATATGGCCAAGGGCCATAAATAGCCACCATATCTATGTTGTGGAGAAATATTATAGTATACTTTGCACGAAGAATTTTTTTGAAGTCATAGATATTGGAAGATAATAAAATACTAATTGAAGAAGTTTCCTAGATTTTTAGTTATTAGCATCAAGTGATGGTAATGAAGATAATATGGAACTGTCAAACCACCTAGATTTTCTATCTAAATTAGAAGTGAAGATAAATGGCATATGTTATTTTGTTCATCCGATGTCAATTAAGTAACATAATGGTATTCATGAGATTAGAGAAATAAATGTACAATTAAAACATAAACCTACCATTAAAACATACTTTGGATAAGTTTTACATTCTACATTTCAATAACCTACATGTTTATGATGATGACCATGATATCTATAAAATTTTTGATCCTGTGACAAGTATAGATAGTGAAACTAAAGTTGTTTAACCTAGGGTTTATAATTTTCAACCGAAATATAATCCAATGGATCATAAGAGCTAGGTTGAAACCCTCATAAATGTTGAAAAGGGCCATAATAGTGTTGTGGATGTATTGAATTAGCATACCTCTACTCATTCCACTAAAAGGAGAATCTATAACAAAGACATCTCAATGCACATTTAAGAAGAATGGCATGTAGAACATGACGAAACTAGCAGACCTTCTTGCATAGGGTATGTCAAGGATTTTTACAAAGACTCATCATTCAAGAGTACTTAGCATCCCTCATTGTTGTATATGGATCAAATATCTGGTAATGTTTTTATATCCTAAGAAACAGATGGGAAATATTTGGTTTTGAAAGACATTACGGGGTTTCAACCCTTGGAATGAGCATTGCAACTCATAGTGCCTACTAGTATCATTTTTCAATTGTCACCCTATGCAGAGCACCCGATTGACCTCATAGCTTGATTTCGATTTACAAACTACAATGTTCAACTATAAACCAATTGAGGTTTACAAGCCTACAACCCTATTTTTTCTTTTTATATTATGAAGGTTCAACTTATGGTGAAAATGTTTTTCACAATTATTTTTTTATGTGGACAGCTCAACCCAAAACCAGTTTCAATTTTTTCTCTAACAAGTCTATCCCACACAAATCAAAGTTACACAAATGAGGACGATACCACTATTCTTGATATAAATAACACACCTCTTGACAATGATATTTACTCAATACATATTCCAACAACATGCACCCTCAAATCATTCATAGAGGTGCATAGATCTTTTTGTACAAATTATGGCCCCTTCAAATATTGCCTCACTATATCGTGGATTTACCTTGCTCGAGGTTTGATAGTTTCATGTTCAAGATGTTGAAGAAAAATCAATAAAATTATGTTTAGTACTTGTGAATTCAGGTCATGAATAGTATCAAGGTGTAATACTTATCACAGCTCATCACAAATTCATCTCTGAGATTTTCTTTCAAATTTGTTAAAAAATTGATGAAGAGCTATTTTGGAGTATATAAAGAAAGAATTGGAGTTTTGCGTATGATGTTGAGGAAGAGGATGAACAATTCAATATTGATAAGATTGCATATGGATTTCAGTGATCTATACAAATAGGAAAGGAATAAGAGGGAGTTGAAAAATCCATACAATGCCTAATAGGTTCCTTCTAAGTCAAAAGATAAGTACTTCATAATCTTCTCCCTTGATTACTGTTATTTATATTACTTGGTTAGGCCCTTGTCATTATATATTTTTTTTATTCATAACTGTTTCTACCATGGCTTCTTGAATGTGGTTTGAAAATACATCATGAATGTTTCCAAGCAATTATTTTGGTAGCAGATGACAACATCAAAAATAAGAAAGCAAGGATTGTTACAAGAGGATTCTCCTAGTAAGACATAGCAGTAAGAGGGAGTAGTAGTGACAAAAGGACTTGCTGAGGTGATAGAGGAAGAAAAATTGGTAATATGATTTTCTTCCATGACAAAAGGGCAAGCCAAGACTACCACATGAATACTTGCTTCAAAAGCCAAAAGGACATGGCTAGCATACTTCATCCTAGACATGATAGAAAGATGAGAAAGAGAGTTCTAGTATGTATACATAGATGGGTAGATTGTGGACGTAATTCAAAATTGATCTCAGTATGATGTTAAATGAATCCCTCATTAAAAGGGAATGATGAGGTATTCACATTATTTCGTTGACCATATCTTGCATCCATAAAGGAATTTTACCATGAGAGATGGGTACATTCACCTATGAAGCTAGAAGGACATGGCCAGGTCGTAAAGGATTTTGACTATATAGATGAATGGCCAAAGACAATTACAAGGGAAATTACAAGATGCACTCACTTGGGAATCTAGGAGGACTTGGCTGGGTCATGAAGGATATTTACTAGAGCTAAATGACCCAACAAAATTATAGAATTGAATGGATCTTATTTCGAGAATCTAGAAGGACTTGACTGTGAAAATTACTTGTCTATGATGAACAAAGGAGATATATGTAATTCACCTTTGAAGCCGCAAGGACTAGGCTTCCATAAGGACTAAGTTTTTTCATAAAGGACTTTGACGAGAAAGGTGAATGTTCCAAAGGAAAGTTCTCTCCTGAGAAGATAGAAGGACTTAGTTATGAGAAGGACTTGGATAGGTCATAACAGACTTTGATAATAGGAGATTGATACATTTTCCTAAGGAAACATAAGTGAATTTGTTCAAAATTTGTAGATACTCACATGCATACGAGGACTTATATTTCACACTTGAGGATGGATTTATCTATATATATGCATCACCATGACAAGCTTATAAAAATTTCTTAAAGAAGGAGTAATTTTAGCTAATTTAAAGAAAATGTGGTGTACCCAAGTAGAATGCCTCTCTTAGTAAGAGGGAGTGCCTATTTTTTATGTAACATTGAGAGGTATTCCTACATGCCAAGAGGGCGCCTCATTCAACCTACAAAAAATGTGGAAATTAAAAAAAATAAGTTTTATTTTTGGGTTTCATGTAGGCTCAAAGTGGACAAGTCGGCCCCACCATGAAAGGATGTGTCCCTTAGCGTTAATGCACCCATTCAACTTGCACATATATAGATTACATGACACTTCATTTAATCACTCACTCATGATCATATCTCTTATATATAAGTAACTCATGGGAGCATAGAACGCAGGAAATAATTGAAGTTTGGACTTGGTTTTTGGCACATATTGCTACACAATTTGAATTGGAAACCTTGCTCAAGAAAATCCCCCCTAGAATATGAGTTGTTATGTTTTCTCGCAAGTTTGGGTTTCCCAAGAAAAATTTGTTGTCTCTATTGTCCATGGCTGTCTCTTTATTATCTTCAATGTTTCTGTTATTTTTTTTACATTACTATTGATATTTTCTATGTATAATTACTTAATGATATTAGTGCCACAAGACGAATTAATTGAAGATCCTTAGAAGTAATTATCAAGGTAGAAAAATAATTTTCTACTAGTCATCTCTATAGAAAATCCAATATTCTCCCAACACTTGACAACAATATGTATGTCAAAGGGTCCCAGATCTCAAAAATTTCTCACTATGGTAATGAACATGGTAGAGGTAGTCATAGTTGATAGAGTTGGGGAATGGGAATATCTACCATTAGGTGACATCAAGAATTTCCATCCCATCCCAAAGGCTTGGCATGAGTTTATCATTTTGGGCTCAGAAACCCTTATAACGTAACTTAGTTACAGAACTAGGTTAAGGATTAGTCTTGTGAGGCCCAAAGCGAGGGGGATAATGTGGTTAGTGGTATGAGGGGAATAAATTTAAAATGTTGATTATGTGGACCTATCAAGTGAGGTGGAGTTCTCATTTGGGTGCCATGTGGATGCCGCATGGCAGCACCTACTCACGTTGAAATGGTTTATTATCCAACCCTTGAACAACCATAAATTTTCATCTGTAAGTGAAATTGAGATAAAAAAAATTATCATAAATGTCTCAATGACATGGTTGTGATGGTAGTGTTAGTTTTTAGTTTTGAGGAAGTAAAAATTTGAAGAATTGTGTTACCTCATTTTGATAATGGGATCTTGGAAGGCGTGTTAAATGAAAGTAACAACTCGCATCTAGCTTGGGTTATCCAAGGGGGGGTGGGTGGTAATGTTACATGACCATGTTTAGATGCCAAAGAGTATATTTCTCATTTTATTTGCATACTTCTCTCCCATAAGGTGCAAGGGAGTAACATTTTAGAGTCATTGACTCATATTTTAATATTAATTGGGCCTCAATCATACCCTAAATCATATCAATTATAATAATTTATTTACCATTCAAGTGTGCCTTTACCTATGTCTAAACACAAGAAAAATACTTATGCAAAATCTTCGCTTCTAGATACTATTACCAAGAACTACTTGAACATATCCATCGACCTATGAATCTTTCACTTCATTTTTTAGCAATAAATTGAACACTTGCAATGTGAACCGATTTTCAATAGTTTAGAATATACAAAGATGATGTCCTTTTCATATCATAAATCATGAAGAGTATTATTAATTTGTAATTCTTCCAAAAGGTATGACAATGAATTTGGAGAGACTGATGTTTTCTTTCATAACATCTAAATAAAATTAAATTTCGTATTCACTTATACCACTTATGTTATAATTTTGTGCTTTATTACCTTCTACTAGTCACTTATCCTCAAGTAATACTATCTTGGTTTGTGGTGAAGTAAAATTCTAAGTGCGGACACAAGAAATTCCTCTAGCCCGAGAGTGGGTCTATCCACAAACAAGACATTCTATTGAATATTTCGTTAGGCTAGAACTAATTAAGAGGGCCTACCCCATATTATGCTTATCTTGTTTGGTGATGACCTTGCTTCCTCGCTCCAGCTATCTCTTATTCCCTTCTTCGAGCACCTGAAACAAGTAAAAAACAACAAACAACGACCATGATAATAGAAAAATTGCATGCAACCTAATTAACAAGTGAAGAATAATTAATCCATAAGCATGTGAGATGACATATTATGTAGGAAATCAATCCATAGTTGCATATATACTAAATCAATAAGAGAATACAACCGTTGTCTTGATGTTGTTGTTCTCCTCTAATGAATTCGGGTTCCCACACACTTCCGTTAGCATTGCATGATGACCTCAACAATGGTAGTTTTAAGGCTCTTCCCTTTAGTCTTCACACTAAACCAAATTCACACTTCTCTCTCACACACAACTAGAAAGCTACAACTATGAATAACTTGCTGATTACTCCATAATCAAAACTTTAACCAGAGCCTAATTAGAACTAGCTTGTGCTTGGGAAAATGGGAGGTTTATATAACATGGATGGAAGGGAGATAGTTCCTCTTATCATGGGAGAAGGTCTTATGTCTTGATGTAGGTCCATCCTAATAGGAGAAAGGAGCCCAAACTAACCTCCTTGACTCCATCTGGCATAACCATTTTCCAGACTTCTGTTATGAAGCTTTTAGTGCTCGAAGATTTGATCCTTATTTAAAAAACTTTCCAAAAGAGGATCAACGCAACTAGAAAAAGGCTCTGTCGCTCCGGATTGTATTATGGATAGTTGTAATCCCTACATATTGGCACTAGGTGGACACGAGTCATTAGCACCAGTCTTGTAAACTATGGAAAAAAAGATTTTTGGGAAAATGATGCAAAGGGGAATTGTTCTCCTCATGAAGATGGACACAATGGGAGTTTCTTCATGAAGGGAAAGCATGTAGGGTTCATTTTAGAGGTCCTCCAAGACCATGGAATGGGGAGTACAGGGACAGTGCCAAAATGTTGTATAACAGATGCCCCCTAAAGTGTGAAGGCCAAACTAGAGTGAGGGGTGAAATGCTTTATGAAGCAGTGAAAGGAACCAAAGTCTATAGTCAGAAAATCTGCAAGTAAGTACATATACATATACATAACTAAGAACTCTTTCAAATGATACATGAATCATGGTATGGACATAGCGATCCAGAGAATGATCATGTAAATGGATCCAGGTATGGGCATAGCCATCCAATAAAGAGGATCATATTGAAACCAAGGTATGGTCGCAGAGTTCCAATAATGAGAAGGATCACATATGACAACTCATGGTATGGTTGCAACCATCCATCTGAGAGAGGCATAGCCCTAGATGGCGTGAGGTTGGTTAAATGAGCTCGCTCAGGAACCCAGTAACTCGGATGAGAAACTATTGAGTAGTTGATGGGAAAATACACAATAACACAATAAAATATGCTTGGTAAAAGTTTTGAAGTCAAGGGTTATTGTAAAATGATATCCAGGCATCTCAGGGTCAGCCAATACAACAACTTAAACTTATGCTAAAATAGCTAGATTTTTTAAATTACTGAAAGTGTTATTAAAGCCATGCTTCTACGACTTGGTCATATTGGTTAAGCATCTAGGCTCGAAGGAGCCAAGGAGTAATCAATTCAAGTTATATTTGGGTCATCTTGAATGGATTTCTAGCAAAGAAAAAATAAAATAATATAGGCTAATCGTGAGTGTGGATATGTTTGATATATATGGTAGAGTATAAATAAACAATAAAGATCAACAATTAGGGAAGGAATTAATATTCAATCATCTGTGAAGTCTATAAAAAGAATTATTTGTAGTGTTTTTGTGGTGTGAAGGAGAAAAACAAATACAAATAGGTGATACAAATATTATCATTATTGTTATTAAATTATTATACAAACCTATAGAATAATTATAAGAAGGTAATTATTAATATTAATAATTTAATTTAATAGCATAATATTCCATATTTAAAAATAAATTTAATATAAAAAATAAATATTATGTTTATAAATGTGATGACATGAGATTTTATAATTTTAAGTTATTAAACATGGAAAAGAATTAAATATTTAAATTATTAAATATATAGTTGATAAGTGGTGGGCTCCAATATTGCAACAATAATGTTGCAACTCCTAGGGCTCCCTTCTTTACTTTTATCAACCTGGTAGTTCGTAACAATCTTGGAAGCGACGGCGCTTTATGCACAAGTACTAGCTCTTACTGCAGGTTGTCACTTAATTAGCTAGCACAAGTCCGCTAGGAGCTTAAGCCAACTTCTATGAGCTTTTAGAAGAAGCTTTTAACTGTGATGGATGAAATCTAACTCAAAAGATGCTAGTCTACTTGCAGAAAGAAGCTGAAAGTTGAAAGGAAATGCAAACCCTAGAAAACCCTAGTTTTACCGACTAACCCTACTGGTGCGCGAAAAGAGATGAAAGCAGTGGAAATGAATGCCATTAACTCTGGGAAATGTAAAATGCATGTGACTAAGCTACTTCTGAAGTAAAATCTGGAAAAAGTATCTTTTTGTATTTTTGAGTAAAGTTGGTAGAATTATTATGCATGTGATTTAACTATTTTTTACTATGCAAACGTTGATTGGGGAAAGGAAATGGAGTGGGAACTTGAAAGAGGTTGGGAAGGTGAGGAGAGGGCCTAAGGGGTCCCTAGCACCCTTCCATAGAGTTTCACAGCGATCAAATCTCGAGAAACTGCTCACGTGATCCTCTAGAGGAAGTCTGCATGAGTTCTACAGGAAAAGCTGAAAGAGGATTTCAGAGGGTTGATAGTGGAAAAATTGTGGGAAAGTGGAAATGGAGGATGGATGAAGATGAAAATGGGTCTAAGACCTAGTAGATGAAGCTAAGAAGTGATTAAGGTGGTTGGATTCATTCAAGGATGGAAGGAGCAAGGTTAAACAAAGATATGGAAATTAGGTCAAGTTGGAAAAGGTTGGTGAATGAAGGAAATGAATCTTGAATTAGGGATTGCAACAGGTTGGATGATGGAGGAAGGGTAGGTAGGGATGTATTACAGGTGTTCTGCACATTACTTTTCAAAAACTAATCCAAACAACAACGAAAAACCACAGATCTATCTACGTTGACCTAATCTACTCTTAAAAACCAGAAATATGATGAACAACAATTTATAAACAGGAAATCATCCAAGAGAGCTATGGAAACTAAGAATAGATCTCAATATGGAAGTACAACTGGTATCAAATTTTCCAACTAAAAATCTAACACTAGCAATTGCATGGAAAGGAAAAAATAGTGTTTTGTGGCAGCAAGTATGCCTTGGTCTCAGCTCATGGTCCCAAGGAGGGAGAGATGCGATAAAGGATTGCTTGATGGCCTTTTTGTAGATATTTTCCTTTACCAAACTGTAAAATCGACCTGAAGTATGAAAAGCTATTTTAATCATCAAAAACAACCTAAGTAAGAAAGCAATATTTTAACCTAAATAACAGAAATTATTCTATGAATGCAACAAAGACACATAAAAGTACACAAAGGAGGTACTCGCAGTTGGGTTGGGCCCAAGCCCAAGAGCTACAGCCTCCTAAGAAAGATCAGAGCTAGTGCAAAGCTAGATTCATCTTTATTGATAAAGAAATAATAGTTACATCCCAAAAATTGTCTACAAGAAAAAGCTCTAAAATGTGCTGAAATGCAGAGCTAACCTACTGATTAAAATCTAACTAACATGTGACTAAAATATGACTAAAAAATGACTAACCAAACTGAGGCCCTGAGCCTTCTTATTTATACAAATTGACGACCCCAACAGTCCTCCTAAACTTTAGGAACTCGGCTGCTAAAACTTGCAGTCAACAACAACTTTACTAGCCCTTGCTCAGCTACCCTTGTGATAATTGATGTGGTGGCCCTTGAACTCCGAGATGCTAGTGGAGAATTCGAGATAAGGGCTCATAAATGAAGGGGAGACCTTTCTACAAATCCTCTCCCTTGTTATTCCACAAATTTGGCTGCTAAGTGCTCATTAAAACC
This sequence comes from Pinus tabuliformis, assembly GCA_031772625.1. Lineage (NCBI taxonomy): Eukaryota > Viridiplantae > Streptophyta > Pinopsida > Pinales > Pinaceae > Pinus > Pinus tabuliformis. Next base: position 1,763,443,625 of record CM062817.1, read on the forward strand.
TTTGATTTTGTCTCAAAATTGACCAAAAAATTGCATAAAGCACACATTAGAATTTTTGGCATAATGACTAACCCAATTCACTCTATTAGCATAAATATAATAAAAAACTTGCAATAAAATAATGAAGATGGTGGATTAAGTCGGATTAGGAGGTAAAATGAGCCCATATAATTACCCATTTTTGGGGCTCATCATCACCCTCCTACTAAAAGTGTTGCTCATCCTCTGAGCAACTAATATATCTCTTCATCTTTGATGGCCCTGGTGGCCTCCCTATCATCCCAAGCTTCTGATGTGGTATACTCATGTGTGCCATAAAATTCTGCCTTCTTGTACATGTCCTTCCACTGCTCCTCCTATTCTACTTGTTTGAATTCTTATGCTTTTCCTAGCCTTGAAATACATAGAGGTTTGCCTTTTTCTTTTTTCTTTTTGCTTTGTAGGTGTGCTGAATGCCGTAAGCACAACCTCTTTCTCCCTTGCCAATATCTCAGGTGATTTCTCCTCTTGTTGTTCTTTTTCCTTGCTACCTGTAGAAATCCCTATGTCAATTGTTTCTGTGTGTGTTGCTGAGATCTCAGGGTATGTCTTTTCATTTTTTTTTTTGTGCCTGCTTTGGCTGTGGCAGCCTTCATTTGGGCTTTCTTGACCTTTTTCTTCCCAACCTTTTTCCTTTTCTACCTTCTTTGTTTTCACTGTTGTCTCCTTTTCTGTGTCATGCTCAGCGGTCTTGTCAAATTCCTCTTTTTCCATCTGTTCTTTCTCTGTTTTGCCCCCTGCTTGAATATCCTGTGCTCCCTCATCAATATTCTTCTCAATTTCTTCAATTGGCATGGTGTTGAGTTTGTGTTTTAACCAGAAAAGAAAATGCTCAGGTGGGAAAAAAACACAGTCGATCACTGAAACAGAGGATAGCTGAATTCTGTTTTTTCTGAACCCAAGAAGGAATTTTTCATGTGCTCCTTACAACATCAAATGGCAGTAATTCCCCTGGTTGAAAACTGTTGTCACCAAGAATTTGATTGTCCATTTATGAAAAAAAAAAATTGTTCTTACAGGCAGAGCATAAGGATCAAGTTCTCCTCTCAACACACAAACAGATATGCAAATCCAAAAGTTTTTACACATAGACAGGCTGGCCTCCATGGCTGCATATATCTTCCCTATAGGAGAATTTAAAAAGAAAATGTGGAGGATATTTTTGATGTAGGAAAACTGGGGAAACTCAGTGCAATATGTAGGAAAATGTTTTACTTCCACTACACAGGCAGACTTTTCTTCTGATTTTCCAATATGATGTCGTTCAATTCACCACAGTGCATGAACATACCATGCATAGAGGAGTTTTTTCGAGCCTACCTCGTTTTGAGCTTGAAATTCACTGAAAATCCCAGGTTTTCTTTCTAGAGGGTTGTTTTTTGCCTTTCCTGTAGAAGCCTTCCTATAGAAGGCTCTCGTTTCATGTAGAACGACACTGTGCTTCCTGTAGAATGCTGATAAGTAGGAGGGTCTTGAAAAATGACCGAGAAAGACTGGTTCGCTGCTATGGAAGTGGTATGGATCTTCTTGCAGCTGCAGGGACGATGATAAAAAGGAAACAACGGTGGTGAGAGTATTTCAAAGATGAGTTTGATTGGTTGCTTATGGAGACTTTCGTTGATGGAGTGTGAGCTGGCCAAGTGCACATTGGCCCCATGCATACCATTGGTCCCCACTCCGGTGTTATTATGAACTGTATGTTCTCTACCTATAATCACTTCCATCAATTGTGTTGGAGTTTAAACAGTCACCACTAAATGTTTTCAGTTTTCTTCCTAAGATGGCTGAGCACACGTGTCGATTGCACCCACCGAGTGCTATTTGAACTGGATGAGGTTGGCCAGTTAGCTGGCCACTGATATTGTTTAATCACAACCATCTCATTGTTCACGCAGTTCTTAAATTACATTCACGCAACAGAGGAATGGGTTTAGTCACATACCTAGAAGTCGAATGGGTTTGCTATGAGGTGCTATGGCCTTTCCTTCTACTGCATGCCTTTGTTTCTATGGATCCATGCTGCTTTGGTTGTTGATATGTGGCTATTTATCTTGTGTAGGTATCCTTTGGCTAGATCTACGTTGCAGGAGTCTACTTCCACCTTCAAATTTGCACCCTCATGCTGCTGATGTTAGATTTTTGCAGGACAACAACTTGTTTTTCCCATAGCTCCCAAACGATAGACTAGATTGACATGAAACTTTCTGATCATGTTTCTATCATCATTATGAACCTCCCATAGCAAAATTGTGATCAACGGATGCATAGATTTCGAGAAAAACTGAAAATGGCTGAAGGTGACAGAGGTCAATTTCTCAGAAACTGTGCACTGGAATTAGCTAAAACTGCTTGGGAAGGTTACTATCACCCATATGCATCTCCCCATGAAACAGGTTTTGAAATGGATGCATGGATATGGAAAAAATGCAAAAATCGCAGAAGGTGATGGAGGCTGATTTCTTGGAAACCGTGCACTAGAATTGGTCGTAATTGCTTGGGCATGTTGCCATCATCCCTATACAACTCCCCATAAAAAAAATTTCTAAATGGATGCATGGTTTTCAAGTTAGGGCAAAAGCAAATTTCTGCTCTATGTATTTTTGTATCAGAGCATTCTGCAGTTTTTGCACAGTAAGGAAAAAAATGAGCTTGGGCTATAATGCAGACTTGGGTCTCTTCTAATGAGGAATCTAGATGGAGGGTAACAGGTATGGTGATTGAAAAAATGTTGCTTGATTTGTCATTAAGGTGTTTTTGCTAGCAGTATGAAGAAAATAGGATTTCTGTGTGTGACTGTGCAGGAACATAAAAAAATGAGTGCAATGGAGGTGTACGGAGATGGAAAAAGGTGACATATGGTGATGGATGGAAGCAGGGATGTTTACAGGCCTCATGAACAGATTCCAAACCTTCAAGTCCTCTTCGGAGATCAATTTTGGCTTGTTCGCAGGCTCTACAGGATTTTCCTGTAGAAGACACAGAACTTCTTGTAGAAGACACAAAACTTCCTGTAGAAGGTGAAATCTCAGTCCGAATGGGACCAAATCTTGGGAAATGGTAGTGGTCATGGAGGAATGGATTGTGAGGGATGCTTGCAGCCTGGTGCTGACCTCTATCTTTTTCTTGTACGATCCTCCTAACATGCAATGTCCTTTCTGCAACCTGCAATTTATTCACCAGAAATTAGGTTTATTTTTCTTTTTCTCTTTGTTTTTTCTTCTTTTTTTTTGAAAACAACTAGGGCACCTCATCGAGGTTTTCACCCTAATTGCCTACCATGGGTGCCTCCAAGGGAGGTTTTCACCCAGGGATCTTATTCTCTTTTTCTTTTCTCTTCTTTCCAACCCATTGACTGCCTCATGGAGGTTTTCAATCAATGAGCCAATCTGAGGTGCCTTCGAGGAGGTTTTCACCTCAGATTTTTGTTTTCCTATTATTTTCATTTTTTTATTTTTTATTTTTTATTTTTATTTTTCCCTACCCTACCCTATTGAAAAACAAAATCATTTTCAAGTATAAGAATACTTCCAATGGAGCCATGTGCACATTGATATTAGAGACAAAATGATGTGGAGGCTTGGAATGCATGCTTTGACAGGTATCCATAATTTAGAGACAAAAAGATTTGACTTTGAAGGGATCAAGCATAGCTTAGGAAGAGAGTACTGCTGCAATTTAGTGACGGTCAGGAACCATATTTCAATATAGCTCTGATATCCTTGGTCCTTTTGCTGATCTGGATCATTCTTCATGTCACCTTCTACGATGACCTTCTTATCTGCCTCTTTTTGATGATTTTTCTCTTGAATGCATTGAGGATTTGATGGTAACCATGAGGGAGCTCTCTCGATCTGTTATTCTGTTGTCTTCTCTTTTTCAAGTGCAGCCCATGGTTCTCTGCTCTTCTCTTTTGCATCTTCTTCTGTTGGATGTGGTCCTTCAATGATATCAATATAGTCTCTTTCTTGCAATACTTTTCCTAAGCTATGGTGAACATCATTGAGTTCAAAAGGAGTTGTTTGGAAATGTTGTGCCTCAGCATTGTAATTGGGTTGAGCTACTCCAATGTGCGGGTTTGGTAATGGTGGTACGGGTAGTTGAGTGGGGGTGTATATTTGAGATGGATTTGGATGGGGTTGTGGTTGGGCAGGTGGTTTCCCACTACATACCTACTGAGCCTACTTGTTATTTGGGTTCGAGTTCGGTTGAGCAGGCATTTGGGGCTGCCTTGGTGGAGCAGGAGGCGATGGTTGTGGTTGAGCAGGTGGTGGAGGAAAAGGAGTGGGAGGAGTGTTGTACTAGGGCCTCCACCCCTGATGAGGTGCATTCCATTAAGGCTGTGGCTGAACATAGGGTTGAAATGGATGAGCAGCTAGTTGGGCAAATATGGAGATGGATACGACCAAGGAGAGGGTGTGGACCAGGAAGGATGAGTAGGGGGACCCCAAGAAGGCATGTAAGTGGCTTAATAGGGGTTGTAATAGGTCTGAGATGTCTCTTGCATTCCCTGCTAGTAAGGTCTGGGTCCATGTGGCCTCCTTTGGTTCATGAAATAGAGTGGTTCTGTGGCTCCTTTGGCCCTCTGATACGCAACTTTAATTCCATGCAAGGAAGGACACTGATTTGTAGGATAGTCTCCTTCACAGAAAAAACACACTTCTATGGAGTGAAATGGACATTTTGTCCTAGGATGCTTTCTAGTGCACTTAGGACAAAAGATGGCCAAAGCCCTCTTGGCTTCCTCTTGCTTCCTTTAGATCTACAAGGTATCCACTTGCATGGTAACCATCTGCCTTATCTCGCTCATGCAATCTTCCCACATGTTTCCAATTTCACCTTCAATGAATGAGTTGGAAGAAGAGGTACTGCTCCCAACATTTCTGTTTTTAGCCATTTGCTCCAGAGGAATGTTTTCTTCTTCTTCTCCCCTAGAGGTTATTCAAATATGTCTTGCTATCCACCTAAGGGTTCTTCTTAATCACAACCATCGAAAAGGAGAGAAGGTTCCTGGTTGGCTATGTGAAACATTGGGGGTGTTGTGCAAACATTTTTCTGACTTATCTCTACTTCTACAAGGCATGAAAGGAAATCTTTTGGGTTTGTTTTTGTTTTTTTTTTTTTCTGCTTGTACCTACAAAACTGAAATAGATTGAACTGCAACTAACTAAAATCTATCTTGCTGAAATGAAAATGCGGAATTGAAATGAAAGCGGGAAAGGACTAATCTATTTTTCTGAAATGAAATTGCAGGAATGAAATGTTAGGCTACACTTGTAGAATTGAAATGCTAATCTACGCTTGAAGAATTGAAATTGTAGAATTGAAATGCTAATCTACGCTTGCAAAATTGAAATTGTAGAATTGAAATGCTAATATGTGAAAGCAGGAAATATCTAATCTACAGTTGATAAAATGAAATGAAAGCAATAAATGTCTAATCTACTTTTGTGGAAATAAAATTGTAGAATGGAAATGAAACAACTACTCTACTCTTGCTGAAATAAACTACTTAGTAGAATGTTGCAGTAGAAAATAGAAGAAAAGAAGCAATCACCAATACTCTGATGCTTCCATGGCAACGGTGCCAAAAATATGGTGGGCTCCAGTATTGCAACAATAATTCTGAAACTCCTAGGGCTCCCTTCTTTACTTTTATCAACCTGGTAGTTCATAACAAACTTGGAAACGACAGTGCTATATGCACAAGTACTAGCTCTTACTGCAGGCTGTCACTTGATCACGTGGCATAAGTCCACTAGGAGCTTAAGCCAACTTCTATGAGCTCGTAGAAGAAGATTTTAACTATGATGGATGAAAGCTAACTCAAAAGAGGCTATTCTACTTGCAGAAAGAAGCTGAAAGCTGAAAGGAAATGCAAACCCTAGCAAACCCTAGTTTTACCGACTAACCCTACTGGTGCGCGAAAAGAGATGAAAGTGGTTGAAATGGATGCCATTGACTCTTGGAAAGGTAAAATGCATGTGACTAAGCTACTTCTAAAGTAAAATCTGGAAAAAGCATCTTTTTGTATTTTTGAGTAAGTTGGCAGAATTATTATGCATGTGCTTTAACTATTTTTTTACTATGCAGAGGTTCATTGGCGAAAGGAAATGGAGTGGGTGCTTGCAGGAGGTTGGGAACATGAGAAGAGGGCCTAAGGGGTCCCTAGCACCCTTCGAGATAGTTTCACAGTGATCAGATCTCGAGAAACTGCTCACGTGATCTTATACAGGAAGTCTACAAGGGTTCTACCGAATGTTCTAGAGGATGTTCTACAAGAAGAGCCGAATGAGGATTTTGGAGGGTTGACAGTGGAAAAACGGTGGGAAAGTGGAAATGGAGGATGGATGAAGACGAAAAGGGGTCTAAGACCTCGTAGATGAAGCTAAGAAGTGATTAAGGTGGTTGGATTCATTCAAGGATGGAAGGAGCAAGGTTGCACAAAGATATGGAAATTAGGTCAAGTTGGAAAATGGTGGTGAATGAAGAAAAGGGATCTTGAATTAGGGGCTGCAATAGGTTGGATTATGGAGGAAGGGTAGATAGGGATGTATTACAGGTGTTCTGCACATTACTTTCCGAAAACTGATCCAAACAATGACAAAAAAACAAAGATCTATCTATGTTGACCTAATCTACTCTTAAAAACTAGAAATATGATGAACAACAATGTATAAACAGGAAATCATGCAAGAGAGCTATGGAAACTAAGCAAGAACATATCTCAATATGCAAGTACAACTAGTATCAACTTTTCCATTTAAAAATCTAACACGAGCAATTGCATGGAAAGGCAAAAACAGTAATTTTGTGGCAACAAGTATGCCTTGGTCTTAGCTCATGGTCCCAAGGAGGGAGAGATGGGATCAAGGATTTCTTGATGGCCTTTTTGTAGATCTTTTCCTTTACCAAACTGTCTAATCAACCTGAAATATGAAAAGCTATTTTAATCATAAAAAACAACCTAAGTAACAAAGCAATATTTTAACCTAAATAACATAAATTATTGTATGAATGCAGCAAAGACACATAAAAGTACACAAAGGAGGTATTGGCACTTAGGTTGGGCCCAACCCCAAGGGCTACAACCTCCTAAGAAAGATCAAAATGGGTGCAAAGCTGAATTCTTTTTTATTGATCAAGAAATAATAGTTACATCCCAAAAACTGTCTACAAGAAAAAGCTTCAAAATGTGTTGAAATGCAGAGCTAACCTATTGACTAAAATCTAACTAACATCTCGCTAAAATCTAACTAAAAACTGACTAACCAAACTGAGGGCCTAAGCCTTATTATTTATACAAATTGAGGACCCGAACAGTCCTCCTAAACTTTAGGAACTCGGCTCCCAAAACTTGCAGTTAACAACAACTTTACTAGCCCTTGCTCGGCTGCCCTTGTGATAATCGATGTGGTGGCCCTTGAACTCCAAGCTGCTGGTGGAGAATTTGAGGTAAGGGCTCATAAATGAAGGGGACACCTTTCTACAAATCCTCTCCCTTGTTCTTCCACGAGTTTGGCTGCCAAGTGCTCATTAAAACCTTTGATTTTGTTTCAAAATTGACCAAAAAACTGCATAAAGCTCAGATTAGACTTTTTGGCATAATGACTAACCCAATTCACTCTATTAGCATAAACATAATAAAAAACATGCAATAAACTAATGAGGATGGTGGATTAAGTCAAATTAGGAGGTAAAATGAGCCCATATAATTACCTATTTCTGGGGCTCATCAATAAGATAGCTTTAGTTTTTAAAATTTTAATGTTTTATAACTTTGATTTATTTAGGCTTATGATATTGGGTTTTTATAATATTTGGTTTTTATTAATTTAAGATTTTAAGTATTTATAATATAAAGTTTTTATCTTTTAAAGAAAACATAAATACAAATTATTATTAATAATAACAATAACATTCAAATTAATATTTTATTTTTTTGTGTAAGTCAGATAGATATATTATAAAACAAAATATGGTACAAAAAATCTGCTATTGCAGATCGAGACCTGAGGAAGACAGGTCCACAGACACAAGACACAAGCACTAAGACATCAAAATACTCTAAAAGTTCAAAATGCTAACCGCACACCACGCAGGGTGGCATGGCCATTTATCTACTGCGCATAGCGTTAACACAAGCTATCCTTGAACTACGCCACTGTAACAAAAATACTTTCAGGAAATGACAGAGTTACAGTCCAAGAAGTCCACCGAAACAGTCTGCAAAAACAAAAGAGATGGAACAGACAGCCCCGACTTACTGCGGGGGCATCCCGAACCTGCTTGCTGTGTCTAATCCCTGTTCCAGGACGTGCTTGTCCACTCTCTCCTGCAAGGAACGATAATTATGAATTTCCTTCGGTGGTGCCTGCTGCTGACCATCAGAGCTCAAGGGATCCGAACTCAGCGTCTGCTGTAGAAGTCTAATAAGAAAAGTTAACTTTTTGTTAACAGATTCCGCAACATCATGCACTGCCGAGATTTTGTGGTCTAACGCCTCATAAATCTCATACAGACCTTTCAGTTGGGCCTCAGAGATGAAGTTCTCCCCTTGAGAATGCTAGTTCCCTTCATCCCTGGATTCCAAAGCTCTCGCCAACAGGGTTTTAATCCTCTAGATTTCCACTTGAGTACTCACGAATTGTGTAGCTCACCTGGAGGCAGTGCCCGGGTCCATCAACCAGTCGACCTCCCTTGCTATGTCCTCCTCTGTGCGCGGCCGTTCCTCCTCCTTAACCGCAGCTTCCATATCAGCAATCCTTCGTTTATTTCTCGTTGTCGTTCGGGTCTCATACATGCTCCTCGCAGTATGAAGCTCCTGGTTTGCATTTATGCTTCGACAGCTTCCAGTATCCATGTTGCCCCTGTTATCCATTTCTTGATGACCAGCTCGGAGCCAAGAAATATAGTAACCCAGAGTAATGCCCTTAGAAAGAGTGATGGATTCGTTGCTACGACTGTTTGTTAAATAGCCTTTCTCCTTGAAGTTTCCCATGATGAGCCTCACCTCCCGAAACGACGTGGGAGTACTATCATCATAGTTTTTGTAGATGGCCGTGAATGCTACGTGATGCCTCCAGATCTGAAAATAAATGTTGCTTATGCCTTCATGAATGTGTTCGTGCCAAGTGTCCATCCTGCTGAAGAGGCAGCGACAGTAGTCCCTTCGATATATCATATTGCAAATATAATCTCTGTGCACCTTCTGTTGCCATAAATACTTCCGCTGAACTTGTCCTTTCGTCCTGTGCCAACTTTCACCACTCATATCGTCTCTAGTGTGTTCCATTTTGTGGTGCCGTAATACTCTACCGTTTTCCAGTTAAGCCTGGTTTGTATTGCCCAAGTCCTTTCTTGCCAGCTGTAAGGATCTCTCCTTAAGGCTCGGATTGTCCACTTGCTGCCAACAACTGTCCCATCCCCTGTCCTGGTTGTCAATGCTGTAATTTGCCAAGTAATCCACTAGCCCATTTTCCTTACATCTCACCGTCTGAAAGACTAATCCTTTCATTCCGCCAATGACTGTGCAATGTTCTCCGTCACCTTAGCTAGCCTCCAGTGTTTCGTAGCTTTGCAAGCCTGAGTGCCTCCCTGGATTTTCTTTGCGACTGAGATGACTAGGGACGAGTCGCCTTCCACCACTGCATTGCTATTCTGTAAATTCTTTAGAATTCTCAGCCCTTGTTCTAACGCTGCGAACTCCATCTCATTGTTCGTGCCTTCTCCCAGCGCCCTGCAGTAAATATGCAGAATTTCTCCTTCCTGGTTTCTAATAACACCTCCTATGCCAGCCATCCCGGGGTTGCCTCTGGATGCACCATCAAAATTCAACTTCAGACCTCCCTCCGGCGGACAATTCCATCTGTTGGCCTCCGAATTTGGTTGTTGCTGGTGTCTCGGCGTCGATATGCTGTGGTTGGCTTCCAGTTGAAAGCACTTCAAGATATGTAAGTCCTGAACCGATGGCTTCTCATTGGGATCCACCTTGCATTTTGTCTGAATTAATTGTTTAATATTTGTTAGTATAGTTACTTTTGATTGCTCTGTATTTCTGTATTCATCCTGAAATATTCTTCTATTGCACTCTTCCCATATTGTCCACAATAAGAAGCCTGGCATGGCTTTCCAGATGCTATTGACTCTCTGGTTTTTGGAAAAATTGTTTTGCCAATTTAGAATAGTATTTCGGATGGAATCTCTGTCATGGTTTGATTTTCGTAGAATTCCCTCCATCCAGTTCCATAAATGGTTTGCCCAGTCACAAGAATTAAATAGGTGGTTTATAGTTTCTTCTTCTCCTAAGCACATTGGGCATCTGGATGGTCGACCGAACCCTTTTCTGCGCAGATTGTCCCATGTCAGGGTTTTGTTTCGCATTAGTAGCCATAGGAATGTCTTAATTTTCGGCCAAAATAGGTTGTCCCACACTTCGTTGCACCGGGGCACTGCTTCCTCCTGTTATGCCTTTTCTATTATTTCCCTTGCTTCTTTTAGTGAGAAATTGCCATTTCCTGTCATGCCCCATATTAGCTGATCATCTTCCTCTGTTTTCCTTATCTTTCTTTTAAGAATCTGACTATTGAATTGCTTTGTGCTTTCATTTCCCTCAATGTTGTTGTCAACGTTGAGATGTATCCATTCTCTCCAACTTGAATCTCTGCTGCTTTGATTCCAGTAATGGCAGACTCTGTTTCTGCCTTCATTCTGGCTGATATGTTTGAGAGAAATTAGCTCTGGGGTGTCCAATTTTCGGAGTTGCTGCCATGCATCTTCCTAAAACAAGGCCAACCTTCCATTGTGTATTTCCCAGAAGCTATTCTCCTACACTAAGATACGGTTTTGTCTTGCAAGGTTCCATATGGGCGAGCCCTCTGGAACCTCCTGCAATCTTATGAGATCCTGATAATTGCAGTTTGGGATGTATTTTTCTTTCCAGTGTCTGGCCCATGGCATATTGGGCTCTTTAATCCATCTCCACCATAGCTTTGCACCACAAGTCATGTTGATGACTGACAGATCCACTAAATTTAGTCCCCCCATAGATTTCGGCTTGCATAATTTGTTCCAGGCTACGAGCGCCCATTTTCTCTTGTCCCCATTTCCATTCCATAAAAAGGATCTCTGTATGGCTCTGATTTGTTGAAGTATCCCCTTAGGAGCTGGTAGCATGGATAATAAGTACTGCGGTATAGCTTGTAACACAACCTTGGTGAGGATTAATCTTCCGGCAAAGTTGAGCGCCCTGTGCGTCCAGTGTTTGCATCTATTTTCCATGTTGGCTATGATCTTTTCCCAGTGCACTTTCTGCCAAGGTCGGAGAGTAAGGGGAGCTCCTAAATATCTCGAAGGTAAACCGCCTATCCGGAAACCTAGAAGTTGAGAAAGGTGAGCCTGAATAGCATGATGAGTGTTGAAGAAGAAAATCGTTGATTTGGAGAAATTGATTTCCATTCCTGAGGCCCTGCTAAAGAGATCTAACATTTCCTTGAATGCCAAGGCCTCTTTCACTGTGGGGATGTCATGTAACATTGTGTCATCCACAAACTGCTGATGGGTGGTAGCAGGTATAGACTGGATTGGTTGAAGACCCTTAATTACCCCTTCAGCTTTCTTTTTGGCTATGATTCTGCTGAGACCCTCCATGAGGATAACGAATAGGAAAGGGGATAGAGGATCGCCTGTCTTATTCCTCACGAGGGTGAGAATGGTTTAGAGGGGGTTCCATTAACTAAGATCGAGAACCTTGATGATTTGATGAGGGCAAGAATCCAGTTAACCCAATGCCTACAGAATCCGAAAGTGTCCAGAATAGCTTCAAGGTATCTCCAGCTCACCTTGTCATAAGCTTTTGATAGATCAAGTTGCATTAACATCCCTGCTTCTTTCCTTGAATGGAGAGTGTGGATCATCTCTTGAGCAAGAATAATATTGTCTAATATCTGCCTTCCCTCTACATAGCCCGATTGCTCTTCAGAGATGATGCCCGGAAGAATGGGCTTCAGCCTATTGGCAATAACTTTTGATATTATTTTATAGATAACATTGCAGAGAGCAATAGGTCTGAACTTTTCAGGAGTGTTGGCTTCCTCTACCTTTGGGATTAGCGCTATAAAGGTTGAATTAATGGATTTGAGAATTGTTTCAGAGCGTCTAGAGTCCTCTACAACATCCCAAACATCCTGCTTCACAATGTTCCAGCAAACCTTGTAAAAATTGATTGTAAACCCATCCGGCCCAGGGGCTTTATCATTTGGCATGCTTCTAACAGCTTCCTCCACCTCTTCCAATGTGATTTCCCTCCTGAGGGCCCAGTTCTTCTCAGAGGTGACAGATTTAGGAATGGCTTTTAGAAGTTCCCTAATGGCTTCCTCTCTATTTATCTGCAGTTCCTGTGCTATGGAGCTGAAATGAGTTGAGAGCAACTCTGATATGTCATGGTGGTTCTTCACTGACTCCCCATTTTCATTTCTCATCTCAAGAATTTTGTTTGTACTTCTGTAATCTAGAGCAGATCTGTGAAAAAATTTGGTGTGTTGCTCTCCCTCTTTTAGCCACTGAATTCTTGATTTTTGCCTCCAGAGAATTTCTTCCTGCTGACATCGATTGTGCCACTGTTGAGTTAGAGTTTTTTCCTGTTCAAAAGATTCCTCACTGTTTTGCCCAGCTGCCCACTCTCTGTGAATTTGTTCCAACTTATCTTCTATAAGGGTTTTCTCCTTGAAGATATCTCCAAAAACCATTCTATTCCACTCTTTCATCTTATCTTTGATGACTCTTAATTTCTTCTGCAGATTGAACATTTTAGAACCTTTACCTTCCAAAGGTTCTAACCACCAGTTCTCTACCAGCTGAAGGAAGTTGGGATGATCCAACCAAAATTTTTCAAATCTGAAGGGTTTATTCCTTGGTGTGCCATGAACAGCAACTATGAGCGATATTGGCCAATGGTCCGATCCTCCACTTGGAAGGATATCTGACTCTACAAGGATACCATCCATTATGATGCTTTCAAAAATCAAAAATCTGTCCAAGCGAGAGGCTATCATTCTATTACCCCCTCTTCTGTTATTCCATGTGAAATTGCCACTCTTCATGTGAATGTCTACCAATTTGACGTTCTCAATGAAACTGGTGAAAGACTCTGCATCCCTGTTAAGTTTCCTTAGACCCCCTTTTTTCTCTAGAAGGGTTGTTATCATGTTGAAATCACCCCCCAAAATACACTTGGACATTGGATGCCTAATAATAAGCCTATTTAAGGAGTTCATAAAACTTATTTTATCTTCTATCTTCTGTGGTCCATAAACATTTACACATAAAAATGATTCAGAATTACCTGTGGGTTGAGCTTCCACAGTAATGAAGTGCTTGTTCACTTTTGCAGATAGTATTTGAATTTCTCTTGTGTCCCATAGTGTTGCTAGGCCTCCTTCTCTGCCCTGACTTTCAACTTCTAGAAAGTTTATGTGCCTTCCGATCTTCTTGGTAATCCTTGTCATACTAGAACTGCTACATTTGGTTTCCTGTAAGAACACGATTTCCGGTCTATATTTCTAGAATTTGCGTTTCAGTAGTCTGTGCTTTGCTTGGCTGTTAGCCCTCTTACATTCCAAGATATAATCTTCATTACTAACTTGTGGTTTTATTGATAGGACGGGAAGGCGCTAAGAGCCTTCATCTTCCCTGAGTTGATCATTATCATTCCTAGCTCCTGCAAAGCTTCACTGCTTGTCTTTCGACCCCTTTTCTTCTTTTGCCTTGAGCTTGATGAGTTCCATAGAAGACTCTTCGGGTGGAGACCATTTCCTCTTGCTATGCCTAGCTTCCTGTGCTACCTTTCTAGTTCTGCTTTCTGCCTTGCTGTGAACAGATCATTGATTTTTTTGATTTCTTCTTCCGATGCAGTTTCTATACCTTGAGTTTTCTAGTTCTCCACTATGACGGGTAGATTCATCCCTTCGCAGGCTAAAGCTTCCTCCAGCTCAATGTCCTCACTTCCTCCATCACTGGTCAGCATGTCTGCATCCTCCTCTGGCACTTCTGGTCGCTCCCTCATTTGGATTTCGTTGTTGTTTTTGTCCTCTTCCTCTTCTTTCCTAGTTTGTTCTTCCTTGTCTCTTAGCCCCTTATATGCTGTTAGGGTTTTTTGTATCTCCTCCGAGTCTGTTTCCAAATCCAAGATTTCAAAGGTGTTGCTGTTGTTGTTTCTATCTGTTCCTGCTTTGTATACCCTTCTTTTGTTGGCTCTCTGCCTTGACTTTGGTGTTATAAAGTTATCTTTGCCTTTATTTGCTTGTTCTGTTTTAGTATCTTCCTCGTTCTTGCTCATGGGGCATTCCCTTATTAAATCTCCGTGTTCATGACATTTACGGCATCTAAACGGGATCTGGTCATAGTCTATTGCCTGAAAATAATCCTCATCCCTATATTCGAGCCATAGACCCTCATACACTGATCCTCATACATCCATTTCCACGCATATTCTTGCGTATGAAGTTTATTTCTTCTACAATGTTGCCTCTGAGGCTTTGATAAAAGTTCCCAACTGTTCTCCAATTTGTTTTAGAGCATTCAGACCCCAATAGTCTATCGGGAGAGAGAACAAGCGGATCCACACTGGAACCTGAGTAAAAGATTCTTTTTCTGGAACGAAGTTTGGTTTCCATGGTCTCATGTATAGACCAGCTGAGGCCATGAAATACGGGCCTCGATCGAAAATCCTGTCCTTGTCTTCCAGGTTAGTAAACACAACTGTGAAGAAACCTTTGGCTCCCAAGTGCAATTTAACATCTCCTCTGGGCTTCCAATGCTGTCTGTTCCACTGACATAAGGCTCTTTCAGTTGGCCACATTCCCATGAACTTGCATATGACTGCATGTTCTGCCATATGCTCTCTATAGGCTTGAATCTCTGGATCCGTTATTACAACTCTGAGACTTTCAGCTTTTCTTGGTTTACAAATACCATTTGTTGTTGAGCTTTTGTTGGGGTTCGAGCTTGTGTCCCCTTCCTGATTGTGGGCTCCCTATTGCTGCTTGGTTCATTGTCTTCCACTTGTGTTTTCTCCTTGTTTTTCCTGTCGCTCTGCTTGAACCTGTCATTCCCCGAGATTCTGACTCCCTCCTTTGATTGCTGCCTCTATTTCTGCATGATTATTTGTTTATAGGTAGGGGTCCCAATGGACCCCTCTGCACCCATCTCGACGGTCAGCTCTTGTCCCCTGCTTAACAGTGCTGCTATCCGTGATGTGTGCACTTCCAGCTCTGAAACAGTTATAGTTACTCAGAAACCCTCGTTTTCATAATAACATCATTAATGAAATATTAATGATGTTTAACAACACAACATTAATAAAATTACTAATTATAATAATTTTTTATAATTATTAACATTTAATGTTACTAACATATTAATATTAAGATAAATATAAATATTAAAATATTTATTTTTAATGTGTTTATTATGCGTTTGTTTAGAAAGAACAATTGATATATAAAAGTGAGTCTATTACTAATACATATTTCATAAACACATATCAAATGTTGTTTGTAATACATGTATGTCCAATCATATTCAATTTTATTGAAATTTTTAGTATTTATATTTATAAATTTACATATATAATAAAGCTAGTATAATACATTTTTATTTTAATTTGTCTTATTAAATTTTAATATTTAATTAATACAAAGTTGAATACAAACATCATATTTATGCGCTTTCAATAAATAAAATTTGAATGACTCATATGTCATTGCTTCATACCCATGTAGTTGATATACCACATATATAACTAGCTTCATACTAGTTATTCAATGTTCCATTGCAACATTACAAAATTAAATTATAAAACAAGGGTTTATAATATTCTCGTTTACAATATTGAGGTTTATAATATTGTGTCTAATATTGGGTTTATAATATTACATTTAATATCAAACTCTTGGTTATTAATGATGGGGTTTATCATATTGGGTTTAATATTAAGGTTTATAGTATTGTGCTTAATATTGGGTTTATAATATTAATGTTTAATATTGAGTTTTGCAATCCTAGGGTTTATAATATTTATTGTAGGGTTTATAAAATTAATCCTACAGATTATAATATTAATATTAGCTTTTATAATGTTGGGTTCTATAATGTTAGGGTTTATAATATTTTATTTAATCTTAGGGTTTAATGGTGTGACCTTATAATGTTATGTAAATATATCCAACATTATAGTGTGAGAAACATCGTCCAAATAAGTTAAGAAATGTGAAAATCATTGCCACAATGATACATTACATTGTAATTTATTTAACGCCTCATTATGACAATGGATAAATTAGGGTTTAATATTTTTTTTATAATATTGGGTTTATGACTTATAATATTAACACTTATAATAATAGGGCTTATATTATGAATCCTAGGGCTTTTAATACCTTGGGTTAATACTATTAATTCTAGGGTTTATAGTCCCTTGAGTTAATAATATAAATCATAAGGTTTAATATTATTCCCTTGGGTTTATTATTATTTGGGTTTATAATATTGGTCCTTTGAGTTAACTAATCCTTTTTGTTTATATTAATAACTATTATTTATAATAATATATTAGGGTTTATAATATTAATCTTAGGTTTGATATATTAATCCTACAGTTTATAATATGAATATTAGGGTTCATATTCTTGATGTTTAATTATAATATTAGGGTTTATAATATAAATCTTAGTCTTTAGTATTAATAACCTTAGTTTATAGTATTAATATCCCCCTTGTTTATGAATCTATAAGAACTTTAATATTTTTTTGCAAATCAACATTTTTATATTAATTCATCAAATACATAATATACAAAATGGTCTGCACACATAGACATAACTAAAACTTCCTTGCTCACTCGAAGTGTCTATGAGCTGCAAAAACAAGATTTACTAACCCCGAGGCTAACCACGCAGGATTGCCTAGAGAGGGGCTTGAAACAGCAAAACAGTTCATCACCCTCGGTGACTGGACAGTGGTACCAAAAAATAGAAGGAGGACCAGGATGCTCTCCTCAGTAACAAGAAACCAGTACTCTAGAAACCAGGAACAAAACATGCCAAAACAAGAAGAGAGAACTGAAACAGAGAAGCCATTACAGCTTTAGGATTACATAATCTTTACTAGGATTACTCGGTCTTTCCTTTTCAGACATTTTCTCATGTTGAGGATTCTACTGATGAGTGGTTTTCTTTCCTTCACTGGTATCAGTTGCTTCCTTCATGCTCTCCATCGCAGCTGATGATCCTTGATGTATGGATTTCTTGAGAAGATTTATGAGGATAATCATTTTATTCAATAGAAAGTCGTCTTCCTGAGACAGGGCACTTAGATTGAATTCCACAGCATCCAGTCTAGCCATGTGCTCTGTCGATCTGCAAGAGGCTGAATGATGAACTTTTTTTATTTCTTCACTCTGTATGCTAAGTGCTTTGGCTAGCATGGTTTTCATCCGTCAGAATTCAGCCTTAGTACGAACAAATTGGGTTGCTCTAGTGGTTGTAGTGCCCGGGTCGTGAAGCCATTCTATATCCTTCTCCAGATCCTGCTCTTCCAAATGCTCTTCCTCTTCTATTACCGTTGCTTCTATCTCTTCAATTTTCTACATCTCTCTTTGTGTAGTCCAAGTTTCATAGGCCTCTCATGCCTTCATAAAGTCTCTATTAGCTGAAGTATTATGACTACCTTCATGCACCATACTACTATTGCAAAACGCAGAAACTCTTAAACTTCTGCTGGCAGAGTGATTGCTATCTAGCAAGATGTGAGAGAACTGTGTGCCGTTCATCTGGTGTGAGGTTGTAGATATAGTAGATGGTGGCCAAGTCTAGCCTTGGGTCTCCCACTTCACCATCGCAAGTTTTTTGATCCTACCATAATAACTACTATTGTAAATTCCCAATTTTTGTTCATCATGAGTATCCTTAGTCTTAACTCTGCCACACTTAAACCTATTAGTCGAATGCCATGTGTCTTGCCCTGTTATTTACTAACGGCGCTGATAATAATTTTTTTTTATTTTCCACCTTGGTTGATGGATTATGTCCGTGTGGATGATTTCCCCCTCCTCCTCATGTCCTTCATGGGTCTATCACCTGATATTCCTTCGATTGGTTGTCTTAATTTGCAATTAAAGAGAAATTCTTCGTACCCTTGCACCACTTCTTCCGTTAACTTATGTCTTGTCTTGAGAGAAGTTTTCACTTACTCCGAAGTTCGTTGCATGTGACCTCGTGCCAGCATGTGTCTAGGAAGGTAAAGTGGTTTTTGATCCTATAGTTGGACAGATGATCCGCCACTGCATTTGCCTTTCTTGTCACTGCTTGTAGTATGATTCCGTCAAGGTAGGAGAGGTGCTCTACTATGAGTTCTATGACCTTGGCCAGTCTCCAATGCTTCGTGACCTTGCTTGGTTTTTCTCCTACCTGCATTCTCCTTGCTGATGTGATAGCCAATTGCGAATCCCCTTCCACCACAGTGGCTCATGTTTTTAGGCGCCTAAGAATTCTCAATCCTTGCTCTAATGCTACAAATTCCATTTCATTATTAGTTCCTTCCCCCAGCGCTTGGCTGAAAATATGTTGTATATCCCTTTTGTGATCCCACAGAACCCCTCCTTTACCTGTCGATCCTAGATTCCCGCGAGAAGCCCCGTCAAAGTTTAGTTTAAGAAAACCTATCAGTGGAGGAATCCAGACATTCATGATGGTGCCCTGTTGTTGTGGCTGATTTGAAGATACAGATAAGGTTCCTATCTCAATGCCAAATGCCTTTAGAATTTGCAAGTCATTGACTGAGAAATCCTTGTTCTGTTCAGATTTCCCTCTGGTGAGAACTGTTTCTCTTACGTTTTGCAAAATTGTTCCTTTAATAAGTTCAATGTTTTTGGTTTCATTTTCAAATACTCTTCTGTTTCTTTCTTTCCTTGTCGTCCATACTATAAACCCTGGGATAAGTTTCCAAATTGTACTAACCATATGGATCTTGGAGAAATTGCCTCTCCAATTTTCTATACTTTCCTGAATTGAGATTCTTACCCTATCTATCTTTTTAAATATGGTTTCCACCCAATTCCAGAGGCTATCTATCCATGCACAAGGGTTGAGGAGGTGATTCATGGTTTCTTCCTTATTTCCACATAGGGGACAATGTGAGGGGCCGATGAAACCTTTCTTCTGAGTGTTCTCCCAGGTAAGCATTCTTAGGTTCATCAAGACTGAGAGGAAGGTTTTAATCTTCGACTAAAGTTGTGCATCCCACACCTTACTGTACCACGTGACTATTTCCTTATGTTCATTTCCTTCTATGTAGACTCTTACTTCTTTGAGTGAGAAGTTGTCCCCCTCAAGTTTTCCCCAACGTAGTGTATTAGCATCCAATGCATTTCTTATCTTTCTTTTGTCCAGCTCAGCTTTCAGTGCTCTTATAGTGTTATTTTCCCCTTCTGATGGTCCCGTAACACTGAATAACCACATTCTCCATGCTTGGTCATTCTCATTTGGTTTCCAGTAATGGTTTACTATTGTTCTCCCTAGCTCCTGGCTTCTTCTTTGAATGTTTAAGAATTTAGGGCTTTCTAGCTTAGGTAATTGTTGCCAAGCATCTTCCCAGAATAGGGCTTTCTTTCCATCTCAGATTTCCCAAAAGCTCCATTCCTGAATTATGTGTTAATTAGTTCTAGAAACATTGCAAATTGGAGAGCCGTCAGGGTTTTCTTGCATCCTAATTAAATTTTGTAGGCTGTAGTTATTAGCATATTTAGATTTCCAATGTTTGGCCCAGGGTAAGTTGAGTTCCTTTAGCCATATCCACCATAATTTGGCTCCACATGCACGGTTGACTGTGAGGGGGTCCTGCAGATTTAACCCACCCAGGTGTTTGGGTTTCCATACCTTATCCCACGACATTAGAGACCACTTTTGCATCCCTGAATTGCCTGACCAAAGAAACTCTCTTTGAATGAAACAGATTTTCTGAAGAACACCTTTAGGTGCTGGGAGAATGGAGAGCATGTAGTGCGGCACAACCTGAAGGATGAATTTGGTGAGGACTAGACGTCCTGCAAAGTTAAGGGATCTGTGCGTCCAATGATGACATCTTTTTTCTAGGCTTGCAATTATTCTTTCCCAATGCAATTTTTTCCAGGGTTTGTCAGTCAGTGGAATGTCGAGGTATCTTGAAGGAAGATTGCATCTTTTGAAACCTAGGATGCTAGAGGGATTCTTCTGGAAAACAAGGTACGTATTGAAAAAGAAAATAGAAGATTTAGCTAGATTAAGCTCCATACCTGAGGCCATACTGAAGCGATTGAGAATATTTTTGAAGCCAAGAGATTATTTGACCGAGGCACCCCATGCAGCATTGTGTCATTGATAATTTGCTGATGTGTAGTTCCAGGGCTTGAGGGCAAGGGTTGGAGTCCCTAAATAATTCCCTCCTCTTTTGCTCTACTGATTAGATGGCTTAGCCCTTCCATCAGAATAACAAACAAAAAGGGAGATAGGGGGTCACCTTGTCGTAAACCTCGGGAGGGTGTAAACTGGGCTCTTGGAGCTCCATTAACTAGGATTGAAAATTTGGTAGATTTAACCAGGGCTAAGATCCAGATTACCCATTGTTTTCCAAAGCCGAAGGCTTGTAGAATAGCCTCCAGATAGTTCCAGTTTACTTTTTCATAAGCCTTTGATAGTTCCAACTACATTAGCATGCCTACTTTTTTCTGAGTTCGGAGATTGTGAATCATATCTTGAGCGAGCAAGACGTTGTCCATAATCTGTCTCCCCTCTACATAGCTTGATTGTTCTTCCGAAATGATTCCTGGAAGAATTGGCTTTAGTCTGTTGGCTCTGACTTTAGAAATAATCTTGTACAAAACATTGCATAGTGCAATTGGCCTAAACTTTGATGGAGTATTAGTTTACTCCTCCTTAGGAAGAAGTGTGAGGAACGTAGTATTGAGGGATTTGAGGATGGACAAAGACCGCCGGGAATCCTCTACCACTTCCCAAAACTCTGTCTTGATGATTTCCCAACATGCTTTATAGAAGTCGATGGCCATCCGGCTCTTGTGCCTTACCATTTGACATTCTTTAACAGCCTCTTCTACTTCTTCCATGGTAATTTCTTGATTTAAGACCTTGTTTTGATCCTCATTGATGAGCTTGGGGATAGAATTTACAAGTTCTCTAATAGCTTCCTCTTTGTCAATCTCAAGTTCCCTAACAATTTGGCTGAAATGATTTATTAGAAGGCTCGAGATTTCCTGATGAGTCTGAACTAAGCTTCCCTATTCATCTTTAATGCTTAATATTCTATTAGCCCCTCTATGATCAATGGCCGATCGATGGAAGAATTTAGTGTTCTGTTCACCTTCCTTAAGCCATTGTATCCTAGATTTTTGCTTCCATAGCACCTCCTCCTATTAGCATCTAGCCTACGAGTCTTGCATTAGTTTTTTCTCTATATTCATTGAATCTTGGTTAATATTTCCTTGGATCCATTCCTTTTGTATTTGTTCCATTTGTTCCAGTTTCTTTTTCTGTTTAAATATGTTACCAAAGACTTCATGATTCCTTGATTTCAATTTAGCTTTGATGTGTTTAACTTTAGCTTGCAGAATGAAAATTTTTGTTACTCTTATGCCTAACGGTTCATTCCACCATTGTTCAATTTTCAGAGTGAACTCCGGATGACTAATATAGAACTTTTCAATTCTAAATGGCTTATTCCTAGGTTTTCCTTGGATAGCCACTGTCATTGTTATGGGCCAGTAGTCCGAACCTCCACTAGACAGTATGTCCAACTCCATTGTGATCCCATCCAGAAGAATGGTTTCTATTACTAAGAATCTATCGAGTCGAGAGGTGATTTTCCTATCACCTCCTCTTTTGTTGTTCCAAGTAATAGCTCCACTCTTGGGGAAGACGTCTACCAACTTGGCCAAGTTAATGAAGTCTTTAGAAGCTTCGGTATCCCTGTTGAGCATTCTAATATCTCCTTTCTTTTCTGTGAGTGCATTGATCATGTTAAAATCTCCTCCGAAGATAGCTTTTTCCCGAGGATATCTTAGCTACAAATTGGATAGAGTTCTAAGCCATAATAATTTTGCCTCTAGTTTCTGAGGGGCATAGACATTTGTGCATATATATGTCTCTCGATTCCCTACTATTTGGAATTCTATTGAAATATGAAATCTGGGTGCTTTAGAGGAAACAAGTTGCATAACTCGTGGATTCCAAAGAATGGCCATTCCCCCTTCCCATCCACTACTTGCTATTTCTAGGTGGTCCATCTATTTACCTAGTTTTTTACTAATGCTGGCCATTGTTTTGCTGGAACATTTAGTTTCTTACAAAAACACTATGTCTTGTTGTTTCTTTTGGACTTTCTTCTTTAATACATGCTATCTTTTTAGGCTATTTAGCCCTCTAGCATTCCATGAAAGTACTTTCATAATGAAAACAATTTAAGAGGTTCATGTGAATGCCTTAAGGGCTTTCATCTTACCTAAATTTAGGAGCATCTGTCCGAGCTATTGTAACACCACATAGTTAGTCCTTCTTCCTCTCTTTTTCCGGTGCTTTGAGTCGGTAGAGTTTTGATGCAGTCCAAACATTCTTAGCCCTAGCCCTTTTGTTGTACCCAGGCTCTTTCTCTGCGACTCGATCTCTACTTGTTGTCTTGCTATGAATAAGTTGTTGATTCTATTCACCCCCTCTTCTGAAATATGTTCCATACCTTTCTTTTTCTAGTCTTTTACCATGTTTGGTAGATCCATACCTTCTTGTTCCAGCATATTCCTTAGTTCCATATCCTAAAGCCCTATTTCACTGGTTATCATCTCCGCATCTTCTTTTGAACCTTCTGTTGGTCCCTGGGTTTGTGGTATGTTGCTCGTTGGCTTAGAAATAGGTTCTTTTGTTCCTGTTGTGGCTATGGGTTGGCCTACTTCCAATAACTCACTCTATGGATTGTTGTCCACTCACTCCGTGTCTGATTCTAACACCTCAAAAGCATTGGTTGTGTTTCTGAGGAAAGTGCTTGCTTTGTTTTGCTATTTTTTGTTTGCTCTTCGTCTTGCATTTAGTTGCACAAAGGCTTCCTTATTCTTCTTTGCTTTGTTCTCCTTGGTTTTCTCCGCCATTTTTTTCATTGGGAATTCTCTGATCAAATGACCATGCTTATGACACTTCTTGCAGTGGAATGGGATCTGTTCATAGTCTATAGCTTGATAATACACTTCGTCTCTGTATTCCAACCATAGGCCCTTATGAAGTTCTCCTGAAACATCCACAACTACACAGATTCTGGTGCAGGAGGTGTATCTTTTCTGTAATCTCACTTCTGAGGCTTCGATGAAGGTGCCTAATTTGTTGCCAACCTATTCGAGTGTTTCATGTCCTTAATAATCTATCGGTAAGGAGAATAATTGGATCTAGACTGGTACTTGTTTAAAGGTTTCTTGTTCTGGCATGAAGTTGGGTTTCCATGGTCTCAAGTAGAGACATGTTGAGGCAAAGAAAAACAGTCCTCCATCAAATATTCGATCCTTGTCTTCTAGATTGGAAAAAACCACTATAAAGAATCCTTTGGCCCCTAAGTGTAGCCTTACATCTCCTTTTGGTTTCCATTGTTTCTTTATCCACATGCATAGTGCTTGTTCTGTTGGCCAAAAACCCACGAACCTACAGATAACTGCATGTTCTATTATGTGTTCACAGTACACCTGAAGTTCCGAATCAGAATTTATTACCCGTAGGGTATCCGCGGCTTTAGGCTTGCACGATCACTGGTTTTCTTTCTTCTTGGATTCCGATGTTGTTCCTTCATGTTCTGCCTTGGCTTGGTTCGGATCATTTTTTTTTTCAGATTGTGCCTCCTCCAGCTCATTTCCTTGTGTAACCTGTGCTGGGACAAGGTTTGTACTCTCTCTATTTATTGTATTGTTGCTTCCTTTGATTCCTTTCTATTTCTTAGTATGTATGTTCTCACTGTTTCTCTTTCCTTTGTTGGTCACATCTTCCTTTCCTGACTTCTCAGAACCTAAGATTTGCACTCTGTCGAGTGCCGATTTCTCTTTTTTCATTATTACCTGTTTATATGAGGGTGTCCGAATGGACCCCACTTTTTCCATCTGTAGTGTCAGAATCCACCCTCTTCTGTGAGGCTCTGCCACTCTAGCTCTATCCTTCTCGAGAGTTTGTGCACAAGCTGCAGCTGGAACGATTTTCCTTCAAACCCTAGTCTCTCCCTCCATGGATCGTACAATCTCGCAACTCTCAAAAAAATTTGAAATCTTCACAAATATTGGAACTTTAATATTAACACCTTGGGTTTATATTATTAATTTCTTGACACATTACATTGCAATTTATGAATGTCGTAATGTGACATTGAATAAATTAGGATTTAATATTATGGTTTATAATATTGGGTTTAGTATTTATAATACTAGCACAAGCACATTTACCAATGTTAAACCATGATCAACCATGATTAACCATCCTTATTTCAAGCTTTATAATATACTATTTTTGGGTTTATATACCTTGGGTTTATTATATTTATTCCTTGGGTTTAATATTATTCCCTTGGGTTTATTATTCCTAGGGTTTAAATATATTAATATTCTTGAGGTTTATGCTATTAATGTATTAATATTAATTTATTAATGGTTTGAAATTTAATAATGGTTTATAGTGTTTTTATCATTTTTAATGTATTAGTATTAATGTATTGATAATAATGGATTATATTAATGTGTAAATGGATTTTAATGGATTATTATTATTTATGTTTATATTATTAATGTTAGGGGTTAATCATTGCCGATGGTTGAATGACCCTTTGCACAAAAGACTGTATGGAAAAGAAAATCAACCATGGAGAGATATCGACTCACATGTTTATTAGACGATGCATAATATTTTTGTTTGGGTTTATATTAATTGAGTTTATATTGTTCAATAGGTTTTGACATTGTTCCTTTGGGCTATATTTTTCCGTGTGCATTGATAAACCATTGGATTTCAGGAATTAATATTTATCTCGGGTTTTATGTACATTGGGCTTATAATATTTATCCCTTAGGTTTAATATTATTCCCTTGGGTTTTTAGTATTAATCATTTTAATTTAAATTATTCCATTGTGTTTATAATGTGAATCCCTTAGGTTTATTATTCTAAGGGTTCTTGTTCCTAAGGTATAATATTATCCATAGGGTTTATAATATTAATCCTTCGGTCTAATATAAATCCCCTTGGTTTATAATCATGGTCAATCATGGTCCAATTTAACATTGTTACAAAGATTTTCTCAATATGAAAATCAACCATGGTCTAGCGTTGCATTGTGACAAATATTGTCTCCATACAAAAATCAATCATGGTGAACCATAGATGTCACACTATGATAAAGTTTGTCTCAATATGAAAGTCAACCATGGTCAACCATTGTCCAACGTTGGATTCTCACAAATATTGTCTCAATACAAAATATTATTCATAGGATTTATAATGTTAATCCTATGGTTTAATATAAATCCCTTGGTTTTAAGATTGTCTTGATATGAAAATCAACCATTGTAAACCATGGTGTAACATGGCATTGTGATAAAGATTCTCTCAATATGGAAATCAACCATGGCCAATCATCTTTATTTTAATTTTTTTAATATTTTTCTGAGGGTTTATAGATGTAGGGTTTTTAATATTAGTCCCTTGGGTTTAATATTATACCCTTGGCTTCATAACCCCTTGGGATTTTAGTATTAATCCATTGGTTTTATTATTCCCTTGGGTTTATAATATCAATCCGTTGGGTTTATAATATTAATCATGGTCAACCATGGTTAATCATAGCCAAGCATGTTCAACCATGGTCAAACCATATGGATATGAAAATCAACCATGGTCAACCATGGTCCAACATTGTCTTGTCACAAATATTATCTCAATATGAAAATGAATCATGGTCAACCATGGTTAACCATGGTCCAACTTTGAATTGTGACAAGGACTGTTTCTATATGGAAATAAACCATGGTCAACCATGTTTATTTTAGGGATTATAATATTCATTTTAGGGTTTCTATACCTTGGGCTTATAATTTTTATCCATTCGGTTTATTATTCCCTTGGATTTATAATATCAATCCCTTGGATTTATTGATTTAAGGGTTTATATTCCTAGGGTTTGATATTATTCAACAATGGATAACCATAATCCAACGTCGCATTATGATAAGGATTGACTGAATATGAAAATCAATCATTCTCAACCATGTTTATTTTAGTATTTTTAATATTTATCTTAGGGTTTTTATATGTTGGGTTTATAATATTAGTCCCTTGGGTTCATACTCCCTTGTGGTTTTAGTATTAATCCCTTGGGTTTATTATTCCATTGGGTTTACAATATCAATCCCTTGGGTTTATTATTCCCTTATGCTTATATTATCAATCATGGTAACCCATTATCAATCTTACACAACCATGATCAACCATGGTTCAATGTCGCATTATGACAATGATTGTCTCACCACGAAAATAAACCATGTACTTCATTTTAGTGTTTGTAATATTTATATTAGGGTTTACCAATGTTGGGTTTATAATATTAGTCCCTTGGGTTTAATATTATTACCTTGGGTTCATAATCTCCTAGGGTTTTAGTGCTAATTCCTTGGGTTTATTTTTCCCTTCAGTTCATAATATCAATCTCTTGGGGTTTTTTATTAACATGGGTTTATAATATCAATAATGGTTAACCATGGTCAACCATAACCAACCATGGTCAACCATGGTCAGATCTCACATTATGAAAAAAAATGTCTGCATATAAAAATCATGGACAATCATGGTGAACCATGGTGAGTCATGGTTGATCATGATCAACCATGTTTTATAGAGTTAGACATGGTCAAACATGTTCGAACTCTACCTTGTGACAAAGATTGTCTCAATATGAAAATCAACCGAACTTACCAATGAAAATCAACCATTGTCATCCAAGGTCCCATATGTCATTGTGATAGGAATTGTCTCAATATTAAAATCAACCATGGTCAATCATGTTTATTTTAGTATTTATAATATTTATCGTAGATTTTATATACGTTGGGTTTATAATATTAGTCACCTCGTTTTAATATTATTCCCTTGGGGTTTTAGTATTAATCCCTTGGGTTTACTATTCTCTTGAGATTATAATATAAATCCATTTGTTTTATAATATTAGTCATGGTCAAACATGGTCAATCATAGCCAATCATGTTCAACCATGGTCAAAACATATGGGTATAGAAATCAACCATGGTCAACCATGGTCCAACATTGTGTTTTGACAAAGATTGTCTTGATATGAAAATCAACTATGATTAACCATGGTCCAACATTGCATTGTTACAAGGATTGTCAGTGTATATAAATCAAGCATTGTCAACCATGTTTATTTTAAGGTTTAGAATATACCTGTTAAGGTTTATATACCTTCGGGTTATAATTTTTATCCCTTAGTTTTGTTATTCCCTTGGGTATATAATATCAATACCTTGGGTTTATTGATCTAAGGGTTCATATTCCTAGGGTTTAATATTATTCAACAATGGTCAACCATAATCAACCATGTTCAACCCATGGTCAACCATGGTCCAATGTTCGAGTGTGACAAGGATTGTCTCAATATGAAAACCAAACGTGTTCAACCATGATTATTTACATTTTTTTAATATTTAACTTAGGGTTTTTATATGTTGGGTTTATAATATTAGTCCTTTTGGTGTAATATTATTACATTGGGTTCATAATTCCTTGGGGTTTTTGTGTTAATCCCTTGGGTTTATTATTCCATTGGGTTTATAACATCCCTTGGGTTTATTAATCTCTTAGGTTTATAATATCAATCATGGTAAACCATTGTCAATCATAGCCAACCATGGTCAACCATGGTTGAATGTCTCATTGTGACAAGGATTGTCTCACCATGAAAATAAACCATGTTTATTTTAGTTTTTATAATTTTCATATTAGGGTTTACTAATGTTGGGTTTACAATATTAGTCCCCTCGGTTTAACATTACGCCCCTTGTTTCATAATCTCTTGGGGTTTTAAATCTAAAGAAATTATTTGCCATTTCCTTTCAGAGATTGGTATTGGATTTAACTTTTATCGCACATTGGGTTTATAATATTAAGAGTGGATTTAGCTTTTATCAATAGTGGGTTTAATTTTTATTGGTAATGGATTTAGCTTTTATCCCACATTCGATTTATCATAATTTCTTTAGATTTTATCACACGTTGGGTTTATAATAGTTTCTTTAGATTTTATCACACGTTGGGTTTGTAATATTAGTTGCTTGGGTTTATTATTTCCTTAGGTTTACAATATCAAACATGGTCGTCCATTTTCAATCATAGCCAACTATGGTCAACCATGGCTAAATGTCACATTATGACAATGATTTTCTCACTATGAAAATAAACCATGTTTATTTTAGTGCTTGTAATATTTATATTAGGGTTTATCAATGCTGGGTTCATAATATTAGTCCCTTGGGTTTAATATTATTCTTCTAGTTTCATAACCCATTGGGGTTTTAGTATTAATCCCTTGGGTTTAATCGTTTGGGTTTTAGTATCAACCATGGTTAACCATGGTCCATCATCACATTGTGACAATGATTGTCTCAATATGAAATTCAACAGTGCTCAACCATATTTATTTTAGGATTTTTAATATTTATCTTAGGGTTTTTATACCTTGGGTTTATAATATTAGTCCCTTACATTTAATATTATTCCCTTGAGTTCATAAGCCCTTAGGTTTTTAGTATTAATCCCCTGGTTTTGTGGGTTTGCTATTGCTTTAGGTTTATAATAACATGGTTAACCATGATCCACTGTTGCATTGTGACAAGGATTGTCTCTATATGAGAACCAATCATGGTCAACCATGGTCATCCTTGTTTATTTTAGGGTTTATAATATTCATGATAGGGTTTATATACCTCGGGTTTATAATTGTTATCCCTTAGGTTTATTATTCCCTTAGGTTTATAATATCAATCATGATCAACCATTGTTAACGATAGTCAACCATGGGGTTTAGTATTAATCCCTTGGGTTTATTTTTCCCTTGGGTTCATAATATCAATCCCTTCTCTTTATTATTAACTTGGGTTTATAATGCCAATCATGTTCAACCATGGTGAGGTGTTGCATTGTGACAAAAAGTGTGCATATAAAAATCATGCACAATCATGGTCAACCATGATTTATAGAATCAAACATGTTCAACCATGGCCAATCGTAGTCAACCATTCTTAATGTTGGGATTTTAGTATTAATCCCAATGGTTTGTTATTCTTTTGCGTCAAACATGGTGAATCATAGTCAACCATGGTGAGCCATGTTCAAATGTCACTTTGTGACAAAGTTTGTCTCAATATGAAAATGAGCCATGGCCAACCACTGTCAAGCATGGGCCAACGTCACTTTGTGATAAAAGATTAGATATTATTATTAACTATTATCATTATTAATTATTATTATGTAAAAATGAATGAATTATTATTATTATTATTATTATTTAATTAATTAATATCAATATTATTATTATTATTTAACAATATTTAATAATATTTAACTGTTGACACCTAACCCTCTGCGATTGGGAGAATTTGGAATGTAAACAGTCATCAGAAGATGAACTGAGCAATCACATTCTTTGTATATAACAATAGCTACCTAATGAAATAAACCAAATTAGTTTTACTGCCTATTGGAGAGTTACTGCCTGGCCTGACATGGTATCAGAGCCAGCCTATTTTTTAGCTATTGTAACTCCCTATTCTACTCCTCTGCTCCTCTGCTTTCCATTCAAAAATGCTGCCTATTCATAAATATGGTAGCCTGCTCCACACTGTCACCTGAACACTGCTGCCTAACATTGCCTGCGCCCTCTTCTCTGACCACTTTTTTCATATTCACTGTAAGCTGCGCTGCTCATTCTCTGAAATACATTCTGGACGCTGTCAGAGGCGTTAGAGGATTTGACAATCTTGGGTGTTGGAGGCAGGCAGAAGCGAGCACGCATTGGAATGAGTCTATCTACATGCCAAAGGAATGTATTAACGCTGCTCTTGATTTGAATGCTGCTCCTGAGTTGAATGGCAACCCTATATTGAATATGCTGCTCTTGATTTGAATGCACTCTCGAATGCTGCTCCGTTCTGAAGAACACTGGTATATATATGTTGAATGTGTTTTGGCTATACGCTGTCATGCTGTTTTGAAACGCTATGTTAAACGCTGCTTTATATAAATGCTGCTTTATATAAATTCCAGAAACGCTGTGTTAAACACTGCTTTATATAAATTCCAGAAACGCTGCGTTAAACACTGCTGTATATAAATTCCAGAAATGTTGTGTTAAACGCTGCTTTATATAAACGCTGCTTTATATAAATTCCAAGATTGAATTTGTAATCACGTGAAAGGTAAAATAAGCAGTAATCCGTGGACATTGAAGAATCGATGCAATCATCTATTAATTGATCACATTTATGAGCATTTCACAAATTCGAAATTTACGATGAGAGCTGGTTATTTATTCATCTTGACCTGAATATAAGTCGTATGATCCTTTTTTCGTGGTTTTCACATGGTAATTGAGTTTTTAAAAGGAGAAGTATGCCATATGCATATATAATAGTGGATTTATATAAAACTTATATGGAGTTTATATGAGATTCATATGGTGGATTCATATGAGATATATAAGATTTATAAGGTGGAGTTTTTTAAGATTTATAAGGAAAAGTTTTATGAGATTTATATGATGAACTTATATAAAACTTATATGATGTTTATGTGAGGTGAATTTATACAATGATGGATTTATATGAGTCACATTGTGGATTTTAAATCCTTTGAGAATGCTTTTTTGAGTACACTGGCAGAAGTATTCTTTTCTATCAGCAAAAGTTTTTTTTTGCAGAATGCATTCAACCATCTCTATGGTAGGAATAGTTCTCACTCGCAAGGAGAACTATCCTGAATGGTCTCGGATGATAAAACACACCCTCATCTTCAATGAGTTGTGGAAAGGAGTGTGTGTCGGAGAAGCAGACAATGACCCAGTGCAGCCTACATCAGACAAAGAGCTTGTCATTTCAGAAAACAAAAACAGCAAAGCCTATGCATTAATCACAACATCTGTAAATGAAGAAGTAAGTCGCCATATTTCATCATATTCAACTGCCTTTGAAGCTTTACAAAAGTTGAAGGAACTCTATGACTCACATTCTGCACTTGAAGTTGTTCAGCTCATGATTAAACTCTTCACTCTTGAACTGAAAAATAATGATCCTCTTGCTCTTGCATCTGAAGTAGAGTCTATAATGCATGATATCAAATCCAATAAAGTTGAGTTGGATATCCCTCTTATTGCTTTTCTCAAGGCACTCTATCCTACCTACTCCAATTATCTTGAGTCTTTACAAGCAAATGGATATATTAAAGATATAACCTTTGACTCTCTTGTGAAAAAGTTTGTTGAAAGAGAGAAAGCCTTTGGAAAGAAGACAACCCCTGAATCTTCTGAAGAGACCGCGTGCCTTGCTCACAAAGAAAAGCATCCTGCTCAAGATTCTACAAGAGGAAGAGGTGGACGAAGAGGAAGAGGAAGATACTTCAGAGGTAGGGGGCAAACATTCTCAAGGAGAAAAGGTAGACTTACATTGCATTCGCTGCAAAAGAAATGGATCACACAATGCCTCTACATGCAAGCTACCATGGGACAAAATTGAGTAGAAAAGAAACCAACAAAAAGGTAAAACTGATGATACAGAAAAAGGTAAAGCACCTGAATCCGTTCACTATATTGAGGCACAATGTAACATTGGTGTAAATGAAGATTTGTTTAATGCTTCACTTGCTTCTTCGAAAAATGATTGGTTTCTTGATTCAGGAGCAACCTGTCATATGACTCAAAGAAAATATTTTTTTGAAGATTTCACTCGCAATGTTGATGGAGTAGTATACTTTGCAGATCAGTCAAAAATGAAGCCATCAGGGCTTGGCACAATCAGGCTTAAACTGCCTGGTCTTCCAGACTTTCTTCTGGATCATGCTCTATATCTCCCACAGCTCAAAAGAAACTTGTTGTCCTTGGTTCACATCCGCCAGCAAGGTCACTCCATTCATATGTTTAATGGCAATCTTGAGGTAAGAAAATCATCTAACCACTCACTTGTCATGAAGGGAATAGAAGAAGAAAGGCTTCTCAAACTGCAAGGAACATCTGCTCATGCACAACATTTCTCATATATTTCTCATCATGAAGAAGGTGCACTTCCATCAAGTTTATTATGGCATGCTAGATTTGGACATTTAAACTATGACAGTCTCTACTTATTGAAGAAAAATGGTGTTGCTGGTTTGCCTACAATTCCTAGGAAACATAAGCAATGTGATGCTTGCATTCTAGGAAAGCATAGCAAACAGTCTTTTCATGATTCACATTCAAGAGCATATAGGAAGCTTGAACTCATTCATTCAGATTTATGTGTTCCAATGCCTGTTCCTTCTGCAAATGGAAATAAATATATCATGACATTTATTGATGATTACACCAGAATGTGTTGGGTTTATTTATTAAAGAACAAATCTGATGTTTTTCAAACATTCAAGAATTTTCATAAATGGATTGAAAATGATGCACAATCTCATATTGGGTCTATTCGCACTGATAATGGAAAATAATATACATCAAATGAATTTGAAAACTATCTTCGCCAACATGGGATAAGAAATGTAAAGATAATGTTTTGGGCTGATGCTGTTCTATGTGCTGCATATATAAAGAATAGATGTCCATCTAATGCTATAAGAAACAAGACTCCTTATGAATTGTGGTATGGACATATTCCTTCGGTAAAACATCTCAGGATCTTTGGTTCCACCTGTTATGCTTTGATACCAAAGGTACATAGAAACAAACTTGGTGCTAGAAGTCGTAAGTGTATCTTCCTGGGGTATTCAAACACCTCCAAAGCATACCGCCTCTATGATGAAGTAAATAAAAAGTTTGTTGTATCTAGAGATGTAATTTTTCTTGAATCATCCAAATCTGACAATGTTGTTGAGCGGCAACATGATCGCTTGGATAGATTCGTAAAAACGAAATCATTTCAAGAATTTGATAATCAGATTCCACATCTCGAAGGGGGGATTCCTATACTACATCAACATGTGAAATCTTGTTCTGAAGAACACTCTCCCCCGAATGAAACTCCAACAACAGATGATACTTTAAGTGATGTAATTGATAGAATTGGGAGACTCAATCTTGATTCAGTCCCAACTCAATCAACAGAGCAACCTGGACCATCTGAGAAAGGTCCTCCAAAGTGGCTGACAAAGACACTTGAAAGTGTTCATCTTGATGAAATTGGAAAAACACGAACCAGAAATTCGAACCGACAAAATGGAGGTGATGTAGATAACTCTAATTCACCTATTGATATGGATGTTTCTTATGATTGTGAATTGAACTTGTCTACAGATTTTGAACCAACTTCCTTCAAAGAAGCTGCTTCTCATGATAAATGGAAAGAAGAGATGCAAAAGGATTATGATGCCCTCATAAAGAACGGCACTTGGAAGCTGGTTGATCCTCCATTTGGAACTAAACCAATTGGCTACAAGTGGGTCTACAAGAACAAGTACAAAGCTGATGGCTCGCTTGACAAGCACAAAGCTAGGCTTGTGGCAAAAGGTTTTGCACAGAAGGAAGGGGTCAATTATGAGGAAACTTTTGCCCCCACAACAAAATGGGCCACCATCCGGACACTCTTTGCACTAGGAGCTCAGAACGGTTGGAAAGTCCTTCAGATGGATGTAAAAACTGCCTTCTTGAATGGAGATCTAAAAGAGAATGTTTTTATGTCCCAGCCTGAAGGATTTGCTATGAAAGGACATGAACATAAAGTATGCAAACTTGTGAAGTCCTTGTATGGCCTCCAACAAGCACCGCGAGCCTTGTATGAAAAACTAACTGAGCATCTTCTGAAACTCAACATCAATCATTTTGATCTTGATGATGCAACTTTATTTGTCAAGAAAGTTGGCAAAATAGTTGTATATCTTGTGGTATATGTAGATGATCTTTTAATGAGAGGGAACAATGAAAGCTACATTGCATCCATAAAGAAGGAATTGGGGAAAAGTTTTGAAATGACTGATTTGGGCTATGTTCATTACTATCTTAGCATTGAAGTAACCCAACATCCAAAATCCATATTTCTTTCTCGAAAGAAATACATTAGAGATTTGTTAAACAGATTTGGCATGACAGAGTGCAATCCTCTTTCTACTCCAATGGAACAAAACTTAAAGCTCACATCTATTGAAGGAAAGGAATTTGAGGATGCAACAAAGTATAGACAGCTTGTAGGAAGTCTCATATTCCACGGGTGGACGACTTTAGCTTGATTGGATACTGTGATTGAGACTTCAATGGAGACAAAGAAACTGGGGTATCTACTTCAGGATATGCTATTAGTCTTGGATCAGGAGCTGTCTCTTGGAGATCACACAAACAATCAGTTCCAGCAGACTCCACAACAGAAGCAGAATACATGGCTGCAGCTGAAGCAACGAAAGAAATTGTGTGGCTCAGGAAAATTCTTGAAGATTTGCAGGTAAAAAAAGTACAATCAACTCCACTCATGATTGACAACACCTCTGCAATAAAGTTGGCCAAGAACCTAAAGTTCCATGATCGTACAAAGCACATCAATACTAAATATCATCTGATCTGACATCATGTTGAGGCAAAAACAATCCATCTCTGTCATTGTTCCACAAATGAGCAAATTGGAGACATCTTCACCAAAGCGCTTGGAAGAGAAAAGCTTGAAAGATTCAGAAAGATGCTTGGACTCACCAACATCCCTTCAGATTAAGGGGGGGAATGTTGACACCTAATCCTCTGCGATTGGGAGAATTTGGAATGTGAACAGTCATGAGAAGATGAACTGAGGAGTCACATTCTTTGTATATAACAATAGCTACCTAATGAAATAAACCGAATCAATTTTTTAGTGCCTATTGGAGAGTTACTGCGTGGCTTAACATTAACTAAAAAACATTAACAATAATTAACTAAATAACTTTTATTTATTAATAATTATAAGTAAATTATTATTATTATTATTATTATTGTAACTCATAAAATCAAATAAAATAAAAATATTTATATTTTTTCTAAAAACAATATTAAAAATTATTATTTTTTAACAAAATAAGTATATTATTATTATTATTATTATTATTATTATAAAACAAAATAAAATAAATATTTTTTTCTAATAGCAATATTAAAAATTATTATTTTTTTAATAAAATAACTAATTATTTATTTACATTTTTATAACAAATAAATGAATTATTATTATTATTTTGTTATATTTATTATATATTTATCAATGCTTTGTGTCATATGTTTAATTCTTCGGTGATCCTTGTCTACGGCTCAGTGAAGTCGCCTACGGCTTCGGCGATCCTTCTGCGGCTTCGGTGATCCTGCGGCAGTTATAGACAGATCTTTCTACGGCTTCGGTGATCCTTCTGCAGCTTGCATAAGAACAAAGGCTTGCATTTAAACTTTTTAGTGATCCTTCTACGACTTCTTCAGTGATCCTTCTGCGCAAAAGGCAAAGGGCGAGCTTAGATACTGAGTAACCGAACCATCAACTGTGCAGCAGCGGCAGAGCGTTCCAATCTGTCCGTTGAGGTGCGATGATCCGGAGGTTCTTAATTCTGATATCTGTTTAGGTGAGATTTGGTTAGTCACTGGCATCTGAAATTCTGAGTGAATAAGTTTGTTTGCACATTTTGGGTTCTAGATCTAATCTTCTGCAGCTAGATCTAGGTAGCTAGGTTTTAGATCTAATCTTCTGCAGCTAGATCTAGGCAGCTAGGTTCTAGATCTAATCTTCTACGACTAGATCTAGATCTAATTTTATCTTCTGCCTTATTTCTCTGCGGCTGGGGTTTACGAGCAAGTAAAATATGGCTCTCAGCTTCGCGAAAATAGCTGCTGGCTCATCCGCTTCTGGAGGGCAAGCTCCTGTCCATATTGTTAGTGAAGCCCCAGCTCCAACTGTCGAGGTGGTCCAAGCCTCACTCGATGAGGCTTTGAAGTTTTCCGAAAGTGCCCTAATATACCGGTTCAATGGCTTTTGGCCGCGGCTGACAACTCTTCACAATTGGATGTCAGAGGTATGGAAGCGTGTCATTTCTGATGAAATTAATATCTACCCCTGTGCTAGGGGTTTCTTTATAGTAGATTTTGAAAATCCTGAAAGTAGAGAATGTATTCTAGATTCCGGCCCTTGGTTTTGGGAAAAATCAGGCCTATTCATGAAGCCATGGAACCCATCATTCGATCCCTCTACAACAGTCATAACCTCAGCACCAGTTTGGGTGAGATTGCCAAGCCTACCCTTGCATCTCTCGAATATCTTCTCACTAAAAGCCATTGGAAATGCAATTGGGAAATTTTACTGCAGGTGACGAGAAACAGAGGAATATGCCAAAACCACCTATGCACGCATTTGTGTGGAAATGGACTTCAGCGCTGGATTCCCAGCTGAAATAAACCTAACAAGTAATGACTATGTGTGGAACCAGAAACTCGATTATGAAAGTGTCCTCTTCAGATGTCGATCCTGCTTTGAGACAGGCCATCTAGCAAAAAATTTCCCAAAAGCTTCTCAGAAAAATTCTGCTAGAAAAAACCACCACAGATCTACATGGTGGGAAGGAGCACAAAAAGAACACTACACTGTCATCAAAGAAGAATACTCTAGAGAAAACTCTGAATCACAAGAGATCGGGCAAGAAAGAAACAATTCTCAAGACAAGCAAGGAGAAAGCCCCGCCCAACAGATCAACAGCTATGAGGATTTGAATACCGCACAAAATAAATCTTCATTTAACAACAAAGCAGATCTCCTAGACAAAATTTCTTCTCCGACTATCTTCAAAAAGGCGAACACAATAGATTACGAAGTTAAGACACCAATTTCCCAAGAACCAGTAGAGATGAAAGAGATGCAAGATAAAGGAAGTTGGAAGAAGGTAGAGAAAAAAAAGAAAGCTATAGCACCAATCTCGCCAAGAAAGACAAGGAGCCAGATGATTAAAAACTAAGAAAATTGTAGGTCCGATAGACCAATTTGGTCTCAGTGGATGTTAACCATCATCATCATCATCGTCATCAGAAATTAAGGCTTATAACCATATCAACCACATTTATTAAAATAATTATTGTTATTAAGATTATTATTGTTAATTAATATTACTAATATTATTATTAAATATTTAAATTATATTAAGTAATTTAAAATTAAATAATACTATTATATAGTAACTTAATATTATTTAGGGGATGTTCTTTTTAGTAAGAGCAATATAAAATCTATGTAATAACAATACTAAGATATAGGTTTTGTAGTTTTCTAGCTTTATGGGTATTCAATTTCTGTGTTCCTTGTATGATTGACTTTTAAATAAATTAAAATATTGATTATTGGTTATAGTTATTAAAATTGCATATAGTATTGTTTTACCCCTCCTCTTAGTATTATTTTAGTTTCTAACACAAATTACAAAAAATGTTGTGTACTTATAAAATACATGAGATCTCATATACTTGAGCCTTTTCAAAGAAACATTTCATCATCAAATTTAGAAAAATGTATATATATGTAATATCACCCCTCGCAAATTTCCTTGTCCTATTTTTGACTATTAATATCAATTCTCAAGGGACTCTTTATTTTATTTTATATTAGTCTCACTTAACTCTAAGATCCTACAAGCACTAATTCTCAAGAGACTTTCTTACAACAAGTTTAGAAAGCATTATGAGGATATACTCAATATGAACCCAACATGTTACATGATGGACTTGAACCTTAGTGGAAAATATAACTAAATGTCTCCCAACCACTAAAAGCACAACCAATTGACAATAAAAAGTCTACCATTTAAATATAATCAAGATT
Organism: Pinus tabuliformis; assembly: GCA_031772625.1. Classification (NCBI taxonomy): domain Eukaryota; kingdom Viridiplantae; phylum Streptophyta; class Pinopsida; order Pinales; family Pinaceae; genus Pinus; species Pinus tabuliformis. The sequence goes on from CM062817.1 coordinate 1,763,481,779, forward strand.
TAATAGTTTCAAACGAGAATAATTATGTTTCCTTTCTTAAACAATTTTTAAATATTTTTTTGGTGTGTTAATCATTATTATTATTATATTTAGGGTTATAAATAGATGAAATGATCATTATGATTTACTATTTTATAAGTTTCATATTATTTTTGTGCTTATCACAAATTCTTATAGGCATTTTAATCACCATTACAAAATTTGTGATTATCAATATAGTGAAAGAGCAATTATGGATTATTATCAAATGATTATATCATTATCGATTTTCACTATAATGTAGGGATGAGTTAAGGAGTTGTTATGAAAAGTTTGTTTCCACCTACAAAAAGGAGATAAATTGATTGAATTCAATATTAACAACATAAAATTTCCATAAGGTGTAGGGTAGTTAATTATTATTCTTTTAAGGAACTTGATGGTGAGAAGTCATCTCTTGGAAATCCATCCATTGGGTATAAATCCAACCATATTTATGGGAAGATGCTACTATGGCTTATTTTGGAAAATAAAACACTTATATGTGAAAAATAAACATAAGAGAAATTGGGATTGGACTACTATATGCATACCGAATCAATAAATCACATATTTCTCAGTTATTCCTCTGCTAAGTTAATCTAAAATGAAGATTTAAACTTATATGTGGAAAATATAAATGGAATCATATAGCTTAGAAAGATCTTTATTAATGGTTAACATATGAACTAGAAATTTTTTTAAGTTGTCATACTTTGTGATATAAGAATAAATTTCGAAGTGTCTTATTTTGTAATATGAAAGATTTAGCTTTTAAGAAATAATATGATTTTTTTAAAGGCTATATAGAAATGTTACTCTAATAACACATAAAATGAGGGTATCTTTTATAGATAATTGGAAACCTTTAAAAAAAATACAAATAATTTTTTTAGAAACATAATATTGATTCTAAAAATCATGGAGCTTCTTGATGAAAGCTTGTTAAAGAAATCATTAACGATGACGATAATAGTCGCTGTCTCGATCTCGATCATGCCCAAAGGATGACCCACTCTTATTCCTATTCCTTGCATTTGATGAAAACGAAAATTGCAATTTTAGCGAAGGCGAATCTCTGTCATTCTCATCAAACTTATACCCTTGTAAAGATTCCATGGCAGTTGCAGCACACTTAGGGTTATCGAATTCCACAAAACACAGAACAACTACAGCACTGGCGGCTTCTCGTTCTCCACCTCCATGAGATTTTTTGGATTCCTTGGGTTTTTTGACAACCCTCACTTCTTTGAAACCACGGAATGGGCGAAATATGTGGGCGGCTTCTCTGCTAGTGCAATCACTTGGAACACCAACCACAAAGAGTGTGTTGGATGCATCTTCTGGTAGATATCGAACACCATCCACAGACCGCGTCCTCCCAATTAAAGGGTCGATCCTATCGCTATCAGACCTGACATTCAACCCCTGATTATCTTTTAACCCATTTGAAGAAGGAAGCAGCCCACTCTGCGAAACACAGCGATGATCATCAAGAAAAGGAGGAGGAGCACGAACATGATCATCCAATAAGTGAACCCCTTCTCTGTCACCACGTCTCTCAGGGAGCCTGAGCTCTTCCCTACGATTAAAGTAAGCACTAGACAACGAACGATCACGAGTATAGTACTCATATTCATAATCATTGCGAGGCCGCTTGGCTAGTACAGACCTCTGCAAGTCCATTTCCCTCTCAGCTCCTGGTGCCCGGTGTCCTGCGTCCCCCATTGTTCTCGCTTTTATTGCCCTAACAGAGACAAACTCCTGTTGCGACTTAATAGAATAATACAGAAATCCCAAATATAAGCTCGAATGACGCCAAACTTACGATCGAAATTATGTTGTCGATAGTTAATACGGGGATCACTAAGCTCGAATATATATCTATTTTACCACACCTAGGTATCTATGGTCGGTTCATTTTAATTGTTATATAGTCTTTTTGGCCACGGTCACAAGCCATGATCGTCCAGCAATCTGTTCTCCTTTAAATGTTTAAATTTCAAATTTCAAAATATATTGAACTTTGAAATTCACACATCATCATTATTGAAACAGCTATCTCCATCCATCCCTGTGTATTTCTAGCAAGTATTTGGAGCATAATAATCCCAAGTAGTCCATCAGTTTTCTCTCATTAAATGTTTAAATTTCAAAATATTTAGAACTTTGAAATTCACAGATTATATTATTATTATTAATAGTCCTATATCCATTCATCATCTCTGTATTTCTGGTTTTTTTCTTAATTATTAAATATAAATACTTTTATAGGGATTTCCACATTTAGGTAAAATTAACACTGGAACACCAAAGCTTTATCAATCCTTTTGTTGAAGGAGGAAACCATCTTCTTTTTTTTTATAAAATTTTATGTTTTTTCTTATAAAATTTTATATAATTATTTATTATAAAATAGTGAATAAATATATATATATATATATATATATATTTTATATAATTATTTTTTAATTATAGATATATTTATTTTGAAATATTAATTCAATTATCAATAATTATTAAATGAATGGAAAATATTTAATTTCTATATAATATTATATAGTATTTTTAGTATTGTAATTAAATTAATTATGTTTTTTTGTCATTTTAATAAAATAGATTAAATTAAAAAAATATCATATGAAATGAATTATAAATTTTGAGTATGTGACATTGATGAGCTATAATATTGACAATGGTATTGTAAAAAATCTTATTTACAAATTAACAATGTCAATAATTAAAAATGCTAATTCAATGTATATTGTTTAAATAATAATAATAATAATAATAATAATAATAATAAAATTTATAATTAAGTTAATTTTTATCATATTTGACCAATTTGACATGTGTCATGAACCAAGTATCTTGATGCTTATTATGATTGAAATCTATCTGCATTTACCAACCATTTAATTTATACAGTTATAGAAGTCAAATAATAAAGGAACATTATATATAAAACATAAAAAACATTGTATATTTGAATTTATAGAGAAAAAAATTCATCCTTAAATTTAAAGAAATATAATTAAATTTTTCTACCCTATTTATTATAAAAAAAAAACAAACATTATATATAAAATATAAGATTTTATACAGCAATTTATTATGAAATAGTGAACAAACATTATATATAAAATGTCAAAGCTATGATGTAATTGATCCTTTTGAGCAAAACTTTGCGTCATCAATTTAAGACTATCTAAATAGGTTTAGCATCACTCTTCACAAGCTCCCTTGTCCTATTTTTGAATATTAATATCCTTTACATCAATGTCATTAACATTGGATTTAATACAATATTCTAAAGGTCATGTTTTCAACTTTAAAATTTGATTTAATACATCATACTAAAAGCGTTATATGTTCAACTTCACATTGTTATAAATTTTAGCTTCATATTAATATCACCTAAAATTCTAGCCTTATAAGCAACAATTTTCAAGGGATTTTTGTCTTATTTTATGTTAGCTTCACATAAATATCAAATATTACAAGAATTAATTCTCAAAGGAGTTTTTTACAAAGACTCTAGAGGACATTACAATCATTACATGGTGGAAAGGATAACTAAATTTTTCGATCACTAAAATTACACCCAATTGATAATAAAAAGTTTATAATTAATTAAAATATAATATAGATTTAAGGTCTATAATTAAAATAAAATATAGATTTAATAGTTTCCAACTAGTAAATTTATGTTTCCTTTTCTAGATGATTTCTAGATAATTTTTTACTATGTTAAACATCTTTTTTATTATATTTATAGTCATAAAAATAATGAAATAATAATTATGGTTTACTAGATTGTAAGTCTCATTTTATTTATGTCCTTGTCACAATTTCTTATATGCAATTGCTAACCATATTTACATTTCTACTTATCAAGAGAGTCAAATGATTATATTACTATCTATTTTGATTATAATGTAATGGATTATGGAAACATTACTATCCATTTTTATTATAATGTAATGGATTATGGAAACATTACTATCCATTTTGATTATAATGTAATGGATTATGGAAAGTTTGTGTGCATTAATAAAAGACAGCTAAATTGATTTAATTTAGTTTTAATAACATAAAATTCATAAACTTCCCACAAGGTGAAGAATAGTAGGTGGGTATTTTGTTAAGGCAATTGATGGTGAAAAATCCACTTATTCCAAATCCATTGGTCCTAAATCTAACCAAAAGTATGGGCTACCATGGCCCATTGTTGGTGTGATCCTTTTGTGGTTTTGATAGCTTAAAATCTCATAAGTTAATATTTCTAAAATTGCAAATTAGTCCTACTGTTTATGAGAAAACTAACAAACAAAAGAACCATATAACAATAATATAATTATATTTCAAAGGAGATTATTGTTACTCATTATCGTTTCAACAAACATGAACTTATTACTCTTACAAAATATCACACATCTACTTTCAATCATCATGATGTTTGTGATTCAACTAATCCATACCAATGATGGAATATTTGCAATATTGATGTTGTAGTAGTTATCAAAGCTTGAAGTTTGACAAACATATCAATATTGTTCTTTTTGTCATTTAAACAATGAGAATTATGTTGAATAAATCCCTACTTGAGTTTTGGAGTCTTCTTTTCTTCAATATCTCCTTCATCATTATATTTGATGGTTTTGGATAAGCAGCACCCAATTTTTATTGATCAATGTATATGGTGGATTTTGTTGACCATTAACCATTTTAAATTCATCAATGTATTCCCTAGCTTTGTGTACTTATCTCCATCAATTTGCATGTGAGTACCATCTTAGATTCATGGACTCAATTTTCAAGTTCTACTCATGCCCAAAATTATTATTTGTAATAATTATTTCACCATTCAAGTAATTTTTTACCTAGGTCTAATATCAATAGTAATATGAAAACTATTTCACCATTCAAGTAATTTTTGTACCTAGGTATAATATCAATAATAATAACTATGAAAAATATTAGTTTCCATTTTCAAATACTAATCTAGCCAAATGAATTATTAACTATAAGACTTTTTTAATCTTTTGTGTTTTGAAACCTTCTACCTATTACTTATCTTTAACTAAAATGATTTCCATCCATTCATGGTTAACAAACTATTCCATTGTATTACAAATAAACATTAACTTTATCAACTGTTGCATCTATATGACTCATTTGTATTAGGCCACTCATGTAAAAGGGAAAATTTCTTTCTCTTTTTCAATTAATTGTAGTTAAACTTATTGGATGAGTTTATATGTAACATCCCAGTCCACCTCATAGAATATCCTAAGTGCCTCAAAGAGTGTTCTTTGCATCAAACCCCATCTCTATGGATTTATCATGGAAATATGGCTTTAAAATTTTGTCCATGTTCAATTTTCTACAAAAAGAAAAGAGCAACACCACTAAATATGATCAACCTTAGTAGACAAATATGTGAAATATGTGGAATCCAAAACTTCAAGCAAAGGTAAATGTATTTTAGAAAATAAGAAAAATCGAACAAAAATTAAATAATATAAAATAAAATAAATAATGCAAATATAAGGAACTATAATATTTATTTTTGGTGAGGTTACATCATGATCATGTTCAATAGAGTGGGGAATTGAACTACTCACTTAACAACTAGAAATTTTGTAACAATGCACCCCATTAACATCTATCCAAATGAGTGTAAACTCAAACCATAATAGTTGAACTCAAAAACATATTTAATAAACATAATATTACTATTAACAACCAAATAAAAAATAAACCTTAATTATATATATATATATATATATATATATATATATATATATATAGATAGATAGATAGATAGATAATATGGTTGATATCAATAAAATATTTATTTTAATTAATAGTGTTAATATTAATACTAGTTCATAACTTTTATATATATATATATATATATATATGTAAACAAACTAAAAAAATCAATTATAATTTGAAATTAATATAAAAACACAAGTGAATAAATTATAATATAATTATAATATAGAAATGTCTATGAATTGGTTAATATAAATCTTAATATAAATGTTAATTATAGATTAAAATTAATATAAGGAATTATTAAAAAAAGAAAGAAAAACAAAAAAGGGGTAAGGATAGGAAAAGTATTATGAGGAAGTAAAATTGGAAGTAAGGGCAACAACCTAATTCTTTCTCATTTTCCATTCATCATCTCTATTCATATTACGAAAGCACTTTTCAATCTTAATGACTTATCTTAACTACCTATGAGGATGATTCTCAATCTTGGCAAGAATCTTGAAGTCTTTTTGTTTTTTTTAACAAAAGCGGTTACTTTTTATTCATAAGAAGAGGTTGGCCATGGCCAAACAACCTCGATTATAGTCAAATGTGAGATTTTTGACTTTATAGAATCCTCGTATTCTGGCATTAATGTTAGAGAAGAGTTGCTACTTTTGATGCTTTTATCATGGCTTAGAGTTCCTTGGTTTGCTGATGGCAGGTGAGTGTCCTATCTTCCATTCCACTTTTCTTCGCTGCTTTGAAACTTTCCTCACTTAAGTTAATTTCTTATATACTTTAAGTTAAAACTAGCATATATTAAAGTGTTTTAATATATACCCTATCCCCACCTCCGAAATCGAGCTTCTCATCCAAACTCGACCCCACAACAAGGTTAAGACACTGCCTTAATCAATGCGTGATAACCATCAGATCTTCCTTCACCTAGATCCGATGCTTTTTGCATCCTTCACTAACCAACCATTAATTCCTCAGGGGCATGCAATATGGTAGTTTTGACCTACCACGCGTTAGACCCTAAGGTACATCGCGACCATTTCATGGAATACCACTCAGGGGCCTGAAGCAGTGCAATGTATACCGCTTACTACTCCTCGCGTTGTTAACTTCCCTCCTTTTAAATCATGTGATGACCGTCGGATCATCCCTCACCTAGATCCTACACATCGTGTCTTTCATAACCTTCCTCCATATGAAATCAGCTCTGCTCCATACTAAAGAACCCAAAACTATTGTCACATGCTGAAAACCAATTACCTGACTACTCCGCACATTGCTTGACCAGCGAGGAGTTTCCCACTCTCTCTTCTTAGTGAAGGTCAACCTGTGCCAGGCTTTGTTCTGCAGAGTTTTGCCCTTGACAAGCTCTCCTTGTCTCTTAAGGAATTGGCTGCCTTTCAGCTTTTTCATCATTCTTTACGAGCATACCTTGAGCTATAAGACATCCTTTGTTATCTGTTATATCATCTTCCTTGTTACGATATCTCACAACATGGTAGTATGAGCAGGATGTGAAGTTTTTAATAACCTTTCTTACTATTTCAAGGGTCTCGTTTAGAACTGAATTGTTAAGTTTGTCACTTGTGTTGAGAGCTTTAATCAAGATTTCAGAATCCCCAATGATTTGAAGATTTTCCCCTTTGTTCCTCTTAGCCAGCTAACACGCTTTGAGCATTCTGAGGATCTTTTCCTAGTTGTTGGTGCTTTGACCTAGGCCCCAACTGAAGTTGTCCTGTTTTTCTCAATCTGTGGAGTAAATTATTCCTCCTACCCCTCATATCCAATGGGTTTCATTTGGAGGATCCATCGAAGAAAATCGTGACTTTGCCTCGAATTTTCCACCATATTTTAAAATCTACCTTAGAGATCTGCAGGCGCCACTCTAGATTGTGGTTGGGCGAGGAAATTTTCTTTTTTATGCTTTCCTGTCTCTCGAAATCCCCTAGCCAGCTGATCTCTTTAGGGAGAAAGGTATTCTCTGAGTTGTGAGGTCTATTTTCAAAAGTTTTTAGTAGCAGAGCTTTGACCTGAGGAGTCACTATGTTGGAGGATTGTAGTCTTTTGTTGAAGATGGCTTCATTCCTAGCCAACTAGATTCCCCAGCAGATATATTTTGGGATTGCATTCCAAATTTTAATCCATATTGATTTGCTTTTCAAAGATAGAGGATAGCATTCTTTCCAATTGGCGAAAATAACTCTTGAGAAAAGGGGTAGTCTATGAATAGATGATCAATCGTTTCCTGGTCCTTGTAGCAAAGAGGGCATTTGTCTGGTCCAATTATTCCTCATTTCTCTAAGTTTTCCCCTATGAGGGTCCTTCTGTGCATTAGAATCCAACAAAAAAGGTTGACTTTTGGGAGTCCAAATGGGTCCCAAACATGCTGCCAAAGCTTTGTAGTATGGATCTGTTCTTGTTTTTCTTGAAGAGATGCAAAGCTGAGTCGAGTTGAGTAAGCTTCGGTCTTCCCCCACGCCAAATTTTCCCTCAAATTGAGATGCACTCGTGCAAGACCAGTGAGTTTAGCTAATAATTAATGGAGTTGAGGGAGCATCCAATCAGGGGGGTGAACGAGGGCCCAATGACTCCATTTCCCTTCTGAGTCCCATGTGCATATGTGAGCAAGTTTGTGGATACCTTTCTGGATGAGCCAATTTCACAAGTCTGCTATTTCGGGAGTAAGATTTAGGGGATGAAGAGCCATGATCTTGTCCTACCACACTCTAATTATTTTCCCATTTCCTAGAATTCTGTAGAGCTGATCTTTGAAGAAATTCCACCCTTGGCTGCACAACTTCCATAGTGTGGTTCCTTTCTGTGAGACTCCTTCTTCCATATTCTTTATTGTGAATCTGTGCAGATATTTTTAAAATAGAACTTGACTTACAGGGTATATTTGGTTTGAGAATATTTTCCAAAGGATCTTTTGTACCATTGCCAAATTGGCCAACACACGATCTCTTACTTGAATTCCACCTTCATATATTGGTGTTTTCACTATGTCCCAGCTTATTATATGATATTTTTTTGGTTCCCCTTTCCTCCTTCACATAGAAAATTTCGAATCAACTTTGCTAACTGATTGGTGATTATTTTTGGAGCTAAAATGAATGAAGCCTAGTAGATAGGAAGGGATGAGAGAACTGAATTGACCAGAGTGAGATTTCTAGTAGTGGTAAGCCTCCCATCGCCCCAAGCAGTCATTTTTGCCTTGATTTTGCTAATGACTTCCATCCAATGAGGCGCCTTTGTGGTACTGAGGTTAATGACAGGCCAAGATACTTGAATTTATCCCATGAGATATGATCGGTGAAACCCAGGGCTTGGAAAATCCTCAGTATAGATTGAAGGTTAGTTACACTACACTTTTTTTCTTGTTGACCATATCACTGGAGACTCTGCAGAAGCTTTGGATAACTTCACTGAAGGCTCTTACAATTTTAGTAGAGGTTCCACCCATAAGAATAGAGTCATCGACAAAAAAGGCATGATTGATTGGTTTTGTTTCGGGTATCACCCTAACGATAAGAAGTGTCCCATTGAGATTCTCATTTGAGAGCTTTCGGCTTGGAGAGTTTTCCATCAGAGTATACAGGAAGGGGGACACAGGGCAGCCTTTCCTGATTTCCCTTGAAGCTTTGAAGTAGTTTATCGGCCTACCATTTACTAGAGGGGAAATCCAAGGTTCTCTAATGCATGACTTAATCAATTTTACAAATTCAGAACTAAAGCCAAATGAAGAAATTACATGGAGGTGGAAGGAGGGGCTTACTCTATCAAAGGCATTTGCTATATCCAGTTTGATGAGCATACCTTTCTCTTTGCGTTGACGGTTGGAATGGATGATTTCTTGCACCAGTATCACATTGTCAAGGATATGTCTGCCTTTGACAAACCCTCCTTGATTGGGAGAGATGAGTTTTTCCAGTAGAGACTTTGTTTTGTTAGAAAGTAACTTGGAGAGTATTTTGTAGGACGCATTGCAAAGCGAGATTGATCTGAATCTGTCAAGAGTCTTCGGGTTGGCTTCTTTGGGAATTAGGTTTAGGAAGGTGGAGTTTATGCTTCCTCCCACTTTGGCTTTTCAAAGGAAACCTTTGATCATTAAGAACAAGTCAGCCTTGATGATGTCCCAATAGAGTCTATAGAAATGTATTGAGAATTCATCAGGTCTTAGGGCTTTGTCTGGTTCCATCTTCCATATGACGTTGCTAATTTCTTCTTCAGTGAATAGCATCATGAGTGTTGAATTGTCCTCCTCGTCGGCCATCCTTGGAATGTGCTTGACGAAGTCATGTGCTTCCTCATCATCCTCCTCACCTTCTTCCTTGAACATCTGTTGAAAATGAGAGGCTGCAACCTCTTTTATTAGCGATGATCCTTTAAGAACAGTTCCATCATGCAAGCTGATTTCATCTATGTGGTTTCTAGAAGACGGGTTCGAATTTTCTTGTGGAAGAAGGTTGTATTTTTCTATGCAGACACAAGCCAGAGGTTGCGTGACTTGAGCCTAAAATATTCTTCCTCTTGTCTAAAAGTCTGGAGGGTACTGATTTGGTGTTCTTGCTCTCTATGAATTTCTACTCTGGTTATGCCGTGTATCTCCATGCCCATTTGGAGATCCAACAGCTGCTTTGTGCTCTATTTTTGTAGGGAATTGGGAGAGACTATGGGCTCTTTTATCCATTGTTTCAAGGCTATTTTGGTGGCTTTTATATTTTGCTACAAAACATAGCTAGGCGATCCAAGAACGTGGTTGGACGAAGCTTTATTCACTCTTTCCTGAAACGCTTCTCTATTTTCCCAAAGTGTGTTGAACTTGAAGGGGATTGGTCCCAGGTTTTCTTCTTCTTCTAGCAGAAGGAGGATGGGTTTATGGTCAGAGTTCCACTTAGGCAGAATTTTTGTGGAAATAATGATCTTCTCGAAGAGGAATGAAATCTGAAGAAGGAATCTATCCAGCTTGGCTGAAATGTGCTCCTCGCCTATTTTGTTGTTTGCCCATGTGTATAGTCTTTCTTTTGGCTTGAAATCCATTAGATCCCATTGTTGAATCAAATTTTCCACTAAGGGGAGGAAGCTATCCTTGTTGCTAGTTCCTCCTCTTTTTTCCTTTGATTCTAGGATTAGGTTGAAGTCTCTGACAATGATTAAGTTAGTGAGGGAGTATGCTTCCAATAAACCAGTCAGAGTTTGCCAAGATTGTTCCTTTTCTACATAGAGGATAGGTACATAGAGATTAAAGAGTGCAATGTTTATCTTACTTGGTAGGTGTGAGAGTTCCATGTAAGTCTAGTGGTGCATCTGAAAGGATCTCTCCAGCTCTCTCCAGCTAGAATTTATCAGCCTCCCAAAGGGTGGCTAATTTGCCGCATGTACCTCTAGCACTAACAACTTTTCCAGTCTTTGTTTTCCATTTTTCTTTGTTGAGTTCCAGAAGGGCTTCGCCTTCTATTTTAGTCTCTCGGAGCATGAGGATCTTGGGCAGTTTTGATTTTATTAGGCTCCAGACTACTTCAGCTTTTGATGGGTTCCCCAATCCTTTACAATTCCAAGAGATTAATCGCATTATTTACTACTGGGGGTTGGGTAGCATCTCCCTTAGGAGGCTTGGTTCTAGTATTTGTATCGATAGACATCTCTATAGTGGCCTGGCTGCCTTGCATTTTTTGTCTCTCTACTTCTTCTTCTCTCGCCTCTCTATGAGATTTCCTCCCCACTCCTTTCAAGGGCCTCTCAGATGATTCATCTTCTGAGGGTCTCGATATACCAGGGGTCCTCTTTCTTGTCATTTCTGCATAAGAAGGGGAGCTATAGCCACCTTTTGGGGTTTGGAGAGGCACTGATTCCTCTTGCCTTTTGACTTCTTCCATGTTTTTAGATTGTTGTTCAACATCGTTATCTGCTGGATTTTGGAGTTTTTCTGGGATTTGTTGATATATCTACTATTGGTGGGACTGAGCTTCCTTCTACTTGGGTTTCAGGGGGAGGAACCTTCCCAGTGGAGACGAATTTCCCTTTGTTCCTGTTGCTCTACTTAGTTGGTCATGATTTCTAAGCCTGAGTCCACTGATCTCCTTTCTCCTTCTCCGTTCCGTCCTCTGATTTCTTTTTACAATGCTTGGTAAAATGCCCATAGCCATGGCAGTTCCAGAATTTAAATGGGAGTTGCTCACAGTTTAGTACTTGTATGTGTGTCCAATCAACCATCGTGAGTTGAATGGATTGAGGGAGTCCTTCCTCCAGGTCTACTTCTAGACAAATTCTCGCATAGGAGTATTGGTCTCTTATTTTTGTTCGATCGATGTATTTGCCTAGATTGTTGCCTATGGTTTCTAAGGATTTAGGGTTCTAGCAGTGCAAAGGTAGATGGGGCAGTTGCACCTAGATCAAAACAGCTGACAGCATAACCAGAGTGAGGTCAAAATCTGGAGTCCATTGATTTAGATAGAGACCCTGAGGCCCCATGAAATATGGGTCGTTTCTCAAAATGAGATTCCTGTCTTTTGCTCCTTCAAATACGAATAAAAAGAAGCCTTTGCCGACGAAATGGATTTTTATTCCTTCTTTAACCAGGGATTTCCGGTTCCTTTGCACGCAAGCTTCTACCACTTTTGGTGAGGGTTGTAAGCATGTGAACTGGCCAATAAGCCCTTGTTCAGCTAGGTTTAGTTCTGCTTTGTAGGGTTCTTCAATCGGCAAAGCAACTATGGGGATGGATTCCATTTTTTTAACAAATTTCTACTGGTTTTCGATTGCTGGTAATTTTTTGCATGCTGCAACCAGGTCACAAAATGCAACTAGATCAGGTTGGAAAGATGTTTCCTTTTCACGACCCCCTCCTGGGGCCATCGCTCTGGAGGTGTGTATAGTCTCGAAAGTGGTTGTGGCTCTTTGCGTGCACCTTGGGCTTCCTCCTACCATCCTTAGAGGTTACACCAAGCTCTCGCTATCTGGATGCTCTCGTGTAGGTTGCACCAGGCTCTCGAGCTTCCTTCCGCTTAAGAATCTTGAATTTTTCAATACATAAGTGGTGCTTGGTTTTCTTGGTGTTCTTTGTTAGAACTAAGGAGAACACTTGATGATGTTTAATTTTCTCTATATTTTCATGAATACTTAGCTTAATTAGTAGAGATATTTCACCAACATAGGGAGCACCACATGAGCACAGGATTAACTAAACTCCTTTCGAGCTTCGAGGGTCAAAAATATCTTTGACCAAATTTAGGATACTACAAATGGTGCTTAATGATTTGAAGGTACGAGCGACTTGGTTATTTATTAAAATGTGGGTGATCATATCAATGCTACCTAGATAAAGGGAACGCAAACACTGAGGGAAGGATCATTATGCTATCTTTTTTTATCTAAGACTCCAACTATATTTTTGGAAAGATTCAATGCCTTGGTATTTCAAATAACAATTTTTCACAAAGACATAAAAGAGGTGGGATTTTTTTTATCATTAAGGTGGTTTCCATTAGAAATCCTTAAAGATTTAGTGGTTAAGGTGTTTAACACAAAAAATTTCTCGGTCAGATGATGATGAGACTTAGCATGAACATATTGTTCTGTGTGATTCCTTTTACAATACACTTGGTGCGAAATAGAAACATCAACATTCTTGGAGATAAGGACATCCCTAAATGGAAGACTTCTATCCACCTCAATCTCCATAGTAAACTTGATAAATGGACATCCCAACCAAAGGTCTAGATAACACAAGTATCATCAACACACCTTTTCCATAGATTTGGAATGTATGGGGAATAGGCTAAGGTCTTGTTCTTAAATTATTTTGTGAAAAAGTTTTCCAAACTAGGGAAAAAAGGAGATACCATGGAAACACCACAAGTTTTCTCATATAATTCACCTTTAAAACTGAAGAAAGTGGAATTCAGTCATAATCCCACTTCCTCTTCCATGTCCGAATTTGGTAGGTGACTGATAATATCAATGGCTTCATTGATGGGAATCATCATAAACATAGAAATGACATTGAAGCTCACTAAAATATTAGAGGGATCAAGTTTTATATCATTAATCTCACTCACAAATGAATAGGAGTCCTTAACAAAGGTGTTGGTAAGGCCAACAAGAGGTTTTATCATTTGTGCCAGGTTTTTGGAAAGAAGATAGGTGGGCCCACCTATATTATTAAAAATAGGTGTCACACTAGCTCCCTCCTTCTGAATCTTGAGGAGACCATAGATCTTAGGAGTGGTGGGATTACTCTCCACTATCTTCTTGCTTAATTTTCATAAGGAATTACTTGCTTTAATGGTCTTGGAAACCTCTTTGAGAGCCTTCTTGAGAGGATTCTTATCAATATTATTATAACTCCCACTATTGCTAATATGGTGAAGCCTTATATTTACATAGTCAGCCTTGCCTAAGATTAAGACCACACTATCTTTATGACATATAAGAACGGAAATGCTAGTAATAGTGACAACATTCATGAATTTGAACTCAAGTTTAATGATATTTAGGAGGCTTACCCATTTTAAGAATGTCATAATATTGCAAAATCACCTCCTTAATGTTATCCGGTAAATTGTTTATACCATATTAAACAGATAACATGATATCCTTCATGGGAATTTTCGTAGGAGATATGGAAAGATTAAAACCTTTCTCTGAAAGACTATAAACATGTTTATGAAGAATAAAACTAGATGGATTAATTACTTTATTAATATTTGAAGAAGAAACATTACAATTATTAAGATGATTCTAAAGGTGGGGCAAAGGCTTAGGGATTACGCTTACAAGTGAGGGAAAATAAGGAGGATTGGAATAAAATGAAAAATAAAGGGAAAATAATGAGTAAAATAGGAGTTCACATAAGTTCCAACATTGTTGTTATTGGATGATAATATGCGACAATGAATTGCACTAGTGCGGATAGCGAATGATGAGGTGCTTGATATGGAACTACTGAAAATGTTGGGTTTTGAGCCAACAAACGACACACTTGAAACATGAGAAGTCATGGAATGGCATCGAGGGTCAAAAATTTATGAAGAGGGGTGATTTAGTTCATACAAATGAGGAGGGGCATGAATAGGGGTAGTGCACGATGGAGCGATACCGATTGATGAGGAAGAAACCGTAGGAGAGGACAGAGAAGAGGAATATGATGTAGAAAGAAAATAGGGGAGGCGGGGAGCAGAAACAACATAGTCATCAAGTAAAATTACTAAGGAGAATACACAATCAGGAGGTCAAATGTATAAGGAGGAATCCACGTAGTCACTAGGTCGACTCTCCAAGGAGGATGAGGAGGAGGAAGAGATGACCTGCAGATGAGATGGATTTGAAATTCGAGGGAGAGAGGATAGATAAAAGTACAAATAATTAAGATGAGAAGATTCAACTCAAGAGCTAGAATTCATAGGGGTTAAACGAGAGATCACCCATGACTTTAGTGCAAAATCTTGACTAGCCTTGTTAACCATGTTTCTTGAAGATGATCATGGAGGAGAACTATATGATATGAGAGTTAGGGATCCATTCATCAATTTCGAATCATTTTCAAGAAACATCATAAACTACTCCTTAGACTAGTATCCTTTCAATATCCAATCTAAAACTTCTAAGCTAAGCTTCAATAAAGGCTTTCTTAGAAAGCCACCAAATCTAGACTCTAAGAATCTAAAAAATTCAACTCTTTGAACATGTGTTCTAAAATATTTGTAATTTTTCGAGTAATGTGAACTTTGTTATCTAATGAGAGAAAAAATTGAAAAATTAATCAAATTAAAGTTTAAATATTCCCTAAAAATAATAATAACCTAATAAAATGGCAAGGAAAAACAATAGGTCTAATGACCATTTAGCTTTAAAAATGTACACAACATTACTCTAAAAAATGGAACACACATAATTTCAATCACCATTCTATTTATGATTCAACTAAACCCTATAAGGGATCAAATACATACAAATTTTTTGATGTAGTTGTTATCAAAACTTGAAACATAAAAATCATAATTATTCCCCACTTTGTAAGCTAAAAGGTGAGAAGTGCGGTGAAGGGATTGAATATATTTGGTGCTTTTTGTTAACTCTAAACCATTCTAGATTCGTCAAAGTACTCCACCATCCACCCCCAATTTGTTACTACACTTTTTGTCAACCCTCTTATAAATATTATTATGAGTTGTAAATTCATGTAAAAAATGACTAATTATAAATGATGACTAGTTAATAGGGGACACATATTTAGATGTCTGTAGGTGGAGGTGTTTCTTATAAACCCATACCTTGCATTTAAGTTGTCACCTAAAAACTTATCAGGAGGGATGGTGTTTCTGTGCAACCATTTACTAGGGAGAATGGGCTCATGAATGAGAGTATGGATCCATAGACTTCCTTGTGGATCATTTTGATAGAGTTACCATGAAGGACGAGATATAGAGGGAATTATGTGTGTATAGGTAAGTCAGGAATTAGGGAAGAGGAATGAAAGAACGATGGGAGAGGGGGCAATGAGAAAAGGAATAAGGGACTAATTTTGTCTATTGCTTGTGTATTCTCTTTGTTTGTGCATGTTGGCGTAATTTCGTGTGTGTTTTCTTATGTCAAGGGACACTTATATATGTACTTCAATATTCCTCATCTTTGTGTATACCAGAGTAATTGTTTTTGTGTTTGCCAGTGTTAAGGGATGTGTGTAGATGTGCATATGTGTTCCTTATGTTCACAGAGGTGATTTAATTTCCCATGTGTTTCCGAGTGTTAAGGAAGGCCTCTAGATGTGCCTGTATCCTTATGTTTAGGGATTCCTGTAAATGTGCATGTGTATTCCCCATGTTCAAGAAAGATGGTGTAATTTCCTGTGTGTTTCCTTATGTTAAGGGAGACTTGTATATGTGCCTATGTATTCCCTAAGTTCAAGAGGCCAACATTTGTGCTTGTGTATTCCACCTATTCACGTAGGTTCATGTTATTTCCTATGTGTTCCCTTATGTTGAGGGGGTCCTATATATGTTTTGTGTATTCCCTAAGTTCAATAGGCCAACATTGTCTCTCTGTATTGATTGTTGAGGAATAATCATGTTTGTTTGTTAAATGTCAAAAGATAGTTCAATGAAGTAGTGTTGGTCAAATGAAAACCAAGTTGATAAACCTCTAAGGCTTTCTTGTTGAGAATTGTATAAATCATGGCTTAACCCAAGGCTAAAAAACCATAGGAGACTAGTTGGTTTAGAACTTATTGATAGGTTGAGGCACCCTAGTGCCATTTGGATTGATAACACCTCGTGTAGGCTTAGCGATAAGAATATAGGTGTGAATACCACTGAGAAATTCTAGAAAACTGATCTATTACTCTTATAAAAGTAATATAGCTAATAAAAATCCTTTTTACTTATACATATCTCTCTCAAGACTAGACTATACTATATGTGCTCTACTTGAAACCTTGGGATGTTTTTTTATTTGTTGAGATCCATTGTGGTGTTATAGTTAGGAAGTATAGAGAAATTCCTAAGAAATGGGTTGTGCTCCTTGTAAGTGAGTGAGTGGTTGATGAATCCTGAGTAAATTACCTCATCTGAATTTGAATGTGGCTCGTGAATGGTTGGATACAAGGAATAATAAAAAGGAAGTTAGCCTATGGTTGGGTGAAGAGTTGAAGTCCCACTCTCAATGACAAACTATATACTTCATAAGGTAAGCTCCTTAATTGTGTCACTGTCTATCTCGATGCATTGTAAACATATATTTATATTGTTACATAACTTGTGTTGATGATGAGGAATGTGTATTCTTGTGTATTACAATAATGTTAATGCTTGTTCATCACCATCATGTGACATATATGTGGAATCTCTATTTGACTAATTAATTTCTTGTAATGAAATTGCTTGTATCACTTGGATGGGGATGTTGAATTATTTAAAGGAATCGTATATATATATATATATATATATATATATATATATATATATATATATATATATTGTAGGGATGTGGAAAAGTCCTAGCATACTGCTAAGGGATTGTTATGCCTATGTGTTGAGGTCCTAGATCAAGAGGTCGTGGAGTCACGATCTCAGTGCATGAGAGCCATACACTCCCTTATTGATAATACAACTCACGAGGGATAGCCCTTGATATGTCTAAGTGTAAAAGGAATTGACATCAATGGACATGGATATTCCTATCCCATTTCAACCCTCATGGGTTTCATCCATGTATGTTTTCTGTCGAGAGGGATCAGTTATTGGCATTAAGTGATGGTAATGAAAATAACATGGAACTCCCAAACCACATATATTTTCTATCTGAATTAGAATTGAAGATAAATGTCATATGTTCTTTTGTTGGTCCGATGTCAATTAAGTAACATAATGGTATCCATGATATTAGAGAAATAAATATACAATTCAAACATAGACCTAACATTAAAACATACTTGGGATAAGTTTTACGTTCTACATTTCAATAGCCTGCATGCTTATGATGATGATTGTGATATCTATCAAATTTTTGATACTGTGACAATTATAGCTAGTGAAACTAAAGTTTTTTAACCTAGGGTTTATAATTGTCAACCTAAATATAATCCAATGAATCATGAGAGCTAGGTTGAAACCCTCATAAATGATGAAAAGGGCCATAATAGTGTTGTGGATGTTTTGAATTAGCATACCTCTACTCATTTCCCTAAAAGAAGAATATATAACAAAGACAACTCGATGCACATTTAAGAACAACTGCATGTAGAACTTGACCAAACCAGTCGACCTTCTTGCATAGGGTATGTCGACGATTTTTACAAAGACTCATCATTCAAGAGTACTTGGAATCCCTCACTGTTGTAGGTGGATCCAATATATGCTAATGTTTTTATATCCAAAGCAACACATGGGCAATATTTGGTTTTGAAAGACATTGTGGGGTTTCAACCCTTAGAATGAGCATTACAATTCGTAGTGTCTACTGGTATCATTTTCCAATTGTCACCCTATGCAGAGCACCCGATTGACCTAATGATCATACAATCAAAAAGTGCACACATTGATTGAAATCATACACTGGTCAAGTGTAGCTCAATTGTGATTTACAAACTACAATGTTCAAATATAACTCAATTGAGGTTTACAAGCCTACAAACCTATTTTTTTTTGGGTTATATTATGAAGGTTCAACTTATGGTACAAATGTTTTTCATAAGAATTTTTCATTTGGACATCTGAACTGAAAGCCAGTTTCAAAATTTTCTCTCACAGGTCTATCCCACACAAATCAAAGGTACATGAATGAGGAAGATACACCTATTCTTCATATAAATAATACACCTCTTGAAAAAGATATTTACTCAATGCATATGCCAACAACATGCGCCATCAAATCATTGATAGAGGTGCTTCGATATCCATGGATGAACTGGGGGTCCTTCAAACATCACCTAACCATATCGTGCATTTACTGTGCTCGAGGTTTGATAGTTTCAAGTTCAAGATGTTGAAGTAAAATCAATAAAATTATGTTCAGTACTTGTGAGATCAGGTCACGAATAGTATCAAGGTTTTAAAAACTATAGCAGTTGGTCGCAGATTCATATTTGAGATTTTCTTTCTAAGGCATTAAAAATTTAATGAAGAGCTACTTTGGAGTATAAAAAGAAAGATTTGGAGTGTTGCATTTGATGTTGAGGACGAGGATGACCAATTAAATATTGGTAAGATTGCAGATGGATTTTAGTGATCACTAAAAGTAGGAAAGGAACAAAATGAAGTTGGAAAATCCATACAAAACTTAAAAATTTCCTTTTAAATCCAAAGATAAGTACTTCATAATATTCTTCCTCGATTATTATTATTTATATTACTTGGTTAGCCCCTTTCCATTATATTTTTTTCTTATTCATAATTGCTTCTACCATGGCTTCTTGAATGAGGTTTTAAAATACATCATGAATGTTTCCAAAGAAATTATTTTGGTAGCAAATGACAACATAAAAAAGGGCAAAGAAAGGATTGTTACAAGAGGGTTCTCCTAGTAACAGGTAGTAGCAAGAGGGAGTAGCAGTGACAAAACGACTTGCTCAAGTGACAGATGAAGCAACACTGGTAAGAGGATTTGCTTCCATGACAAAAGGAGAAGCCAAGAATACCACATGAATACCTACTTCAAAAGCCAAATGGACATGGCTAGGCTACTTCATCCTAGAAATAACACAAATATAAGAATGATATTTCTAGTACATATACACATATGGGAAGATTTTGGACATAATTCAAAATTGATCTTAGTATGATGTTGAATGACTCCATCATTAGAATGGAATGATAACATATTCACGTTATTAGGTTGACCATGAGAGATGGGTACATTCACCTTTGAGGCTAGAAGGCCTTGGGTAGGTCATAAACGACATTGAATAGATAGATGAATGGCAAGACAATTTCAGGGAAAATTATAAGATGTACTCACTTGGGAATCTAGAAGGACTTGGTTAGGTCATAAAGGATATTTACTAGAGCTGAATGACCCACGAAAATTATAGTATTGGATGGATCTTCTTTCGAGAATCCAGAAGGACTTGACTATGAAAAGGACTTGTCAAGGATGAACAAAGGAGATATATGTCATTCACCTTTGAAGGAAAAATGACTAGGCTTCCATAAGGACTAAGTTTGGTCATAAATGAATTTGACCAGAGAGATGATTGGTCAAAAGGAAAAATCTCTCCTGAGAAGCGAGAAGGACATGGTTATGAGAAGGACTTGGATAGGTCATAAAGTACTTTGACCATAGGGGATTGATACATTTTCCTAAGGAATCATATGCAAATTTGGTCAAAATTCCTAGATACTCACATGCATATGAGGAGTTACATTACCCACTTGAGGATAGAGTTATGTATAGATATGCATCAACATGACAAGCTCATAAACGTTTCTTAAGGAAGGAGTAATTTTAGCTAATTTAAGAAAAATGTGTTGTACCCAAGGAGACTGCCTCCCTCAATAACATGGATTGTCGATTTTTTATGTAACATTGAGAGGTATTCCTACATGCCAAGAGACTTCCTTATTCAGACTACAAAAAATGTGGAAATTAAAACAAAATAAATTTAATTTTTGTGTTTCATGTAGGCTCAAAGTGAACAAGTCAGCCCCACCATAAAAGGATGTGTCCCTTAGAATAAATGCACCCATTCAAAGTGTACATATATAGGTTACATGACACTTCATTTGATCACTCACTCATAATCATATATCTTATATAGAAGTAACTCATTGGAGCATAGAAAGGAGGAAATAATTCAAGTTTTGACTTGGTTTTTTGCACATATTTCTAGACAAGTTGATTTGGAAACCTTGGTGAAGAAAATCCCCCCGAGAAGACGAGTTTTTGTGTTTTCTCTGAATTTTGGGTTTCCCAAGAAAAATTTGTTGTCACTATTGTCCATGATTGTCTCTTTATTTTTTTTCTCGGTAAAAAAAACTAATCTATTAAAATATATACAAAGGTCGAAAATACATCATGGCAAAACCAGTATGAGACAGGCTCTGGGTATCCCACCCGAGAGCCGATAATGCATCAGACACAAAAGCATGCTCTAGCCCACGCAGGGGCATCAGATTGAGACCGAGACTGAGACTGACCATCGTTGCAAGTCCGCGCAGGGGCGACAATCTAAAAAACCAAGGCTGACCATAGACGTAGGCCCACGCAGGGGCATCAGACAAAAAGGGGTGCCATCCATTTCCTCCCTCGCAGGGGAGACTGCTTTTGCCCACATCATTAACAAAAATTACATGACATAGATAACAAAACAGAAAACGCCAAAGACTATAACTGAACCTTGAGCGACCAGGCGAACCTTGAGCACGGGTGCCTTCATTCATCCGGTTGCTCTTCCACAATTGGGCACCATCCATAGTATTCCCGTTCAGCATCAGTTGGAGAGGTCGCTGCCTCTTCCCCAATTTCCGCCTTTGGAACATTCTGAGTATGCTTGGCATTTTCCGGGTCTGTAGCCGGTACCTTTGCTTCCTGCTCCATATCAGCTTCCGGAGCCTGCTCTGCTTCCCCTGGGTTGACTTGCATCCTTTGCCCCTGAACCTCCATGGGGTCGTCATCATCTGGAGCATTCTCAATAAACAGAATTGAAACATGCGCGCTGATCCTTGGGTTATTTGTTGAGCTGGTAAAATTGAAGATGGTGGAACCAAAGGCTGGCAAGGTGGCCGAGCCTGATGCCCCTGCATCCATGAATTGACTGGAGTGTAGGGGGGTGGCTCCAATAGAGCTGGCAAGATTGCAGTGGCAACAATGCCCAGCACTGTCCCCTTCATTCCTGCGTGAGACCCCTCCTCTGGAAGAGCCTCGACGGCTGAGCATACGCTGTCGAGGTCTCACCATTGAGGGATGAGAATTCTAGCAAACCACAAAATGAACCAGACTACCCGCTGCCAGAGCCGACCGCGTGATGAACCCATCCGTCTGAGAAGGAATCTCAACAACGACAGAGAGGCCAGCCGACTGCATAACTACCAACATTCCCTGCTCATACCCTGTTTTATTCTCAGCCTCCTCACCTACCCTGCTCGGGATCACATCCGCCATTACTGCTGCCTTCCGCTGGGTCGAATACATTCTCCAGGAATTAACTGTCCCGAGTCCCCTCGTCTTAAACCTTCGTCGTCCTTTCCAACTATTTGCTGTGGGTGCCACGTGATGGCCGAGGGGCGGCATGTGTCCAGCCACCCACTCCTGTCCCGTCTCACAAATCACCCGCATCCGGGGATGATTGTCTCTTTATTATCTTCAATGTTTCTATTATTTTTTTTGCATTACTGTTGATATTTCCTATGTATAATTAGTTAACGATATTAGTGGCACAAGATGAATTAATTACAGATTATTAGAAGTAATTATGATATTAGAAAAATAATTTTCTACTGTGCATCTCTGTAGAAAATTCATTATTCTCCCAACACTTGATGACAATATGTATGTCAAAGTGTCTAAGATCTCGAAAATTTCTCACTATGGTAATGCACGTGGTAGAGATGGCCAAATTTAACACAACCAGGGAATGGGAATAATTACCATTAGGCGACATGAAGAATTTCCATCCCATCCCAAAGGCTTGCCATGATTTTACCATTGTGGGCTCAAAAACCCTTATAATGTAACTTAGTTACAAAAATAGGTTAAGGATTAGTCTTGTGAGGCCCAAAGAGAGGGGGATAATGTGGCTAGTGGTATGGGGGAAGGAAAATGGAAAGGTTGATTATGTGGACCTATCAAGTAAGGTGTAGTTCTCATGTTGGCACCATGTGGATGCCTGTTATGAAACCAACTCACAAAAAGATAGAAAATATAGATCAACACCTTATAATTCAGCCTCCTCGAGGGGGCAACCTCCTTTACATTACACAAATGAACAATTCTTAGATGATTCAAATCACAAAACTTCATTTCTATATATAGGAGTCTAAGGGGTCACAATATAACCAATTTGACCTAACAATAATAATATAAAGGCGCAAAAATAACAATAGAGGGATTCTATGGGGTGCAGTAATAACAATATGGGGACAATAGGGCCACAAAAATATTAATAAGGGATACAACTACAATAGTAATGGGGGCATCATTAGTATTATAGAGACCTAACATGCCCCTCATTCAAAAAAGTGTTGCCCTCAATGCTTGAGTAGTTTTGGATGCTTCTGTATAAAATTTTCATCCTCTCATGTGGAATCTTCAATGGATAAGTTCTTCCACTTGATGAGATTCTCCAAAATGGATCGATTCGTAGCTGTCAAGTTCTTGTTTCTATGACTGCTTCCGGTTCCAATATAATTTTTCCTTCCTCGTCATGTTTTGGCAATATTGTTTGAACTGGGAGCTTGTCCCCTATAACCTTCTTTAAAGATGAAATATGGAAAACTGGGTGCACTCGAGAAGCTGCAGGAAGCTCCAATTTGTATGCCATAGTTCCAATCTTTTGCAACACCTTGTACGGATCATAATACTTTGGTGATAATTTATTATCCTTCTTAGCTTGGTTGAGGGACATTTGTTTATATGGTTGTAGTCATAGGAATACCCAGTCACCTACATCAAAACTTCTTTCACTACGATGTTGATCTGCTTGTTGATTCATTCTATTTTGTGCCAACATGAGGTTCTCCTTGAAGAGTTGGAGAGCTTGTTGTTGATGCTCGATGTAATGTTCCACTACTTGAACCTTAGAATTTTCTCTTAAATATGATGTGATGGATGGTAGTTGATATCCATAAAGTGCCATAAACGAGGTCATTTTTGTTGCAGTATGGAAGGAAGTGTTATACCACCATTCAGCCAGAGGCAACCATTTGACCCATTATGTCTGTTTATCAAATACAAAGCAATGGAGATATCCTTCCAAACATTTGTTTACTATCTCACATTGCCTACAAATTGAGGATGATAAGATGAGCTATGAGCTAACTGAGTGCCAAGACAAGAAAATAATTCTGTCCAAAAATTTCCAGTAAAACTGGGATCTCTGTCACTTACAATAATCTTTGGGTTTCCATGTAGCTTTTGAATTGTTTCCATAAATGCAGTAGAAACTGTATTGGCTTTAAATGGATGTGATAATGCACAAAAGTGTGCATAATTGGTAAGTCTGTCAACTACCACCATGATGACACTCTTTCCCTCAAACTTGCGTAAACCTGTGAAAAAATCCATTGAATCCTCCTCCTAACGTTGGCTTTGAATGGATAAAGGTTGTAATATACCTGGTGTCTTAATTGTTTCAACTTTATTTTGTTGGAAAACCAAAAATTCTGCCACAAACTTTTGAATATCTTATTTAAGGCCATCCCAAAAAAAATTCATTTTTAACCCTGCGGTAAGTATTCAAAAATCCTAAGTGCCCTCCTAAGGGAGAAACGTGCAATTCCAGAACAATCTTTTGTTTGATTTGGGAATTCTTACAGAGGTATAATTGATCTTTGTACCATAACGAATCATTTTTCCAGCTAAATGTATTAGATGTACTCGAATCTTGTTGTAACTTTCGAATAAGTGCCCACACTTCTTCATCACTCTTCCATTCCCCCCTTGCTTCGTTTATCCAATATGGCTCGACAATAGAAATGGTGCACAACAATGCTTCCACATCCTCATCCTTTCTTGCGAGTGCATCTGCCACAACATTTTGCTTCCCTTTTTTGTAGATGTAATCTGGACTTAAACAAGAATGAAACAAATTACAGAGATAACCATAAACATATATATGTATTGGAAATAACACTTCATTTCATTAATGTAAAATTCCGAAATATGCTTACAAACAGTAATGGAAATGAACCAGCTAGGGCGATGGTAGCTTATCTCTGAGAAGAGATGTGGTGGCTACATGCCTTTGAACTGTGTTACAATGAGGCTCGAAGGCCTATTTATTGTTGACAAACAATAGAAAACCCTTAACATTCCAAAACCTAACCCTAGAAGATGAAACGCCAAACTGTGGGCCCCGTTTGGGTAAATTGGTACATCAACTTCCCGGGGTCGTAACTTTGGCATACCATTTCTGTTTAAAGTGTACAATAGCTCATTAGAAAGATTTATCTGAGAACTACCACTTTGGGTAGGGAAGCATCAATCCATGGACCCATGTTGCCCCCAAATTTCGCAAAAAACGTCGTTTACGGCCTCAAAACTGCTCCGGAAGTTCAGGACCCGGAAAACTGCTAAAAATAGTAAGTTGTGCTACAATTAAGGAAACTAAAAATGCTGAGAGAAATAATGGTGGGGGTCCAGGTGGACTTGGTAGGTGGTCACCAGTATCCACCTGGATCATTCCTCCACCCTTAGGAAGCAAAGGTCCCCATTGCATTGAGTTCCTCCATGAGATGAGGAAGCTTTTGTTGAACTTGGTCCCTGATGAGCCACTTGCCCTGGTGAAGGAGTTGGCCTGCTTTGACAACTCGATACAGTTGGATATTTTGTTGGTGAGTATTCTTGATCTGTGTGTCCATGAACTGATCAGTTGCATCTTGTTCCATGCAATCTGGATTTAATTCTATGGGTGTGAGCTGTTCTGCAATGTCAGATGTGTCTAGCAATGGTGGAAAGTATGGCCGAAGGTGGTCCACATTGAACACTGGGTGCAGGCCAAGGAATGGGGGAATGCTTAGCTCAAATGCATTGTCTCCTACAACCTTAGTAATGGTGTAAGGACCATATTAGAGTGGTCTCAGTTTCCTATAAGCTCCAGTAAGGCGTTCCTTTTGCAAATGCAACCAGACTTTGTCGCCCACCTGAAACCTCTGTGGCACTCAATGTTGACTATGTCGCTGCTTGTGCTTGGCATTTGATTCGTCCAAAGTGTCATGGACCTACTGGTGAATATGTTGGATGTGCTCAATGAAGCTAGTTGCCTTGTCTATTTCAGACTGGACATGAGCCAAATTTGTGTGAATAGCTACAAGTGGCATGGCCACATCAATGGGCCATACTGGCTGGAATCCCAGACCCACCTGAAAAGGGCTATGGCTAGTCGAGCTATGAAGAGCTCGGTTGTAGCTGTGCTAAACATAGGGGAGGCTCTTGTCCCATCTGCGTGGATGCTTTGAGTTGTACATGTGTAGAATGTGTACAATCATCCTATTGAAAACCTCTGTCTGGCCATCAGTTTGAGGATGGAAGTCTGTGGACTTAGTGAGTTTGGTGTCCAGCATTGACCAGAGACTAGACCAAAATGTACTGAGGAACCAACTGTCTTGATCTGAGATGATAGACTGTGTGATCCCAAAGTGCACCCACACTCGTTCAAAGAAGAGTTTAGCAGTGGCTTCTGCTATGATATTCTTCTTTCAGGCCACCATAATGGCCATATTCGAGAACCTACTGACGACCACAAAAACACAGTCATTTACATGCTTGGTGGAAAGAAGGCTTGACATGTAATCCATGGATATGGATTCCCAAGGTCGACTAGGGGTAGGCACCGGGGTATAGAGGCCTTGCTTCTTGATGGTCAGTTTGGCAATGGCACAGGCAGTACATGATCTGATGTACTTCCCAACATCATGTCGAAGAATCGGCCAATAGAAATACTTTTGCAGTACTACCACCATTTTGTTGACCTCGAAATGCCCAGCAGCCCGACTGTAGTGTGCTTCCCAAATCATCTTGGCACGCTTGCTTGAAGGAACACAAAGGTGACCCAGGTGGCATATCAAGGCATCCTGGAGGTGAAAATCTAGAACATGCCAACCCTCCAAGAGTGTCTAGTATGTGTGGCCAAATTTTGGGTTGGTTTTGTAGAGATGTGGAAAATCAGAAGTCTTGTGCCCACAAGAGTTGAGCACGGTCATTAACGCCATGATTGGTGGTTGACTGAGGCAATCTGCAACATTATTGGTGCTACCCTTCTTATACTTGATATTCAAATGGAACTGTTGCAGGTATGTAGACCACTTCTGATGGCGATCATTCTATAATCTCCCTTGGGTTTGTATGAACTGCAAGGGTCGGTGGTCTGTGTGGATGACCGTTTCCTTCCCCAAAATGTAGTGCTCCCATTGTCGGCAAGCCTGCACAATGGAATACATTTCTTTATCATAAGTGGGATGCTTCCGGACTATGTCTGAATGTGTTTCACTGTGATATGCTACTGGATGCCTGTGTTGAGTAAGGATTGCCCCAATAGCATAGTCAGAGGCATCTGTCTCGACCTCAAATGGTTGTTGTAAATCTAGTAACGTGAGTATTGGTGCCATGCAGAGGTGATCTTTCAACTCTATGAATGCCTTCTATTGAGATTCAGACCAAAATAATTTTGCCTTTGCTCCTCCCTTGGTGACTTGACTCAAGGGCCAAGTGATATGAGAAAACCCCAACACGAACTTGCGGTAGAAGTTGGTAAGACCTAGAAAGTTGTGGAGCTCTGACAGAGTGATTGGAGATGGCCAATCCTAAATGACTTGGATCTTGGTTGGATCCACATGCACCCCCTATTCATCAATAATGTATCCCAGATACTAAACCTCGGTCATGCCAAAAGTGCATTTCTCCAAATTGGCACATAGCTTGTGTTGCCGCAGTGTTTGGAGAACCTGTTGGATGTGGTGGAGGTGCTCTTCCCAACTCTGGCTAAATATTAGAATGTCATCCAAGTATACCAGTACAAATGAGTTGGTGAATGGCCGCAAGATGTCATCCATTAGCCTCATGAAGGTTGCAGGAGCATTCGTCAATCCGAAAGGCATAACCAACCATTCAAAAAGGCCCTCCTTGGCTTTGAAGGCAGTCTTCCACACATCATAGAGTTTGACTGGTACCTAGTGATATCGTGACTTTAGATCGATCTTGCTGAAATATTTTGCCCCATTTAGTTGGTCGAAGAGGTCATCAATCCACGGGATTGGGTACCTATTATAGACAGTGATCTTGTTCAGCGCCTAATAGTGAATACAGAGTCTCCAAGTCCCATCCCTCTTCTGTACCAACATGATAAGGCTCCCGCGATGAACTCGGACCGATGTGACCTTTCTGTAGTAGCTCCTGAATCTGCCTCTTGATTTCAGCGTTCCCTAGAATGGAGCACTGATAAATTGGTCCATTGGGTAGCAGTGCACCTGGGTCAGATCGATGGAGTGCTTGACCTAACAGAGTAGAGGAACCCCTACGGGGGAGGTGAAAATGTCCTCGTACTCCTCCATGACCTTGTCCATCTGTAGTTGTCGTGCAGAGGGGTCATGTCTGGAGTCCATGGCCACCATCTTCTTCTTTACTTGAGGGCATATGATCAGGAAAATAAATTTCTCGATTTTGAAAATGAGCTTACTGCATCGTTTTGCAGTAATCAAAGAGATGGCGATAGGCGTTGCTACCTCTGGTATCCTGTACAACTTATTCCCCAATGTAATAATAATAGCACGAGGCCTTGATTAATAGACAACATGTCGCTTCCACAAGTATGGTTGTCCTAATAATACATCACAAACTTCAAGGAGAGCAATTTCACACAATACCTCATCCGTCAAGGGCTTGATGTTGTATGGAAGGTGACACTGCTGGCTCATGCGAAGATCTCATCCTTGATGAAGCCACCTAATGGTGTATAGTTGTGGATGTGTTGTGGTCGGTAAACCCAACCGCTTCATGACCTCTGCCAAAATGAGGTTATTTTGGCTCCTTCTATTGACAATGAACTGTAACGAGGAGCCCTTTACCCACATCTAAGAGAGGAAGAGATGCTCCTCCTCCTCTGGATCTTCGAGTTCATTTTTTTGGATCTTGGCGGTAGCAACAGTGGCGTTGGGATCTGCATCAATGATCTGCTTCCCTTTGTCATTCCCCTTGTCAGGTTCTGACTCAGAGTCGGAACATGCATCTGATTCTGAAGCCTTTAGCTCAGCCACCAGTGACTACTTGGCCCGACACTCGCTTGTGTTGTGAGTGGAGCTCTTTCGGAACTCACACCATTTTCCTGTGTCCCTTTTTGGCTTAGCGGTGCTGTTCTTTGCTTGCAGCTTTGGCGGCTTGTCTTGGGCTACCCTACCTTGGCTTTGTCCTTTGTTTTATGGTTTAGGGGCACCTTTCCCTTGCTTCGGATTCGCAGATCCAAAGTCTCGCTTCTTTTGTTTAAACTTTTGCTCGACCTTGATAGCATATCGATATGCTGTGCTGAGCGAGGAGATGTTCAGGAATTCTATTTCTTCCTAGATGTACTTGTGCAAGAAACCGCGGTATTTGAGTATCAAATACTGCTCTGTATCCTTAATACCCAGTTTTGTGCGAAGGGTATGGAAAAGATTGGTGAACTCTGGCACGTCTTGGTCCCTTCCGTGCCGGAGTGTGGTCCACTTTATGTATTCATCCTCATAGCTTCTGACAAGGTAGTACTGCTCCTTCATGGCATCTCAGAATGAATTCCAGGTGGGTGCGGCTAAAAACAGTGAGTCGGTATATTCATCCTTCTGCTTGCAGTAGGTTTCCCACCAGTCCTTGACATGGGGGGTTGCTTTGAGAAGAGCAAAAAAATCTTTTCCCGACTCGAAAATTCATGAACAGAAAAATAACCCTCTAGGAGATCTAACCATTTATCTATGACATCTGTGTCTATCTGACCCTAGAATATGGGTATTTCAAAATTAACTTGTAACTTAAAGGGCGTGGCATTTCTAGAGTAGCTACTGGAAGCTGATGTGTCGCTTCTGGGTAGCCACTGATGGATCTAGGAAAAGTTGTCCATCATTGCATTTTATTGTCGCTCGAGGGCTTCTTCGAGCAACATTTTGTTAGCATCGTTCTTCTCATCCTCCATGGGAGGCCATCGGGATTTGTGAGGCTGGTCTCGCAAAGGTTCGACCAGTTCAAGCCCTAACTCCTTATATTCCAACCTCGTTAGGGACATGCAAAGAAAAACAGAGAAAAAGTAGACCACTTTGATACCACTGATCCAGACTTAAACAAGAGCACACCGAATTACAGAGATAACCATAAACACAGATATGCAACGGAAATAACACTTCATTTCATTCATGTCAAATACCAAAATATGCTTGCAAACAGTAATGGAAATGAACCAGCGAGGGCGATGGTAGCTTATCTCTGAGAAGAGATGTGGTGGCTACATGCCTCTGAATTGTGTTACAATGAGGCTTGAAGGCCTATTTATTGTTGAGAAACAATGGAAAACCCTTAACATTCCAAAACCTAACCCTAGAAGATGAAACACCAAACTGTTGGCCCTGTTTGGGTAAATTGATACATCAACTTCCCGGGGTCGTAACTTTGGCATACGATATTCATTTGATGCATACAATAGCTAGTTAGAATTATCTATCTGAGCACTACCACTATGGTTAGGAAAACATCAGTCCATGGACCCATGTTGCCCCTAGATTTCCCAAAAAATGTCATTTAGGGCCTCAAAACGGCTCCGGAAGTTCATGACCCGAAAAACTACTAAAAATAGTAAGTTGTGCTACAATTAAGGAAACTAAAAATGCTGAGAGAAACAATGTTCGGGGTCTAGGTGGACTTGGCAGGTGGCCACCAATATCCACTTGGATCAAGATGATTTCAAAGTCATAACCCAACATCTTTGTCACCCACTTTTGTTGTTCTTCAAAGGATAATCTTTGTTCTAAAAAGTATTTAAGGCTATCATGATTCGTTTTTACCTTGATGTATCTTCCCATTAGGTAGGGTTTCCATTTCTTAAGTGCATGTAGCATTTCCCACATTTCCTTCTCATAAATAGCGTTGTGTAAATACTTTCCCTTTGATTGGATAACTTTTGAAATAAATGGGTCTTTCATCTTGCATTAAAATAGCACCAATTCCATTTGCTGAAGCATCACATTCCATAATAAAGGTTTTTGTGAAGTCTGGTGTATCTAAGACTGGTGCTTGGCACATTGCCTCTTTAAGATTTTCGAAGGCCTTTGTTGCTTCTGGAGTCCATGAAAATGAATCTTTCTTCAATAATGTTGTTAGAGGTGCTGTTATTTTCCCATAATTCTTAACAAACTTGCGATAATACCGTGTCAACCCGAGAAATCCTTGCAAATGTTTTATGGATGTGGGGATTTTCCATTCCTTAATGGCTTTAATTTTTCTAGGGTCTATATTAACTCCTTCATGAGATACAATATGACCCATATATTCCACCTCTTGTACTCCAAAGAAACATTTGGATCTTTTTGCATATAATTGTTTCTCCTCCAATAGTTGTAGCACCCTGTCAACATGTTCAACATGATCCTTCCAAGACTTGCTGTAGATTAGTATATCATCAAAAAATACTAACACAAATTTTCTAAGGGTTTGAAAATGGAATTCATCAAATCTTGAAATGTAGAAGGTGCATTGATAAGGCCAAAAGGCATGACCAAAAATTCATAGTGAACCTCATGAGTTCTAAATGCTATTTTCAGAATGTCTTCAATCTTCATTCTAATTTGATGATATCCTGAATGAAGATCCAACTTGGTGAAGTAAATTGATCCATGCAATTGATCCAATAATTCGTCAATGACAGGAATGGGAAACTTATCTTTAGTAGTGAGCTCGTTGAGCTCCCTATAATCCAGACACATGCACCATGACTCATACTTCTTGTGCACCAATACTACTAGAGTAGAGAAAGAACTTTGGCTAGGTTGAATTATACCAGCCTCTAGCATTTCTGCAACCATACGTTCAATTTCACTCTTTTGGGAATAGGGATATCTGTACGGCCTGATGTTTGGAAGAACACTTCCTAGAATCAAATGAATCACATGATTGTGATCACAAATAGGTGGGAGACTTTTGGGAGTTTCAAATACCCTGGAATGATTATCCAAGACTTTTTGGAGATCTAGAGAAAAAGATGATTTTGATGTGGAAACATCTAGTGAACATAATTGTGCAATTACACCTCGTTGTTCCTTTTTTAGAGGCTTTGTCATACTATTAGAGCTGATTATCTTTCCCGGTTTCCCTGCAATACCACTTAACTCAACTTCCTTTCCTTCCGCATAAAATTTCATGAAAATTTCTTGAAAGTTAAAAGCTATTGTACCAAGCATTGTAGCCATTGAACTCCTAGTACAATATCAGCACCTCCCATTGGAATGGAAAGCATTGGGCTATTCAATACATATTCTCCCATGGATAGCTTGATATTATGGCACTTTCCAAAACAATTTATCATTCCTCCACTTGCAACCATCACTTGACACTCTGGTGCTGGATATAGGAAGAAATTCAATTCTTTTGCTATCTTACAATGAATAAAATTGTGGATACTTCCTGAATCAATCAATAGTATTACCTTTTTCTTCTTGATATGTCCTTCTATTTTGATGGTTTGAGGAGTGGTAATTCTAGCCAATGCATTACAAGATATGATCAGATTTATTTCTTCTTTATCTAGGCTTTGTTCCTAGAGTATATCCTCTTCTTTTGACCTTTCTTGTTCCTTTTCTTCTTCCTGTTCACAATCTATGTAGAATAATTTCTTCTCAGCACACTTATGACCTTTAGTGTATTTTCT
This sequence comes from Pinus tabuliformis, assembly GCA_031772625.1. Taxonomy (NCBI): domain Eukaryota; kingdom Viridiplantae; phylum Streptophyta; class Pinopsida; order Pinales; family Pinaceae; genus Pinus; species Pinus tabuliformis. Next base: position 1,763,514,606 of record CM062817.1, read on the forward strand.
ATCACAACTGTAACAAAGCCCTTTTGCTCTTTTTTCTTCCAATTGTTGTAGTGTCAACCTTATAGGTTGTGGAAGGCTAAGGGCAACAAAACTTCCATCTTTATAGTTGTGAGTGGTAGGCTTCCTGGTTACCATAATTTTGCTTTCCACTTTTCTTGCTAACCTAAATTCCTTCTCCAATGAATCAGGTTCCCAAAGGCCAACATCATGTTGGATATTCTCCTTTAAAGTCCCTATGAACACATCAATCCTATGCTCGTCTAGAAATTTTTTTACCCTTATGTTCAATTTTTGTAACTCCTCAATGTGGTCCATCATTGAACCCTTTTGTTTGAGACTTATCAATTGGCTAAAAAAGGTGTTGCTTTTTGTATCCTCATAATGTGTTGTCAATTCTTCCGTAAAAATTTCTCAAGTGACAATTTGTTTACAAGAGCAAAGACATTGATACCATACAAACTGATTTGGTTTCAAATATAAAGTTGCAATACATACCTTTTGTGTGTTTTGCACATTATTGAGATCGAAAAATTGTTCCATTTGTAGTATCCATGTTGCAGTATCCTTGCCTTCAAACTTCCTCATATCGATTTTTGGAATATGGTGGGTCTTCGATCCAACGTTAGAGTCTATGAAATCATGATTAACATTTCTTTTGTTCTCATCATGAGTTTCCTTTACTACCCTTTCACCCTTAGTGACCATTTCTTATAGCAACTTATTCAAATTTATCTTCAATTCTTCGATCTTATCATCCATGCCATCCATCTTAGTGTCCATGCCATTCATCTTACGTTCCATGCCATTGTTCTTACTTTCCACACCATTCATCTTAGCTTCCATGCCCTTTATCTTAGATTCCATGCCATTTATCTTAGCTTCTGTTAGCTTTTGTGAGAGTGACATTTGTTGCACTTGGTCTCCTAATTTTGATATATCATGTAGCATTTATTCCTCTTCTTCATGAGTCATGTTGGAGCTTTCAGGTTGTTTACTAGGTGTTTCCATTTTATTTCTTCGAGGCATCAATCATCGATAATAATTCTTCACTATTCCCTTTTAATTCCTTCAAACTAATTTTTCAAACGAAGCTTATGCAAATATTAAAAGAATACATACCTTTTTTCACTTTGTAGGCACTCGATATTGAATCTGATGTATCTCTGCAATTTCGGATCTTCCAATTATGAAATTGTGACCTGTAGTAGCCTTTGTGTCCTCTTTCCAATCCCACTAGTCTGATAAAATTTAGATTCTCCAAGAAAGAGTTATGCACAATCTCCAAAGATGGCTTCATTATATACCTTTTCAGAACAGCGGACTTGTATGAAGTGCCATGTGTCATTGTTTTGACCTTCAAGTCTTAAAAATATACACAGGAAACTACAGTCCATCCTCTTTCTGTATCTTCTTATGAAATTTCAATCTAATGCTCAAAACAAAAGTTATGACGATATTCCCAAGGTCCCCTGTTTGGAATGTAATTCAGGAGTCTGCAAAAAGACCAACGTCCTCAGATCATATCTCCGCAAATATAGCACGAAAAGCTCTAAAATTTAGACTTGAGATTCAGTGAGATTTCATCTCAAATGGGTTTTTTTCGCTTCTGAAACGTTGCAGAAAAAAAGTTATAGCAAAAATGCCATGGTGACCTATTTGGAGTAGTGAGTCCCTAGAATCTAAAGCTTTGATACTAAATGTTATGGAACCAGCTCACAAAAAGATAGAAAGGATAGATCTATGCCTTATAAGTCAGCCTCTTTGAGGGGTCAACCTCCTTTACATTACACAAATGAACAATTCTTGGATGATTCAAATGAACAAACCTCATTTCTATATATACGAGTCTAAGGGGTCACAATATAACCAAGCCGACCTAACAATAATAATATAAAGGCACAAAAATAACAATACAGGGATTCTATGGGGCATAATAATAACAATATGGGGACAATAGGGGCACAACAATATTAATAAGGGATACAACTACAATAGTAGTGGGGGCACCATTAGTATTATAGGGACCTAACAATGCCATGTGGCAACACCTACTAACATGGAAATGGTTTATTATCCAATAGTTGAACAACAATAACTTTTTATCCGTAAGTCAAATTGAGATTTAAAAACTTATCATAAATCTCTCGATTACATGGTTGTGATGGTAGTGCTAGTTTTTAGTTTTGAGGAAGTCAAAATTTTAATAATTGTGTTACCCCATTTCGATAATGAGACCTTGGAATGCGCTTTAAATGAAAGTAACACCTCCCATCTAGCTTGGGTTGTCCAAGTGGGTGGGTGGTAATGTTACATGACCCTCTTTAGATGCAAACAAGTATATTTCTCATTTTATTTGCATACTTCTCTCCCATAAGGTGAAAGGGAGTACCATTTTAGAGTCATTGACTCATATTTTACTTTTAATTAGGCCCCAATCATACCCAAATCATATCATTTATAATAATTTACTTACCATTCAAGTGTGTCCTTACCTATGTCTAAACACAACAAAAATACTTATGAAAAATCTTCGCTTCTAAATGCTATTACCAAGAACTACTTGAACATATTCATCGACCTCTGAATCTTTCATTTCATTTTTCTAGCAATAGATTGAAGACTTACAAAGTGAACTGATTTTCAATAGTTTAGAACATACAAATCTCATGTGCTTTTCATATCATAAATCATGTGGAGTCCTATTAATTTTGAATTATTCCAAAAGGTATGCAAATGAATTTGGAAAGACTGATGTTTTCTTTTGTAACATCTAAAGAAACTTAGATTTCATATTCACTTATACCACTCATGTTATAATTTTGTGCTTTGGTACCTTCTACTCGTCACTTATCATTGAGTAAGCCTATATTGGTCCATTCATTGGTAATTAATGAATCCATAAAAAATAAAAATAAATTTCACATTCACTTATACCACTTATGTTATCACTTTTTGCTTTGGTAACTTCTACTCGTTACTTATGTTTGTTATGAAACTAGCTCACAAAACGATAGAAAAGATAGGTCAATGCCTTCAAAATAAGCCTCTTCGAGGGGGAAACCTCCTTTACATTACAGAAATGAACAATTATTGTATGACACAAATGACAAGACCTCCCTTTTGTATATAGGAGTCTAAGGGGTCATAATATAATCAGAGCCGACATAACAATAATAATGTAGTGGCACAATAATAAAAATAGTGGGCTTCTATGGGGCATAATAATAACAATATGGGGACTACGTGGGCACAACAATATAATAAGGGAGTTGTACTAATAACAATAAGGGATTACACTAGTAGTATAGGGACCTAACATTCTCCTCTGCTTCAAAAAGTGTTGTCCTCAATGCTTGAGTAGTTATGGATGCTTCGTATAAAATTATTGTCCTCCCATGTGGAGCCTTCAACAGGTAAGTTCTTCCACTTGATGAGATACTCTGAAATTGATCAATTTCATAGCTATCATGTTCTCTTTTCTGTGACCGCTCCAGGTTCCAATATGATTTTTCCTTCCTTATCAAGTTATGGCAGTATTGTTTGAACTGAGATCTTCTCATTATGTAAGGTCACCATTTCTTAAGTGCATGTAGTATTTCCAACATTTCCTTCTCATAAATATCTTTGTGTAAATACTTTCCATTGGTTGGACAACTTTCGAAGGCAATGGGTATTTCTTCTTGCATTAAAACATCACCAATTTAATTTCCTGAGGCATCATATTCCACAATAAAGGTTTTTTTGAAGTCTATCATAGCTAAGACCAGTGCTTAGCACATTGCCTCTTTAATATGTTCAAAGGCCTTCATTTCTTTAGGAGTCCATGAAAATGCATCTTTCTTAAATAACGTTTTTTTTCATAATGTCTTCAATATTCATTCTTATTTGTTGATATCCTAGATGAAGATCCAAATTGGTGAAGTAAATTAATCCAAGCAATTTATCCAATACTTCATCAATGAATGGAATGGGAAATTTATCTTTAATAGTGAGTTTGTTGAGATCTGTATAATCTAGACACAGGGGCCATGACCAATCCTTCTTGTGCATCAATACTACTGGAGCAAAGAAAAAACTTTGACTAGGTTGAGTTATACCAGCCTCTAGCATTTCTGCAACCATACGTTCAATTTCACTCTTTTGGGCATAGGGATATTTGTAAGGCCTGATGTTTTGAGGAACACTTCCTGGAATCAAATGAATAGAATGATCATGATCATGAATAGGTGGGAGGGCTTTGGGAGTCTCCAATACCTTGGAATGATTATCCAATACTTTTTGGAAATCTGGAGAAATAGATGATTTCGATGTGGGAACCTCTAGAAAACATGATTGTGTAATTAAGCCTCAATTTTCTTTCTTTAGAATCTTTGTCAGTCTATTAGAGCTGATTATCTTTCTTGGTTTCCCTGTGATACCACTTAATTAAACTTCCTTTCCTTCTGAAGAAAATTTCATGAGAAGTTCTTGAAAATTAAAAACTATTGTATGCAAGGATTGTAGCCATTAGACACCTAGTACAACATCAGCACCATGCATTGGAATGGACAACATTGGGCTATTCAATACATATTCTCCCATGGATAGCTTGATAATATGGCACTTTCCAGAGCAATTTATGGTTCCTCCATTTGCAACCATCACTTGACACTCTGGTTCTGGATATAGGAAGAAATTCAATTCCTTGGCTATCTTACAATGAATAAAATTATGGGTATTGCCCGAATCAATAAACACTATTACCTTTTTCTTCTTGATATGTCATTCTATCTTGATTATTTGAGGAGTGTTAATTTTGGCCAATTTATTACAAGATATGGTCAGATTCATTTCTTCCTTCTCGATGTGAACTTTCACTTCTTGAAACTTATTCTTATTGATACGTCCTTCTATCTTGAGAGTTTGAGGAGTGGCAATTCTTTCCAATGCTTTAAAATATATGGTCGGATTCCTTTCTTCTTTCTCTGGTGTTGGTTCCTGGTGTATATCCTCTTCTTTTGATGTTTCTTGATCATTTTCTTCCTCCTCTTCACAATCTATGTAAAATAATTTCTTCTCAGCACACTTATGACCTTTAATGTATTTGTTATCACAATTGTAACAAAGCCCTTTCACTCTTTTTTCTTCAAATTTTTGTGGTGTCAACCTTGTAGGTTGTAGAAGGCTAGGACAAACAACACTTCAATCTTTATAGTTGTGATGGGTAGACTTCCTTGTTTCCATAATTTTGCTTTCCACTTTTCTTGCCAACTTGAATGCCTTCTCCAATGAATCAGGTTCCCAAAGATGAACCTCATGTTGAATGTTATCCTTCAAACTCCCTATGGAGACATCAATCCTTTGCTTCTCTAGAATAGCAATTTCCCTTATATTCAATTTTTGAAAGTCCTCAATGTGCTCTGCCATTGAACACTTTTGTTTGAGATTTCTCAATTGGCTAATGAAGGTGTCTCTCTTTATATCCTCATAATGTTCTATCATTTCCTCCATGAAAATTGACCACGTAACAAGTGGTTTACAAGAACAAATCCCTTTATACCATAGAAATTGATCTAGTTCTAAATATGAAAATGCAATATGTACCTTTTGTAATAGTTTCACCTCATGTAGAGAAAAATATTTTTCCATCTGTAGTATCCAATTTACTGGATCCTTTCCATTAAACTTCCTCATATCACCTTTTCTTGATTAGGAGAATGGTCTTCAATTGCCTTTAAATCTATAGTTTTAGATCTCCAAGTTGTAAAATTACGTTGTGCAATAGCCCTCTGAGTGCTCTTTCTAACCCCATGTTGGCCCTCAATTTTGGTCCATTTTTGCTTAAGGAAACTTACTTTATCCTTATATTTTCCATCCATTTTCCATCACATCCATCTCACTTTGATGTATTTTATACATATTTAGGTATTTAATTTTAATTTTTCAATTTCTAGAAGTTTTTATGAAAATTGAATTTCAAGTGCAATTTTGGAGAGAATCAGAAATTCCCGTAACAGCTATGCAGATGACATATTTGCAGGACACTTGGGCTCGAGCTGCATGCATGAATGGAGAGCTTGGGAACCAAGACTGAACTAATTTCAATTGGTTTGGTCAAAAAAAGTTTTATTTGGCCCAGTCAAGGCTGGTCAAACATGACTAGTCACCAAGAAAATCCCTAGGAAATAAGGAAGTTTTATGATTTCATGGGATTGTCCATATTTTTAGTGATGGATTGTATGGATTTGATTTAGATATATGGATATGAATAGATATAGTTGTTAGAGATACTTTAGATCAATTTGTTTCATATCTTCTATTTAAGCCAAGACTTTGAAGGCATATGATATGTAATTTTTATATAAATTTATGTTGAGACATTTGAATATTGGAGATTAATTATAAAAACTTGTTCTACTTTAATTTTTCTATTCATTAGTGTGGATGCGTGCTTGAAATTTCAACATTTTATAGAAGCCTCAAGTGTGGAAGGCAAGGGTGGAGGCCCCCACTCCAAGCTAAGTACACTTCATTGTTAAACTATCTTAACTTTTATGAACTAGTTGCTCTAGATTTATTTACTTGTTTTGTTTCAGATTTTCTCATTTGAATTAATGTTTAATGATTGTTGAATGGATATTGGTTTAATTCTAATCTACATATGAAGGGACACATAGGAATTTAAGTTAAATTCCCATTCTATTTGATCTTGAACTAAAAATGAATTTTGTTCTCCTTTTCTTATTTGAAGTTATTTCTACATTTCTGGATTGAAGCAATGGTGATTATGATATAGTAGAATTGTAAAGAAGGACAATCTGGTCCTCCTTAGTTAGGAGCCTCTTCTTTTACATCTGCATCATAAACCATTGTTAATTAATGATTTGGATTTATTTTCATGAAAGTAGTGTTGTAGGGAAGGACAACCTGGTTCTCCTAATTTAGGAGCCTCAACCCTCACATATTAAATAAGTGAATTAGAAATTGTTAAAATAGGTTTATATTTGTAATATGTACTTCCTTAACTCTTCAAATTTTATCTTATAAACTTGGCTACATCTGATATCCATACACTGTGGACTTGGCTCCAAGTTTTACAAACCTAGATTGATAATTAAATACTTGTGTTAATTTGTGTTAATAAATTAGCTCAACATTTTGGCGCCATTGTCGGGGAGGCAATTATCAGCATATTCAAATTGAAGATAAACAAAAACACTAAAAATTTGATTAAAAAAATTAGTTAAGATACATTTATCTTAGTTTTGTTTCTTTATGCCTAGAAATAGAGATCCTAAAAGTAGATTCCCAAAACAAAACCCCCAACAAAAAAATAAAATAAAAAAATAAATACAAAATCCATTTGTAAGATAAGATCTAAAAAAAAATGATCTTAAAGAAATCATTTAGAAAATGAGCGTATGCCACCACAAAACTATTCTCAAGTCCTTGTCCTCAATTTAGAATGAATCTTTATGTCAAAGGATAGAAGAGCAACAAAACATCCATGAAAATGATCGACATGAAGAGAATCTAGAACTTTATTCTAGCTATTTTTTTGAGGAGGTGAATGAGTCATGGATCACATGTGATGAATATCAAACATTAGAGCCAGGGATTGAAAAATTTCTAGCATGTATATCACAATATCCCTTGTGCATATATTTTGAACAAGTACCACAAGAAGAGTTTTGTGCTATGACAATTAATGAGAGCCAAGCAAACAAAGATCATCTTAAAACTTGGTTTCAACTAATCATTAGCTCACAACACTACTCCATTTTTCAACATTATTTCTCATCAAATCTTTATGATCAGATAAATTTTCATCTCCAAACATTCACTAAAGTATATTGTTCAAATTTGGATATGAGTTTACTTATGATCTTGTTACGAAAATGGATGAATTGGACATTCTCTTATACTTGAGAGAATGAATTATTTTTATAAAATAGAATAGGATAAAATGGAAGAAATAAACAAGTTGAATGAATTCACAATAAGACCTCCATAAGAATTTTGTTTCAAACTGTCATGAATATTTCTTCAAATCATTGTTCCACATTCATTTGAAAGGACTACATGGAAAAATGCAATAAGAAAAATTCTATTTTGAGTAACCATATAGGATCATTTCTAAATCATGTTTTTTTTACATATCTCTTGAAATCTAGTTTTGGAATCCATTTTTGAAATTTTTAATTTATATCACAAATAAAAATGTGATCAAAATCAAAACTAGGTCTCTAGTGAAATGTCTAGGACAGAGTTAGTACAACCTATATTTGAGGTGTCTAACGGAACCATTTTTACCTAAAATTAATTGGGAAGATAGCCCTTGAAATTTGGTTTCCAAATCAATTTGAATCACCTCAATCAGGTATCATATGAAAAAGTTATTCTTAAAATACTAATTGCTTCTCGAACAATCTACATGGTGACAATTCTAGGTCTTGACTGTTCATTGGTATAATTTACATATCAAACCATCTTCTTTTCAAAACATATTTTTATGGGAGATATATATTCAAGTCTAGTTTAAGAAACAATTTGAATCATCCCATTTGGAGGTGCAATGAAAAAATTATGGCACATTTGGTGATTGCATGTCTTCAAAGCAGCATAGTAAAACTCTATCTCCTAGGTCTGTTCATCACCAATTTTGTGATATCAAGCCTAATAATTTTTAAAACCTGTTTCTACTGGAAAGTTAAAAATGAATCTACCTTAATATGTATGTGGAATAACATTGATCTGATCTTTAACGAAAAAGTTACACTCTAAATAGTGACTATTGGTCTAGTTAACAATTAACAAGCATCTATATCAAACATGGCACTAATTATAATTTTTACCATACAATTTTAAACCATTTTGAAAACCTGTTTATACTGGAGGTATCCATATGAATTCACTTCAACTTGGCTTTGGAATCACTCTAATTGTATATAAAATGAATATTTTGTAAACAAAATACTGCTAGGGCGTCTAGGTTGGCCACCATTTCTCAAGGGGTAAATAAATGCATTTTGTTTGTATATCATATTTGGACTTGTTTTCTATTCAATGCTTGTAATGATTTACATATTTCTTGGAAGAAGAGAGACTATAGACCTCTCTTCCTCCATCATTTAATATTGTACTGCAGACAAGTGCTATGTTTTTGCAGGTCATAGGAAGAATGAAGGAGTGAACTCCATGGATGAAGTACATTTCAAAGTCAATTTTAAATTCATATTCTACAATAAGAATACAAATTTTGAAGTCAAAGAAAAGTGAAAATTCACCTGATTTTGAGTTCATCCAATGAAACTCAAATTTGTGAATCTTGATCTTAAATGCTGACCAACAACACCAATCTCTCTATGACATGATCAAGATTGAGGCAAAAGACGTGAAGCTAATAATCATCAGAAGAAGTCAAGTTTTTTTTACCATGAAAATTCAAATCCATTGCCAAATAAGCCTTTCATAAGCCATACTATTCATGATTTCATCCATCATCCATATTGTATGTTAAGCTCTGCGATAATGCATGTTGAAGTCCAGTCTTATTATCTATCTATTTATTACTAAATCATGACTTCCATATAAGTTATTTTCATAAGATTTTCATACTTCCCTACTCCATTACACCTCACATCCATCCAAAAAAGAAAAAAATATAAAAAAGGATAAAAAATAATAAAGGAGTTTGGTTGTGAAAATCCACGAAAGTGGCACAATACAAACTCGAATTCATATAGGAAAACTAACTAGCTTGACTAATATGAATTCTCTATTTTGTTTTACCATTTCTTCAGTTTGATTTTGTAGAAAATGCTCCAAAGAAGCATGACTTGAGGACAAGTCTTCAGCTAAGCAAGGGGAAGGTTGCACAAGAAACTTAGTTGTGTAGCTGAATTGACGACAGAACTTGTATTGTTCGTGGTTGGAACCTGCAATATTTTTGAAACCAATGTCAGTTGGGACCTGAAATATTTTTGAAATTGATGATAGTTGGGGACCTGAAATGTTAGAAACAACATGTATATATTGCATGAACCTGAAATGTTAAGAAAACATGTATACATTGCATGACAGAAGGAACATGAGTTATTATGAATTAATTGCAGAGGGACTTGAATGACATCGACACATCGACAAGCAATGGACCAGAATCAATGAAGGATGCTAGAAAAAAAGGTAGAAATAAATTCTATATTTCAATCTATCTAAGACATTTGATGAGAAGACATCATCCAATATTGTTAGGAAAGTACAAGTATTGTGAGTACAAAATTTTGCTCTTACAAATTGATATTTTTTAGAAATTTTTAAAGCTTGTTAAAATTAAGATTAGTACCTCAATGCATATTCATTATATACTCATTATTTTATAACCATTATCCTATGTACATCCTACATTTACATTCTACATTTATCCTATACCTAATCCTATGTACATCCTATATTTAATTTCTACATTCCATAACCCTAAGTATTTTTCCTCAAAGAAAAAGGGATCGAATGGGATGTAAGATGTTGAAACCTGCACAAACAAATAAAACATTAGTATTATGGGAAACAATTTTAAACATGACCTAAATGGTCATTTTAAAATTTATATAGATATATATATATATATATATATATATATATATATATATATATATATATATATATATATATATATATATAGATAGCAATGAATACATATGGAACATGCAGATTATAAAGAGAAATCAAATAAATGAAAACGAAATTATTTATTTTGAAAAGCTTATAATAGCACATAAGAGAAATACTATTGGGGTGTAAAGGTTATCATAATACTCAAATTTTCAAATTACAGCAGCATCGAAATCTGAGGGTCAAGCCGAAACGGTCAAATTTTCAAAGAGAAGTCTGCAGTTCTGAAACATAAAAAAGTTACGCAGTTATGAAATGATGTGAGTTGTGGAGGAGTGCTAATTAGCCATAGAGGATACTCTGGGATGTAGAAGGATATCGATAGTAAAAATTGTGAGACTCTGAGCCGTGGAAAGAAGAAAATTGCATAGGAACAGAGTAGAAATAACAATGAAGAAGACTTCCTAACAAACGTAGAAAGAAACCTTGTGTGGAGGAATCATTGTGCTATGGAGAATAACGTGGAATTGGGTGAAGAAATTAAAGGATCGTGTGAAGAAATAAAGGGAAATAAATTGATTTAAATGATGAAGTTAGAGACTGACATTTCCTCTACGCCAAGATGACCATCCTCTTTGGAAAATCCCAAGCGTTTCACAAGTGGCAGGAAAGAGTCAATCCCATAAATTTATCAACATTTAGAGGATTACAAGGATATTTAAACTTCAGATTTTATTTCAGAGGTGTCATACTGTGGAAAATGCCACTTCAGTTAAGGATTTGTCACCATAGATACACGCTGCCACACGCTGCCACCTGTAGATTTTGAAATGTCGAGAGAAGTGTTTTAATTGAAATTGTATTGTTTAACACAGGAAAATAACCATTTCCCAAAAATTTCTACAAGTTTTCTTGTTGCTAATCAAAGATCAGGTAATCTCACAATTTCTTCATGCATGGTTGTGAAGACACAGAGTTTTCAATTTTGATTTTTATACATACAAAGAACATAATTTTTCTTTTTACACACAATGGACAAAATGTGTTTCATCCATGTATGGTTTGTATGGGAAAATTCGTTTCATCTATATGCATAGTGAAAAATTTTGAAACAGAGAAGGGATTTTTGATGAATTTTGGCAAAAACAGAAATTGAATTATGAGTTAAGGAGCAACGAAAACATGTTCAAAATGTTTTTATGATCTTTGTATACAGAGAGCAATTTTTTTTTATCAGAGTAGCAAACTCCTTTTTACAGTAGAAGAGAGAAGACACAGAAATTGAAGGCAGATAAGAATGATTTTTATTTTCCAGATTTCAATTTTTGAGGAATATTATGTAGCTGAGCATAATTATGATTGCCTTCTAGGTTGATATTCATTTTCCAAGAATCGATTTCTCAAAAGGTAGTAAATGAATGAGTGGTTATGTTGCATGTAATGGTTACCTTAAGTATTTTCCAGCATTCAATGTCTCCAAATAAGATCACCTTCAACATTTTTATTTCTCCAACATAAAGTAAATCTCGAGCATTCAATTTCTGAGAAGGCGTAGAAGGTGAATTTAAAAAAAAATACTTGTTCAGATTTATGAAAATTGTCCATTTCCAGAATTTGATTTTTTTTAAAAAAGCAGTCAGTGGTGGTGTTAAAAAAAAAAAAAAAAAACGACATTCAAAATTACAGAATGGTTTTTGTCTCCAGAAATCAATTTCCAATTGAATGCACACATTGGTTAATCTTCCACAAATTGATTTCAAATTGAATGATCATGAAATTTTATTCAGACCTAGAAATGCATTTCGATTTTTAAGAAGCCACTATTTTTTGTTGCTTTTTTTCTGATCAAACTAAATTGAAATTTGAAAAACAAAAACATGGGTTTTCTTTAAACGAGCCTAACTATGCTCAGTGTGGATAGTTTTCTCAAATTCATTACTTTTTGGGATATTTTTATGGTTCTTTCAACCCTTATTTTGTATATTGTGTGGGAAAAATAGTTTCTAAGTTGAAAGAGAATGCCTAGTCATAAAAAGGATTGGCACAAGTTATGTTGTAGTAGAATTATACAAGAAGAATACCCCCTGCACAAGTGAAATAAGCTTTAAGTTTCTTCGATTGGTGTTTTCTCTATGACTGTGTGACATTGCAAGATTGGCTTCTTTCACTGAAGATGTGAGGGCAAATGGATGTTGGCTCCTTTAAGTAAAGTTGTTGATATTGCTAATTTGAGAGGGACATGAATCTTGTGTCAGAATGTATTAAAAAAATTCAAGTTTTATTTGTTGTCTTCTCTGAAGTTGCTTATCCAAAATGATTTATTGGTATTTGATCATCAGAGGAGAAATAGTGTAAAGGTTTTTTATTTGTATGTTGATGGTTAAACCTCATCACACATCAGAGACATTCTTGTTCCCATCACTCCAGAATACATAGTGCAAACCACAAGTTTGCCACTGATAGGTCAAGAATACTACAAAGGACAACATTTCAAAGAGAAAGGATGAATTTTTGTTATTATTTTAGAAAAATAGAGAAAAGGAGAGAAAAAGTAAAGAATGTCATCGACAAGGAAGGAGAAAAAGTACATGAAGGCATATATATCCTTTTACAGGTAGCTCAAGAGAAAGCTTCATATTCAAGGGTCAGAGCCATAGGTATATCAACAGGCTAGTCTGCATATAGAAGTAAAAGGTCAAAAGGAAGAAACAAGCATGAGGACATGCTTGAAGATTAACAAGCGGGAGATGTTGGCCCTCAATTTTGGTCCATTTTTGCTTAAGGAAACTTACTTAATCCTTATATTTTCCATCGATTTTCCATCACATCCATCTCATTTTGATGTATTTTATGCATATTCAGGTATTTAATTTTAATTTTTCAATTTCTAGAATTTTTTATGAAAATTGAATTTCAAGTGCAATTTTGGACAGAATCAAAAATTCCCGTCATAGCTATGTGGATGGCATATTTGCAAGACACCTGGGCTCGATTTGGATGCATGAATGGAAAGCTTGAGAACTAGGATTGAAATAATTCCACTTGGTTTGGTCAAAACAAGCTTTATTAGGCCCGGTCAAGGCTGGTCAAACATGACTAGCCACGCAGAAAATCCCTAGGAAATAGGGTAGTTTTATGATTTCATTGGATTGTCCATATTTTTAGTGATGGATTGGATGGATTTGACTTAGATAGATGGATATGAATAGATATAGTTGTTAAAGAGACTTTAGATCAGTTTGTTTCTTGATCTTCTATTTAAGCCAAGACTTTGAAGCCTTATGATATGTAATTTTTATATAACTTTATGCTAAGACATTTGAATATTGGAGATTAATTAGAAGAACTTGTTCTACTTTCATTTTGTTATTCATTAGTGTGGATGAGTGCTTGAAGTTTTAGCATTTGATAGCAGCCTCAAGTGTGCAATGCAAGGGTGGAGGGTCCCCACTCCAAATTAAGTACTCTTCACTGTTAAACTAGCTTAATTTTCATGAACTAGTTGCTTTAGATTTGTTTATTTGTTTAGTTTCAGATTTTCTTATTTGAATTAATGTGTAATTATTTTTGAATGGATATTGGTTTAATTCTAATCTACATATGAAGGGACACATAGGAATTCAAGTTAAATTCCCATTCTATTTGGTCTTGAACTAAAATTGGATTTCATTCTCCTTTTCTTATTTGAAGTTATTTCTACATTTCTGGTTTGAAGCAATGGTGATTATGATATAGTAGAATTGTGAAGAAGGACAATTTGGCCCTCCTTAGTTAGGAGCCTCTTATTTTACATTTTCTGCATCATAAATCGTTGTTAATTAATGATTTGGATTTATTTGCATGAAAGTAGTATTGTATGGAAGGACAACCTGGTTGTCCTAAGTTAGGAGCCTCATCCCTCACATATTACATAAGTGAATTAGAAATTGTTAAAATAGGTTTATATTTGTAATATATACTTCCTTAACTCTTCAAATTTTATCTTCTAAGCTTGGCTACTTCTGATATCCATATACTGTGGACTTGCCTCCAAGTTTTACAAACCCGGATTGATAATTAAATACTTATCTTAATCTTAATTTGTGTTAATAAATTAGCTCAACACCCTGAAAGTCTAATAAATATTGGATTCTGTAAGTTAGAGTTATGTCAAATCTCCCACGATGGCCTGATTATAGAGTGGTTCAGTAGAGCGCACTTGTATGAAGTGCCACGTGTCACTGTTTCAACCTTAGCACCTGAAACCGATACACCAAAAACTAAAATCTATTCTCTTTGTGCAATGTCTTACGAAATTTCCATATGATGCTCAGAGAGAAAGTTATGACACTTTTCCCAAGGTCACCGATTTAGGACGTAATTCAGGAGCCTACAGAAACCCTATATGCCTTGGCCTATATCTTTGAAAATATAACAAAACAGGATCTGAAATTTGGGCACAAGATTCACCATGATTTCAGCTCAAATGGGTTTTAATTTCAGAGTCTACACCTTCGTAGAAAAACAAATTATAGCGAAACTTCCACGATGACCTATTTGAGATGGAATTTCAGACCTTGCAAAAACCCTAACTTCCTCTGATCATATCTCCTAATATATAGCGAGACAAGATCTGAAATTTATAACCGAGATTCATAATGATTTAGATCAAATGGGTTTTTCTTTTAGCTTCTGAAACATCACAGAAAACGAGTTATAGCTAAAAAGCCACGATGACTTGTTTGGAGTAGAAAAACCCTAGAATCCAAAGCTCTGATACCAAATGTTATGAAACCAGCTCAAAAAATGATAGAAAAGATAGATCAATGCCTTCAAAATAAGCCTATTCGAGGGGGAAACCTCCTTTACATTAAACAAATGAACAATTCTTGGATGATACAAATGGCAAGGTCTCCTTTTTATATATAGGAGTTTAAGGGGTCATAATGTAATCAGATGCAACACAACAATAATAACATAAGGGCACAATAATAACAATATGGGGACTACATGGGCACAAAAATATAATAAGGGGGTTGTAGTAATAACGGTAAGGGGTTACGCTGGTAGTATAGGGACCTAACAATGTTCAACTAAGCCTCTCTTCATCAATTCATTACTAATTAATGAATCCATTACATGACTAGTTAATTAAACATTAATCATATCATTTGTCACATCTATATGACTCATTTGCATCGATTAATTTGTGTCAAATGTAGAATCAACCATATATATATATATATATATATATATATATCTATACAACCTCACATGTTGAAAACTTTGAGAAGCCAAACACATGAACAAGTCAAATATTAGTACCTTATTGGTTTACATGGTCAGAACCCTCAAAGAGGGAAATATTCCATGACCTCAATCAACATGGCCACATAAGGAAAGATAAGAAGAAACATTGGGTTGTTTTTTATTTTTTGATATCCATGTGGTGTTATAGCTAGGAAGTATAGAGAAATTCCTAAGAAATGGGTTGTGTTCGTGGTAAGTGAGTGAGTGGTTTATGAATCTTGAGTAAATTACCTCCTCAAACATTGAATCTGGCTCGTGGATGGTTAGATACAAGGAATAATAAAAAGGAAGTTAGCCTATGGTTGGGCGAAGAGTTGAAGTCCCACTTTGAGTGACCAACTATATACTTCATAAGATAAGTTCCTTACTTGTGTCACTGTCTATCTTAATGAATTGTAGACATTTATTTCTACTGTTACCTAACTTGTGTTGATGATGAGGAATGTGTATTCTTGTGTATTACGATAATGTTAATGCTTCATGATCACCATCATGTGAGAGATATGTGGAATCTATGTTTGACTGATTAATTTCTTGTAATGAAATTACTTGTATCACTTGGTTGGGGACATTTAATTATTTAAAGGAATTGTGCCTATGTTTATATATATATATATATATATATATATATATATATATATATACACACAGACACACACACATATATATATATATATATACATTATATATATATATATACATATATATATATATATATATATATATATATATATATATATATATAGATAGATATAGATATATATATCTATGTGGTAGGGATGTGGGAAAATTCTATCATAGTGCTAAGGGATTGTTATGCCTATATGTGAGGTCCTAGATCAAGAGGTCGTGGAGTCATGATATCAGTGCATGATAGCCATATGCTCCCATATTGATAATACAACTTAGGAGGGATAGCTCTTGACATGTGTAATTGTAAAAGGAATTCACATCAATGGACATGGATATTCCTATCACATCTCAACCTTGATGGGTTTCATCCATGTATTTGTTCTGTTGAGAGGGATTAGTGTTAGAGAACTTACCTTTGGTCCATGGTAGTTAGTCCTTGGTATTTGAACCTATGGTTTCGGACCATGGTACCTCGTCAGAAGTGTTGATCTCACGCACTTTCATGCAAAGAAAAGCGTGTATATGTTGGAGAACTTACCTTTGGTCCATGGTATTTAGTCCTTGGTATTTGAACCTATGGTTTTGGACCATGGTACCTCGTCAGAAGTGTTGATCCCAAGTATTGGTTCATGGTATTAGTTCGGCAGTTTTTGATCCTATGGTTTTGGCCCATGGTATTGCATCCAAAAGTGTTGATCTCATGCACTTTCATGGTTGGTTCATGGTATTAGTTCGACAATTTTTTATCCTATGGTTTTGGCCCGTGGTATTGCATCCAAAAGTGTTGATCTCACGCACTTTCATGGTTGGTTCATGGTATTAGTCCAACAGTTTTTTGATCCTATGGTTTTGGACCATGGTATTGAGAAAGGACTAAGGCTATAAAAGAGGAAGGAGATCATTTGACAAAGCATCATCTGAATTATCTGATTATCTGATAAAGTGCTAGATCTGGAATACTGTGATTGGGTTATGGTGCAGATCTGGATCTGAGCTAAAGAGGGATCTCACCGGTTGATGGAGAACAAGATCTAAGGATAGATCGGGATGAAATGGTTTGAAATGAACTATCTCTATATATTTGATTATGCTTATTCTAGATCTGTATATTGAAAAATGATTTGAACTAGGTATAACTTAAGTTTGAAATCGATGTAAGTCATGTTTGAATATTTATAGATCTGTACGTGGGTTGGCTTTGGTGTAAGCGCGTATATATGCAGGTTTGGTTCATTGTAGTAGCGTATACAATTTGAGCTATGATATTTGAAGTCACAGATGGTTCTGGTTGTTGATGGGTTCTGATGACAGTTTAAAGGTGTCAGTATTCTGCATATCCTGCTTGGTTGATTGTGTTTAGCTTCAGTATTGATGGATGAGAACTAATATTGGATCAGGATCATAATGACTCATATTTATGTGATCTGATTGACTAGATCTGGGTGCTAACACATATATTGTCCTTGTATATGTATTGATCTGGTGTTTGGGTGATTCAGAAGATTGATTGATTATGTGCTTCAATGATATTCATGGGTCCAGTATGAAAATTGGATGAAAAGTGGCCTTTCAGATTATGTGTTGTGCTTCAGGAGTATCCAGTCTGAAAATGCATGAAACGTGGTACCTGGAGGAGAGAATATTGTAGGCCGGCGCCTACGTACTAGTATCTTAGCTAGTACAAGAGCTAAGGGGGTGGCAGCTCCCTTCCAGTAGCAGTTGAAAACTTTGGAGCATTGTAGCAGGTAGAAGCCTGCGTACTAGTAAATGGATCGGCTAGTACAAGAACTATGGGGGTTGTAGCTCCCTTCCAGGAAAGACTGGAGAATGAGAGAGGGTTGTAGCTCTCTGCAAGTAGAAGCCTGCGTACTAGTATAAGACTGCACCAGTATAGAAATATTGTAAAAGGATTTTCTTATTAAGAAGAAGATTGAGATGACTTGCAGCAGGTGGTTTTCTCCCACATTGGGTTTCCACCTTATATCATGGTGTTCATGTGTGTGGATTATGTGTGATGATCTGTTCTATTTTACTGCACCGGTTTACTGTTAATATGGTTGATAATGTTCGAATGCACTCATTAAGGATCAACTAACTGAATCATAAGAAGTTGTGGAAGTAGCATATATGAATCTGAATATGGAAATGAAAAAGTTTTATTGATGTGATAATACTGATTCACCCCCCCCCCCTCTCAGTATTATTTCCAACAATTGGTATCAGAGCAGGTCCTTTGGTAGAAGCTTGATCGCTTGAAGGAGATCCGTGGAACAATGGGAAAGAAGCTTAAGAAGAAAGCTCATAAGAAGAAGAAGACATCTCAGAAGAACTATGACAGTGGGAGAATCAATTGGGGATTAGGTATAAGAAGCTCTTCAGATTCAGATTCAGATTCAGAATCATTTCAGAATGAAGATGAACTATCAGGTATGAATTTTCTATCCTCTGATGTTCCAGCTATCTATCCATTTGGAAAAGATGGAAGTGATAATGAAACAACTGAATGTGCTCTTATGGGTGAGGAAGAAGGATATCAAATAGAAGCAGAATTTAACAGGCTGACAAACAAAATTAGTGAACAAGAAAGACTTCTGAACATAAAGAGTGGTGCCCTCAAAGAAGCTGTTACTAGACAAAAGGCTCAACGAGAGTTATTCAAGGAGAAATATCAAAAGTTTCAGGTTGAAGCAACATCTCTAAGAAATGAAGTCAATGAAAAGAACACAACCATCAAGAAACTCAAAGATAGATCCAGTTACTATGAAAGTCTTGAAGCCACGATCCACTCTCTAAAGGAAGATCTTGAAGAATCAAAGAAGCAGAATAAAGATCTAGTTCAAGATATTGAAAAACAGGGAAACGAAGTTATCAGCTTAAAATCTCAGCTAGAATGTGCCTTCAGAATTCGTCAAATACAATAGGATCTGAATGAAGAACAAGAAAAGGAGATTCTCAAGCTAAAGCATCAGTTGGAAGAAGAAAGGAAAGCTGAAGAAGACACGAAGAAGCAATATCTAGAAAAAGAAGAACAACTTCAGGTTGAGGTAAATATCTTGAAAAGTAAATTAGAAGAAAAGGATAAGCTCTTACGTTTTCAAGATAGTACTAAAGTCTTGGATGATATTCTTAATAGTCAAAGATCTCCTGCTATCAAAACTGGTCTTGGCTTTCATGAATCTGTTGAAGGTGAATATAGTTCACAAGGTGAGGCAAGGAACTCTAAAGAGAAATCTAAAATGATCAACAAGGAGATAAGAGAGATGAAAGGTCAATCTCATCATCAACCAAGGAAAGAAATTCTTCAAAGAAAATCTTTTACTCCTCCTATGAATAATGTTGAATGTTATGTATGTCATAACCTTGGACATGTTGCAGCCAGATGTAGAAGAAGAAGGGTTCAAGATCATCAAACAAACAGATCATCTCAGTCAAGGTACTTTAATGGATATTGCTTTGCTTGCAATATGTTTGGTCACAAAGTTGCTGATTGCTACAAAAGGAATATGAAACATGTAAGATGTTATGCATGTAACAAGCTTGGACATATAGCAAAGGAATGCAGGAACAAAGCACCGACATCACACCAAAAGGAGAAAACATCATCACACTTGAAGATATGGAAGAAAAAGGAAGTTCAGTTAGAAAGTGGCGGCACAACACATTATACAGACATAACAAAGGGAGCCGGAAGTGTAAAACTTCAATCTCCTACGCAAGCTTGATAAAGGGAAGTTGCATATATACGCGAATTTGTTACTGCACAGTCGCGTATATGATTGTTTGAAGAAGCAGTAGAGACAGATTCAAGAAAAGGATCAGTTCTGCTCTAATTGATAATGGTTGCATTTTGCTAATGATGTGTGGATATGATGGTTAGAAGTATGTTGTTTCTAACTTGATAATGATGATGTATTGATACTTCTTGCTGATATGAATGATCAGATCTGACAATAAACAAGATGGCACAGGTTTAGGGGGAGCATATGCTTTTAATGCATTGTTGGCATTATGGTTAATAGTCCTTGGTGATGATGCTTAAATGATTCATGTTGCTATGATATGGTTATGAGTTGTTCGGATGATTATTGGGGTTACATAGTTGATATTTAGATCCGAATTGTGGTTGATCCTCTAATGGTGCTTACATGGTGATCTTCATAAGGATAAGGAGAAGCACATAGCTTGAATTGACATCTTCTTTACTTGATGATGAGTCACTCATATGTTGTTGTCATCATATGCATAAAGATCATATATTACAGTTATGATGCAGGATTCCTATTGTTCTTGGCACATATATGGATGAGGATTGTTGGCTGGATACATGGACGCTTATTCAAAGTTGCATTGTTGGAGACTTGATGATGATGAGTTCTTACCTATATGATGATAGGTTGTTTCGTACATATGTTGATTGATATTCCCAATTGATGATACTTGGTCCATGCAGATCTGGATGGCTATGGTGTTTCTCACATATGATAGAATGATTCTATATATACAGAATTCTGTTCAAATGGATGAGTTGATATGGACATACCTTGATGATTCATGGACTAATACAAGTTGCTGGTGATAGATGCTATGGAGCAGATCATTCAGTGTCGTTGCTGATGTTTATCATGATCTTATTTAGGTGTTTGGTCTCTGTTATAAATATCATGTATATCATTCGATGTAAAGGTCATATCAAGACTCATGGTGTAATAGTGTGTCTCTATCTAGTCATTTGATGAAATATTTCAATCATATCAAGGTCATGTAACGGCCTATGTTTGGTTTCCCCACTATGTCTGGGATGAAGATGTAATGTATTTGGTTGTCATATTTTTGATGTATCCTCACTTGGTTGGGTGATGGATGTATGTATTAATTCTTTTGGTGATAGGAAGGTCTTTCATGATGTATAAGTCTTGGTTCTTCTTGAAGAACATCTTTTGCAAATCCTTCCTACAGTCAGGGGGAGCATGAACAGCACAATTCAGAAAGAGCAGAGCTTTCAGCATGTAGCATGAACAGATTGGTACACCTTGGCATATACAAAGGGGGAGCTCATTCAAAGATTTCAACAGGTACTTAGGGGGAGTATGAACAACAGAATGCCTTTCTAGGAAGAGAATATCTTGGTTCGCCCTTTGCCCTTGATGTCAACGGGGGAGAGGGATTTGGTATTGTTGCCATCAAGTCCAAAGGGGGAGATTGTTGGCATTATGATGCATGTGTTGTACTTGATGGCAAACAACTCATAGAAGATCAACTCACTTATATATCTAGATGAATCTACGGAAGAGATATCAGATGACAATTCTCAGTATGACAAGTCCAAAGGGGGAGATTGTTGGCATTATGAGACAAGTGTTGTCCTTGATGGCAAATCACACAAATGATAAATTATAGTGCAGAAAATTTATTTGATAAATTATAGTGCAACAAAGTTTCCTTCATGTAGAGAAAAGTTCACGCACTTTTATGCAGAGAAAAGTTTATTCCATGTAGAGAAAAGTTCACGCACTTTTATGCAGAGAAAAGTTCACGCACTTTTATGCAGAGAAAATTTTATTTCATGTAGAGAAAAAGTTCACACACTTTCATGCAAGGAAAAGCGCGTATATGTTGGAGAACTTACCTTTGGTCCATGGTAGTTAAAAAGTTCATTTCATGTAGAGAAAAGTTCACGCACTTTTATGCAGAGAAAATTTTATTTCATGTAGAGAAAAAGTTCACGCACTTTCATGCAAGGAAAAGCACGTATATGTTGGAGAACTTACCTTTGGTCCATGGTAGTTAGTCCTTGGTATTTGAACCTATGGTTTTGGACCATGGTACCTCGTCAGAAGTGTTGATCTCACGCACTTTCATGCAAGGAAAAGCGTGTATATGTTGGAGAACTTACCTTTGGTCCATTGTAGTTAGTCCTTGGTATTTGAACCTATGGTTTTGGACCATGGTACCTCGTCAGAAGTGTTGATCCCAAGTATTGGTTCATGGTATTAGTTCGGCAGTTTTTGATCCTATGGTTTTGGCCCATGGTATTACATCCAAAAGTGTTGATCTCACGCACTTTCATGGTTGGTTCATGGTATTAGTTCGATAATTTTTGATCCTATGGTTTTGGCCCGTGGTATTGCATCCAAAAGTGTTGATCTCACGCACTTTCATGGTTGGTTCATGGTATTAGTCCAACAGTTTTTTGATCCTATGGTTTTGGACCGTGGTATTGAGAAAGGACTAAGGCTATAAAAGAGGAAGGATATCATTTGACAAAGCATCATCTGAATTATCTGATTATCTGATAAAGTACTAGATCTGGAATACTGTGATTGGGTTATGGTGCAGATCTGGATCTGAGCTAAAGAGGGATCTCACCAGTTGATGGAGAACAAGATCTAAGGATAGATCGGGATCAAATGGTTTGAAATGAACTATCTCTATTTATTTGATTATGCTTATTCTAGATCTGTATATTGAAAAATGATCTGAACTGGGTATAACTTAAGTTTGAAATCGCTGCAAGTCATGTTTGAATATTTATAGATCTGTACGTGAGTTGGCTTTGGTGTAAGCGTGTATATATGCAGGTTTGCTTCATTGTAGTAGCGTATACAATTTGAGCTATGATATTTGAAGTCACAGATGGTTCTGGTTGTTGATGGGTTCTGATGATAGTTTAAAGGTGTCAGTATTCTGCATATCCTGCTTGGTTGATTGTGTTTAGCTTCAGTATTGATGGATGAGAACTAATATTGGATCAGGATCATAATGACTCATATTTATGTGATCTGATGGACTAGATCTGGGTGCTAACACATATATTATCCTTGTATATGTATTGATCTGGTGTTTGGGTGATTCAGAAGATTGATTCATTATGTGCTTCAATGATATTAATGGGTCCAGTATGAAAATTGGATGAAAAGTGGCCTTTTAGATTATGTGTTATGCTTCAGGAGTATCCAGTATGAAAATGCATGAAACGTGGTACCTAGAGGAGAGAAGATTGTTGGCCGGTGCCTACATACTAGTATCTTAGCTAGTACAAGAGCTAAGGGGGTGGCAACTCCCTTCCAGTAGCAGTTGAAAACTTTGGAGCATTGTAGCAGGTAGCAGCCTGCGTACTAGTAAATGGATCGGCTAGTACAAGAACTATGGGGGTTGTAGCTCCCTTCCAGGAAAGACTGGAGAATGAGAGAGGGTTGTAGCTCTCTGCAGGTAGAAGCCTGCGTACTGGTATAAGACTGCACCAGTACAGAAATATTGTAAAAGGATTTTCTTATTAAGAAGAAGATTGAGATGACTTGCAGCAGGTGGTTTTCTCCCACATTGGGTTTCCACCTTATATCATGGTGTTCATGTGTGTGGCTTATGTGTGATGATCTATTCTATTTTACTACACCTGTTTACTGTTAATATGGTTGATAATGTTCTAATACACTCATTAAGGATCAACTAACTGAATCATAAGAAGTTGTGGAAGTAGCATATATGAATCTGAATATGGAAATGAAAAAGTTTTATTGATGTGATAATACTGATTCACCCCCCCCTCTCAGTATTATTTCCAACAATTAGGGCATGCGATAGGAAGACTAATGGAGAACTATTTAAACATGAGAAATGAATATTCATGTCTAAGCCATGGGCCCTTGGGGAAATCGACACATTGTATTGTGGTGAGAGGTGTTAGGGTGAGATGACATGGAGTTCCTAATGCTAGGCTCCTTCATTATAGCACTAAAATATTATAATATAAAGTGTTTCTTTACATGAAAATTCAAACCTTAGTGGTACCCAGGGATAGGATGAGGTGATAGAATGGAATGGAAAGGTGATGACATGGCATGTGGGTGGCATGACATAGTAGGTACGATGGCCCTTTTGGAGGTTGAAGTGACATCAAACCAAGTTACATGTCACATCATTGGGAGTTTCTATGTCTCGGGACCTTGAACCTTACCATGAAATGGTGTTTCCCTTGGGCTAAATGCACCCATTTTACTTGTATATATATTAATGATGTGACACTTCATTTGAACAATCAATAAAGATCATATATCTTCTATAGAATTCACTCGTAGAAGCAACGAAAGGAGGAAATAATTGAAGTTTGGAATTGGTTTTTGGCACAAATTTCTAGACAATTTGATTTTCAAACCTTGCTCAAGCAAATTTCTCCTAGAAGAAGAGTTGCTAGGTTTTCTCCCAAGTTTGGGTTTCCTAGAGAAAATTTGTTTTCTCTATTGTGCATGGTTACCGCTTTTCGATATTTATTGTTTATACTATTTTCACAACATTTTTGTTGATATTTCTTGTGCATAATTTCTTAATGATATAAATGGCATAAGAAGAATTAATTGAGGATCACTAGAAGTAATTATCAAATAAGAAAATTAATTTACTATCGTGCATCTCTGTGGAAAATTAAACAAAGCCACTAAAGTCAATGAGAATGACTTCATGTGAGGACTATTTTTTGATTTTGATTCGATGACATATTCAATAGTTAGATAAACGAGTCTATGGAGGGTCATTCTAGATCTATTTGAGTGTTGGCTAAAGCCAAATAAAGGTATTTTTGTGAGGGTCGTGAGTTTCGGGATGTAGGTGGGAAGCCTGGTCGTATGGCCAAGGGCCATAAATAGCCACCATATCTATGTTGTGGAGAAATATTATAGTAGACTTTTCATGAAGAATTTTTTTGAAGTCATAGTTATTGGAAGATAATAAATACTGAAGAAATTTCCTATATTTTCAGTTATTGCCATCAAGTGATGGTAATAAAAATAACATGGAACTCCCAAATCACCTAGATTTTTTATCTAAATTAGAAGTGAAGATAAATGGCATAGGTTATTTTGTTGATTTGATGTCAATTAAGTAACAAAATGGTATTCATGAGATTAGAGAAATAAATATACAATTCAAACATAAGCCTACCATTAAAACATACTTTGGATAAGTTTTACGTTCTCCATTTCAATAACCTGCATGTTTATGATGGTGATAATGATATCTATAAAAATTTTGATCCCGTGACAAGTATAGATAGTGAAACTAAAGTTTTTTAACCTATGTTTTATAATTTTCAACCGAAATATAATCCAACGAATCACAAGAGCTAGGTTGAAACCCTCATAAATGATGAAAAGGGCCATAATAGTGTTGTGGATGTTTTGAGTTAGCATACCTCTACTCGTTTCCCTAAAAGAAGAATCTATAACAAAGACATAGCGATGCATATTTAAGAATGCCATTTAGAACTTAACAAAACTAGTGGACCTTCTTCCATATGGTATGTCGAGGATTTTTACAAAGACTCATCATTCAAGAGTACTTGGCATCCCTCATTGTTGTAGATGGATCCAATATATGCTAACATTCTTATATCCCAAGAAATATATGGGAAATATTTGGTTTTGGAAGACATTACGGGGTTTCAACCCTTGGAATTAGCATTACAACTCATAATGTCTACTGGTATTATTTTCCAATTTTCACCCTATGCTGAGCATCCGATTGACCTCATAGCTTGATTGCGATTTACAAACTACAATGTTCAACTTGAAATCAATTGAGGTTTACAAGCCTACAAACCTATATTTTTCTGGTTATATTATGAAGGTTCAACTTATGGTGAAAACGTTTTTCACAATAATTTTCTATGTGGACATCAGAACCCGAAAACAGTTTCATATTTTTCTCTCACAAGTCAATCCCACACAAATTAAAGGTACACAAATCAGGATGATACCACTATTCTTGATATAAATAATACACCTCTTGACAAAGATATTTACTCAACGCATATGCCAACAACATGTGCCCTCAAATCATTGATAGAGGTGCATAGATATCCATGTGCGAATTATGGGCCCTTCAAAGATCACCTCACTATATCTTGGATTTACCTTGCTTGAGGTTTGATAGTCTCATGTTCAAGATGTTGAAGAAAAATCAATAAAATTATGTTCAATACTTGTGAATTCAGGTCATGAATACTATCAAGGTGTAAAACCTATCGCAACTTGTCACAGATTCATCTCTGAGATTTTCCTTCAAGGTGTTACAAAATTGATGAAGAGATATTTTGGAGTATACAAAGAAAGAATTGAAGTTCTGCATATGATGTTGAGGAAGAGGACAAACAATTCAATATCGATAAGATTGCAAATGGATTTTAGTGATCTCTACAAATAGGAAAGGAACAGGAGGGAGTTGAAAAATCCATACAATGCCTAACAGGTTCCTTCTACATCAAAAGATAAGTACTTCATAATCTTCTCCCTTGATTACTATTATTTATATTACTTGGTTAGGCCGTTCTCATTATATTTTTTCTTAGTCATAATTGTTTCTACCATGGCTTATTGAATGCGGTTTGAAAATACATCATGAATGTTTCCAAGCAATGATTTTGGTAGCAGATGACAACATCAGAAAGAAGAAAGCAAGGATTGTTACAAGAGGATTCTCCTAGTAAGAGGTAGAAGCAAGAGGGAGTAGTAGTGACGAAAGGACTTGCTAAAGTGATAGAGGAAGCAAAATTAGTAATAATATTTGCTTCCATGACAAAAGGAGAAGCCAAGAATACCACATGAATACCTTCTTTAGAAGACAAAAGGACATGGCTAGGCTACTTCATCCTAGACATGATAGAAAGATTAGAAAGAGAGTTCTAGTACGTATACATAGATGGGTAGATGGTGGACATAATTCCAAATTGATCTTAGTATGATGTTAAATGAATCCCTCATTAGAAGGGAATGATGAGGTATTAAAATTATTTCATTGACCATATCTTGCATCCATAAAGGAGTTTGACCATGAGAGATGGGTACATTCACCTATGAATCTAGAAGGACTTGGCTAGGTCATAAAGGACTTTGACTAGATAGATGAATGGCCAAAGAAAATTACAGGGGAAATTATAAGATGTACTCACTTGGTAATATAGGAGCACTTGGCTGGGTCATAAAGGATATTTACTAGAGCTGAATGACCCAAGGAAATTATAGAATTGGATGGATCTTATTTCGAGAATCCAAAAGGACTTGACTATGAAAATGACTTGTCTAGGATGAACAAAGGATATTTATGTAATTCACCTTTGAAGCTGCAAGGACTAGGCTTCCATAAGGACTAATTTTTGTGATAAGGGACTTTGACAAGAAAGGTGAATGGTCCAAAGGAAAATTCTCTCCTAAGAAGCTAGAAGGACTTGGTTATGAGAAGGACTTGGATAGGTCATAAAGGACTTTGATAATAGGAGATTGATACATTTTCCTAAGGAACCATAAGCGAATTTGTTCAAAATTTGTAGATACTCACATGAATATTAGGATTTACATGACACACTTGAGGATGGAGTTATCTATAGATCTGCATCACCATGACAAGCTTATAAAATTTTATTAAGGAAGGAGTAATTTTAGTTAATTTAAGAAAAATTTGTTGTATCCAAGGATATTGCCTCTCTCAATAAGAGGGAGTGTCTATTTTTTTATGTAACATCGAGAGGTATTCCTACATGCCAAGAGGCCACCTCATTAAACCTACAAAAATGTGGAAACTAAAAAAAATAAGTTTTATTTTTGGGTTTCATGTAGGCTCAAAGTGGACAAGTCGGCCCCACCATGAAAGGATGTGTCCTTAGCGTTAATGCACCCATTGAAATTGTACATATATAGATTAAATGACACTTCATTTAATCACTCACTCATGATCATGTCTCTTATATAGAAGTAACTCATGGGAGCATATAAAGGAGGAAATAATTGAAGTTTGGACTTGGATTTTGGCACATATTGCTAGACAATTTGATTTGGAAACTTTGCTTAGGAAAAATCCCCCCCTAGAAGATGAGTTGTTATGTTTTCTCCCAAGTTTGGGTTTCCCAAGAAAAAAAAATTGTCTCTATTATCCATGGTTGTCTCTTTATTATCTTCAATGTTTCTATTATTTCTTTTGCATTACTATTGATATTTTCTATGTATAATTACTTAATGATATTAGTGCCACAACACGAATTAATTGAAGATCATTAGAAGTAATTATCAGCGTAGAAAAATAATTTTCTACTTGTCATCTCCATAGAAAATCCAATATTCTCCCAACACTTTACAACAATATGTACGTCAAAGGGTCCCAGATCTTGAAAATTTCTCACTATGGTAATGCACGTGGTAGAGGTGGCCATAGTTAATAGAGTCAGGGAATGGGAATAATTACCATTAGGTGACATCAATAATTTCCATCCAATCCCAAAGGCTTGGCATGAGTTTACCATTGTGGGCTCAAAAACTCTTATAACGTAACTTAGTTACAGAACTAGGTTAAGGATTAGTCTTGTGAGGCCCAAAGCGAGGGGGATAATGTGGTTAGTGGTATGGGGGAAATAAATTGCAAATGTTGATTATGTGGACCTATCAAGCAAGGTAGAGTTCTCATTTGGGTGCCATGTGGATGCCACATGGCAGCACCTACTCATGTTGAAATGATTTATTATCCAACCCTTGGACAACCATAAATTTTCATTTGCAAGTGAAATTGAGATAAAAAAAAATTTATCATAAATCTCTCGATGACATGGTTGTGATGGTAGTGTTAGTTTTTAGTTTTGAGGAAGTAAAAATTTAAATAATTTTGTTACCTCATTTTGATAATGAGATCTTGGAAGGTGAGTTAAATGAAAGTAGCAACTCCCATCTAGCTTGGGTTATCTAGGGGGGTGGGTGGTAATGTTACATGACCATGTTTAAATGCAAAAGAGTATATTTTTCATCTTATTTCTATACTTCTCTCCCATAAGGTGCAAGGGAGTACCATTTTGGAGTCATTGAATCATATTTTAATTTTAATTGGGCCTCAATTATACCCTAAATCATATCGATTATAATAATTTATTTACCATTCAAGTGTGTCCTTGCCTATGTCTAAACACTAGAACATACCAAGAACTATTTGAACATATTCATTGATCTATCAATCTTTCACTTCATTTTTTTAGCAATAAATTGAACACATACAAAGTGAAACGATTTTCAATAGTTTAGAATATACAAAGATGATGCCCTTTTCATATCATAAATCATGTGGAGTATTATTAATTTGGAATTTTTCCAAAAGGTATGACAATGAATTTGGAAAGACCGATGTTTTCTTTCTTAACATCTAAATAAAATTCAATTTCATATTCACTTATACCACTTATGTTATAATTTTTTGTTGTGGTACATTCTACTTGTCACTTATCCTCAAGTAATCCTATCTTGGTCTGTGGTGAAGTAAAATTCTAAGTGTGAACACAAGCAATTCCTCTAGCCCGAGAGTGGGTCTATCCACAAACAAGACATTCTATTGAGGATTTCCTTAGCTTAGAACTAATTAAGAGGGCCTACCTCCTATTACGCTTATCTTGTTTAGTGATGACCTTGCTTCTTCAGTCCAGTTATCTCCTATTTCCTTCTTCAAGCACCTGAAATAAGTAAACATGAACAAACAACAACCATGATAATAGACAAATTGCATGCAACCTACTTAACAAGTCAAAAAGAATTAAGCCATAAACATGTGAGATGACATATTATGTAGGAAATAAATTGATAGTTACATATATATTAATTCAAGAAGAGATTAAAATTGTTGTCTTGACGTTGTTGTTCTCCTCTGATAAATTCGGGTTCCCACACACTTCCATTAGCATTGCATGATGGCCTCAATAGTGGTAGTTTTAAGGCTCTTCCATTTAGTCTTCACACTAAACCAAATTCACACTTCTCCCTCACACATAACTAGAAAGCTACAACTATGAATAACTTGTTGATTACTCCACAATCAAAACTTCAACTAGAGCCTAATTAGAACTAGCATGTGCTTGTGAAAAATGGAGGTTTATATAGCATGGATGGAAGGGAGATAGTTCCTCTTCTCATGGGAGAAGGTCTTATCTCTTGATGTAGTTCCATCCTAATAGGGGAAAGGAGCCCAAACTGATCTCCTCGAATCCATCCGGCATAAGCATTTACCAGAATTTCGTTATGAAGATTCTAGAGCTGGAAGCTTTGGTCCTTATTTAAAAAACTTTCCGAAAGAGGATTAGCGCGACTGGAAAAAGGCTCAGTCTCTACATACAACATTAGGGAAAGTTTTAATCCCTACATATCAGCATGAGGAGGACATGGGTCATTAGCGTCGGTCTTGTAAACTGGGAAAAAAAAATAATTGGGAAAATGAGGCAAAGGGGAATTGTTCTGCTCATGAAGAGGGACACAACGAGAGTTTCTTCATGAAGGGAAAGCATGTATGGTTCATTGTAGAGGTCCTCTAGGACCATGGAATGGGGAGTACAGGGATAGTGGCAAAATGTTGTGTAATATATTCCCCCTAAACTGTGAAGTCCGAACTAGAGTGAGGGGCGAAATGCTTTATGAAGCAGTGCAGGGAACCAAAGTCTGTCATCGGAAAACCTGCAAGCAAGTACATATACATATACATAAATGAGAACTATGTCAAATGATACATGAATCATGGTATGGATGTAGCGATCCAGAGAATTATCATGTAAATGTATCCAGGTATGGGCGTAACCATTTGATAAAGGGGATCAGATCAAAACCAAGGTATGGTTGCAGCCATCCAATAATGAGAAGGATCACATATGACAACTCATGGTATGGTTGCAACCATCCATCTCGGAAAGGCATGCATATTAGTACAATCATGTCACATCACATCGCAACCTGGACTTGTGTAATTTGAGTCCAGGGTCTTGTGCTCCAACACAACCCAATCAAAGTACAAATTCTAACATGTGAATAGATGTGTTGACATTGAACATGCTAGAAAATAGTGTGAGAGAAACCACCAATAATGACAATGGTCCACAAGGTACTATTAGCACAGTTAATAAAATGTGAATAAAGGGACTGAAGTCAAACAACTGAGAAATCACTCGATCGAAAGCCAATGATTTGAACTTGTCATCGAGTGCAAAGAACTTGCCATTAGGGCATGCAAGCTCTAAGGTACTTGAAGGGGATTTTCTCAGTCAACTTCTTGGATAATGAGCTGAACTCGACAGGAATCAATTGTGTCGAAGGACGGCCATGACGTATCGTAGACCATCGACATGAGACAAAGGGATGCAAAATGATTTTGGATGATACAGAGAATGAGGGGTAAGTGTAACTATAGAAGGATGACTCTTGAACATATCAGCGACATGACTCGAAGTTTGGCATCTTTTGGATCCATAGGATCGGTGGTCATGATGGCATGGCAGAGATCAAATGGAAGGGAAAAATAAACAGCCCAACCCAGGAAGGTCGAAGATGAAGTGAGGATATCCGAACCTGACACAAAGCAGAAAGTGTCATGTTCAAGAGTGAGTTTCCAACACGACTAATCGACTTTCCAAATTTCCCCCTACCATTTCTAGAATGTACCCCAATTATTTTTTATCGCAAGCTTGAAGGGGATAGCATGTGCTTGCACTGTAAGTCCATCCTTTGGTTGAATCCAACCTATTAAGTTTAACGCGACTTAGGAAGGAGAAGCTCATGTTCGTCATAATGATGAATCCGATCTCCTTTAATATTTTAACGAGTCCAAAAAAGGTGAACCTCGGTATCTTTTTCATATTTGGAGATTTTGAAAAAGACATGGAAAAGAAAACTCCACATGGTCCCTTTTCATACATTTGTGTCTCTTGAGCTCGAAAAGGTAGAAAATGATACTCGAGAGAACTGCTTGACCATTTCAGTTAAGGAGTACCTTTTTCGTAAATAGTGCATCCCAACCCAAAAAAGGGGTAAACATATACAAGGCACGTGATGTTTTGCATCTATTAACGAGTTCAAAACAACAAGAGATCAACAATATTTTCTTGTTTAAAGAGTCAGAAAAGAGCTTGAAAGTAGACTCATTTTTATTCTCTTTAATGAGTTAAAAAGGGAAAAAATACTTGCCAACCTTTTCATATTTTATGAGTCAGGAAAGAGCTTAAAGATGACTCATCCTAGAGGAACGAGTGGTATAAAGGGTAGCAACTAGTTTCGGTTATAGAGAAACTACTCAAAAAATGTAATGGTCAAGAGGTTGGCTAATAAAACCACTCATTGTTGTGGTTCCTTAGGAAAGGAAAAACAACCAAGTGAAAGCATATGATCATCCAAAGAGATGGTGGCGATGAAATGAAACAACCAAGGCTCATCTAGTAGAAATTAGCTGATAAAAACAACAATTGTGAGATGTAAATTGGGCGTGGGTTCATTTTTACACAAGCCTGAACCATGGAGAACACTGCTACGATTCGGTTTCATGTTTACAGAAGCATGAAATGAAAAACTATGCTTGCTATAATTTTGCATGCCCCCATCATAATGACTCAATCAAGGTACATGCCCCCCAAGCTTCATTTAAGTCAATTAGGTTGATGGAATGAAGGTTCAGTTTCAAGATCCAGGAAATATTCGACTGGGATTTTACGAGATCTTAATCAAATATTGGATTTGGAAAAGGGAGTTGTTTCAGTTTTTAACAAGGTTGATACACGAAAAAACTATCCTCGGACATCTTGATTCATTTTTTAACGAGATTACCTCAAGATAAGGAGCTATTCCGATCCCTTTTTTCATTTTTTAACGAGGTTAACATAAGATTAGGAACTATCCTCATCACATATGTTCCTGAGCCATATGAGAACATGGCTCCAAAAGGTCTTCAGTAGATGGAAGAACCACGCTCTAGGAGTAATACATGTCAATTGGTACTATAGATAGATCAGGTTCCAATGCCCCCAGTACATAATGTACTATACCATCTATGTGATCATCAGTAGATGTGGAGATAGAACGACTAGCAACATAATTGACTTGTGGCAGGGAAGGTACTACTTTCAAACAAGAGCTGATAGGGGACGATAGTTGCAAAGGAGGCACCTATTGACCAATGAATTACAGTTGATCAATAGACACAATTATCCCTTCTTGTGGAAAACAAACCACACAGAAAAGTGAAGAAACAAGAGCTCCCATGACATAAACATAATCACATGCAAAGAGAAGATTGAAATCTAAGGGACCTTGGACTACCATCATGTCTATATAGATGGTCTTTCATCCCAAATTAATAGGGATCTTCAGAAGGATCCCTAAGGGCTGATTGGTTCCTCCATTGGAAGCCAATAGATTCTGGGTGACAGGCACAATTTGTGGGGAACCCAAAACCTGCCAAGTAATAGAATACATGATGCTAAGAGATGTGACTTCATCTAATATAGTGCCATTTACTACCATATTATAGGGTTGTACTGTGATCTGGAAAGGCACATAAGATGGAAGGCGGAAAGTAGTCAATTGACTCCAATCAAAAGAGACAACATAACTACTTGGTGGGGGTATCATATGATTGTCCCCATGCTTTGTAGGAATAGGAGAAGGACTCTCATGAACAACCACAATGGGAGGGTAACTCCTTGATTCATGAGAATCTGAGGAGACGAGAATAACACGAACTGTATGATCACCACTCTCTTCCGGAACAAAGTGATCAACTGGTTGTGGGACCAAGTTGAAACTCTTTTTGACCAATTGTTGGTCGAGAATAGACACAAGAGAGTCTCACTTAGGAAGAGAAGGATAGACAAGAGATGAATCTAAGTCAATCTCTTTACCAATCGGGAGAGGGTCAGAAGAAAGCTTCTCATAACCAACAGGAAGTTGGGGTTGAGGAGCTGCGAGGTATTCCAAAACTTTGGAAGCTTTATGCATAGGAGGACAAAGGTGAAGAAGATGCTCTCCTTCACATAACCTACAAGGGAATCTAATCTTACCTTTCCTCTTACCATCACTAGATGAAGGTGTAGCATCCACATGATCTCCAGAGGTTGACGGGAATGGTTGATTCAGGTCTTGAGACCATGCCTCTAAGACTCTAGGGATGCCAGGACAATCTCGAAGGAGATGGTCACCCTTCCATAGCTTGCAAGGGAATCTAACCTTCCATGGGGGATCGGAAGGTTTGTCGACTCGAAGTGCATTTATAGTAATAGCTACATTGTTGGCCTCTTGCTTATCTGACTTATTATTCTTTGTATTCTTCTTCTTCTTCTTATCCTCCTGGTTACTAGATTGGAAAATTTCATGAGGCAAAGTAGAAGAGGAATGTGAAGAAATAGGGGAAGAATGTGAGAGGTCAACTTTAGAATAAACGTGATGTGATTCAAATGAAGGAGATGTTTGGGTAGGATTCAGGATGCTCGGAACCATTGAGGTCGAAAAAAACCAGACAGGTAAATCAATGGTTAACACACGAAGGGACAACATCGCCATATAAGGAGCACCAACATTTCCAAAAGAAGGAAAAGGACCGGGATTCCCATTCGAGGGGAATCCTTACTGGTGGACTCTGGAAATTTTTCCATTGGAAACGGCCCTAAAGAATCACTAAGGAAGATAACTTTAACTAGGAATATTTCGTGGGTAGTTAATTTTAAGACAGTGAAATAAAAATTTGCCTTTTCATATTTTAAGAGTTGAGAAAAGGATGAAAGGTGACTGTAGTCACTTTTAGATTTGAAATGAGCTCGAAAGGACAAGCGCTCACATATATATTATATTTAAAGAGCCAAAAATATCAAAACGACTTCTAGGGATAATCTAAGCAAAATGATTACCAAGTAACCATGAACTGCCAAATACGTCCCAGTGAGACGATAAGTATGGGCAGACAATCTCCTTGAATGCTGTGTTTGGTGTATCACATTTACAAAGCAGCAGAGTCAGCTTCCTATGGATAAAGGATTGCAGCCTAGAGGGGTCTCCCTTTATATACTCGACAATAAGGGGAGCACAAGTCTGTACTAGCGATGTCTAGTGTTGAAGCTAATGACAACTATTAGGTTTAAAGATGCTAGAACACGTCTCTAGCCTAGACCTTCTAGATACTATCGTTAGGTTTCAATTGTGCCTTAGGTTAGTTGAGTTCATTTTAAAGTTTTTCTTGAATTATGTCTCGGTTTTTAGGGCTTAACGATGTGACTCGAAAAGTCCTAAATACAGCTAAATGAGACAAGACTCTTTCAATTCGATGAATTGTCTACACTAGAGAGTGTAGTAAACACAATCAAATGAAAACTACCAAGAAACTGAAAGCAAAATGATTTTTCACTACTTCACTTTTTGAAAAAATGAACTAATGAAAAATTCATTCCAATTCCTAGATTTTTCCATTAAGTGCACTTCAAATAGTCCTTTCAAAAGTAAAGAAAATTCTTTTTCTTTTTCAAATTAAAATGCAACTCTTAGTCTTGAGTTTTACTAACTAACATAACATATCGATGAGGCAATAAGAGTCACGTACTTTTCATGAAATGACAAAATGAATTTCTCATAAAACATTTCAATGAAAAAGTTTTCAAGACAATCGATTCTCAAGCAAATGAAAAACACAAAAAGAGAATCTCTTTCAAACTGATGAGGCAATGACTCTACCAAAATCAACACAATAAATGTGATCTATGCCAGAAAAGAGACGTTTAGATAAGAAAATGAAACTTTTCAAACTTGTGTGATGGAGACCAAAGTAGTAAGAGGACTATAAATTAAATGCAAGGAGTAAATTCACCAACAACTTGACTCACTAAGTTCACAATCAGTTGAATGAATGAAAACCTATATGCCCTAGGGCCACAAATGATCAAAGGACCCAAGAAATCAAGAAAAAAGAGGGCAAGTCAACAAGCAGATAAGCCAAGTGAAATGCAGTTTTCCAGTCATGGAGAAGACATTCTAAACAAGTTACAAGGTAGAAATCAAGAGAGCAAGACACACTAGACAAGATTTGGGGTGAACCCTAATCTTCACCTATAGGCATTGGCGTGACTTCATAGCTGACAACAAGCACCATAAGGGGAGTTGGCATGGCTGTTTGTGAGAATATCACGCTGGTCGACGTGACTATCAGCGAAAAAGTGCGTTGAGCGAGGATGCAAAGAAAAAAATAAAGATTTTAAAAGCCTGAGACGAGACTTGCTAATGTCGATTTTAGACCCAAAGCAGTAAACAAAGAAAAAAAGACAAAACTAAAGGGAAATGGAAAAACTAGGAAAGTTCACACAAAACCATGAAATTTCAAGAAAGCAAACAAAAGAATTGGTGTCTTGAGTAGAGTCACGAATTTGTGGTCAAGTAAAATTTTAAGTGTGGATAAAAACAATTGCTCTAGACCGAGAGTGGGTCTAGCCACAAACAAGACATTCTATGGAAGATTTACTTAGGTTAGAACCAATTAATAGGGACTATCTCTTAGTACACTTATCCCATTTGATGATGACCTTGCTTCCTCACTCCACCTATCTCCCGTTTCCTTCTTCGAGCAACTAAAATAGGTAAACAATAGAAAACAACAATCGTGATAATAGACAAATTGCATTCAAGAAACATTAATCCATAAACATGCGAGATGACATATTATGTAGGATATCAATCAATAGTTTCATATTTATTAAATCAAGAAGAGACTACAACCGTTGTCTTGATGTTGTTGTTATCCTTTAAAAAATTTGGTTTCCCACACACTTTCTTTAGCATTCCATGATTGCCTCAACAATGGTAGCCTTAAGGCCCTTCCCTTTAGTCTTCACACTAAACCAAATTCACACTTCTCCCTCACACACAACTAGAAATCTACAACTATGAATAACTTGTTGATTACTACACAATCAAAACTTCAACTAGAGCCTAATTAGAACTAGCTTGTGCTTGGGAAAAAGGGAGGTTTATATAGCATGGATGGAAGGGAGATAGTTCCTCCTCTTATGGGAGAAGGTCTTATCTCTTAACGTAGTTCCATCCTAATAGGGGAAAGGAGCCCAAATTGACCTCCTCGACTCCATCTAGCCTAACCATTTACCACACTTCCGTTAGGCTCCCTATTTAAAAAACTTTCAAAAAGAGGATCGGTGCAAGTGGAAAAAGGCTCAGTCGCTTCAGTTGGCGCGCGGGACAGTTGTAACCCATGCATCTCGGTGCGAGAAGGACATGGGTCATTAGTATCAGTCTTGTAAATTGGGAAAAACATAATATTTTTGGGAAAATGATGCAAAGGGGAATCGTTCTGTTGATGAAGAGGGACACAACGGGAGTTTGTTCATGAAGGGAAAGCATGTAGGGTTCACTGTAAAGGTCCTCTAGTATCATGGAACGGGGAGTATATGTATAGTGACAAAATGTTGTGTAACACGGTCCATTCACTGGTAATTAATGAACCCATACAAAATAAAATTGAATTTCAGATTCACTTATAACACTTATGTTATCATTTTGTGCTTTGGTAACTTCTACTCATTACTTATGTTCAACCAAGCCCCTCCTCATCAATTCATTACTAATTAATGAATACATTACATGACTAGTTAATTAAACATTAATCACACCATTTGTCACACCTATACGACTCACTTGCATTGATTAATTTGTGTCAAAAGTAGAATCAACCATTTGCATTATATAATTTATGCCACAAGTTGCATCAACCATGTTCTCAATTTGCATTATTAGTTTTTCTTGCCTCTTTTTTATTAATTTTAGTTAAAGTGATTTGATGAGTTTATCCATCAAATGAATTTTCTATGACAATCAACCTCCAAATTATACAATTCATGTGAGAAGTCTTGTCGTTATTTAATTTCCTCACATGTTGGATACTTTAAGAAGCCAAACACCCAACCAAATCAAATATTAGTACCCTATTGTTTTACATGGTTAGAACCCTCAAAGGGGGAAATATTCCATGGCCTCAAACAACATGGCCACTTAAGTAAGGATAAGAAAAATATTGTGTATAAGAGTTTATAAAAAATTATTTTTGGAAAATGACCCTCCATGCTTTCTAATTAGACATCATTGGTAAATCAAGTGTTATGTCATTGATTTAATATAACCAAAAGTATTGAGGAGAACATGAACGATTGAATCATTTTATTTATATACCATATATAAACATTAAATTATGTAGCCATAAATGAATTCTAATGAATACTAAATAAAAATAATTTTACCTAAAGGCACATTAGATGAAATTGATCTCAACCAACTCCTAAGTGTCTAAATATTCAAGAAACATCACTTAAGAACAACATGGGATAAGATTGAAGGATTTACAAAAGTAACAGAGAAGGAAAAGAAGAGAAGCATTAGTGCATATTCCTCCTTACTCTCCCTGATGACAACTTCCTAAACTCTTAACATACGGTTAAGTTTGGACATTTCACTTTTGTAAAAGTCTTTGTGAAAATGTCTATAAATTGATCATCTATAGGAAAAAGAATACTTTGAGAATATCTTTTTATATAATATTTCTAATAAATTCCATGTGTAGATCTATATGTTTGTTGCAGTAATGTTGAATCAAATATTTCGTGATCTTAATGGAACTTTGGTTTCCAAACTCTAAAAAGGACCTATCATAGCCACAAGTCTTCTTGGATTGCATTAGTTGATGCTAAATTCTCTACTTCATTTGAATAAAGATAAAAACCTTGTTATTTATGAGAAACATGAGCGATACATATAGAACCAAAACTAAAAACATAGCTTGTAGTAGACTTACAATCGTTAGGATTATTGGCCCAATTGGAATAAATGAAAGCAAAGAACAAAGGAGCCCCCCTTGACAATAATGTTTCCAAAACTTATTTATACCATGGATATACTCAAGTTTCATTTTTGCTACTTCCTAATTTCTCCTACATGGTGCTTTCATGGGGTGTTTGCACATTCCAAACCTTATGTATTTCAACATTTCAATATGAACCATACTTAGTTCTCTATGCTGATGTGCATCTAAAAGGTTTTCTTCCTTTGAAAATAGGTACAAAATCCCAAGTATTGTTCATCATAATGGAATGATGCTCTTTATTCATTTCTATGTCCTAATATTGATGTTTAAAAGCTTATGCAAGTGTTTAAATATCATGAATATTTCCTACTTGAGCCAAAAAGAAAAGGAGCCTCACTAGAATTGTGAATGTGTATGACACTAGTATCTAGAATCTCCAACCACTTCTTATGTTGTATGAATCCATGTAGGAAATTATAATGATAATTTAATTTCATTTTCATAAGACCCAACCGAAGGAAGGTTAGTATCCAAAGTTGGATTTTCATCCTGAATATAATGATATAAATAAGAAACCATAATAGGATCAATAATATAAAGAAAATATGGAACATATGTCAAAGATGGATTATAGAATAAAAATGTCCTAAATGTAGAATTAAGCTTGCATGCTTGGATATTTTCATCAAACTTACATCTCCCCCAATAATAATTTCATTTGAATGAGGTTAAAGAAGTGTATAACATTTTACTTATTTACATAAAGTGCATACTTCTCACATTTAGGTTGTAGAAATTTACTTTTCTCGTCATGAATTTGAGCTCATGTTTTACTACCAAACACAGAAATGTGGCTTATATCTTGTTCACTCTTAGTCCATGCTACTTCCAATGATATATTTTTTAAACCATTATGTGGGACTGTGATTTACTTTGTAATTGGAATCATCAATAGCTTCTAGCAAATAATGAAGACTTAAATAAATACCCCCTCTAACGCTATAAATTGTGAATTTGTTAACATCTTTTCCTCGATGATAATTTGAAATTGTCAAACTTGTACAACGTAATTATATCATCAACATTTTCAATTTCTAAAACATAGTCTTTCATTGTTTTATATTCACCAAAATGAGTGATTTGTATATTTATATAATCTTAATAGAGAAAATTTGGATATCTATTTCTACTTGCATTGATAGGCGCATTCTATAACCTAGTATGAGGGAAATTTGTGATTCCATCAATGCTCAACATGGTGTCTACATGTGTCCCTCTTAAAATAATAATAAAATATTTGCTAAATAGAAAACTAATGTTGACTATAATAAAAAATAAAAATGAATATGCTTATTAATTAACTTTAATTAAAAGAATTATAAAACATCAATAACCCCAACCTCATTTTTGTCACTATGGTCACTCATTTTATTGTTGATGTTACAACCTGATATGTTAAAGATATTTCACTCACTCTTAGTCATAAATAAAATATTTCGATATGAACATTAGATAATATAGTTTAATATCAACTTTAAAAATAGATTAAATAATTAAAAATACAAGAATGTGTGAGTAAGATGTTCAAACCTTATACTTTTAAAGATTATTTCAACACGTGATTTAAACAAACTATTTAAATATTTAAATAAAATATCAAGTACCTCTAAATAAGAATAATAAAAACGATATTCGTAATTCATTCATATAAAATAAATATTCAATATATCAAATATTCATAATAATAAAAAAATTCAATATGAGTCATCAATAAAATATTTTAATATGTATAATTAGTTAATATTTACATA
Source organism: Pinus tabuliformis (assembly GCA_031772625.1). Classification (NCBI taxonomy): domain Eukaryota; kingdom Viridiplantae; phylum Streptophyta; class Pinopsida; order Pinales; family Pinaceae; genus Pinus; species Pinus tabuliformis. The sequence goes on from CM062817.1 coordinate 1,763,555,543, forward strand.
TATTTAAAGATTATTAATAGAAAAATATATAAATTTTAATTTGGGCATGTTGAAGACCCGAAAATCGGGTCGACAACAAGGGGGATACCCACCCGGTCCGGACCTTGGTTGGCAGCTCCTTATCTGTTTGGTATAGCGGGTCTGACTGGGGATAATGGGACCAGTTTCCCAATCTAAGGGGTGTGTGTGTGTGTGTAGAGTTGAATGATGCTGATCTAGGAGTGTTTTAAGCTAATTTAATTCAAACTTCTAAGCTAACTCTATGCTATTGTAATCTAATAAAGGAAAAACAACACATCTAATCTACACTAACCCGGGGTGTATTTCTTCTATTATGCGATCTAAAAAGATTTCAAACAATAACTGGTAATAAAGATCATTCAGCTATCATAAGAATAGAAATCAATTAAGATAAACCATTCTGCATAAAAAGTTAGGCAAAACAGTTGTGAACAGCATATCGCATAATAAGTTATTCATATATCAAGCACAAATAAATGACTCCACCGTACAAAAGTGCCAAATGGTAACCCACACATTCATGCATTAACGTATAAACAACTGAAACTGCATATCACTTTAAGAATATGAACAGAAACAGGTCAAGAGATAAAAGTACCATTTATGACTGGTTCCACTCATAAGCTTCAAGCAATAACGATTTATCTCTACTTGTTCTAACATCTACTAAGAGTACAAAAGTGCAACATCAGTAGCAGACATTAAATGCAAACATTGATAAATCGCGATCCATCCATTCACCAAAAACCACCTCCGAGGGTGCAAAAGTGCATGTTCTGAGGACAAGTTTTTTGAAAAATTTCCGAACCCTTCTCTAAATGCCTGAGAAGGGTTTAAATACTGCTAACTAATTAATCTTAATTACATAAATTTAGGACACGGTTTCAAATGACCGCCCTTCTACTAAAGCAAATTTATTTCTAAAAATTAAATCTAATTTCTAACCGTTTCTGTATTTGCTCCTTAGTGTCGTAAGCAATGCAACATTCGCCTGGGAAGAGTCGGCTGGTTGTCTTCTTCTTTCGTTTGAGTTACGAAAATAGAAACAACAAGAGCTGGCACCGCTTTCTGACAAACTAGAAGATATTTTCCTCTAACTCGGTGTATTCGCTGTGTGTATTCTTGGTAATAACCCAAATTTCTCCCAAACTGATTGTGTTGTTGCTATTTCACTTTCCGGCCTTGCGAATGACTGAATAAGTTAGGGACTTTGCTCTCTGAACAATTTTCTGTATTGAAAGCTACTTCTGTTCTTTGTTCCAGGATTTTCTGGTGCATTTTCCCTCTTTAGCGTTTTTCTTTTTGCTTTACCTAGTCTAAGCTTCAGGATCTTTTGTGAACATGTTGCTTCTGTGTGCCTTTGACTCTGAGTCTTGGATAGTCTATTTCCATCAGTCTCTGTTGAGTGATACTCTGGAATCTGCGGTCCTGCTGCATGCGGCATCCATTTGCGAAGGCATTTCTTCTCTGTTCTCCGAGTATTGACGCTTTCCCCTTTTCCTTAGATGTTTCCTGCACATTGATTTATATTAGTTGTTGTCTTACAGTTTACGCAAAGGAAAAGAGTAACGACGAAAAGATTGACATGAAAGCTTTAAGCTCTAATGAATGCATAATCATGACACTCATAATGAACTGACTCTTCGAAAAACACAACACAATCCTTCTCGGATACTTTGGCGTACAATCATTAATTTCTTTTTAGGTGCGCGCCCAATTTTGGTCTGCAGACAGCTTTCCTAGAACGTTGTGTCGAGGAAATTTTGTGATGAGTGATTTCTGTGACTCGCATCGCAGTGTCGAGGATTGCGTCATTTAAGATGTATCATCGCATGAATTGGTGATCGCATTCATCGCAAATCGCTGATCGCAGTATTGCAGATCGCAGTATCGTAGATCACAAATTGCAGATCGCAGTATCGCAGATCGCAGTATCGCAGATCACAGTTAATCATAATCATTGTGTGTTGTTTATGCGATGTTGCGATATGCGACGTCGCATATCGGCCGTCGGCGATTCCTTAAGTTTTTCATTTGAGAGTGCTTCACAATATAAGCGATGCGATGAATTTCGCGTCGCTTCTTCGCAGCTTATTATGCGCATAGGAAAATGTCTCACTCTCTTCTCGCGATGCGATATAGCTTTTAGGGAGTTAAAATACAAAATTTTTTGATAAAATGTTTTTTTGGATTTTTGTTAAGGGTCCCCATTTGCTTGGTGTTATTGCTAATACCAATCAAAGAGGGGGGGTGTTGGTGACCACAACAATGGCGATTCACTGTGAAGAACCAGTTATCTCTATTTTTCTATTGAATTCTAACTTCCGAAGCAGAAAAGTTTTCATATGTCTAAATTTTGTTATGGACAGATAGAGTATATTACGCCTTTTCCTAGCACTGATACTTTGTCTCAACCTTTTCATATTCCAATCGTTTGTTTCCTCAGGCTTAGTCCTTGTACTTATACCAGACACTACTTGGTCTTTTAAAGATAAAATAAGGTCTCCTCTGCGTGCCGGCTTTTACAATATGCTCATTTGTCGTAGGTAGAGCCTCTGCTGCCCGCAAGCGTCCATAGCCTCGACAGGGTTACCTGTTTATCCAGCAATGATCCTTTATCCTGCTTGAGGTTATTTACAACATTTCAGAGGAAAACCCTTTTTGACACTTTTTCCTTTTTTATTCTCTAAAGAACAATGTCTTGGTTTGGTGGCCAAATTATGACACAGTCATTCACTTGATTTACACTTTTGCTGAACAAGCTGGCTCGTGATGAGACCCCTTGTCTTTTGATTGCAACAATCTTGAGTCGTTGCCCTATTTTGGTAGACAGTATTGGCAAAGTCAGCAAGTTATAATATCTGTGATCATGATAAGCCGGCTCGTGATGAGACCTCTTATTCTTTGAGATATAGCGTTTTCCAGGATTGTTCCTCTAAATGTTGCGATTTCCTTTAGCAGGGAGGAAGTCATTGTCTTTCCTTAAGAAAGCTCTGGACGACAATAATAGAGTTTGAAAGCAGCAGCCTTACAGAGAATATTTATTTTATTATTGATACCTTTCATTGTGCTGATATAAAACAATTTTTTACCAAAAGGTTTCTTTCATCAAATTTTTGAAGTTGAAACTAGCATCAATGTTTAGGCTAAAGTTAACTCTACCTGTCAATAATAAAAATCAGATCTTTTGAAAATTTTTGCTACTTGTACAAGTGAAAATCTCAAAATATGATAGAGAATTGGTGTCCTTTTCATGAACCCTTTTAGTGACCATATACAACTGGTTTTATTCATAAGAAAGAGAAAACAAATAAAAACTAAAACTATCCTACAAAAAATAGAAGAGTGATCTTCTATGGAAAATATTTTTTAAGAATCTGTCCATTAACAGGCAAAGAATCTCTTCTACCTGTTAAATCCTGCAACACAAACGTCGATGGGCCTATGACTTCTACAATCTGAAAAGGACCAAGCCACAGTTTCTGAAATTTCGTATGTTTGCCCTTTTCTTCATGAGCCTTATCCCATTTCAAAACTAAATCTCCCATCTGAAAAAATTTTCTGGTCATTATGCTTGAGTCAAAAGAGGATTTTATCAGCGCTTGGTGATGAGCATGGGTTTTCTTAGCTTGTTCTCGTCGTTCTTCTAATTTAATTATTTCCATTTGTCTTAGTTGTATGGAGGAGGTAGGTACCTCATCGATGTGTTGTACTAAAGATAAAGAGGGAATGACTAAGTGAGTTGGAAGAACCACTTCATTCCCATAAACTAAATTAAAGGGAGAAGTGCCGATTGAAGCTTTCTTCGTTATTCTATCCGCCCATAAAGCATTTACCAACGCTTTGTGCCAATTCTTTTGGTTTTGATCGACTGTTCTTTTAGTAATCCTAATCAGGTTTTTGTTTGTTCATTCAACCAATCCATTACCTTGCAGATAGTAGTTGGCCAAATATTTCAGTTTAAACCCTCTTTTAAGTGCAAACTCAGTCATTGTATTTCTAGAAAAGTATGAAGCATTATCAAATATTAAGGCCGTTGGCAATCCAAACCTAGTGATTATAAATTGATCTATGAATTCAATAATATTTTCAGAATTAGCTGTCTTGAGAGGAACTGCTTCTACCCATTTAGTAAAATAATCTGTTGCCGTGAGGATGTACCTATGCTGCTTAGAAGAGTGAGGAACGATCTCATCTATTATGTCCAAGCCCCACTGGCTGAATGGTTGCTCGATGTTTACCGGCTGTAGTGGCATGGACGGTTTCTTTTGTTTCCCTGCAGCAGTCTAGCAGACTTGGCATTTCCTCACGTAACTGTGTGAGTCTTTGAACAATGTGGGCCAATAATATCCTGCACGTAAGATTTTATGTGCAGTAGCATCTCTAGCATAGTGTCCGCCTGCTGGTCCATCGTGGAGTTCCTGCAAAACCTTTTCGGCTTCAGTTTTCTCAAGACACCTAAGAAGCACAGAATCATAATTCCTTTTAAACAAAACATCATTTATGAGTTGGTATTGTTTGGCTTTCAACCTCAGAGCTCTTTTCATGGTGTGATCCAGGCGTGGTGGAGCATACCCGTTCTTAAGATAATAAATGGTGTCAGCATATAATGATTCCACATCGTTTAGGCTTACCTCATACCTATGTACCTCGTCAGATGAATTCTCAGGAATTTGCGATGCTCCAGCCAACATTTTGCAAAAGCCTCGACCTCTTACAATGTTTGCTGGTTTGATCTCAAGATCGTATTCTTGTAAAGCGGTGATCCAATTTGCTCTTTTTTCGCCCACATCTTTCTGTATCAGAAGGTTCCTTACCGCTGGAAACGGTACTATGACCTTATTATGGGCTTTGAGTAAGAAAGGTCTGAAATATTTGATTGCTTTGAAAACAACGTACGCCTGTTTCTCTACGTCGGAATAGTTGAGTTCAGCACCTTGTAAATTCGAGCTAAAAAATGCGATTGGAGCTTCCGCTTTCTCTTGATTTGTTTGAGTTAGAATCGCGGCTTAAGATTTTTCTGAGGCAAATGTGTATAAGATAAAAGATTCTGAAAAATTCGGGGTTGCTAAAGATGGAGTGTTAATGATGGCTTGTTTTATCAAGTTGAATGCTTCATGCTCATCTTGGCCCCATTTAAAATTTGAATTCTTTTTTATCATATTTTGCAAAGGAGAAACAATACGTGAGAAATCTGGGACAAATCTCTTCACAAAATTAATTTGACCAAGGAAAGATTGCATGGCTTTTTTGTTATGAGGCATGGATATTTCATAAATTTCTTTGATTCTGTCAGGTTCAATGTGAATGCCAGATTTTGACACTATGAATCCTAGAAGTTTTCCTTCACTTAATGCGAAAAAAGATTTCTTCGGGTTAAGTGAAATCCCATACCTTAAACATCGTTGAAAGATTTGTTTCAAGTCTTTGAGATGGTCGCTTCGCTTCTTGGAGTACACTGTTATATCATCCAAGTAAATCACTATAGTTTTATTGACTAAGCCTTTGAATGCGATGTCCATGGCTCTCTGAAATGTAGCGTCGGCATTGACCAAACCAAATGGCATCTTCCGTTATGCGTATGTGCCCCATTTAGTTCGAAATGTGGTTTTTAGCTGATCATCGGGATGCACCAGCACTTGATTGTATCCAGAAAATCCGTCCAAAAAAGACATTAATTCTGAGCCTGCTACTGCCTGTAATATCTGCTCCATAGGTGGGAGGGGAAAATTGTCTTTTTGACAGGCTTTGTTGAGGTTTCAGAAATCAATACAAATTCGAATATCTCCGTTTTTCTTTCTAACGGGTACCATATTAGAGACCCATTTGAAATGTCTGACGGGTAAGATTATTTTGGCTCTCAACAGCTTATTTAGCTCATTTTTTATCTGATTTTCTAAATTGGGGTGGATTTTTCTGAGCTTCTGTTGGACAGGTTTTTCATTGTCAATCATTGGGATAGTGTGTTGAATGATAGAAGTGTCGTATGTTTTCAACTCATCGTAGTTCCAAGCAAAAACATGTCTGTATTGTCTCAAAAGACGGATGTATGCTAATTTCTCTTCAGGTGCTAGGCCGTGGCCTAGATTGACGTTTTGTGGTTTCTCATCGGTTCCTAGGTTTACTAAATCGTAGTTCAGAGTCGAACTGTAAAGTTTAGCATTGGTAGACCTTTTAAACCAACTTTTCAAATCATATAAGTCTTCTAATTTAACCATCGACTCAGGTATAGCATTATCAGTACTATGCTGTTGTATTTGATGATCGTGATGGTCTTCGTCAATTATTTGATTTGAGTAGGATCCTTCAGAAGTGAGGAAATTTACAATGTCTGGATCGTCATTGAACACTCTCCAGTTTGTAATGTTGTCAGGGATGGACGGTGTAAAAATTAATTCTATTGAGAATATATCTGGACTAAAATCTTCGGAGGGAATAAGTCTAGAGGCTATGTTAGCTAACAGGTCTGCGCTCGCATTTTGGAGTCTTGGGATTGACGAAATATCAAATGCTATGAAATATGTAGTCAGATCTTGAACTAAAGATTGATAGTGCTTCAAATGACCTGATAGGCAATGTATGGTGTTACGTACCTGTTTGATGACAATTTCAGAGTCTCCGAAGACTTGAAGGTACTTAACGTTCAACCCGATTGCTTTGTATAGGCCTTGCACCAAGGCCTCGTATTCCGCTGTATTGTTTGTGCAATCGAATTCAAGTATGCACGTAAGCATGGTCTTATTTCCATCTGGGCTAATCAGAACGCATCCCGCTCCTGCTCCCTCGTTAGACTTGGAGCCATCAAAATATAATTTCCAAAACAAAGATGTATTTACAGAGTTATCTAAAAAATTAACACACTTCGAATCATCAGTTTGGGAAAAATTTTCGACTTGGGACAAAACTGAATTTTCTAAGTAAGGTGAGGTATGAGCATTAAAATTTCCGAGGAAAGAATCTACCGAGCAGTTTCCTATGATACTGCTATTGTATGCTATTGCTTCATTTTCTCCTTCCAATTCTGTCACTATGTACTTCTGGTGTAACTCTCGTTCAACCTTTATTTGATTGGGTTTACCATTGTAGGGTAACGACATGTGCGACCAGTCGGTTGAGAAGTATCCATGGAGTTTTTCGGACCAATCCCTGCTAAGAATTAAGCCATAGAATTCAAGGATATCAGCTACTAGAATGTCAATAACCTGACACACCTTCGGGTTAGATGACAATCTTATGGTCACTTGATTAAGTTCACCAATCACTTCGACTTGGGATCGATAAAGCTGAACTATGCGCACTGCGGATTTTTGCAGTTGAACATTCAACTTGGCACATATTGATCTGGGTAAAATATTCGTTGAAGCACCAGAATCTACCAAATAATTGTGCACGTTTTTGTCGAAAATTTCGTAAGTGAGAAGAAAAGGGGGAGTGTGAGACCTTGATCTCCCTCCAATCTAGGCGATGTCATTTGGGTCAATCTTATTGATCGTGTTGGTTGGAGGTCTTCCCGTGTTGTGGGAAGCTACAGCTGCAGGCAGAGATGTAGTAGGCACGGCATGTAATTCTTTCATCATTATCTTCTGTTGATGTTTCAATTTGCTCAACTCATAAAGAGTGATATTAGCCCTAGTCTTTTTCATGTCATCAATAATGTTATACTCCATTTCATCCGACACAATCAGTGTTCTTGATGGAGGTGTTTGATCTGATCGGACTGGGCTAGATTGAGTCGCCTTTGCGGTTGTTTTCTTTGTTGTGACTTTATCTTTTGCTACAGGGCTTGCGCCCTTCTGCTTAGGGGTAGTTTGGGGAGGATCAAGTTGATTTTTGCTTCGTGTACTAACTGGAAATGCTTCTTGATCTTCTTCTTGTGGGAGGATGAGATCCCACATTCCTTGTAGTTCCACAACTTCTTCGTCATCGGTCTGCCCTTCAGTGGTATTCTCTTCTTCTTCTTCTTCTTCAGATTCGACGTTTGAGATAGCGTTGGGCGGTTTCACCTCCATTGAAGGATTTCTTTTAAAAGCTCTATAGGGCTTTCTCGAAGAAGTTTCTGCTACTTGTTTTTTTATGTCAATCATCTCATTGGACATGGTTTTTAACACTTTTTGTAATCCCTCCTAATCGAAAGGATCTTTCGATTGTTTCTTCTTGGGGTCTTCCTTGTAGGAGACTTTCTTAGATTTGTGTTCCTCTATCGCAGATCTTTTTTCTAGGGCTACTACGCGTTTCTCTACTGTTATCGCCTCTATCAAATTTTCAACTAAGTTTGTCTTATTTTCCCTGTCCACGAAGATTGCTAAGTTCGATGGTAAGGCAGTAATATACCATTCACATCTCACTTCTTCGCTGGGCTGGGAAGCAGCAGGAATTTTGTTGAGGATTTTATTGAACCGTAAGTTAAAGTCTTTGATGGGTTCTCTAGCCTCGGCTTTGAGATTGGATAGGTCATTTATTAACGTCGCCGTTGATCTGTCATCGCCAAATTTGGTAAGGAATTGACTTTGAAAAATGTCCCAACTTGTGATAGACCCGGAAGGTAATGAAAAGTACCATGACCCGGCTGTTCCTTGCATTGTGTAGGGAAAAATCTGGACGACAACATCCTCATTGGTAACTCCGTTGAGATTAACAGAAAGCATGAAATTATTGATATGTTCTTCAGCTAGCATGCCTGCTTCTGGATTGAATTTGAGTAGCCATTTCTCAGGATGGGCCGGTATTGGGCTCAGAGATGGAGGCATTAAAACTGCCCCAAGATTGTTCCATGGAGACTAGGCCATCGTTGAGCTGCTAGTGAATGTAAGTGCAGAGGATGATCCCTGATGCTGGGAAGATGAAGGTATTATGATCTTTGATGATTGAAGAGGAGGGGTTGTGGAAGATGGATGAATGGTTTGAAATGAAGACGTGGGTGGCTGACTTCGCGGTGAGGGAGTTGAGATGGACGACATAGATGAAAGAGTCTCACTGTCAGACTCTGGTGGTGTTTTCCTTGCTCTTTTCCTGGTGGGAAGAGGGAATTCAGTTGGCTGGATGCCAAATTTTTCACTCTTTAATATGGTCAGAGGATGAGCAGGATTGTACTGCGAAGTTACGCTGCTTTGAGATTTTTCAGACCTCTGAGTAAAAATAGAAAATCCCTGGAGTTTGCGAATCAGAGTTTGAACTTCAGGGGGTTCAATGATAGGTTGGTCTGAAATATTAGGGTATGTAGCAGCGGTTGATACCCGAGCGACTTCTGACTCTGGATTTAATCGTACTGGAGAAGTCGGGGGAGTTGGTGAGGGCGATTTACTCTCAGAATGGTATTTAGATTTTGATTTAGATGCCATTCATAGTTCGGGCCCTCCTTCTAGCGCCAAATATGTTGAAGGCCCGAAAATCGGGTCGACAACAAGGGGGATACCCACCCGGTCTAGACCTTGGTTGGCAGCTCCTTATCCGTTTGGTATAGCGGGTCCGACTGGGGATAATGGGACCAGTTTCCCAATCTAAGGGGTGTGTGTGTGTGTAGAGTTGAATGATGCTGATCTAGGAGTGTTTTAAGCTAATTTAATTCAAACTTCTAAGCTAACTCTATGCTATTGTAATCTAATAAAGGAAAAACAACACATCTAATCTACACTAACCCGGGGTGTATTTCTTCTATTATGCGATCTAAAAATATTTCAAACAATAACTGGTAATAAAGATCATTCAGCTATCATAAGAATAGAAATCAATTAAGATAAACCATTCTACATAAAAAGTTAGGCAAAACAGTTGTGAACAGCATATCGCATAATAAGTTATTCATATATCAAGCACAAATAAATGACTCCACCGTACAGAAGTGCCAAATGGTAACCCACACATTCATGCATTAACGTATAAACAACTGAAACTGCATATCACTTTAAGAATATGAACAGAAACAGGTCAAGAGATAAAAGTACCATTTATGACTGGTTCCACTCATAAGCTTCAAGCAATAATGATTTATCTCTACTTGTTATAACATCTACTAAGAGTACAAAAGTGCAACATCAGTAGCAGACATTAAATGCAAACATTGATAAATCGCGATCCATCCATTAACCAAAAACCCCCTCCGAGGGTGCAAAAGTGCATGTTCTGAGGACAAGTTTTTTGACAAATTTCCGGACCCTTCTCTAAATGCCTGAGAAGGGTTTAAATACTACTAACTAATTAATCTTAATTACATAAATTTAGGACACAGTTTCAAATGACCGTACTTCTACTAAAGCAAATTTATTTCTAAAAATTAAATCTAATTTCTAACTGTTTCTGTATTTGCTCCTTAGTGTTGTAAGCAATGCAACATTTGCCTGGGAAGAGTCGGCTGGTTGTCTTATTCTTTCGTTTGAGTTATGAAAATAGAAACAACAAGAGCTGGCATCGCTTTCTGACAAACTAGAACATATTTTCCTCTGACTCGATGTATTCGCTGTGTGTATTCTTGGTAATAACCCAAATTTCTCTCAAACTGATTGTGCTATTGCTATTTCGCTTTCCGGCCTTGCGAATGACTGAATAAGTCAGGGACTTTGCTCTCTGAACAATTTTCTGTATTGAAAACTGCTTCCGTTCTTTGTTCCAGGCTTTTCTGGTGCGTTTTCCCTCTTTAGCGTTTTTCTTTTTGCTTTACCCAGTCTAAGCTTCAGGATCTTTTGTGAACATGCTGCTTTTGTGTGCCTTTGACTCTGAGTCTTGGATAGTCTATTTCCATCAGTCTCTGTTGAGTGATACTCTGGAATCCACGGTCCTGCTGCATGCGGCATCCGTTTGCAAAGGCATTTCTTCTTTGTTCTCCAAGTATTGATGCTTTCCCCTTTTCCTTAGATGTTTCCTGCACATTGATTTATATTAGTTGTTGTCTTACAATTTACGCAAAGGAAAAGAGTAACGACGAAAAGATTGACATGAAAGCTTTAATCTCTAATGAATGCATAATCATGACACTCATAATGAACTGACTCTTCGAAAAACACAACACAATCCTTCTCGGATACTTTGGCGTACAATCATTAATTTCTTTTTAGGTGCGCGCCCAATTTTGGTCTGCAGACAGCTTTCCTTGAACGCTGTGTCAAGGAAATTTTGCGATGAGTGATTTCTGTGACTCGCATCGCAGTATCGAGGATTGCGTCATTTAAGATGTATCATCGCAGGAATTGGTGATTGCATTCATCGCAAATCGTAGATTGCAGTATCGCAGATCGCAGTATCACAGATCACAAATCGCAGATCGCAGTATCGCAGATCGCAGTTAATCATAATCATTGTGTGTTGTTTATGTGATGTTGCGATATGCGACGTCACATATCGGCCGTTGGCAATTCCTTAAGTTTTTCATTTGAGAGTGCTTCACAATATAAGCGATGCGATGAATTTCGCGTCGCTTCTTCGCAGCTTATTATGCACATAGGAAAACGTCTCACTCTCTTCTCGCGATGCGATATAGCTTTTAGGGAGTTAAAATACAAAATTTTTTGATAAAATGTTTTTTTGGATTTTTGTTAAGGGTCCCCATTTGCTTGGTGTTATTGCTAATACCAATCAAAGAGGGGGGGTGTTGGTGACCACAACAGGGCAATATAATCCATCGATAAAATGTCTGAATACACATATTAATTATAATATTTTAATGTAAACTATGTATTTTGAGTGATGCCTCTTCCACTTGAGTTTGAAGAGCTGCTTTTTCAACCTCTATGTGGAATTATTCTCCTTCCTCTAAAATTTGATCTTCCTTTTCCTCTACCTTTACCAACTGAGATTGTGTCTTGAAGACATGTTCCAATAAAGTATTTGTTTTTCTTCCCAACCAATGTTCATGTGAAATGAGTAAGGCATTGTTACCATACACTAAGAATTGTGAGATATCCTTTGTCTCCTCTATGTCCACAACTATAGAATAAAACTTTGTTGGTAAGCTCCTAAAAATCTTCTCAACCCCTCTTCTTTCTTTAAGAGTCTCAACCTGAGATAAAATTCCTACAATGGGCCATTCTCTTGACTTTTAAAATTTATAACGACAATGTACAAGACTACTGAATTTATTCAGGGGATTTATCAAATGTGTGTTGTAATGTGAAACTAGACTTTTACCATATGTTATTGAGCTTTAATTGAGACTGTCAAACATGTTCCTCAAGAATTCGTGTATTTTTTTTATGAAACATATGATTATTTTCATTATATTTTCAAATATAAACATGGTTCATTCAGAATCTACAATGTATGAGGACTACATGTATGACATCTTGATCCTTAATTGGATGTGTCACTTCAAGATAAAAACCCATAAATAATGTTATGCTCTTGGGTTAAAATTAGCATAAGCAACTTACATTAAAAAAAAAGAATCGAAATGATATGCTTAGTTTCATTTTAAAAGATAATATATAAAGAACTAATAGATATAAAATTAATTGTATTTCAGGTACTAAGTCATTCATATTAAAAAAACTTACATATTAACAAATTTTCTCTCTATTTATATAATTGATACATTTAGATTTTAAGTATAATTTTTACTTTAATTTTATGTTATTTAAAATGAGGTGAATTTAGTGACAAAGGTATAGCTCAATAGGTGATTTCCATGATATGAGGTATTGTGTAAACTAAGAGATACAAGGTTAAAATCCCTCCAAGAGGAGGATTGGTCTTAGGCCCCAAAGGTTAATGTAGTAGCCCTAGCTCAAAAAGAGGAAAATTATATAAAAAAACTTACATGGACATGTGAAACCAAAATGAATTTCAATTTTTTCTCCCACAAGTCTATCTCATGCAAATAAAAGGTACATGAATTTAAAAGATACCATTATTCTTGATATAAATAATACACCTCTTAACAATGATATTTACTCAATGTACATGCTAAAGATACACACCCTCAAATCATTGATATAGGTGCATACAAATCTATGGAGCGAATTCAGGGGTCCTTCAAACATCACCCAACTATATTGTGGATTTACCTTACTATAGATTTGATAGTTTCAAGTTCAAGATGTTGTAGGAAACTCAAGAAAATTATATTCAGTACTTGTGAGATGAGGTCATGGATAGTTTCAAGGTGTGAAACCTACTGTAGCTAACCAAAGATTCATATTCGAGATTTAATTTCACACAAAGGGGAAGGTTTTACAACATTGGTGAAGAGATATCTTGGAGTAAACATAGCAATCCTTGGAATTTTGCATATGATGTTGAGGATGCGAATGGAAATTTCAAGTTTGATATGATTGTATATGGATTTTAATGATCTATACAAAAAGGTACGGATCAAGATGGAGTTGACAATTCCTTACAACCCCTAACAATTTCCTTCTAAATCAGAAGATAATTATTTCATAATCTTCTCCCTTGATTATTATTATTTTTATTACTTGGTTAACCTCTTGTTTTTCTTGGTAGATTGGGCATAACTCTTTCTTGTAGAATCCAATTTTGATGACACTGGTGGCACTAGAAAGAGGACACATAGGGCTACCTCAGGTCACAATTTTAGACCTTGGAGATCCCAAATTTCATAGATACAACAGATTCAATATCGAGCTCATAAAAGCAAGAAAACTAATGACTCGAATCAAGAAAATAGAAACACCTAGTAAGCAAAATTGGATGGATGATTTGAAGAATGTCATCGAAGATATGATCAATAGGATAAATGGTATAGAAGAAAAATTGAATGGAAACATGGAATGTTTGAAGAAAGACATGGTAGGTTTGAAGGAAGGTGGGACCAAGTCACCACAAGAAAGGCTTCCTAATGTCGAAAGGTAGTAGACGAAACTCATGATGAGAACAAAAGAAATGTTAATAATTATTTGATAGACTCTAATTTTGGATTGAAGAAACACCTATTCCAAATATAGATATGAGGAAATTTCATGGCAAGGATCCCGTAACTTGGATACTATAGATGGAGAAATATTTTGATGTACATGATGTGCAACTGCCACAAAAGGTACGTATTGCATCTTTATATTTAGAAATGAATTAGTTTGTATGGTATAGAGGGGTTTGTTCTCATAAACAAGTTGTCACCTTGTCAATTTTCATGGAGGAAATGATAGCAAAATATGAGGATACAAATAGCAACACCTTCTTTAGCCAATTGATAAATCTCAAACAAAAGGGTTCAATGGCGTAACACATTAAGGACTTCCAGAAATTATAAGGGTAAATTATATTCCAGAGAAGCATACAATTCAAATATTCATAGGGACTTTAAATTATAACATCCAACATGTGGTTTGCCTTTGGGATCCTGATTCATTGGAGAAGGCATACAGGTTGGCAAGAAAAAATGAAAGTAAAATTATGGCAATAGGGAAGCATACCACTCATAACTATAAAGATGGAAGTGTTGTTTCTCCTAGACCCTTCACCACCTACAAGTTTGACAACAAAAAAATTGGAAGAAAAAAGAGAAAAAGGGTTTTGTTACAATTGTGATAGAAAATACACTAAAGGTCATAAGTGTGCTCAGAAGAATTAATTGGCATAGATGGGGGAGAGGAGCAAGAAAAGGAACAATAAATGTCAAAAGAAGAGGATATACACCAGGAACCAATCCCAGAGAAATAAGAAGTGAATTTGACCATATCTTGTAATGCATTGATAGGAATTAGCACTCCTCAAACTCTCAAGATATAAGGGAATATCAAGAAGAAAAAGGTAATAGTGTTGATTGATTCAGGTAGTACCCATAATTTTATTCATTGTAAGATAGCCAAAGAATTGAATTGCTTCCTATATCTAGCACTAGAGTGTCAATTAATGGTTCCAAATGGAGGAACCATAAATTGATATGGAAAGTGCCATAATATCAAGGTATCGATTGGAGAATATGCCTTGAATACTCCAATTATTTCCATTCCAATGGGTGGCAGAAATGTTGTACTAGGAGTCTAATGGCTACAATCTTTGGGTACGATAGCTTTTAATTTTCGAGAAATTTTCTTGATTTTCTTTTAGGAATGAAAGGAAGTTGAATTA
The DNA here is from genome assembly GCA_031772625.1 of Pinus tabuliformis. Classification (NCBI taxonomy): domain Eukaryota; kingdom Viridiplantae; phylum Streptophyta; class Pinopsida; order Pinales; family Pinaceae; genus Pinus; species Pinus tabuliformis. The sequence continues at coordinate 1,763,570,582 of CM062817.1, forward strand.
AGGGGTATCGCAGTGAAACCGGGAAAGATAATCAGTTCTAACAGCATGACAAAGCTTATAAATAAAAAACAACGAGGCATAATTGCATAATTATGTTCACTAGAGGTTCCCACATCGAAATCATGTATTTCTCAAGATCTCGAAAATGCTTTGGACAATCATTCCAAGGTATTTGAGACTCTTAAAGGCCTCCCACCTATTTATGATCATGATCATGTTATTTGTTTGATTCCAGGAAGTGTTCCCCCAAACATCAGGCCTTACAGATATACATATGCCCAAAAGAGTGAAATTGAACATATGGTTGTAGAAATTCTATATGTTGGTATAATTCAACCTAGTCAAAGTTCTTTCTCTGTTCCAGTGGTATTGGTACACAATAAGGATGGACCAGGGTGCATGTGTTTGGATTATAGGGAGCTCAAAAAGCTTAATATTAAAAATAAATTTCCCATTCCAATCATTGGTGAATTATTGGATGAATTACATGGGGCAATTTACTTCACTAAGTTGGATCTTCATTTGGGATATCATCAAATCAGAATGAAGACTGAAGCCATTCCAAAACCAACATTTAGGACTCATGAGGATCATTATGAATTTTTGGTCCTGCCTTTTCACCTTGCTAATGCACCTTCTACATTTCAAGGTTTGGTGAATTCCATTTTCAATCCCTTCGTTAAAAAATTTGTGTTAGTATTTTTGGATGACATACTAATCTACAACAAGTCTTGGAAGGATCATGTTCAACATGTTGAGGGGTGCTCAAACTCTTGGAGGAGAAACAATTATATGAAAAAATCTCCAAATGTTTCTTTGGAGTACAAAAGGTGGAATATTTGGGTATTCGGTTAGCTCATAGCTCATCTTATCATCCTCAATCTGATGGGAAAATTGAGATAGTGAACAAATGTTTGGAAGGATATCTTCGTTGCTTTGTATTTTATAGACAAAGGCAATGGGTCAAGTGGTTTCCTCTAGCTGAATGGTGGTATAACACTTCCTTCCATACGACAACAGAAATGACCCCATTTATGGCACTTTATGGATATCATCCATCGTCCATCACATCATCTTTAAAAGAAAATTCTAAGGTTCAAGCAGTGGAAGATCACAACAAGCATCAACAAAAAGTTCTCAAACTCTTAAAGGATAACCTCACTTTGGCACAAAATAGAATGAAACAAAGGCAGATCAACATCACTGTGAAAGAAGTTTTGATATAGGTGACTAGGTATTTCTACGACTACGACCATACAAACAAATGTCCATCAAGCAAGCTAAGAAGGATAATAAATTATCACCAAAGTGTAATGGTTCATACTAGGTGTTACAAAAGATTGGTACTATGGCATACAAATTGGAGCTTCCTGCATCTTCCTCAGCCCAGCAAATTTTCCATGTTTCATGCTTAAAGAAGGTTTTAGGTGAGAAGATCCCAGTGCAAACACTATTTCCAAAACTTGACAAGGAATGAAAAATCATATTGGAACTAGAAATGGTTACAAAAACAAGAGATCGACAACTATGAAATCGATCAATTTAAGAGTATCTCATCAAGTTGAAGAACTTACACGTTGAAGATTCCACACGGGAGTATGAGAATTTTATATGGAAGCATCCAAAATTATTCAAGCATTGAGGACAACACTTTTTGAAGGAGAGGGGCATGTTAGGTCCCTATATTACTAGTGTAACCCCTTATTGTTATTAGTACAACCTCCTTATTGTATTATTGTGCCCATATAGTCCCCATGTTGTTATTATTATGCCCCATAGAAGCCCACTATTGTTATTGTTGTGCCCCTAAAATATTATTGTTATGTAGGCTCTAATTGTATTGGGACCCATTAGACTGTTATATATAGAAAGGAGGTATTGTCATTTGTATCATCCAATTATTCATTCATGTAATGTAAAGGAGATTTCCCCCTCGCAGAGGCTGATTTTTAATCTGTTGATCTATCCTTTCTATAGATTTGTGAGTTGGTTTCGTAACATCAATCTTCTTAGAAAGCTCCTGATCTTACATCTGTTCACCCTGTTCTACAACTGCTGGGTGTTCTGATTCATCACCTTGTATGGGCATTGTCTTCTTTATCATCATGCATTACCTTTGTTATTCTTCATGTTTCTACTTCTCTTCTCTTTCTATCCTCCTCAACTCTTGTTCTTCCTTCAACTTCTTCTCTGTCTCCTACAACTTCAGTTATGCTTCCTGTAACCTCTGATTTTCTCTCTTCCTTCACTCTTTATTTGTTGCTCCCTCTTTTCTTCCGCTATCAAAGTTATTTTATCCATGATAGGATCTTCCCTCATCTTGCAACTTTTCTCTGCCTCTAGGTTCTCATAAATCTTCCTCTTTCCCTTGTCCTACATTCGATAGCTCCCTACCGCTATTATTGTTGTTGCTTCTTGTGTTGTTGTTATCTATAGAGAATCCTTCCAAGCTCCTACTAAGCTAATGAGATCATTGAGTCTAGAGACATTATAGTGGTACCTCCAAGGGTCCTCCTTTGGCCAGTCAAATGTCTCGCAGATCAATGGAAAATACACCCTCACACAGTGGTCCTTGCAAATACTGTGGGGATCATATCGATTAAAGTCTTTGGTGTTAAACATGAATCTCACTATCTCCTTAGCCTCGCAATCTACATCCTGTAGGCTCTCAATCTCATATAATTTTATATACAATGGAGGAGTGGGCCATGGCACTTTCTTCTTCCTATGAAGTCCTTCTCACAAACCTGTCGAGAGGAGGTATGAGAACCCTTTCATGGTAAACTTGTGAGTGGCATACCTTGGTAGAACGTGCAGAGGCTTCTGTCCACCAAACACTCTGATGAAGATGCCACCTTGTGAGGCATACCAACCTGCAATGTTTATTGTCACCTCCATTTATTCTGACGAAATGCAAGGTGGATCCTGATCAAAGATAAGCTTGTACAATAGAATGATAAATTGGCCATTTATCTTTTCCATGACTCCTCAATAGCTGCAGTTAGAAAGAAACTTGCAATAGATGTTGACAACAATCAATTTTGGTGTCCATGTCCAACTCATGCCAGGGAACTGATGCTAGGCATAGGTTTCACCAAGTAAGTATGCATACATGTAAAATATTTATTACTCATTCTTGGGTAGATTCTAAGCTTTAGTCACATGTATCTTCAACTCATGAGCCAAAAAATGTGACGAGTTCAATGGCTTCCCATCGCTCACCAATTGGTCCAGTATGACTACCCAACCTTCAGGAAAGGTTTATGTCTTCTCTTGACCATATATTTTGTAGGAAAACATTATGAAGAACTGATAAGCCTTCCTAAGGGACTTTGTCTTGTAAACATGATTGTGTCTCTCTCTAAAATTTGACGGCTCATTCACTTAGTGCTTGATGATATCTCTAGGGTTCACGAAGCTATGGGTTGCATAGAAAAATGAGTCCATACGCTTCACCAAATGGGGTAAATGACACGTATACTAAAAGTTCTCTGTTGTGAAGTTTAAAAGCTCTATCAGGTCAACACTTCTCAATGTCATTGTCTGCTCATTTGTGTATGAGAAAATCCAGCTGATAATGTCCGCACACGGGAAGGCAGGGTATCTGCATGCAACCTTGCATAAGCCTGATCACTGGATGCTAAGATAAAATTACTGGTCCTATAAGTCTTCCAAGTCCTTTAGAAAAGTATCTTTGATTTTCTACAATGTAAGTGTTGAACCCTTCCTGATGAACCACTGAGTATCTGCATAAACTGGTAGATCAACTAATATCTTCTCAAATACTTCCCTAATACTACTCTCAATGGTTTCCTTTGATGCATCTCTCTTGGATTCCATGTTAACTATAACTTATATAGAGATGCCCAACAACAGTTGCATCTGTGGGATAGAGAGGACACTAATGGAAAGCAAATGTCAGCTTAAAAACCAAAGAAACTTCAAGATAAGATCGAGTAAGAAATCGAACTCATGATGGGAAATATTGTGGAATAACGGTTTACAGAGGTCACTAGATGACTGTGGGAACTTCTTATTGTGCAGTCCTAGTAGTCAGTTGGGAATCTTGATGACTGGAACTCCACAATGAGCAGTTGAGTCTTGGAAAAGGCCGGGAGAGACTGTGCAATGCATAGTCTCAGTGGCCAAGCTAGGAGGCTAGTACCTAGAACTATGTAGTGTATAATTGGAGCCAAGTCATGACAACCTCTGTACAATTCCATAGACCAAGGTAGATCCCTTGATCCCCCAGATTGTGTAGTGCATGCAGTGAAGTGTGAGACTCGAGTAAAGGGAGCCTAGATCTGCGTTAAGGGAGTGTGAAAATAAAGCGGATTTGAAGGATGGTATGACGTTGAGTGAAGATCTAACTAAGTGATGATGAATGAATGTGAAGCAAGTGTAGGAATCAACTAAACTGAAGGAAAATGAAGCATGTGAATAGAGTGACTGTAATGATGACCGTTTGCACAAAAAAGGGAAAACACATGTGACACCTAGGAAAGGCAATCTAAAACTTAAAACACCACTTCTTCCCTCTAAAACATGTTAAAAAACCAATAGTCATTCAAATAAATAAGTGAAACAACAATTTCACAAGCTAAACAATAAAAAACGACAAAAAAGTGGGAAAAGGCTAGAAAAGAAAAGCTCACCCAAAAAAGCAACGACGATCACACCTAAGGTTCTTTGATCTCCTCTGGGATGTTAGAGCTCTAAGATAAAATTTGAAAATGCGATTTAGCAACATCAATTAAATAGATTTTGTCAAGCTACGGTTTATGACATGCATGCCTAAAATCAAGGAAAAACCAACACTTGGTGGAAGTTTCCAAAATAACTTAAGTGCCTCCTTCGGGTTGCTAAAAATAGATCCCTATTTTTTAAGGATGCTTAATATTTCTTTGTTTTTTGGGACAAATTTTCCATCCATTGCCCAGAAATATTACATAGTTCTGGGGAGGACTCGGTAGCTCTCTGGCTCATGCATTGGGCAATTTCTGAGCATAGAGGGTTCTACGCGATTTCTAGACTAAGTGACTTTTGGCTATCTCTCATATCTGTGTAATTTCCCAGATCAACGCTCGCTCACATTCAATGTTGCACATTTCCTGAGCTAAAGGCTCAGTAGTAGTGAGGACTGCACAATCCCCAAGAGTAAGGCCAATTTCCCTCAAGAATTGTGCAGCTCTCTAAGGCATGCCTGAAACTGTCAAAGGACAAAGTCATGTGATCACCTTGTGGGTTAGGAAAAGAATTAAGTGAGAAAACACAAGCGAATATGAGAAGAATTAGGCTTAGTCGAAGAAAAAGTGCATCAATAAGTGCAAGACAATATGTTTTGATTTACAAGGGAGGCTCCAAAACGAAGCATAAGAAAATTTTGTAGGTTGGTTGTAGCCACTAAAACATTAGTGACACACAAGCAGATCTCCAACTTCCTGTATGGACCTTGTCCCATGAAAAGCGATTCTAAATCTTTAGAAATTATTTTTCAATTATTTGATTACCATATCTTCTTCTCCTAGATTGAGTTGAAGATGTAGTTCCAACCATTCTCTTTATCGTCAACACACATAGCAAGCCAATTAAAAATAATTTGATTCTATTAGGGATGACGGGTATATATATGCACAAGTGAAATAGACTATCAGAGTTTTAGTTTCATCTTTGGTGTTGCTCCATAGCCAGCAGGCCTTGACAGGACTTCGAAAGAGTCACTTCAGGAACACAAGCATTTCTATGCTGATAGAAAGCCTGAATAGTACCCCAGTGGAGTTACTTCCTTCACCTCTCTATGTAGGAAGCCATTCTCCTATTTCACCCTTTATTTTATCTTTTTCATTTTTCATTTTCCAAAGAAATTTGCATGGGAACTTATTTATTTCATGATGTGGAAGAGGGATCTCGACTTATTGAGAGTAGAAGAGGTTTTCCCCCTCTCCTTACTCTACTTGACTGAGTTGACAAGGGTTAATAGAATATAGAAAACCAATTAAAGTAAGTAATACTAGTTAAGAGTGTAAGTATCGTGATTTCACCATAACTCTCTCTGAAAGGAACGTATTTTCCATCAGGGTATCACTGACTAGAAGAAACCCAAGACTCACACAAAGAGAGGGAATAAAGAGATAACTAAGTGTTGATATTTGTAGAAGTTCCTCTTGGATTTCACCTTGCTTGTCTAAGAAGCGAAACACAGTTTCATGCGGAAATAACCTATGGGTGAAAAGCAAACAAGCAAAGGAAATAAGAAAGACAACGAGAAACAAAGCAAATGAGGAAACAAAAAAGAAAAGAAAAAACTAATCCTATTCCTAACCTAAGAAAGCCATAGGCCAACTCATGTAAAGTGACACTTCCGATGCAACCATCAGTGCATTGGTTGGCCCATGTAGGTGAGAGCATAATTGACAAGAAATATATACAAGTAAACCAATATATAAGAAAGATAAAACAATGTAAACCAACTTTTTCGAAGCTTGAATGCATCCACAAAAAATAAGAATAAAATCACATGAAAGGCACTTTATGGATGTATCATGGTGTCCTATCAAATTTCACATGGAAGACAAGCATGTACACACTTTTGATATTGACAAACGTGAAAAAATCAAGAAAGAAGAAAGATTTTGTTTTGCAAGAGTGATTTCTACATATGACTCTAATGCATGAGAAATAGGATCACGTGATTCTAGTGGAGGATGAGAAAAATGTGAAATAGATTGATATTGAGTGTAAATAATATAATCGTGATGAGCCATGAAAGGTTCAACAAATTTCTGATCTGAAGTGTAACTAACCTAAAGACTACAAGAACTTGACATAACCATTAGCTAAGGCTAAAGTGCCTCAATAGCTTGAGGTGTTTCCAATTCATTAGAAGATGGAGCATCAAATATTGGTGGCTTAGAAAGATCAATAGTAGGTCAATCAGAATCATGATAAGATGAATGAATGAAAATGTCACGACAACCACGATCAAAAAATTCAAGATGACAGATAGTGACATCCTCATGATATGATGAAGCATAAAGAGGGGATGATGAAAAACAAATAAAAATCACCCTCTATGTTTCCAGAAAGGTGAGATGAGAGATTGAGTGGATCGGGGGAGATAGATTTGTCCTCTCTACAATCCAATGAAAAATTGGCATCCCCCATTTTCTGCAAATGATTAGAAATAGAAACACGTGTAAATGAATTTTCAAAAGTTGGAAAAGAAATGGAAAAATCATGGAATATGTGAGGATAAATAGGGCGAGGTGCAAAAAGAATGAGGTCATCCTTCACCATGGATTCTTTTTCAGACGCCCACACATACTCATAAGAAATAATAGCACAAGTAGGTTTCTCAACACCAACTCCGTCTAGAATTTGATCCTCGTCAACATCACATGTGAGAATTGAGACAAATGAGCAAAACACACAAAAATTTGGAGGATCAAAGGGACCACAGGATGGAGGATGAGGACATATTACCACATGACAACCATCGGTGTTATAGTCCAAATCTATGTAGAAATCCTGAGCAGGTGGTGTAGGAGGATATGATGACAGATCAACAGGTGGATTCTCAACTTTTCCCACCTTGACTTGCTGAGCTAGAGATGTTTAATGAGAAGGTGATGGGGAGTCACTTGGGACAACGACCTTGTCTGTCTCAGATTTGGAAGATCTAATATTGAGGTATGTTGGGAGAGGTTTGAAATATTCTAACTCATGCGGATTCCCATAAATGTGAACAAGATATTGAAATATGAACTCCAAAAATTCCTAGTCAACTTCATCTTCATGATTCATTAGGTGGTTTTCACAATTTTATTTTATTTATTATTAAGGGATTTATGGTCATAAAGAATGAAATCATGATATATTCTCTGAATAAGTGATCAAAACAGTGTATAAAGGATACAGGCAATGTGTGACACCATTGCTTTGCGTGCCCTTCGAATGTGAAAGTGAACAACCCATAGGAAATGTCATTTGACGAGACATCATGCCTATCACAGAAGCAAACAAAAGAAATTGTCTGCCTGAAAAAGGTTGTTCCATCCTCACCATTGAACTCATATCTGGACAAGTCATCTATAATGCTCGCGAGCACATCAAAGTTAGTAAAGTTAGAGAAACCTACCAGGCTTATGATTTCAACATAAGTCATGAAATATGTGTAAAAATTTAAAACATAATTCAACGGCTCAACCTTTCATGTGGCCCTCCTTCTAGCACCACAAATGATGATGGTGCTAGACCTACCAAGACACAGGGGATCTACTCGATGTGGAGTCCCAACTAGACCTCAAACAGTTTGGAGTAGAAGTCCCAACAGAGGGTGGTAGTGTAATGCCTTAACCATGGAAGCACAAAAAGGTATGTATGATGACTTTGGGTGATAGTAAATGTGTGACCCTGCAGAGAACAGTTTGGAGTAGAAGTCCCAACAGAGGGTGGTAGTGTAATGCCTTGACCATGGAAGCACAAAAAGGTAAGTATGATGACTTTGGGTGATAGTAAATGTGTGACCCTGCAGAGAATTAAGTGGAATGCATGAAGGTTCTAACACACGGAGGGGAAAACAACGTGCACCCCTTAGAAGCCTATAATAGTACGAATCTTTAAAGAAACACACAAGCAGAATAACATCACAAGATAAAATGCAGAATAGTTCACAAATTAAAGTAATAAGTTTATCCAATAGCACACATTTAACATGATCCATACACTTGCATACAAAGTCGTTTATAAGAAAATGCGTAAGTTAAACAACATACATTTCTAAAACAATGAGCATACTCCATCTACATGATTAACAACATATGCATGAAAGTGTGCGTGCTCTAATATTATTATTATAAGTGAAAGTTCCATCCATACATACACCATTGACGATCACTAGCCCCAAGAGCGGAAGATTACAATGAAAAACACCTACACCTCCAAAGACGTATATGCGCTCTACACTATGGAGAAGCCAAGGCTCTTCAGAATACTCCCAAGCATTTTATAAGACTTAGCCTAGCCAAAATATTGGCTCCTAAAATCATGTTCTATGAAATATGAGGTTCTATTTATAACAAAGGGTGGGGTGACCCTTTACAATCCCCTTTATGACTCTTTGACTTGCGTCATGACTCTTCAACTTCCTTACAAGTAACTCATTACATAACATGATGAGATTCACATTCCACTAATGACACTTGGAATTTCACTTACAATATATTTACAAATAATATTACAATTTCCACATCTACCCATGTAAGGAAAAATATGCTAGAGACAACCTAACAAGACAAAACACTATGATTCTGAAGTTCTTGGAAAGACCAACTCAGCAAACTCCACTTGGTGCTTCTCGACCACATATTGATGCCAATCTTGGTAGTGTGTGATGGTGTCCAAAAACTATTTGATGGTGTCTTTCTGAAAGAAGACTCCTCTGTCGATGGCATCCAGGTATATGGTCTTCAAACCTATATAAAGCTAATTATGAAGCATGTGCAACATGGTGTTGACCATGATAGGATGACCAATGTACTTCTACATGTTATGTGCACTCAGGTCCATGTCTTCCTTGATGGCCTTTTGCCTTAGCTATTCCATGTACTCATTGATCTCTAGGCGGACTTGGTTCTCAGCTTTAGCATTAGTGAGGGAACCGATTGATGGGATCCTATGCATTCTCACCATTACATCCATTTTTTTTGAAACTGTGCATATGAGGCTTGTATGCCACTGATGAATGGGGTGAGATGCCCATATTTATGGTTCAACATTCAGACCTTTTCTTCCTCCAACTCTGCATGTGGCTTCATATTCTTTACTAAGTCAAGTAGGGCCCGTTTGCACTGCACTGTCCACTCTTGTACATGGGTGATGGAAGCATGTATGTTCTTGAGACTTTGAACAAAATATTTGCTCCGCTACTATAGGCCATGTAGAGAGATAATTGATTTATGCACAATGAAAAATCCTTCAAAGAGATGCCTCATGGTACTCCCCATTGTTGACACTTCGGCAAGTATCACTTTCCTCATCTCCCCCATTGTCGAAACTGCATTTTGCGATGATGCTCGGAGTTGTTCTACCTCTCTCCAAGAAGCCTCCAATTTCTTTGACAATTTTTCATTCTCAGTAGTCAAGTACTTAGCATTTGAGATTCTTGCTCCTACATAGGCCAAGGTAGCTTTGGCAAGGGAATTTGGGTGATGTATCACCCTTTCCTTGATGAACACAAGTGATACATGATCATCCAGAAATTTCTTCCTCCATACCTATACAATCCTCTTCTACAAATTGTCAAATGATAGATTGTACACATCCATGAACAGATCATCGTCAAGGAGAAAAAATTATCCTTTCTTTCTTGGGGTTAGTTCTGACAGTAGTGGTGGTGGAGGCTAAGAGATCACCTCTGGTGCTCTTGGAATAAGTTTGGTATCTTCATTTTATGGCTTCTACTCCAATTCCATGTCTGTGACTTTGATCAGTTTCTAAATCTCCTTAGTAAGCTCCCAATCTTGCATTTTTTCACCCTCTTCCTCAACTACTGGCTATTTCAACTCATCAACCTATATGGGCACTGTTCTCTCTGTCATTACGCCTTGCCCTTGTTCTACTTCTGGTTTCTCCTTATCTTCCCTTTCTATCCTCCTCAACTCCTATTCTTCCTTTAGCTTCTTCTTCGTCTCCTGCAATTTTAGTTTTGCTTCATGCAGCATGTACTTCTCTCTCTCCCTTCACTATTCTCTCTTTATCTACTACTCCCTCTTTGCTTCGATTTCCAAAGATGCTTTCTCAATGAGAGGATCTGCCCTCATCTTGCAACTTTTCTCTATGTATGGGTTCTCAGCAACCTTCCTCTTTCCCTTGTCATGCACTAGATTGCTTCCTATTACTACTATTGTTGTTGCTTCCTGTCATGCTTTTGTCTATAGAGAAACCTTCTAAGTTCCTTCTAGGATGACCAACTTATTATTCTAGAGGAATTATAGAAGTACCTCCAAGGGTCCTCCTCTAGCAAGTGAAATGTCCCGTGGATCCATGGAAAATACAACCTCGCATAATGGTCCTTGCAAATACTAGGGGGGTCATATGGATTAAAGTATTCAGTGCAAAAATGTATTCACGCTATCTCCTTAGCCTCGACATCTGCATCCTTCAAGCTTTTAATCTCATAGAATCTTATTTGCAAAGGAAGCGTGATCCATGGAATTTTCTTATTCCTATGCAGTCTTATTGACAACCATGTGGAGAGGTGGTATGAGACCTATTGCATGATCAACTTGTCAGTGGCATACATTCGTATAATATGTAGAGGCTTCTCTCCACTAAACACTCTCATGAAGGTGCCACTTAGTGAGGTATACCAATTTGCAATGTTTACGATCGCCTCCATTACTTCTTAGGACATGCAAGGTGGATTCTGCTAAAAGATAAGCTTGTACAATGGGATGGTAAAATGGTCAGTTATCTTTTCCATCAGTTCTCGATAGCTACAGTCAGAAAGAAACTTGCAATAGATGTTGAGGATAGTCTCTTTTGGTGTCCATGTCCACCTCGTGCTAGGGAACTTCTACTAAGCATAGGTTGCATCATGTAAGTACGCAGACATGTAAAATATTTATTTCTCATTCTTGGGTTGATTCCAAGCATTAGTCACATGGATATTTAATTGATGAGCCAACAAATCTGACCAGTTGAATGGATTCCCATAACTCCCCAACTTTTCCAATATGACTACCCAACTTTCAGGAAAGGTTTATGTGTTCTCTTGACCATATATACTGCAGTAAGAGATGATCAAGAACTGATAAGCCTTCGTGAAGGAATTTTCCTTGTAAACATGATTGGGTCTCTATATAAACTTTGATGACTCTTTCACCAAATGCTTGACGATATCTCTAGTGTTCACAAGGCTATGGGTGGCATAGAAAAATGAGTCCATTCTCTTCACTGGTTGGGGTAAATGACACATCTGCTAAAAGGTCTCTACCATGAAGGTCGAAATCTTTGTCCCACTCGCACTACTCAATTTCATCATTTTTTCATTTTTTTTTTTAGACAAACCAGCTAATAATATCCTCGCATGAAAAGGCAGGCTACCTACATGCAATCATGTATAAGCCTGACTGTTGGATACTAAGATAAACCTATCGGCCCTGTAAGTATTCCTTGAAGTCCTCTATGAAAGTATCTTTGATTTCCTTCCATGTAAGTGTTGAACCCTTCTTGGCAAACAATTGAATATCTACATAAACTAGTAGATCAAGTGATATATGCTCAACTACTTCCTTAATACTACTCCTGGTGGTTTCCTTTGATGTAGCTTTGTTGGATGCCATGTTAACTGTAACTTCTAGAAAGATTCTCAACAAATGTTGTACCTATGGGACATAGAGGACACTCATGGCAAGAAAATGTCAACTTAAAAAAAGAAAAACTTCAAGACAAGATCAAGCAACAAACCGGGCTCATGATCAGAAAGATTGCGCAGTTCTGGTTGACATGGGAAAGATTGTGCAATTATAGTTGACTTAGGTTGTTGGCTAATTGTGGGAATTGTGCATTGTAGAGTCCCAACAATCAGTGAGGAAGCTTGATTACTAGGACTACGCAATTCACAGTTCACTCCGGGAAAAGTCTGGGAGAGACTACACATTGTGGAGTCTTAGTGGCCAAGCTGGGAAGCTAGCTCCTAGAACTACACAGTGTGCAGTTGGATCTAGGCTAGGATTGTTGAAGAATATAGGGAAATAAGATATAGTAGGATTCTTTGATACTTGATAAAAATTTGTGGATTATTTTTAATTTTTCTCTTTAGCTTAATCTTCTTCTTATTATTATTAATGCATCTATGTTTACTTCATCAAACTGCTACCAAAACATAAGAACAATAACAAAAGATATTGGCTCTTTGCCAAGGCCAAAAGTTCTCTTCTCTTGGGAGGAAAACCCTTTCTTGAATTTCTCTTATTGAAGCTTCTATCTATCAATGCCAAACCATGTATCCTTGATAAGAATATCCTCTGAGCACAATTTAAGTCCTTTCAAGATTATTTCCTCTTGCAACACTTTGTCCTTCTCCTTCCAGCACTTTGTCTTCCTCCCTTCAACACTTCCTCTGGTAACTATAGAGACCTTAGATTGTATGCTCTAGGATGAACCTTGACTTTTTCTTTCTTCGCTTGAGATGGACACTTCATAGCTTGAGAAGTGACCTTGTTTCCTCCCAATCATGCCTTCTTCTCTTTCACAAAGATTGCACACTTAGAGCAGCAGTAATGCAACCCTATTTCTTCACACGTGTGAGGGAATAATCCCACAAGAACTTCGTTAGACACTCATGAGGGAATAGCCTTTTTCCTTGCTTGAGTGAGTGACCTTAAAGGCACTATTTTCTAGCCCACACACTTCTCCTTTATGACTATAATAGGAGATTTCAATAAGACAACATAATAGTTTTATTTTCCTTCACACATGTGACTATAGTATGCTTCAGATAAACCCTATTAACTTCATTATTGTTCCTTGCTTCTTCGCTTGAGTGGGAGGCCATTTAGGCCCATGATCTTAGCCCAAATAATGAAGTTTGTTTGACTTGGATGGAGGGCTTCTATGAAAATAGAGAGACCCTCTCCTTATTCGCATGTGTGTCTTTCTTGTAGCCCTAGAAGAGACTTCCAAAGCTTCCATATTTCTTCCTCCTTCTTTTCTATACTTGAAGACCTATTTCCTTGATTTTTTTGTACCCTTTTCTTTTCCTCTTTCTCACTGATTTCAGAGATGATATCGTTATCTTTTGAGGAGGTCGAATGGCTCCTTATATAGGAGTTTGTCTCCTTCTTTTAAGTTGACTAGAGGCTGACATGAAGACTTGAAGCTGACTTGCTTGATATAATTCAAATTTCTTCTTTTGATGGTGACATTGCTTGGAGGAGGCTTATGACCCTAATACATATTATTTCATGGTGTAAGAAGCCCTTAAGGTGTTCAAACTTTTCTTCGACTATTTGACTCACCTATAACACTTTAACTAGTGCTAGATCTATTTCAATGAGAAATAAATGCATTGACATATATTATAAGAACAATATTTCTTTTCTTGAATAAATACAAAAATCAAAAGTACATTTATGAAGACTGAACCTAGTTACATTTCCTTCAACACTTCCTCTTAGCTAGGGAGGTATTCATACAACATTACAAGCTATTTGGATATTATCAATCTTGAATAATTCACATAAGAGAAACCAGATTTGCAATCCATATGTTATAGCATCATATCCATCAACATTGTCACAGTGTAAGGCCTTTACTAACAACTCCATCTCTTCATGAGACAATGAGCTACAATGCTAGACAGACCAATGATTTATAAACACCTTAATCATTGTCTCTCAGGGTACATACCCACCCAAGTGTTCTCTGAGTATGAAATTCTAGGACTATTCTTATCTTGGGTTCCTCACCCTCAAAGAATATCGATCCTGTTTCCTACTATTTTCTTGGATGCCCTACACATCCTGAGAGAGTATCAGGTCCAAGATGATTACCCAATCCTCCGACTCTTTCTTCCCAAGTGAAGACAAGAACTTTGTGCCTATCTCGTGTCTTTATTTCCATTCATGGCCTTCATCTAGACTTACAACTCTTAGTCCTGGTCTAGTGCATGACTCATGAGATGGAAAAACAGAAATGTCAGTCCTTTGTAATCATAGGTGATTCAAAACTCCCTCTTGATCAACGACTTGTGAGAGCTCCCTCTTAACTAGGGACTCTTTCATTCATCAACAAATTCTTCTTCACAGGTACTTTAGCTACCTCATCTCCTTCATTTCTTTGATTTCATGAAGTATTTATTCGAACTTCTTCTAGGTAGGGCACCATCCTTTGATCACTTTCATTCGTGGTTTTTCATGTCATTGCTTCCTTCATGCAAAGTGTCTTTCTTATAGTACATAAGTTTTTCTTGTCTTCTGTCTACTCCTTTGTCATGTGTCCATGCTTTTCTATACTCTTCTAATGGATGCTTCATTGTATTTGCTTGTTTACATCCTTCGAGCTAGTAGCCCATCATGACTTCATTCTGATATTACTTCAACATTGCTTTTTCTTTTGTTGGATGGCTTCTTCATCACGAAGTTTTTGTAGAGTAGAATCAATTATCTGCATATTTCATATCTCCAAGGCCTTCATAGGTGTTAAGGGTCCCTCCTCCATTTGTTAGAGTTGTCCTGCCTTCTTTTGGGAGATATATCGAAAGTATATTGTGAGATAGTGATTCTTGGTGATCATGGTTTTCTTCACATGCATGATCTCTTTCTTCATTTTCTTTTTCTTAGATAGATAGGCCAACCATCTTATGCTTCTTGTGACAGAATTTCCTTATTGGTTGCTTCTTGGACCAGTCAACGTTTCTTCTTTCTTCGTAGTCAACAATCTTATACTCTTTATGTGAGAATATTCTTTTGTTGACCTTCATTTCATTGTAGTACATGCCTTCGAGCATGTCCTTTGTGAAAAATATTATTTCATAGTTGATCATGTTATGGAACTATTCCCATGACTCAATAATATAAAAATGATAACATGACTAAAATTTTATGCATACATACCTCATCTTGATTCTCTTTTTATCATATTATCTTCATTTTGTTGTCCTTGGCATGGCCCTTCTTGATTCATCTTATCTTCCCTACATATCATCCTTTTCTTGAATCCCATGAATGGGATTCCCGATGAGACGTATGCTTTGGTTCATGAACCTTCTTTTGAAGATTCCATTATAGTATCTTAAAGACCCTTACCTTGTAAATTTTTATTTTCTTCTGATGATGGGGGTCTTCTAAGATTCTCAATCATGATGAATATTATTTTATCATGGATGAGGTCCTATACTAGGTATGCTCCTTCTATATGAATATCTTGATCTATATTTACCATGCTCCTATATTCTAGAAGATATTTCTACGCATGCATTTTTATTCTCATTATAAATCCTACCTCTTCATGAGTATCTAGAAATCTACATACTTCATCCTTATAGATTCTAGAAGATGTTTCTAGTCATGCAATTTTATTTTCTTCCTACATGCTCCTATCCTACTCAAAACTTTGAAACAAGACTTGAAGTAAAGAGATTGACCTAGTCATAATAGAGATCTGGAGGATCTTCCTTCTTTTGCTTCTTTACTTTTACTTTCACCTATTGAGTCATGTGAGATTCTTCCCTATTTATTTTGTTGTTGTTTTCCTTCTTAAGCTTAGGACAACTCCTTTTTTAGTGTCCATATTCTTGGCATTCAAAACATTGGATTTTGGACATGTCTTTCTTGTTTGTTCTTCGTGGACCAAATTTTCCAAATCTTCCATTTCTCTTGGCCATAGTAGAAAATTCTTTCTCCTTTGATCCCACATATTCATTTGCTTTAAGTTTGGTTTCCTTTGTCCTACATAGAGACCACATTTAACTGAGTTTGGTTGCTTCCTTCTTGGAGTATATGCTTCACGTGGATTTGCCTCAATCGTTAGGTAGAGCATTGAGTACTACAGTTATCATCTCTCTATCACACATGAATTCCCCAATATCTTGAACATGATCTCTCATTTTATAGATTTTTATGAAGTAGGGAGCTATTCCTTCCTTTGTTATATTCATATTATACAATTCATTCCTTAGTGATATTACTTCTCCGATTGTGGATACCGAAAATAGTTTTACTAGCTTATCATAAATTTCTTTTGATGTTTTAAATTTGGAGACATAAGGAATGAGAGAGTCTTTGATTGATTCTCTTAGAAATCTTTGAGCTCTTGTCTCATCCTTATTGTAATTAGCTAAGTCTTGAGTTTGTTCCTTAGTATGGATAGTGATATTCCCTTTGACATGTTCTAGGAGTTCATTCTGTTTAAGAAGTACATCAATCCTCTTATTCCATGCAAGAAAGTTATTTGTACCTACCAATTTGTTGCTTTCCTTGCAAAATACATTGATGTATATTTAGAAGGGGAGATATGCTTAATTGATTGATTTTGAGATGTAGTGGATTTTCTTCCTCCTTGAATATTTGCTTGATGACTTGTAGCTTGATGTAGGTCCTCCTTCAATCTTGTTTTCTTCGTAGGTGACTTTATGTAAGGCTCTTCTTCTTTCTATGAGTAAATTTGGCTTGATGCTTCAACCTTGTAGATGTCTTTCCTTGATGAGTGTTCATGAGTTTCCCTTTAGTATTGATGCATGTGTGTGTACTTCATCAAACTGCTACCAAAACATAAGAACAATAACACAAGATATTGGCTCTCTCCAAGGGCCAAAACCTCTCCTCTCTTGAGAGGAAAACCCTTTGTGAATTTTTGTTATTGAAGCTGCTATTGTTCAATTTCAAACCTTAGACCCTTGATAAGAATATCCTACAAGCAAAATTCAAGTCCTTTCAAGATTACTACCTCTTACAACACTTCATCCTTCTCCTTCCAACAATTTTTCTTCCTCCCTTCTGCACTTTCAATTTCAAACCTTAGACCCTTGATAAGAATATCCTACAAGCAAAATTCAAGTCCTTTCAAGATTACTACCTCTTACAACACTTCATCCTTCTCCTTCCAACAATTTTTCTTCCTCCCTTCTGCACTTCTTCTAGCAACTGTAGAGACCTTAGATTGTATGCTCTAGGATGAACCTTTACCTTTTCTTCCTTCTCTTAACATGGAGCCTTCCCAAATTGAGAATATGACCTTGTTGCGTGCCACCCAAGCCTTCCTCTCTTCCACAAAGATTGTAGACTTAGAGCAGCAGTAATGCAACCTTAGTTCTTCACACATGTGAGGGAATACCCTCACAAGAACTCTGTTAGACTTCTCATTCTTCCTTCGCTTGTGTAGCCTTTTTCCTCGCTTTAGTGAGTGACCTTATAGGCACTATTTTCTAGCCCACAAACTTCTCCTTTATGACTACAATAGGAGTTTTCGATATGACAGAATAATAACCCGCTTTTCCTTCACACATCTTACTGTAGTATGCTTCAAATAAACCCTATTAACTTCACTATTATTCCTTGCTTATTTGCTTGAGTAGGAGGCCCTCTAGGCCTATGATCTTAGCTCAAATAATGAAGTTTGTGTGATTGTGATAGAGGGCAGCTATGACAGTAGAGAGACCCTTTCTCTATTCGCATGTGTGATTGTCTTTTATCCCTAGAAAAGACTTCCAAATATTTCATATTTCTTCCTCCTTCTTCACTATAATTGGAGACCTCTTTCCTTGAATTTTCCATACACTTTGGCCCTCTTTCTCGCTGATTTCAGAGATGATATCGTTATCCTTTGGGGAGGTCGAATGGTTCCTTATATAGGAGTTTTTCTCCATGGGGGTGTGTGGTAAAGTTACATAACTCCGGTTAGATGAAAAAAATATATTTCTCATTTTATTTGCATATTTCTCTCCCATAAAGTGCAAAGGAGTACCATTTTGGATTCGTTGACTCATACTTTAATTTTAATTGGGCCTCAATCATACCTTAAATCAAATCATTTATAATAATTTATTTATCATTCAAGTGTGTCCTTACCTACGTCTAAACATTAAAAAAAATAAAAGATTCAAAAAAAAAAAAACTACTTATGAAAAATCTTCACTTCTAAATGTTATTACCAAGAAGTACTTGAACTTATTCATCGACCTGTGAATCTTTCACTTCATTTTTTTTTTGCAGTTAATTGAACAGTTACAAATTGAACCTATTTTTAAAAGTTTAGAATATACAAAGCTGATTCCCTTTTGATATCATAAATCATCTAGAGTCCTCTTAATTTGTAATTCTTACAAAATGTATGACAATGCATTTGGAAAGAGGTCCAATGCTTTCTTTGGTAACATCTAAAGAAAATTCAATTTCATATTCACTTATATCACTTATGTTATCATTTTGCCCTTTGGTACCTTGTTCTTTTCACTTATCCTCAACTAAGCCTATTTTCATGAGTTTATTTGTAATTAATGAACCCATACTAAAGAAAATTATATTTCACATTCACTTATACTATTTATAAGATCAATAATATAGAGAAAATATGGCACATAGGTCAAAGATGAATCATAGAATAATCTTGTCCTAGATCTTGCATGCTGGGATATTTTCATCAAACTTAAATCTCTCCCAACAATAAGTTTATTAGAATGAAGTTAAATAAATATATAACACTTTACTTATTTACATAAAAAAAAAAAATACTTCTCACATTTAAGTTGTAGCAATTTCTTTTGCTCATCATGAATGTGATCTCATGTTTCACTACAAAAAAAACAAAAGTGGCTTATATCTAGTTCAGTCTTATTCCATGCTTCTTCCAGTGATATATTTTTTAAATCCGTACGTGGCTCTCAGCATTACTTTGTAATGGGAATAATTAACCACTTATACCAAATAATAAAGACTTAAATAAATACCCCATCTAATGCTATTTTTTAAACGCTTACGTGGGTCTGTGACTTACTTTGTAATTGGAATAATTAAGAACTTATACACAATAATGAAGACTTAAATAAATACCCCTCTAATGCTATAAATTGTGAATTTGTTAACATATTTTCCTGTGTGATAATTTGAAGTAAGAAACTATAATAGGATAAATAATAGAAAGAATATATGGAACATATGTCAAAGATGGATCATAGAATTAACTTGTCGTAAATGTAGAATTAAGCTTGCGTGCTTGGATATTTTCGTCAAACATAAATCTTTTGTTAAATAAGTGTATAACATTTTACTTATTTACATAAAAATAACATACTTCTCACATTTGTTGCAGCAATTTCCTTTTCCCATCATCATTGTGATCTCATATTTTTACTACCCTTATATTTAGTTCACTCTTATTCCATGCTTCTTCCCGTGATATTTTTTTTAAACCCTTATTTGGGTCTGTGACTTACTTTGTAATTGGAATAGTTAATAACTTATACCAAATAATGAAAACTTAAATAAATACCCCTATAATGCTCTAGATTGTGAATTAGTTAGCATATTTTCCTGGGTCTGTGACTTACTTTGTAATTGGAATAATTAATAACTTATACCAAATAATGAAGACTTGAATAAATACCACTCTCATGCTCTAGATTGTGAATGTGTTAACATATTTTCCTGGGTGATAATTTGAAGTTGTCAAATTTGTACAACGCAATTATATCATCAACATTTCCAATTGCTAAAACATAGTAATTGATTGTTTTATAGTCACCAAATATATTCATAGAGAGACTTTGGATATTCTTTCACTGTTTATATTCACCAAATATATTGATATATTAATATTTGATATAAGTTTAATAGAGAGATTTTGGATAGCTATTTTTAACTGTCTTATTCTACAACATAGTATGAGGGTAACTTTTTATTCCATGAATACATATTGTCTATATATGTCTCTCTTAAAATAATAATAAAATATTTTTCCAAATAGAAAAAAAATGTTGATTATAATAAAAAATAAAAATTAATATGCATGTTTAATTAGTTTTAATTAAAAGCATTATAAAACATCAATAATCAGGACTTCATCATAGTCACTCATTTTATTGTTGATGTTAAAACCTCATATGTTAAAAATATTTCACCCTCTTATTGATAAATAAAATATTTAGATGTCCACATCAAATAATATAATTTAATATAAACATCAAATAATACAATTTAATATCAACTTTAAAAAATGATAAAATAATTAAAAATAAAAAAAATGTGTGAGTAAGATGTTCAAACCTTATACTTTTAAAAATAATTTCAGCAAGTGATTTAAATAAACTATTTGAATATTTAAATAAAATATCAAGTACCCCTAAATAGGAATAATAATTCTAAAAATATTTTCAACACTTACTTTAAATAAACTATTTGAATATTTAAATAAAATATTAAATACCCCTAATTAACAAGAATAAAAAAGATATTTATAATTCATTCACGTAAAGTAAATATGAAATATTTAAAAATATTCATAATAATATAAAAATTCAATAAAGTTCATCAATAAAATACCTTATCTATAAAATATTTTAATATGTATAATTAATTAATATTTACTTATATTTAAAAATTATTAATAGAAAAAACATACATTTTAATTTGGATGATATAATCCATAAATAAAATAAAATCTCAAGTGCAAAAGTTAACTAAAATATTTTAATGTCAACTATGTATTTTGAGTGAAGCCTCTTCCACTTAAGTTTAAAACCCTGTGTGGACTTATTCTTCTGCCTCTCAGAATTTGATTTTCCTTAGCCTCTACTTTAACAAGTTAAAATTGTGTGACTTGTGTGTTGAATACTTGTTCAAATTAAGTATTTATTCTGCCCAACTAATTTTCATGAAATAAAATTGTGTGACTTGTGTGTTGAATACTTGTTCAAATTAAGTATTTATTCTGCCCAACTAATTTTCATGAAATAAAATTGTGTGACTTGTGTGTTGAATACTTGTTGAAATTAAGTATTTGTTGTTCTGCCCAACTAATTTTCATGAAATATGAGTGAGGCATTATGCTCATCCACTAAAAATTGTGAACAACTATAGAATCCAACCTTTTTGGTAAACTCCTAAAAATATTCTCAATTATTCTTCAACCTTTTCGTAAACTCCTTAAAAATATTCTCAACTACTCTTCTTTGTTGACATGACTACTTAATTTATTCAAGGGATTTATGAAATCTATGTTGTAATGTGAAAGTAGACTTTTACCATATGTTACTTGAGCTTTCAATGAGACTATTGAACATGTTCCCTAAGAATTGTCTGAGTTTTTTTTATTATGAAACATATGATTATTTTCATTATCTTTTCAAAGATAAACAACATGGTTCATTGCGAATCTACAATTTATAAGGACTAGATGTACCGCATCTTGATACTTAATTGGATTTGTCACTTCAAGATCAAAACCCATAGATAGTGTTATACCGTTGGGTTAAAATTAGCAAAAGCAATTTATATTAAAAAAAATGATACGCTTAGATTCATTTTAAAAAATAATCTTAGCTCTAAAATAATCTATCAAGAGCTAAGAGATATAAAATTAATTTATTTCATGTACTAATTCATTTATATTAAAAAAGAACTTAGAGATATAAAATTAATTGTATTTCATGTTCTAATTCACTTATATAAAGAAAATAGATATTAAATTTTCTTAAATTTAGTCACAAGGGTATAGCTTAATAGGTGAGTTTTATAATATGAGGTATTGTGTAAACTAAGAGATACTCCAAGATAAGGATTAGTCTTCCACCCCATAGATAAGGTTGGTTAGTGGTAGCAATCCAACCTCAAAAAAGAAAAATTTATATAAAATCTTTTAAGTGGACATGTGAACCCAAAACAAATTTCAAATTTTTCCCTCAGAAGTCTCTCTCATGCAAATCAAAAATACATAAATGAGAAAGATAACTCTCATGCAAATCAAAAATACATAAATGAGAAAGATAACCATATTCTTGATATAAATAATACACCTCTTAACAAAGATA
Source organism: Pinus tabuliformis (assembly GCA_031772625.1). NCBI lineage: Eukaryota > Viridiplantae > Streptophyta > Pinopsida > Pinales > Pinaceae > Pinus > Pinus tabuliformis. The sequence continues at coordinate 1,763,593,107 of CM062817.1, forward strand.
TTTACTCAATGTATGTGCCAAAAATACAAACCCTCAAATCATTGATAGAGGTGCATATAAATCTATGGAGCTAATGCAGGGGTCCTTCGAACCTCACCCAACTATATTGTGTATTTACCTTACTCGAGATTTCGTAGTTTCATGATCTAGATGTTAAAGGAAACGCAAGCAAATTATATTCAATACGTGTGAGTTTGAATAGTTTAAGGGCGTGAAACCTAGTGTGAGAGAACTCCTTAGCTAAGGAAAGATGCTACGTTGGTTTCACTTAAAGAACCTTAGAGGAAAAAGGTAAGCTTTTAAGGAAGAAACCTAGGCAAAAAAAATGGGACTCCCTTAAACGGAAACAACATCATGAAGAAATGTATAAATTACCCATGGAGTACACTACACCCTTGGGTGGTGAGTGTCTTGCTCCACAGGTTTTGTGGTCAACATGAATTTGGCTATTTTGTTAGACCTATGAAATTTTATAAATTTCATATAATAAATATGGATATGTAATTAGGCATGGCAACATGGTTGATTGATTTGTTGTGTCTAGTTAGCAATATGGTCTACTCGAATAGTGTTATTGAGTGTTATCAATAGAGAAAGAAAAATGATTAAATTTGCAGGGTTGAGTATGAAATGGTTACTTATCATAGATAAAATGATGCACATATAATAATGCAGAATGGGTTAGTAGTTAAAATTAATTTCTCAAGTAGTGGTTATTCTAAAGGGACTATATACTGTTAGATGAGGAACAACTTCTCTAATATGTACAACAGTTAGAGTAATATGTACAAGAGTTAGAGAATAGCTAAAGATTGAAGAATAGAAGTGTTATGTAATTATCATTTCGAAAAGTTGCAATTTGATTCATAAAGTAGGAATATGGGTGATTTTAGCTACTTAAATTGAGTAAGGGCACATGGGAGCATATGGTGGAGTCCATTGGAAAATAGAACTGTTATGTAAATCAATTCGAAAAGTTACAATTTGATTCATAAAGTAGGAATATGGGTGATTCTAGCTTCTTAAATTCAGTAAGCGCATATGGGAGCATATGGTGGAGTCCAAATATCATTTTAAAAATTAAAATAGAGCTAGTGCCCATCATATATATATATATATATATATATAAATATATATATATAAATATATATATATATATATATATATATATATATATATATATATATATATATATATATATATATATATATATTCCCACCTTGGAAAAAATCGTAATTTTATTCATAGAGACAAAATTACATGTTGTAGATGCTAAAAAGCATATGCATATGGTTTCCTGTTTTCACAGAAAACATACAAAGAAAAAAATACAAAATATAAAAAGCTATTCTTTTCTCCCTTTCTTTTTTTCCACCTTTCGCCAACCTCGAGTGTTGGGAGTGGCGGTTACAATGGATAGTTGATTTTCATTAGTATTTATGGGAGTGTCCTTGTGAGAATTATATCCTTCTCATGCATGAGTTCTCTTATTGCGAGATGTTTCCATTAGTTGGGATTCTTGTTGTTGCAAAGGGTTGCTCTATTCTTTGTCCTCCTATAGTGTGTTGTTCTAAGCCTCTTGTACATTTATGCCTTATATTCTACTGTTTCTGTTTATTCTACTTCTTCATCCAAAGGTGTTGTATATTTCCATCATTTTGGATTTTTCTAGTTGCTTCTTATTCCATTTGGGGGTTTGTTCTACTTGTGGATAGGCACTACGGAGGTGGTGAGATTGTAGACATCCACGGCATTGGAAAGATGTATTTTTATAATCTAAAGGTTGAGTCCACTATGTATTATTGAAATTCAAAGTGATGTTGTTTGGTAGTCCCTTGCTGAGATCTAATTCAATGCATATCGTGCCAAATGTAAATTTTCCCCTTGTAAGTCTATCCTCGTCAATCTTAAGGAACTTTCTCACACAGTTTCCTATGGCTATTAAAACATTATGGTGCAAGAAGTGTAATGGAATGTTTTGCAGCCTCACCCAAAATCACATCTTTGTTACCACCATTGTTTTGGCATCGAATTCTAGAAACCAAGGGGTCATTAAGTGTTAGGTCCCTATACTACTAGTGTAGCCCCTTATTGTTATTAGTACAACCCTCTTATTATATTGTCCTCCCATGTATTCCCCATATTGTTATTATTGTGCTCCATAGAAGCCCACTATTGTTATTATTGTGCCCTTACATTATTATTGTTATGTTGGCTCTGATTATATTATGACCCCTTAGACTACTATATATAGAAAGGAGGTCTTGTCATTTGTATCATCCAAGAATTCTTTATTTGTGTAATGTGAAGGAGGTTGCCCCATCAAAGAGGCTTATTTCTAAGGCGTTCATCTATCTTTTCTATATTTTTGGGAGCTGGTTTCATAAGATTTGGTATGAGAGCTGTGGATTCTAGGGTTTTGCTGCTCCAAACAGGACATCGGGTAATTCTCGCTATAACGTTTTCGCTACTAAGTTTCAGATGCTAAAAAAAAAACCCATTTGAGAAGAGATAGGCATGAAACTCGGGTCCAAATTTTAGAGTTTGTCTCGCTATATTTTCGGAGATATGATGTGAGGAAGTTAGGGTTTTTGGATGCTCCAGAATTTCAACTAAAATAGGTCATCATGGAATTTTCACTATAACTCTTTTGCTACAAAGTTTCAGAAGCTAAAATAGAAACCCATTTAAGAAGAAATCAGTCTAAACCTCTACTACGAATTGCAGATCCTGTCTCGCTACAGTTGTGGAGATATAGTCTCAGGAAGTTAGGGTTTTTGTAGACCCCTGAATTATGTTCCAAAGAGGTCACCTTGGGAAAATCGTCATAACATTCTCTCTAAGCAACAAATTGAAATTTCATAAGAAGCCATAGAAAGAGGACGAACTGTTGTTTTCTATCCATAGTTTTCAGATCCGGCGGTCGAAATAGTGACACATGGAATGACGTACAAGTTCTCTCTACTAAAACATTATATAATCAGGTTACCTTAGGAGAGTGGTCACAACTCTTTCTTGGAGAATCAAATTCTGATCAGACTTGCGAAGTTAGAAAGAGGACTCAGAGGGCTACTGCAGGAGACAATTTTAGAACTTTGGTATCTAAAAGTACAGAGTTATAGTCATTTCAGGATTGAGATCGCGAAATAAAGAAAAGGCGATACGAGGAAGTTTGATGGAAAGGATCTAGTAAATTGGATACTACAGATGGAGCAATATTTTGACCTTCATGGTGTACCACTGTTACAAAAGGTATGTATTGCATCTTCATATTTAGAAGCAGATCAATTTTTATGGTATAAAGGGCTTTGTTCTCGTAAACAACTTGTTACGTGGTCAATTTTCACGAAGGAAATGATAGCACATTATGGGGATACAAAGAGCAACACCTTCTTTAGAGCAACACCACAACAATTGGAAGAAAAAAGAGAAAAAGGGCTTTGTTACAAAGTGGAAAGCAAAATTATGGCAACAAGGAAGTCTACCCCTCACAACTATAAAAATAGAAGTGTTGTTTCTCCTAGCCTTCCACAACCTACAAGGGTTACACCACAACAATTGGAGGAAAAAAGAGAAAAAGGGCTTTGTTACAATTTTGATAACAAATACATTAAAGGTCATAAGTGTGTTGAGAATAAATTATTTTACATTTATTATGGAGAGGAGGAAGAAAAGGGGCAAGAAACGTCAAAAGAAGAGTATATACACGAGGAACCAACCCTAGAGAAAGAAGAAATGAATTAAACCATATCTTGTAAAGCATTGGAAAGAATTACCACTCCTAAAACTCTCAAGATAGAAGGACATATTAAGAATAAAAAGGTTCAAGAAGTGAAAGATCACATCGAGAAAGAAGAAATGAATCCAACCATATCTTGTAATGCATTGGACAGAATTACCACTCCTTAAACTATCAATCTAGAAGGACATATCAAGAAGAAAAATGTTCAATAATTGAAAGATCACATCGACTCTCAAGAAATCAATCTGACCATATATTGTAATGCATTGGAAGAAATTACCACTCCTCAAACTATCAAGATAGAAATACATACCTAGAAGAAAAAGGTAAGAGTGTTGATTGATTCGGGCAGTACCCATAATTTTATTGATTGTAAGATATCCAAGGAATTGAATTGCTTCCTATATCTAGCACTAGAGTGTCAAGTGAGGGTTACAAGAGTAGGAACCATAAATTGCTTTGGAAAGTGCCATAATATCAAGCTATCCATGGGAGAATATGTATTGAATAGCCCAATGCTTTCCATTCCAATTGGCGGTGCTGATGTTTTACTAGGAGTCCACTGGCTACAATCTTTGGGTATGATAACTTTTAATTTCAAGAACTTTTCTTGAAATTTTTTTGGGAAGGAAAGGAAGTTGAATTGAGGGGTATCAAAGGAAACCCTGGAAAGAACTCTAATAGCATGACAAAGCTTATAAATAAAGAACAATAGGGTATAATTGCACAATTATGTTCACTAGAGGATCCCACATTGAAATCATGTATTTCTCCAGATCTCCAAAACGTTTTGGACAGTGATTCCAAGGTATTTGACACTCCCAAAGGCCTCCCACCTATTCATGATCATGATCATGCTATTCATTTGATTCCACAAAGTGTTCCTCCAAACATTAGGCCTTACATATAACCATATGCCCAAAGGAGTGGGAACTCATTCAAAAGTTGTAGAAGATCCCAGTTCAAATAGTATTGCGAGAACTTATCAAGGAAGGAAAAATCATATTGGAACGTGAAGCAATCACAGAACCAAGAAATTGAAAACTACGAAATAGATAAATTTCAGAGCATCTCATCAAGTGGAAGAACTTACCCTCTGAAAATTCCACATGGGAGGACAAGAATTTGTACAGAAGCATCAAGAACTACTCAAGCGTTAAAGACAACACTTTTTGAAGGAGATGGGCATGTTAGGTCCCTATACTACTAGTGTAACCCCTTATTGTTATTAGTAAAACCCCCTTATTATGTTGTCGTGCCCATGTAGTCCCCATATTGTTATTATTGTGCCCTTACATTATTATTGTTATGTTGGCTCTCATTATATTATGACCCCTTAGACTCTTATATAGAAAAGAGGTCTTGTCATTTGTATCATCCAAGAATTGTTTATTTGTGTAATGTAAAGGAGGTTGCGCCCTCAAAGAGGCTTATTTCTAAGGTGTCCATCTATCTTTTCTATATTTTTGTGAGCTGGTTTCATAACAATAAGAGTTGTGCATTACCCAAGAACCATGGTCCTTTGTTGAGGATATGTTCCCTTTCGTGTACTATTGTGAACTTGACTATCAAAAACCTATTGGGGCATAAATATATTTCAGAGTTTGATGACCATGCAGCATATATCCATTGGTGAAAAACATCAAATTTAGGTAAAAAACCATTAAATCTGCATATAACTGCTTTCGAATAGAGATCTCTGTACAAATCTTTTACCTCAGGCATTGTGATTGTGAGAGAGGGATTCTCAAATTTTTGTTCTACAATGTAGGGCCCTGGTAGCTTGGGTAGTGGTGCTGGTTTGGTTTGTGCTTTTTCCTTTCCTTTGACTGCATCTTTAAAATAGATTGTGCTCTTTGAGTTAGTTCCAGAGCATCCACACCTTAGTCACAAGTTGACCATGATGGTCGAGTCTGTGGTAATTCCATAATCCTGAAGTGAGTGGTTATAATGTAAACTGAGACTTAAAAAGATCATATTTTTCCTGCATGCTTGTATACCGAGGTGGTTTTTGATTTTATACTTTAAATCCTCAATCCTCCTCCCCTTCGAGATCCTCCAACAAAGATGCATGCCTTCCACGGTTTTGATGAAAATTTGTATCACGTCTGCCTCTGTACAGAGTTGGTCTATGTGAAGAAGGGCTCGATCTATTGCCCATGTGCCTAGATCTAACAGATCTAGGAATATCAGTGCTCTATCTGGGTCGTACTTCACCAGGTCTGGGCTATCTAATGGTTTTGTGCATGTCAATTCTGTCTATGGTTATTACTTTAGCCTATCTCGGCTATTATGCCTCGCGATGCCCGTTTTCAGATACCTTCCTGCGGGATGTAGGAGACCTCCTGGGTGTGGTACTTCCCATTCTAGTGTTGTCTCTATACGCATCTTCCATCGCAGGGATCTTGTACTGGTTTGGGTGGTAAATTTGAGTGCTGAGCCCTGTGAGAGTAGCCCCATACCCGCTCCTGCGCTGCTATGACCATTGAGTCGGCCAGCAAATAGAAAATAATGATAGGAGGTTTGCAGGTAGCAAGATCTGGCTGACGTTTGAGCCATTCTGCCATATCACCACCCTTAATGAAGATCCCCAGTCTTGATTTGTAAGGAATGCCTCGTTTCATGTGGGGAGAGGTCATTCATGGCCTTTCAGGAGGTTGATTTGCCTCTGGGAGTTCAAACACTTGTGCACAGTGCCACGAAATGATTGGCTGCCTTACTGCCTCACCCTGCACTGCTCCTGATAATCTGCGTACTCCATTATTGCCGAGATCTATGTCTTTGCGAGTGGCATTGGCATGAACAACGTTTTCAGACATTTTTACAGTTCCCTGGTCGCCATATTTTAACTTCCATCTCATCATCTCTATTGAGAGAACCCAAGCATAGTAGCCCTCACATATTAACTTGCAAGTGCTTTGTGACCCTTTGTTTGAAGCAGAGAAGACCCAATACATAAGTTTGATTGAGAAAACAAGGCCTCCACCATTCTTGATCTCTTTTGGGGATTCAATCAGGGCTTTCGGTCATTTCCAGTGAGGGTCTCGGAGGTGCGAGCCAATGCCATCCATCAAGGTAACCAGGGCTGACCCGTGGCCATGGGTAAGGTTGCCAAAGGTTGTTGCGCTGCAGACTACCAGTGTGGCGGCGACCTGCTTAGCTTCTGAAAGTTGACAAACCCTAGCTGCACATGCCATCTCTGTCCATGCAATTTTCTCTCATATATCTATATATATATATATATATATATATATATATATATGATAATAGTGACAGTAATAAGATACAACAAACTATTACAAGAGAAATCTAGATGCATAACAACAATTTATCATAATCGTTCCAACCACTCGCAGGATTTAATAATCACTCCAACAAATTCTAAGGTAGGATTGGAACTAATTACCTGCACTGAAGATGTATATGGGTAGAATAATTAATTAGTAAATATTATCAAAGTTATGAACCCCTATAGCATATTAGCTTTATATCACATAGGACCCATTCCTTTCTATTGATAAAAGGTGAATATATTAACTATATACTAAGTGTCTCTTGAGGTGAGATACCTGGAGAGTGTACAAACACTCATACAAGCCCTATATTCCATTGAGTCGGATGAGCCTCAAATATATAGGTTTCCACACTAATGGGATGGTTTCAACCACTCCCTAGATATTGGGATCTAACGTCTAAGATTAGAGTCTCAATCCTATAATCATCATAACAATAATCTAATTTTAGCTTTCTCCATTACTTCCAACACTCCCCCTTAACGGAGAAAGGGTACTGAGCAATAACGTACACCTGCTGGTCTAGTCTCAACTAGGCTTACAAAGGTAAAAACCAGAGCTTTCATTTTTGTCCTCTTGCAGCAGAGTCCATGCTTGTTCATCTATGGATGAAACTCCATTTTCACTTTCTTTGACATAAGAAAATTATGGAGCTTCGCCTCATATTTACATTTTGTCCCCCTCCAGAGGAATAGATGAACTATTATCCTCCTCTTCGAGTATATACTAACATTCTTTGCATTTGATGTTGCAAGTTCTTGGGATTCTTCAATTTCTTCTTCTTGTCTCCCAATATCTGCACAAAAAACAACATTAGATTTATAAAGAGGACCACATTTGCTTTTATCTTCCTGCTCCTTCAAGAGAGATTTCATTTCTCCATCTCTCCCTACTCCATCCCTCTCTACTGACATAGTTATGCCTTCAACCTCTTCACTCAGTTCTGTTGTAGCAAGTGTTCTGCATTTGATCTATATTTGAAGATAGGCCTTCCTTCTCACCAAATAGTAATTCATCAATAAGATTTTTTTCAATCATAAAATTGATCCACTCATCATGAGGTATATAAGTTTCATCAAACTTGATTTATGCATCTGGAAAAAATTCAGTTTCTACAATAATGGATGTGTTTTCATCATCACAAGTTTTAGTTGCAGACACACATTCATCACCCATCATTGCATCCTTAGTTTCACAATCAAATATGGATCATTTTCAAGAGCAATATCTTGAGCATCATTTCCCTCATTCAAACAATATTTCATTTCTAAAACATCCCATACGAATTTTGCACTAAGAACCTCTCCATATTCATATATTATGCTGAGTATGATGTTTTCATCTAATGCAGATGTAATAACACTTAACGCTGACGCACCTCCACTATTATTAATAACATCTTCAAGTAAATTTACCTTCCATAATATTGTTTTCATTTCATTTTCTCATATTTCATTATTCATACCTGAAAAAGATGGTAAATCCCACATTAACCATTTAATAATCTCACCAAATTCCAAATCTGCATCTTGATCAGCTACTCGTCCATCACCGTCAACATAAAACACATCACTAAATTCAGCAAAACAATATTTTGAATTTCTCCTATGATGCTTTCACCTTAGTTTTCTACGAGACTGTATCAGTTTACTTTAAAGACCCATTTTCACCCCTATCAATTTTGGATCTAGAAGTAGATCCACCACTCTCACAGCTGCGCACTTCAGTCTGCTCTAGCAGCCACACCAAAGCAGCAAAGCCCCCCTCAGCTTCCTGTGCTTGTCTAAACACATGCGCTCAACTCCTACAATGCTCACACTCTAGCCACGTAGGAATGGGTCACAAGGTTGATCGAACAATGAGGGATCCCAGAAGCAAATTTTATGAACCCATCACAAATCTATGAGATATTCAACCTAGACACGAGTATGCAACACAACCTCATCAAATGCAACCGAAACAATGAGATTTTTGTCGAGGTATTTATAAACTGAAATCTCAACACCACATGTGTAATTATAGGGCTACACCTCTGCTACTTGTAGCAAATTCTCATAAATGTGAGCCAATGATACTAGAAATGAACCAATGAAAAATCACTGGGCACAATTTTCCATATCAAAAGATACAACTCTGCGAAGAATCACCACAAGGTCGCCACACACATGGATCGACTCACCACACTAGTTTAAGGCTAAACCAAGGCATAATACTTGATGTTCGACCTTCAAGAGCTGTCATCCACCAGTCTTATCAGTGAAGGGAGACTCATCTGTTTGGAACATTACAAAGTTGAGGTGGCTAGCAATTAATCATGGAACTCCATAAAGTCATGTTGTTAGGTATAGTCATTACACTCCAGCAGAGTCGACACATCCTCTTCTTCATGGCGGTGGTAGAGGATTTCAATTCATAGTCTGAAGGAGTGCACAGGTGCGTGCTTGGCTAAACAAAGTCAGCTTCGGGCCTCTCGAGGGTTCCGTTGCACCTACCCTGTCGTAGCACCCTCAGAGCAATAACAATCCGCCATCGCTTAGCCTCCCAGCAGTCCACCCATGCTCAACCTTCGAGCTCCCACTAGGATCTACACTCAGCCATGCACTTCGGCCTCTACCAACACACCACCAATAATGCAATTCAACTCTCTTGATGCTGATTCCCGCACCACAAATAATAAACTTCACACACTTTGGCCTTTGAATTCTTTGTTGCAAGACAATGAGGACGAGGGAGTAGTACACGTCAATACCCTCTCAGCAGCCACTTTTCTACACCTTGCAACCTCTCGGCCACTGCTCTACCTCTGACCACACAGATCGATCAACAAACCGTTGCAATCGAAAGGCACCCTCCACTGCTTGTTGTTCACAAGATCTTTGCCTGAACTAGTCCTCAGAACAACAAGAGATCTACACAGGCCACTCTCCCTAAGTGCAGACCGCTACCACGGCTACACCTGCTCAGCCTTTGTAATCATATTGATGTCTGCATTTTTTTTAAGTTGTGATTGTAGATCCAGTAACATGAACCCGAGAGACTCACCATGCCACCTCTACACTGCTGCTACAAACCACGAGCCTCTCTTCACGTAGATGGGATCAACAAAACCACAATATTCACCTCAATCAATCGATCAACAATTTAGGGCCATAGAGTTTTGGGCCTTAATTCCTCCATGCCTCTTCTTGATTCAACACAGAAACAAACATGCAATTTTCATGTCGTCATTGTACGTGGATCATGCAGCATTTAATAGCCTCACCTATGGCCTCAAAACCAATACTTCACAGCTATGCTTATGGATTGCCACACTGCTCATGGCATATCCTAAGAAATTTGTGATGTGATGCAGGTGGGCTTTAGATTCCCAGACAAAATGACATGGCGATTTTATGTGCGAGCTTCTTCGAAATAGTTAAATTGACACCACAATCTCTAGGTAGGTGCACTAGTCTTGCCGAGCTCCTTAGATCTTCGGCCTCTTCCACGGCTGAAGAAGTAGCAAGTGTTGGGGATTTTTTTGGTAAAATCCCAAAAACAAACAAATTGAACACACACAGAGACAATGCTCTGTTTTTCTGCCACAAGACCTTCTGCACAGGGAAGCTTAAAAGAAATTTTCTGAGAATAGAGTATTACACACCCATAAAAGATTTGTATTCATTAAAATATAATGCCTGATACAAACTTCATCCTCTTTCACTGAGAGGGATTTACCAAAAATATATTTCAACCAACAAAAAAAACTCTGTCTCTTTCTGAGATTTTACACTGCTGGGTAAAATTCTCATTTTACATTCACTGTTGTGAAAAACATTTTACATATACTGCTGTAAAAATAATTTTACATATGCAGTAAAATTTTACATTACATTCACAAAATAAATTCTTTACTCACACCATACGATTCTTCATTCTTCCATTCGTATGAGCAACCAACAAAACTTTGGTTTTTATATTTCGCACTGCTGTGCATTCATCCTTTTTACATTACATACACAAAATGGATATCATATACACTGTTGTGCTTCCCCTGTTTTCTTTCGTTGCCGCGAGCTCACATTTTACAATAGTCAACTGCATAAAAAAAATACGCACGAGCTGTACATCTATATGGATATTACATTGCGTATAAAATATGACATAATGACCATACATGTCATTAATATTCACCATACCTTCGTGCATAAAAAAAACATTAAAACTAAAATTTTTATCTACTTTCTACGGGCACAATTAATACATTAAATTATTATCGGCGGTAAACCAAAATTGATTTTACTTCACGAAATGGATTTAATGCTGGCTCAAATGCAACTTTGAAACAGTCGATGGCGGAGAACATTCAAGCGAATCAAACAGTTGACGGAGATTTCGGGAGGCTCCTTTATGCTGAACTTTAGCCTCCGATAAACCTGTATAGAAGGAAAAATGCTGAGGACGCATGTCAAGATTTCATTGCATCGGAGTCGATTATACGGAAACCACTTCACACCAAAAGGCAGTCCGAAATGTGTGAGGTGGTTTATGGTTTCGCTGTGGCGGTTTTGGTGAATTAACTCACATGGCCCAACAGTTGAAATTATATTTTCAACACTCCCCTTTAATTTCAACTGCTGGGCATTCGGTCATACCCAGACACTTTCTCAAAAATTCAAAGCTTTTCTGATCCAATGGCTTTGTCAAAATGTCTGCTACCTGTTCTTGAGTCCTGCAATGTTCTAAGACAATTTCTCCATTGTTCACCAATTCTCTGATGTAGTGAAACCTTATATCAATGTGTTTCATTCTCTTATGAAACACTGAATTCTTTGACAATGCAATAGCTGAGCTATTGTCACAAAAAATCACTGTTGCTTTTGCCTGCTCTTGGCCTAAGCTCCTCAACATTCTTCTCATCCAAATTGCTTGACATGTTGCTGCTGTAGCTGCCACATATTCAGGCTCTGCTGTAGACAATGCTACAATGGACTGCTTCTTAGAAGCCCATGAAATGGCTCCTGAACCCATATGAAAAACATAACCGGAAGTGATTTTCCTATCATCTACACATCCAGCCCAATCACTATCAGTGTATCCAATTAGATCTGAACATTCTGAGACAGTATATAAAATTCCAAACATTTTGGTACCTTTGACATACCTCAAAATTCTTTTTGCTGCCTGCCAATGTGCCTCCTTTGGCCTCTCCATGAATCTGGAAATTAAACTAACAGCAAACATTATATGAGGCCTAGTTGCTGTTAAATACATAAGGCTGCCAACTATGCTCTTATACAAACTAGGATCAAAATCCTTACTATTGTCCTCTTTACTAAGTTTTAATCCCATCACTGTGGGAGTGACTACTCGCTTGCATTCTTGCATATTAAATCTGCCCAATACTTCATTTACATATTTTGCCTGTGAAATAAAAATTCCATTTTCATTTTGATCTACTTCTATTCCTAAGAAGTATCTCAAGAAACCCATGTCAGTCATTTCAAATTCCTCCTTCATGACTGATTTGAAATTCTCAATGAGATGATCATCCTTAACTGTGAAAATAACATCATCAACATATAAAACAACAATCAAAATTTTACCATCCTTTTCTTTGATGTAGATGGTGGGTTCTCCTTCACACTTGTCGAATTCATTATCCAATAGATAGGAATCTATCCTGCTGTACCATGCTCTTGGCGCTTGCTTCAGCCCATAAAGAGCTTTCTTCAATCTGCACACTTTGTGCTCTTCACCTTTCTTCTCATAGCCTAGAGGTTGTTCAATGTAAACCTCTTCCATTAACACTCCATTTAGGAATGCTGACTTCACGTCCATTTGGTAAACTTTCCATTTGTTTTGTGCTGCTATGGACAACACTGCTTTCACGGTTTCCATTCTTGCAACCGGTGCGAAAGTTTCCTCATAATCTCTCCCATACTGCTGCTTGTATCCTTTGACAACCAGCCCTGCCTTGTGTCTTTCTATCTTGCCTTCAGCATTACTCTTGGTCTTGTAGACCCATTTAACTCCAATGAATTCTTTAACTTTTGGTAGCTCAACCAAATCCCATGTTTTGTTTCTCTCTATGGCATTAATCTCCTCATCCATAGCTTCTATCCATTTCTTATCTTTAATTGCATCTTTGAAATGAATACGATCATCAACATGACAATATAAAGCAAATAAGGAATTCATTCCTTCATCATAAATGTCACTTAGATTTCTAAACTTCTTACCTCGTTCATTTGGTGTGCAAGTGCTTGAAGATGCACTTGAATTTCCTCCTTGTGGTGTGCTTGGAGAAGCACTCTCATTTATCCTGAAGGGTGTTCCTTATTGTCCTTGTGTTGGCGCTGCTGTTTGGGGATGTATTTCAGCCATCTCCTCATCATCTTCATCGTGAGACAAACAGTTTTTAACATTCACTGTTTTCTCTATGCTTCCATCCCAAGCTTCCTCCTCAATGAATTGAACATCTCTGCTGACAAAAAACTTCTTGGTAGATGGGATATACAGCCTGTAAGCTTTGGATTCCTCACTGTATCCAATGAAAATACATTTCTCCCCTTTGCTGTCCAACTTCCTCCTTAGCTGATCTGGTATGTGTGCATAGGCCACACAGCCAAAACCTTCATGTGGGTGACTCCTTGCTTTCTCTCACTCCATGCTTCTTCCGGCATTTTGTTCATGACTGCTTTTATAGGACACATGTTCAAAATATATACTGAACAATTTACAGCTTCAGCCCAATAATCATTTGGCAAATGCTTTGCCTTTAACATGCTCCTTGCCATATCCATGATGGTCTTGTTCTTCCTTTCAGCAACTCCATTTTGCTTTGGGGTGTACCTAGCTGTAAACTGTTTATGAATTCCATTTTCTCTACAAAATCGTAGGAATTCCTTGGAGATATACTCACCTCCTCTATCAGTTCTCAAAACTTTAATATGCAGCCCACTTTGGTTTTACACAAGTGCTTTGAAATTTCGAAATTTTTCAAACACTTCACTCTTGTTTTTAAGGAAATAAGCCCAAGTCTTTCTTGTGAAGTCATCAATGAATGTTAGGAAATATTGGCTGCCTGTTTGTGATGGAGATTGCATTGATCCACATAAATCTGAGTGGATAATTTCTAAGGGTGCCTTTGCCCTTATGCTCTTCCCTCATGGAAAACTTTCTCTATGTTGTTTACCCAATATGCAACCTTCACAAAGGTTGTCCGGTTTCTCTATCAGTGGTAATCCTCTTACCATTCCTTTTCTACTCAACAAGTTAAGACCTCCAAAGTTGAGATGTCCAAATCTCAAGTGCCACAACCAATTTTCATCCTTTGGCAGGCTTTGGAAAGCCTCTTGGGTAACTGCTGCAATTACTTCTTTGTTTTTCAAATTGGCCCTTATTCTGAGAGGGAACATTCTATTCCTCATCATCTTTACTTCAGCAATGCATCTTTTGCTGGGTGCTATATCATGATGGTACATACATCATTTTCAAAGAAGACATTGTAACCTTTTTGAACAAGCTGTCCAATACTCAAGAGGTTACATCTCATTCCGGGGACATAGTAGACATCTGCTATGGTTTTCTTTTCACCTTTCTTTGTAAATATTTTTATCTCTCCTTTTCCCATAACAAAAATTTTGCTATGAGTTCCTAATGTGACTTCTGATTTTATATTCTGATCTAAAGCAGAAAAGAGGGCTATGTTTCCTGTCATATGGTTGCTGCAACCTAAGTCTAAAAACCATATGTCCTCACTGTTTGTTTCAGCCATGTTACAAGCTAACAACACATTATCTTGGCTGATGTTTTCTCTAGTGACATTTGCATTTGGTCTATTACTTATATCATGCCGCTTTTTCTTACATTCACTCGCATAATGCCCATATTTTTTACAGTAATAACATTGGACATTGGATTTTTCATACCTTTTTCCTTGAGCATGATGTTGTCCTCTTTGTTGGCTGCTGCCTTGGCCTTGGTTCTGATTTGGATTGTTGCCTCTTCCTTGAGCATTTGCTAGGCTGTTCCTTCCACCTCTGTTTTGGCTTCTGCCTCTTCCTCTCTTGTTTCCTCTGCCTTGACCTCTTCCTCTTCCAAAAGACAATTGGGTCTTAAAGGCTTGCTCTAGAGATGAGTTTTCATTTCTACTCAACCTCTGCTCATGTGTTATCAGTGATGCATGAAGATCATCAACTGAAAAGTTTGAGAGATCCTTTGTTTCTTCTATGGTGGTGACAATCACATCAAACTTTGAGGGTAAGACCCTCAATAATTTCTCCACAATCCTCCTTTCTTCAAGGGTTTCTCCATGAGTCCTCATCTATGTGACCAAACCAATTACATGTGTGAAGAATGAGTCAATATTGTCTGACTCCTTCATGCACAGGTTCTCAAAATCTCTCCTCAACAATTGTAGTTTTCATGTCTTCACTTTCTCCATGCCTTGATAGGGTGTCTTGAGAGTTTGCCATGCTTCCTTGGATGTCTTGGCTGCTGCTATCCTTGGAAACACACTCTGGTCCACTGCTTGATACAAAGATACAATGGCTTTTGCATCCTTCTTCCTATTACTCTTCAATAGATCCTTCTCTGCCTGAGTTAACCTATTAAAACCATTTTCATCTGCTGGTTCTTCAAACCCATATTCAACTAATTCCCATAAATCTTGAGAGATAAACAGGGCTTTCATGGTTATGGCCCAATAGTCATAGTTTCTCCCATTAAACTGTGGGAGCTAGGTATTAAACATACCCATACTAGTGCTGGTGCTAGCCATTCCTTGCATCCTCAACTATGCTTCAATTTCTTGACTGTGTATTTTAAAAACACTCATTGTTTCTTCAACAATAACTCAAAAGAAACTTTGAGGAATACCTGAATCCTTTGTTGACTGAATCTTCACTTTGCTGGAGAAGCTGTTGCAGCAAAAGAACTCCTTTCTTCAGCTTCCTGAACACCTTCAAAGAGCCTAAGCCAGCTCTGATACCACTGTTGGGGATTTTTATGGTAAAATCCCAAAAACAAACAAACTGAACACACACAGAGACAATGCTCTGTTTTTCTGCCACAGGACCTTTTGCAGAGGGAAGCTTAAAAGAAATTTTCTGAGAACAGAGTATTACACACCCATAAAAGATTTGTATTCATTAAAATATAATGTCTCATACAAACTTCATCCTCTTTCAGTGAGAGGGATTTACCAAAAATATATTTCAACCAACAAAAAAAACCCTTTCTCTTTTTGAGATTTTACACTGCTCGGTAAAATTCTCATTTTACATTCACTGCTGTGAAAAACATTTTACATATACTGCTGTAAAAACAATTTTACATATGCAGTAAAATTTTACATTACATTCACAAAAAAAATTCTTTACTCACACCATACGATTCTTCATTCTTCCCTTCGTTTGAGGAACCAACAAAACTCTGGTTTTTATATTTTGCACTACTGTGCGTTCATCCTTTTTACATTGCATACACAAAATGGATATCATATACACTGTTGTGCTTCCCCTGTTTTCTTTCGTTGCCGCGAGCTCACATTTTACAATAGTCAACTGCATAAAAAAAATACGCACGAGCTCTACATCTATATGGATATTACATTGCGTATAAAATATGACATAATGACCATACCTGTCATTAATATTCACCATACCTTCGTGCATAAAAAAAACATTAAAACTAAAACATTTATCTACTTTCTACGAGCACAACTAATACATTAAATTATTATCGGCGGTCAACCAAAATTGATTTTACTTCACGCAATGGTTTTAATGCTGGCTCGAGTGCAACTTTGAAACAATCTACGGCAGAGAACATTCAAGCGAATCGGACGGTAGACAGAGATTTTGGGAGGCTCCTTTATGCTGAACTTTAGCCTCCAATAAACCTGTAAGGAAGGAAAAATGCTGAGGACGCACGTCAAGATTTCATTGCATCGGAGTCGATTATACGGAAACCACTTCACACCAAAAGGCGGTCCGAAATGTGTCACGTAGTTTATGGTTTCGCTGCGGCGGTTTTGGTGAATTAACTCGCACGGCTCAACAGTTGAAATTATATTTTCAACAGCAAGTGAAAACATGCCCCTCTTTCCATGCTCGGCGGCTTTCCAATAAACAAAAAAAACATGTAGCCCTTTTTTTTAAGTTTCCATGGTCGGCGCGATTTACCACAGCAGACTCGCGAAGTTCGTCACCCTTATACAACATGGATTCACAACGTTATAACCACACCCGCGACGGAATGTTAAAATAAATTGCGTGGAATTGTCAAAGTGGGATCTTCACGTTTGTGCACCTAAAACATGCGATGATTTCACGTGAGTATAGGATCGACAACCCTGAACCTCTAATACCATGATAAAAATTAAATATATAAACCATATATTAAGTGGCTCTCGAGGTGAGTTAAGTGGAGAGTGTACAAACACTTATACAAGCACTATATTCCATTGAGTGAGATGAGCCTCAAATATATAGGATTTCATAATGAGGGGATGGTTTCAACCAGATGTGAGGCCTAAGATTAGAGTCTTAATCCTATCATCATCATAACAATAATCTAAGTTTAGCTTTCGCTATAATTACAACACCAATTTCACAAAAGTATTTATTTAACATTGGGGCAGAAACCATATTACATAACCATGTTCATTCCAATACAAAAATCCATTTAACATTGAAGCATAAAACATATTTTGAGACTGCTATTATTTTCAGGCATAAAGACAAAGGACACTGCTATTATTTTCAGGCATAAAGACAAAGGACATATAACATCGATTGAACATGAATATTTTCAAAAGATGTCACGAATGAAAATGATATAGTAACAATACTCATAAATAAAAATAAATAAACCATATTAAGTTTCTTATAAAGTAATCATAAAAATAATAGCCATGAAGAATTTGAGTTGGAATGAACATCCATACCTTCCCCATGAACATTCTAATAAGATACATATCGTATCCTTCTATAGTCTACACAAGTGAAATAGTGCAAGAAACAAACATGAATTTAGCCTCAACCGTATATACAATAAGTGCACATCACCACCAAGGCTTGCCTGAACTATTCTGGCTGAGCGATCAAAACAAGAACTAAATAGATTTAAAACTTTTACAAGAATAAAACCAGGTGCTGGAATGTAGCTGCAACCAGTAATTTCAATAACAGAGTCAAAACCCTAACTTTGGGGATTCAATTTGAAACTAAGACCATAGAAACCCTAATTGGAGTAGGACGGCGATAACAACAACACGCTCCAACTAAGACGTTTACCTCTATAGCCATTGTATAACATATGTATAAGTGATTGAGGGTTTCCTCCAACAACTAACCAGAACAAGATAATTACTGGGTTGGTTACCTAAGATAAACGATCCTTGGTAAGGGAGAAGGCAAAAGCAATCCGTAAATCCAGTGAAAGCAACAGGATAATAATACCTCAGGTGCTACTGTGAGTACCCAAGTAGTAAAAAGGGAACGACCATTATTGAATCTAAGGGAGAACGTGTCCCCTCTTAAATGTTGACTTCCTAAAACGAACAGTACCAGGGCATTGCCACCTCGCAAATAAAGCATGTTTCCAGCAAAAAAATTGGAGACGACCGACAAATTAAAAGTAAAGGGAAATAAGAAAGACTCTTGAACCAGGGGTAACCAAGTAATATTATAAGCAAGAAAAGCAAGGGCGAATTTCTGTGCCAGGGGTAACCAAGTAATATTATAAGCAAGAAAAGCAAGGGCGTTTTTCTGTGCCAGACACGGAGACCCTGAGCAAGAATTGTGATACAAAATAATATAGGACGCAAAGGGTTATGCTAGTAAAAGGGTTTACGAGGATCTTCCCTCTACTCAAATATAACTGGAGAAAATAGATAAAAATAAAACTAGAACTGTGCAGAAATTCCTACTTATCTTGTGGTGCCACTGTGATTAAAACTAGATTGAAGCTTACTTAGTCGTGCACAGTGAAGGAAGCTTACCTGGAAGGAAAGGGAATATTCCAATTCTTCGCCACGGGGCCACAGTGAAACTCAGAACCGACAAAAGATCAGTGTGCCACTGAAAAACCCCTGTGAGCATGATAACGTGGAAAATTTTACTTTCGAAGCAAGAAACAATGGAAAAAAATTAAATATGGGAAATGAATCGAGCAAAGGAATTACTCCAATAGGATAGTTGCCATTGAATCAATATAAAACAGGGAGCAGAAAATGATATAATGCAACAAAAAATCTTAACGAGTAAATAAATTACAGTTGCAGTAATAACTGGTGTTCATACGTCATTGTGAGACGCCACGAAGATGTTCCAAGTGCCAAAGCGCTGTGTATCCCCCTCCAAGCGCGCGACAAACCGACAAGGCGAGAAAAGCCAAACAAATGGTCGAAAGGAAGGAGGAAGGGTAGGTTAAGGGATGAAGCGAAGTTAGGGTTTGGAAGAATCAATCGCTACCGTCCATAGCCAATCCTTTCGTCCACACAATCGAAAGAGCAGTCTTTCGAAGCCATATGGTCGTCACATGGATAGTGGGTAGGTGTCAAAGGATTTTTCGCTAGCCGAGTTCGAGGTGATAAATTATCAAGTCCATGTCAAAGGAAGGCTACACTAAACCTATGCTACAACAGGTTTAAGCAATAGTTAATACCAAATAATTCCAAAAACGTATAGCCTATGTGCATTAATCCAATATCTAGTCGTTATGCCCTAGGTTTAAATCATGATCTCGTTAACAAAATTTTTAAACAAGATTGTTAGGGAATTATATTAGGAAAAAATTGTGAGTTGATCCCATGTTGTGAGGGATACCAATAAAATCATGATGATATTAGAAATTTATGAGTTGATCCTATGCGGTAGCACTAAATAAATCCTAATTTAGTAATGGGATAGAAGTATTAGGGTGGTCCTTATATGGATGTGGTAGATTGATAAGTGTCATTTATGATTACATAAAAGAAAAAAAAAAAAAATTATGTGCTTAATTAAGATAAGAAAAGATAGGTGTATGACATCCTTACTCGAAATCATCCATTAAAAGGGAAGGAATTATGTCTTAAGTATTTTAAAATATTTATTTTTTATGTGTGGATGACTGGACAATGTGGCCATTTTCCTTATAAGGGAAAATTAATTCTTGTCTTTAACAATAAAAAGAAAAATAAAAGATCCAAAAATCATTAAACAAGGAAGAGGCTGAAATTATGGTTTTGAGAATCTCACTTAAAGAAAGATGGTTAGCCAAAGCTCTGAAATAGGATGGAACCAATTCCAAATTTCTTTGTGAGAATCTAGTGCCAAGGCCAAGAAACCCTTTGTGCAGAACTAGGACACCTATAGAAATAACAAAGCACTAGTTAGCACATACATTTGAGAGTGGAATGAAGGGAAATTTAATTTCAAGCATCACAAAGAGGGAATGCACAAATTCTAAAAGAAAAAAATTCGGAGAGGTCAATTATAGTGACACCATATTCATAAAAGCAACCATATTGAAATTCCACATGGTTTACCCGAGCAAAGCCATTAAGAGTTTGGTGGTATTCCCTTCCAAAAACTAGACACAACAGTAAGGTTAGAAATGAAGTTGCAGAGCTTCTTTCACCACCAAAAAAATGACACAATGGACCTTAAAATTACCCTAACCATCACTTAATCAAGCTCCATTGCCCATCAATCTAGATATGATCTACATCATTGAATCTAATTGGACCCAAGCGAGAACTCAAGGCAACATGATGCTCACTTGTGTGGCAGCCATTGCCGATGGTGGTATAGCTTTAATTTAAAAAAAAAAAACTACATAAATCTATGACTATGCCAAACAAAACAAATCAATGAATGCTTTGAAATCGATGAGGCTATACCATTATATTATAGTAATATGAAAATTGAATTTTTTTGATATATATAAAGAAAGAATATTGAGAAACATACATATAGAAAAGATTATATATATAAAGAAAGAATAATGAGGAACATATATAGTCAAGAGACAATATTGAAAATCAATAGTTAAGGAAAAAGGAGAAACATGTCTCGATGCCCATTACTTCACCATAACTGCAACACAGGCATAGATGCGAAGAGTATGGACAGGAATATATTGTAAAAGAAAAGCCACAGGAGAAAAGTACAATCAATAAGGGCTAATTGTCTCGAATAAGTAACATAAGTAACTAGATAACTCAAGTAAATATTATAAAGAAGGATGGATTCAAAATTTGTGAAAGGTTTTACCTTGTAAAAAAAATTCATTGTGCCATTTTCTAGGATAGTTACATACTTTCTCTGTGTAAAATCAGAGATGTTACCGTTGAGGTCATTCGGGGACATGGTGTTAGGATGACGTGGCTATCTACATAGTCGTGATGTGGACATCATTGAAGAGGTACATGTGAGGTACATGTGACACGGAAGTGACATGCCAGGATTTGTTGGCACGCTGTTGAATTACCTAGATATTTTTAATGAATGATTAAGGTAACCTAATGGGGAATTAGCCTTAATCCCTAGCCGCATCACCCCATATGGTGTGTGAGGTTGGTTAAATGAGCTAGCCCAGGAACGGGAGAACTAGGATGGGAAACTCGGGAGTAGTTGATGTGAAAATCCACAACAACACGAGGGTTATTGTAAAAGGATGTCCAGGCATCTCCGGGTGAGCCCAAGAACGTCAACTTGTGCTAAAATAGCTAGATTTTTTAAATTACGGAAAGTGTTGTTAAAGCCATGGTTCTACGACTTGGTCATATTGGTTAATCATCTAAGCTCCAAGAAGCCAAGGAGTAATCAATTCAAGTTATATTTGAGTCATCCGGAATGGATTTCTAGCAAAGACAAATTAAAATAATATACGCTAATCGTCAACCTGCATATGTTTGATATGTATGGTAGAGTATAAATAAGCCACGAAGATCAACAATTAGGGAAGGAATTAATATTCAATCATCTGCCAAGTCTATAAAAAGAGTTATTTGTAGTATTTCTGTGGCATGAGGGAACGAAAACAAATAGTTGATATTAACATTATGATTAATGTAATTAAATTAATTATAAAAACCTATTCATTAATAAAAGGCTAATTATTAATATTAAAAATTTAATTTAATAGCATAATATTTAATATTTAAAAAGAAAAACAAAACATATTTAATATAAATATTAAATATCAGGTTTATAAATGTGATCACATGAGCGTTTATAATTTTAGGTTATTAAATATTAAAAAGAATTAAGTATTTAAATTATTAAATAAGGAGTTATAAATGTGATAGCTTTGGTTTTTAAAATTTTAGGGTTTTATAATTTTAATGTATTTAGGTTTTAGGATATTGGGTTTCTATGATTTTAAGTTTTTATAATATAAGGTTTTTATCCTTTAAAGAAAATATAAATAAAAATTATCATTAATATTAACAATAACATTTAAATTAACATTAAAAACTTCATTATTAGTAACAATATTAATAATAAAATTTATAATAACATCATTAATGTAATATTAATGATGTTTAACTAAATCACATTAATAAAACTGTTAATCATAATATTTTTTCATAACTATTAACATTTTAATGCTATTAACATAGTAACATTAATATTAATATTAATATTAATATTAATATTAATATTAATATTTTAATATTAATATTAATATTAATATTAATATTAATATTATAATATTAATATTAATATTAATATTTATTTATTTTTAATGTGTCTATTATACTTTTGTTTAGAAAGAACAATTGATACATAAAAGTAAATTTATTATTATAAACATATTTTAAATGTTGTTGGTAATACATCTATGTTCTATTATATTCAATTTTATTCAAACTCTTAGTATTTATATTTATAAATTTACATAGATAATAAAGTTAATAATAATAATTTTTTGTTTTAATTTGTGTTATTAAGTTTTAATATTTAATTAATACAAAGTTGAATACAAACATCATATTTATGTCTTTTCAATAAATTGAATTTGAATGACTTATATGTCATTGCTTCATACCTATGTAGTTGATATACCACATATATAACATAGCTTCATACTAATTATTCAACGTTGCAATGTGACATTACAAAATTAAAGTTATAAAACAAGGGTTTTTAATATTCTTGTTTATAATATTGAGGTTTATAATATTGTGGTTAACATTGAGCTTATAATGTTACGTTTAATACCAAGGCCTTGGTTATTAATGATGGGGTTTAAAATATTGGGTTTAATATTAAGTTTTATAATATTAGGGTTTATAGTATTGTGCTTAATATTGAGCTTATAATATTAAGGTTTAATATTGATTTTATCCGAGGGTTTATAATATTAATATTAGGGCTTATATTCTTGAGGTTTCATACTAATACTAGGGTTTATATTATCAATCCTAGTATTTAGTGTTAATGACCTTGATTTATAGTATTAATATTCCACTTGTTTACGAATCTATTGGATTTTTAATATTAATATCTTGGGTTTATAACATTAATTTCTTGATACATTACATTGCAATTTATCAATGTCACAATGTGACATTGCATAAATTAGGATCTAACATTATGGTTTATAATATTGGGGTTAGTGTTTATTCTCGTTAATTATATTGGGTTTAGTGTTTATAATATTAGTACAAGCACATTTACCAATGATAAAACATGATCAAACGTGATAAACCATGGTTAACCATTCTTATTTTAGGGTTTATAATATTTATCTTGTGGTTTGTATACCTTGGGTTTATAACATTGATTCCTTGGATTTAATATTATTCCCTTGGCTTTTAATATATTAATATTCTTGAGGTTTATGCTATTAATGTATTAATATTAATTTATTAATGGTTTAAAATTTAATAATGGTTTATAGTGTTTTTATGGTTTTTAATGTATTGATAATAATGGATTATGTTAATCTGTTAATGGTTTTTAATGTATTAGTATTCTCTATGTTTATAATATTAATGTTAGGGCTTAATGGTTGATGATGGTTGATCGTCCCTTTACGCAAAATATTGTGTCAAAATGAAAATCAACCATGGCCACATATCGACTCACATGCTTAGTAGATGGTGCATAATATTTTTGTTGGGTTTATATACATTTAGTTTATATTGTTCAATAGGGTTTAACACTATTCCTTTGGGTTATATTTTTTCATGTGCATTTATAATCCATTGGATTTCATGTATTAATATTTATCTCGAGCATTATGTACCTTGGGTTTATGATATTTATCCCTTAGGTTTAATATTATTCCCTTGGGTTTTTAGTATTAATCATTTTGATTTAAATTATTCCCTTGTGTTTATAATGTAAATCCCTTAGGTTTATTAATTTAAGGTTTCTTATTCCTAAGGTATAATATTATTCATAGGGTTTATAATATTAATCCTTCGGTCTAATATAGATCCCCTTGGTTTATAATCATGGTCAATTATTGTCCAATTCTACATTATTATAATGATTTTCTTAATGTGAAAATCAACAATGGTCTAGCGTTGCATTATGATGGATTTTCTCCATATAAAAATCAATTATGGTGAACCATGGACATCACACTATGAAAAAGCTTGTCTCAATATGAAAATGAACCATGGTCAACCATAGTTCAATGTTGGATTTTCGGAAATATTGCCTCAATACGAAATATTATGCATAGGGTTTATCATATTAATTGTTAGGTCCCTATACTACTAGTGTAACCCCCTTCTTCCTATTAGTGCAACTCCCTTATTATATTGTTGTGCCCATGTAGTTCCTATATTGTTATTATTGTGTCCCATGGAAGAGCACTATTGCTATTGTTGTGCCCTTACATTATTATTGTTATGTCGGCTTTGATTATATTATGAACCCTTAGACTCCTATATATAGAAATGAGGTCTTTTCATTTGTATCATCCAAGAATTGTTCATTTGTGTAATGTAAAGGAGGTTTGCCCCTCAAAGAGGCTAATTTTTAAGTCATTGATCTATATTTTCTATGTTTTTGTGAGCTCGTTTCATAACATTTGGTATGAGAGCTTTGGATTCTAGGGTTTTGTTGCTCCAAAATAGGCCATCATGAAATTTTCACTATAAGTTTGTTTATACAACATTTCAGAAGCTAAAAAAACCTATTTGATACGAAATCTCGATGATCCTCGAGTCCAAATTTCAGATCTTGTCCCACTAGAGTTTTGGAGATATGATTTGAGGAGGTTAGGGATTTTGCAAGCTCTAGAATTCCATCTCAAAGAGGCCATCATGGAATTTTCACTATAATTTGTTTTCTACAAAGGTTTAGATTATAAAATTAAAACCCATTTGAGCCAAAATCTTGGTTAAGCTCGAGCCCGAATTTAGATCTTATTTCGCTATATTTTCGTAGATACATTCCAAGAAATTTAAGGTTTCTATAGGCTCCACGACTACATTCCAAACAGGTGTCTTGGGAAAATCATCATAACTTTCCATCGGAGCATCATATTGAAGTTTCATATGAAGTTACAGAAAGTGGATGACCTATAGTTTTCTGCATATCAGTTTCACGTACGAAGGTCGAAAAGGTGACAAGTGGCACTTCGTACAAGTTCGCTCTTATTAAAAGGTATATAATTAGGTCATCTTGGGAGATTGTGCATAACTATTTCTTGGAGAATCCAATTTCGATAAGAATGGTGGAATTGGAAACGAAACGCAGAGGACTACTGTCGATCAAAATTTCAGAACTAAGAGATCCGAAATTACAAAGTTATAGTCATTTCAAGATTGATCTCCTAAAATCAAGAAAGGTGATATGAGGAAGTTTGATGGTAGGGATCCAGTAAATTGGATACTGCAGATGGAGCAATATTTTGGTCTACATGATGTACAACTGTTACAAAAGTTACATATTTCATCTTTATATTTAGAACCAGAACATTTTGTATGGCATAAAGGCCTCTGTTCTCGTAAACCACTTGTCACCTGGTCAAATCTCAAGGAGGGAATGATAGCACATTATGGAGATACAAAGAGCAACACCTTCTTTAGCGAGTCGATAAATCTCAAATAAAATTGTTCAATGGGAAAGCACATTGAGGACTTCCAAAAATTGACTATAAGGGTAAGTGATATTCTACAGAAGCAAAGGGTTGATGTATTCATAGGGACTTTAAAGGATAAAATTAAACATGAGGTTCATCTTTGGGAACCTGATTCATTGGAGAAGGCATTCATGTTGGCAAGAAAAATTGAAAGCGGAATTATGGAAATAGGGAATCCTACCACTCATAACTATAAATATGGAAGTTTTTATGCTCCTAGCCTTCCACAACCTACAAGGTTTACACCACAACAATTGGAAGAAAAAAGAGAAAAACATTTTTGTTACATTTGTGATAGAAAATACAATAAAGGTCATAAGTGTGGTGAGAAGAAATTATTTTACATAGATTGTGAAGAGAAGGAAGAAAAGGATCAAGAAACATCAAAAGAAGAGGATATACACCAGGAACCAACCTGAGAGAAAGAAGAAATGAATCCAACCATACCTTGTAAAGCATTACCAAGAATTACCACTCCTCAAATTCTCAAAATAGAACGACACATCATGAAGAAAAAGATTCGAGAAGTGAAATGTCACATCGAAAAAGAATAAATGAATCTGACCATATCTTGTAATGCATTGGATAGAATTACCACTCCTCAAACTATCAAGATACATGGACATATCAAGAAGAAAAATGGAATAGTGTTGATCGATTCACACAGTACCCATAATTTTATTCATTGTAAGGTAGCCAAGTAATTGAATTGCTTGCTTTATCCAGCACCAAAGTGTCAAGTGATGGTTACAAGTGGAGGAACCATAAATTTCTCTAGAAAGTGCCATAATATCAAGCTATCCATGGAAGAATATGTATTGAATAGCCCAATGCTTTCAATTCCAATGGGTGGTGCTGATGTTGTACTAGAAGTCTAATGGCTACAATCCTTGGGTACAATAGCTTTTAATTTTCAAGAACTTTTCATGAAATATTCTTTGGAAGGAAAGGAAGTTGAATGAAGGGGTGTCATGCAAAAACCGAGAAAGATAATTAGCTCTAACGGAATGACAAAGCTTCTATAGAAAGAACAATGTGACGTAATTGCACAATTATGTTAGCGAGAGGTTCCCACGTCGAAATAATTTATTTATCTAGATCTCCAAATATTCTTGGACAATCATTATAAGGTATTTGAGACACCCAAAGGCCTCCCACCTATTTTTCATCATGATCATGCTATTCATTTTCCATAAAGTATTCCTACAAACATGGGGACTTACAGATATCCCTTTTCACAAAAGAGTGAAATTGAACATATGCTTGCAGAAATGCTAGAGGCTGGTATAATTCAAGCTAGTCAAAGTTACTTCTTTGCTCAAGTAGTATTAGGGCACAAGAAGGATCGATCATGGTGCATGTGTCTGGACTATAGAGAGCTCAACAAGCTCACTATTAAAGATAAATTTCCCATTCCTCTCATTGATGAATTATTGGATGAACTGCATGGAGAAATTTACTTCGGCAAGTTGGACCTTCGTGTAGGATATCGTGAAATCAGAATGAAGACTAAAGACATTCCGAAAGCAACATTTAGAACTCATGAGGGTCATTATGAATTTTTGGTGATGCCTTTTGGCCTTACCAATGCACCTTCTACATTCCAAGGTTTGATGAATTCCATTTTCAAACACTTAGAAAATTTGTGTTAGTATTTTTTGATGATATACTAATCTACAAGAAGTTTTGGAAGGATCATGTTCAACATGTTGATAGAGTGCTTAGACTATTTGACGAGAAAGAATTGTTAGGTACCTATACTACTAGTGATGCCCCCATTAATATTGTAGTTGTATCCCTTATTAATATTGTTGTGCCCCTTTTGTCCCCATATTGTTACTACTGTGCCCCATTAAATCCCTCTATTTTCACTTTTGTGCCCTTATATTATTATTGTTAGGTTGGCTTGGTTATATTGTGACCCCTTAGACTCCTATATATAGAAAGGAGTTTTTTTCATTTGAATCATCCAAGAATTTTTCATTTATGTAATGTAAAGGAGGTTGCCCCCTCGAAGAGGTTGAATTCTAAGGCGCTGATCTATTTTTTCTATCTTTTTGTGAGCTGGTTTCATAACATTTGGTATTAGAGCTTTGGATTCTAGGGTTTCACTACTCTAAAGAGGTCATCGTGGAATTTTTGCTATAACTTTTTTTCTACGACATTTAAGAAGTGAAAAAAAACCCATTTGAGATGAAATCATGCTGAACCTCAGGCCCAAATTTTAGAGCTTTTCTCACTATATTTGTGGAAATATGATCTGAGGAAGTTGGTCATTTTGCAGACTCTTGAATTACATTCCAAATAGGTGACCTGGGGGAAATCGACATAACCTTCTCTTTGAGCATCAGATTGAAATATTGTAAGGAGGTTATAGGCAACAAGCTCCAAGCTCAAACAATATTGCTAGAACTTGATGAGGAAGGAAAACTTATATTGGAATAGGAAGCAGTCATAGAAACAAGAACTCAACAACTACGAAATTGATCCATTTCAGATTATCTCATCAAGTGGAAGAACTTATCCACTAAAGATTCCACATGGGAGGATGAGAATTTTATACAAAAGCATCCAGAACTACTCAAGCATTGAGGACAACACTTTTTTGAAGGAGAGGGGCATGTTAGGTCCCTATAATACTAGTGATTCTCCCATTAATATTGTAGTTATATCCCTTATTAATATTTTTGTGCCCCTATTGTCCCCATATTGTCATTATTGTGCCCCATAGAATCCCTCTATTGTTATTTTTGTGCCCTTATATTATTATTGTTAGGTCGGCTTGGTTATATTGTGACCCTTAGACTCCTATATCTAGAAAGGAGGTTTTGTCATTTGAATCATCCAATAATTGTTCATTTATGTAATATAAAGGAGGTTGCCCCCTCGAAGAGGCTGAATTCTAAGGCGTTGAGCTATCTTTTCTATCTTTTTCTGAGCTGGTTTCCTAACAACAATTGTATGCAAAAACCTCCAAATGTTTCTTTGGAGTACAAGAGGTGGAATACTTGGGTCATATTGTATCTCATGAAGGTGTTAAGGTATACCCTCAACAAAAAAAAATTCTCCAACTCTTAAAGGATAACCTCACTTTGGCACAAAATCGATTGAAACAATAGGCACATTAACATAACCGTGAAATAAGTTTTGCTATAGGCGACTGGATATTTTTACGAATACAACCATACAAAAAAATGTGCCTCAAGCAAGCTAAGAAGGACAATAAATTATAACGAAAGTACTATGGTCCTTAGAAGGAACTGTAAAAGATTGGTACTATGGCATTCAAATTGGAGCTTCCTGCATCTTCTCGAGTGCCCACAGTTTTCCATGTTTCATGCTTAAAGAAGTTTATAAGTCAAAAGATCCCAACTCAAATAATATGGTCAGAACTAGAAGAGGAAGGAAAAATCATATTGGAACCTGAAGCAGTCATGGAAATAAGAACCCAATAGCTACGAAAGTGATCAATTTCAGAGTATCTCATCAAGTGGAAGAAATTACCGAGTGAGGATTCCACGTGGGAGGATGAGAATTTTATACAGAAGCATCCATAACTACTCAAGCATCAAGGACAACACTTTTTGAAGGAGAGGGGTATTTTGGGTACATATACTACTAGTGTAACTCGTTATTGTTATTAGTGCAACCCCCTTATTATATTGGTGTGTCCATGTAGTCCTCATATTGTTATTAAAGTGCCCCATAGAAGCCCACTATTTTTATTATTGTGCCCTTACATTATTATTTTATGTCAGCTCTCATTACATTATGACCCCTTAGACTCCTACATATAGAAAGGAGGATTTGTCATTTGTATCATCCAAGAATTGTTCATTTGTGAAGGAGGTTGCCCCCTTGAAGAGGCTGATTTTTAAGTCGTTGATATATCTTTTCTATCTCTTTGTGAGCTTGTTTCATAAAACTAATCCTATGGTTTAATATAAATGTGTTGGTTTTAAGATTGTCTCTATATGAAAATCAACCATTGTAAACCATGGTCCAACATAGCATTGTGATCAGGATTGTCTCAATATGAAAATCATACAAGGTCAATCATGTTTATGTTAGTGTTTATAATATTTTTCTTAGGGTATATATATGTTGGATTTATAACATTAGTCCCTTGGGTTTAATATTATTCCCTTGGGTTCATAATCCCTTGGGGTTTTAGTATTAATCCCTTGGATTTATTATTCCCTTGGGTTTATAATATTAATGCATTGGATATGAAAATCAACCAGATCAACCATGGTCCAACGTTGTGTTCTGACAAAGATTGTCTCAATATGAAAATCAATCATGGTCAACCATGGTTAACCATGGTCCAATGTTGCATTGTGAGAAGGATTGTCTCTATATGGAAATCAACCATCATCAACCATGTTTATTTTGGGGTTTATAATATTCATTTCAGGGTTTATATACCTTGGGTTTATAACTTTATCCATTAGGTTTGTTATTCCCTTGGGTTTATAATATCAATCCCTTAGCTTTATTGATCTTAGGGTTCATATTCCGAGTGTTTAATATTATTCAATAGTGGTCAACCATGGTCCAACATCGCATTGTGACATGGATTGCCTCAATATGAAAATCAACAATGGTTAACCATGTTTATTTAAGTATTTTGAATATTTATCTTATTGTTTTTATATGTTGGGTTTATAATATTGGTCCCTTGGGTTTAATATTATTCCCTTAGGTTCATAATCCCTTGGTATTTTAGTATTAATCCCTTGGGTTTATTATTCCATTGGTTTTGTAATATCAATCCATTGGGTTTATTATTCGCTTACGTTTATAATATTAATCATGGTCATCCATTGTCAATTATAGCCAACCATGGTTGAATTTCGCATTATGACACGATTGTCTCATGATGAAAATAAAGCATTCTTATTTTAGTGTTTGTAATATTTATATTAGGGTTTACCAATGTTGGGTTTATAATATTAGTCCCTTGGGTTTAATATTATTCCCTTGGGTCCATAATCCCTTGGGGTTTTAGTTATAATTCCTTGGGTTTATTGTTTCCTTGGGTTCGTAATACCAATCCCTTAGGTTTATTATTAACATGGCTTTATAATATCAATCATGTTGAACCATGGTCAACCATAACCAACCATGGTAAACCATGGTTGGATCTTTTATTATGACAAAAAGTGTCTCCATATAAAAATAATGGACAATCATGGACAATGATGGTCAACCATGGTGAACCATGGCTGATCATAAATAACCATGTTTTATAGAATCAGAGATGGTCAACCATGGTCAACCATGTTATAATGTTGTGTTATGATAAAGATTGTCTCGATATGAAAATAAACCACATTTACCAACGTGGAAAGTCTTGGGGAACATCACATTGTGAGAAATATTATCTCCATGTGAAAACCAATCATGGTCAACCATGGTCCAACATGGCATTGTGATAAGCACTATCTCAATATTAAAATCAACCATGGTCTATCATGCTTATTTTAGTTTTATAATATTTATCTAGGAGTTTATATAAGTTGGGTTTCTAATAGTCCCTTGGGTTTAATATTATTCTTATGGGTTCATAATCCCTTGGGGTTTAGTATTAATCCCTTTGGTTTATTAATCCCTTGAGTTTATAATATCAATCCATTTGGTTTATAATATTAATAATGGTCAAACATTGTCAATCATAGGCCATCATGTTCAACCATGGTCAAACCATATAGGTATGGAAATAAAACATGGTCCAATGCTGCATTTTGACAAAGATTGTCTTGATATGAAATGAATCATGGTCAACCATGGTCACCCAAGTTTATTTTAGGGTTTATAATAGTCATGTTAGGGTTTATATACCTTGGGTTTATAATTTTCATCCCTTAGTTTTATTATTCCCATGGGTTTATAATATCAATACCTTGTGTTTATTGATTTAAGGGTTTATATTCCTAGGGTTTAATATTATTCAGCAATGATCAACCATTATCAATCATAGCCAACCATGGTCAACCATGGTTGAATGTCACATTAGGAGTGGA
The DNA here is from genome assembly GCA_031772625.1 of Pinus tabuliformis. Taxonomy (NCBI): domain Eukaryota; kingdom Viridiplantae; phylum Streptophyta; class Pinopsida; order Pinales; family Pinaceae; genus Pinus; species Pinus tabuliformis. The sequence continues at coordinate 1,763,625,248 of CM062817.1, forward strand.
TTTAACTTTTATTGGTAGTGGATTTAGCTTTTATTGGTAGTGGATTTAGATGTTATCACACGTTGGGTTTATAATAATTTCTTTAGATTTTATCATACTTTTTGTTTATAACATTAGCCCCTTAGGTTTAATATTATTCCCTTGGGTTCATAATCCCTTGGAGTCCTAGTGTTAATCCCTTGGGTTTATTATTCCATTGGGTTTATTACATCAATCTCTTGGGTTTATTATTCCATTAGGTTTATAATATCAATCATGGTCAACCATTTTCAATCATAGCCAACTATGGTAAACCATGGCTGAATGTGGCATTCTAACAAGGATTGTCTCACCATGGAAATTAACAATGTTTATTTTAGTGTTTGCAATATTTATATTAGAGTTTACCAATGTTGGGTTCATAATATAAGTCCCTTGGGTTTAATATTATTCCCCTTGTTTCATAATCCCTTGGGGTTTTAGTATTAATCGCTTGGGTTTTAGTATCAACCATGTTCAACCATGGTCAACCATGGTCCAGTGTCGCATTGTGACAATGATTGTCTCAATATGAAAATCAACCATTCTCAACCATGTTTATTTTATTATTTTTAATGTTTATCTTAGGGTTTTTATACATTGAGTTCATAATATTGGTCCCTTGTATTTAATATTATTCCCTTGAGTTCATAATCTCTTGGGGTTTTAGTATTAATCTCTTGGGTGTATTATTCCTTTGGGTTTATAAAATCATGGTTAACAGTGATCCAACATTGCATTGTGACAAATTATTGTCTCTATATGGAAATTAATCATGGTCAACCATGGTCAACAACATTTATTTTAGGGTTGATAATATTCATGATAGGGATTATATACCTTGGGTTTATAATTTTTATCCCTTTGATGTATTATTCCCTTGGGTTTGTAATATCAATCCCTTGGTCTTATTGATATAAGGGTGAATATTCCTAGGGTTTAATATTATTCAACAATGGTCAACCATAATGAACCATGTTCAACCATGGTCCAATGTCGCATTGTGACAAGGATTATCACAGTATGAAAATGAATCATGCTCAACCATGTTTATTTTAGTATTTTTAGTATTTATCTTACGGATTTTATACCTTGTGTTTATAATATTAGTCCCTTGGGTTTAATATTATTCCCTTAGGTTCATAATCGATTGGGGTTCTTGTATTAATCCCTTGGGTTTATTATTCCCTTAGTTTTATAATATCAATAATGGTCAACCGTTGTCAATTATAGGGAACCATGGTCAACCATGATTGAATGTCGCATTGTGACAATGATTGTCTCACCCTGAAAATAAACCATGTTAATTTAGTGTTTGTAATATTATATAAGTGTTTACCAATGTTAGGTTTATAATATTAGTCCCTTGGGTTCATAATCCCTTAGGGTTTTAGTATTAACCCCTTGGGTTCGTAATATCAATCCCTTGGGTTTATTTTTCCGTTGGGTTATTTTTCCCTTGTCGCATTATGACAAGGATTGTCTCACCATGAAAATAAACCATGTTTATTTTAGTCTTTGTAATATTTATATTAGGGTTTACTTATGTTGGGTTTATAATAATAGCCCCTTGGTTTTAATATTAATGCCATGGGTTCAAAACCCCTTGGGATTTTAGTATTAATCGCTTGGGTTTATTTTTACCTTGGGTTAATAATTTCAATCCCTTAGGTTTATGGTGAACCATGGATGTCACACTATGTAAAGATTGTCTCAATATGAAAATCAACCATGGTCAACCATCGTCCAACGTTGGATTCTCACAAATATGGTCTCAATACGAAATACTATTCATAGGGTTTATAATATTGATCCTATGGTTTAAGATAAATCCCTTGCTTTTGGATTGTCTCGATATGAAAATCAACCACAGTAAACCATGGAACAACATGGCATTGTGATAAGGATTATCTCAATATGAAAATCAACCATGGTCAATCATGCTTATTTTAGTGTTTATAATATTTATTTTAGGGTTTATATACGTTGGGTTTATAATATTAGTCCCTTGAGTTTAATATTATTCCCTTGGGTTCATAATCCCTTGGGGTTTTACCATTAATCCCTTGGGTTTATTATTCCCTTGGTTTTATAATATCAATCCATTGGGTTGTTAATATTAATCATTGTCAACCATGGTCAATCATAGCCAACTATGTTAAACCATGGTCAAACCATATGGATATGGAAATCAACCATGGTCAACCATGTTTATTTTAGGATTTATAATATTAATGTTAGGGTTTATGTATCTTGGGTTTATAATTTTTATCCCTTAGATTTATTATTCCTTTGGGTTTATAATATCAATCCCTTGGGATTATTATTCCCTTAGGTTTATAATATCACTCATGGTCAACTATTGTCAACCGTGGTCAATCATGGGGTTTTATCATTAATCACATCGACTTATTTTTTCCTTGGGTTCATAATATCAATTCGTGGGGTTTATTATTAACTTGGGTTTATAATATCAGTCATGCTCAACCATGGTCAAATGTTGCAATGTGACAAAAATTGTTTGCATATAAAAATCATGGACAATCATGGTCAACCATGTTTTATAGAATCAAACATGGTCAACCATGGTCAATTGTGGTCAAGCATTCTCAATGTTGGGTTTTTAGTATTAAGTTCAATGGTTTGTTATTCCCTTGGGTCAAACATGGTGAATTATAGTCAACCATGCTCAACCATGCTCAAATGTCACTTTGTGACAAAGATTGTCTCTATGAAAATCAACCATGGCCAACCAGGTCAACCATGGGCCAATGTGAGTTTGTGACAAATAATTAGATATTATTATTAATAATAATTATCATTATTAATTATTATTATGTAAAAATGAATTAATTATTATTATTATTAATCAATTAATTAATTAATATCAATATTATTAATGTTTAATAATAATTAACTAATTAAGTATTTTTATTAGTTATTATAAATAAATTATTATTATTATTATAACTCATAAAATAAAATAAAATAAAATAAAAATATTTATATTTTTTCTAAAAGCAATATTAAAAATTATTGTTTTTTTAATAAAATAAGTAGATATTTATTTACATTTTTTAAAAATGAATAAAAAATTATTATTATTATATTGTTATTTTTATTATATATTTATCAATGCTTTGTGTCATAGATAGAAATGAAGCCTTATGGGTATATCAACAACATTTACTAATATAATTATTGTTATTAAGATTATTATTGTTAATTAATATTACTAATATTATTATTAAATATTTAAATTATATTAAATAATTTAAAATTAAACAATATTAAATAAAATATTGCACAGTAATTAATAGTATTTTAATAAAAATATGGTTGCTATTATTTATATAGTTATTAATAATCATAAATAGTTGGTCTTCAAAAAAATACACATAATAATTATTAATGTGGTTGTATATATGCTTCATATAAGCCTATCTGCCTATATCAACCACATTGGTAAATGTCACTACTACGTAATGGGTGGTTTTGAGACAATATTTGAGACATCTTTTGGTTACATTATCTTAACTTGAGACAAAAAAAACGTGTGTATTTCTTAAATATTGTCTTTAAGTGGGTGTCTAAAAAATTAATATCTTAAAGATTATTGTCTTAAACAATTGTCTCTATAAAGAAAATATATAACACAAGAATTATTGTCTCTCTTGAGACAATTTCATTTTTGTCTCTCTAGAGACAACACTCGAATTAGAGACAATATGTCTTTAGTACTAGCTATTGTCTCTCTAAAGACAATATAAAACAATAAATCCAGAAATATCTCACCATTGAAATAAATCAATATATAAAACATTTAATAAAAAATAAACTACAAAATCATTGATTAATTCATGTTAGCGCATAGTGGAATCGAACCACTAACCTCCTGCTTGTAAGGCAGGCACTGTTCCATTGAGCTAGCGCACTTTAAAGAATTACATGAAGAGTTATGGCAATCTGAAAACTACATTTATAGTCATTGATTTAATACACAAAATTTTGACCATAAGGTACATGATATAGAAATCAATAGTCTGATATGAAGCATGGAGAAGCAAATCCGTGGCTAATATGAGCTCGATATTAACATAACTTTTAAGACAAGGAGTAGGATTATAACTGCGCAAAAAAACAAAAAGAGTATGAAAAATGATTTATTATAAACATAACTATAAGACTTAGCATACAAGTAGGTCCTAAGAAAGGTGCATGGTTTTTTGGTGTTTGGGTGTTGCAAGCCCATGCTTCCTTAAAAACAGATGCTTGATGTGATGCTGCAAGAAATTTAGTAGCAACGCATACAAGCAATAGCAAAATTTCATTATAATTCTACCCAAAGAATGGAGATGCCGACAAAGAGAGGCGAGATATTTAAATGTCAAGGAGCATTGATACTTGATACTCACCGAGCAGGTCTCACCCAAAATGTCATCTCTTCAGTATGTAGTCAGGAGGCTTGTAAGGTCCCTTAAAACAACGGAACTGCCAAAAATAAATGCTACAGTTTCTTTTATTCGTAAACAGCGAGGACATTTTCTAGCCGTCCAACAAGGCATCCCAAATGTCTCATGTTTTTAGTATCGGTAGTGACCAGGCTTGTAAGGTCCCTCAACAAGCACATTGATATACTCTGCCTAATCAGGAGAAAGCTTTCCTAGCTTGGCACCCAACTTGGGCAAGTGAAGAACAACCAACTTCTCATCTAGATGCTTAGGCAGCACATAGACCTTCTTCTCATACTTCCTTGATTTCTTCTCATTCCAGAGCTCTAATTGAGCAATGACCTGCAACAAAAAGTAGAGATTATGCACCATTTATGGAACATCCACCTATGTAGCAATGGATCATACACAACAATATAATCAAGGGATTGGTATGCTTGAGAAATATACTATGTACAAGCAATGGTTAAAGGGCATTAGAAATATTTACATGGTTTGTAAAGGAGCAAGACATGACAAAACTTGGGTGGCGAGTTGCACAACCCAAGTTCATCACACGTCCCTCTGCAAGAATAATGATGCCACTGTTGGTGTCAATGAACAACCACCTATCAGTTCGAGGCTTGATGGTAATTTTCTTAACACCAGGGAAAGTCTCTATGCCTTCCATATCAATCTCGTTGTCAAAGTGACTGATGTTACAAACAATGGGATTGTTCTTCATTTTCCTCATGTGATCTACAATGACGATGTCCTTGTTGCCAGTGGATGTCACAAAGATATCAGTAGTGCTAACTATATCATCAAGGGTGAGAACACGAAGGCCTTCCAGAAGTGGTTACAAGGTATAGATAGGATCAATCTCTATAACAATGACCCTAGCTCCAACGACTTTCAAGGCTGCAACACAACGCTTGCCAACATCTCCATACCCATAAGCAACAACAACCTTACCAGCAATCATGACATTTGTTTCTCTCATTAGATAGTCTCAGAGAGAGTACCTACATACATACAAGTTGCCAAACTGCAAAAGAAGAAAGAAAAACAAAATCAACACAAGTTGGATCTCAAATAGAAAAAGTTTGAAGAAACAAAGAGCTGAGAAATCTGGCCCTTGATCTATAATTGACAATAATTCAAAACTTCCATACAAGTCCAATCAACTTTCAAAACCTTATCTAATATTAACAAATCATAGCCAGATAATTGAATATATGTAAAGGTACTTGATTTTAAATATGAAGATGCTTCTATGCCTATCATGAACTCACATTGATTCAGTACCCCTAAAAATTGATTTTTTTTTTAATGTAGTGGAAACTAGTGAATCCTAAAATCTAATGCAATGCAAGCTAACGATACCAAAAGCCTTATGATGTGTTCTCAATGACACTGAAGAATCAAGGCAACTAACAACAACCGTGCAACTCATAACATCATGAATGAGACCAAAATGCCCCCAAGGCCATATGAGATCCAACATCAGGAAGCTAGTATTGCATGATTAAGATTAGCATTAAGATTAAGATACTTCCTAATGCTTTAAAAAGATACAAGATAATACTGTCGATACTCATAAATAGTGGTTTGAAATTCACCATATTATACTATAAATCTGTATAACAGTTTGATGATGAGATCCTACCTCCTTTAAAACAAACACAAAACTCATTGCTAGAAACAAAAACACAAAAGTTAATCAATATTCCACATCTCAAACACCGTGACAAGATCTAAACAAAAATAGACCCACTAGAAAGGTGTGAGTTCAAAAGAAATGAGAACAAATTTCTAATCCAAACCATAACACCTAGACAAGATCCTACTTGGAAACACCCTGACCAGATCTCAAAAATCACGCATCTACCTGAAAACATATATTAAAAAACACCAAGCCAAAATGAAATGATGCAAGAATCCAAATCCAAATCACAACATATAAGCAATATCCCATTTCAAAAACTCTAGACAAGATCTCAACATCCCCGCCATCCCCACCTGAAAACATCTATTAAAAAACAACAGAATGTTTATGAAAAAGCACAAAGCGCATGGCTATGACATCAATTGGTGAAATTGGACACTGTTATGACGTGCATGACCCACTCCATTGTATGTTGCATGATTTTTAATGTAACTGGGCTAGGGATAGGGAATGGGGATTTCTGGCAAATAGCAATGGATCATACGCAACAATATAATCAAGGGATTGGTATACTTGAGCAATCTAGTATGTGCAAGTAATGGTTGCAGGGCATTAGAAATATTTACTTGGTTTGTAAAGGAGCAAGACATGAGAAAACTTGGGTGGCCAATTACACAACCCAAGTTCATCGGACGTCCCTCTGCAAGAACAATGATGTGACTGTTGGTGTCAGGAAACGCCCACATATGAGTCTAAGGCTTGATGATAATCATCTTAACATAAGGGAAAGTTTCAAGGACTAACATTTGTAATTAAAGGGGTACTTGTAAGAGTTGATGTCAAGATATGAGGGTTTCTACTAATGGTCATACAAGAAAACAAGTCAGAAAGCTTTTAATCTATATTTGAAAAATAGAAAGCATTTTTGCTAGATATTAGAGAATATATAAAACCGTAAATGTAGGCTTTGAAAACTTAATTTTCTTGTGAGAGATTATAGAAACTTCAAATGTAAAACGAAAATTTCCAAATAACTATTCTAATTTGATATTCATAATGCAAAATTAAGAGTATCTTACAACGCACTCACGCTCACCAAACCTCTCTTGTAGTGAAATGGCAACATCTTTGACCTACAAAATCATGAACATATAAATTCTATTAATGTCTAAAATGGAGCCCCAAAAAATCCTTGTTCATTGTAAGGGAGGTTATTCTTTAATGCAATTTGTACATTCTACAAGTAGAAAGATACCGCAATAGAGAAGCAATGAAGCAAAAAGATGAAGCCTAACTAACAAGTGCATTATGATGTTATGGGAGGAGGAGGTTGTGTGGGAAATTCACCCAACTAAAAGCTTGGAACAAAGAAAGACATGAGCTGATTTCGATCTATAATCTCTAAATAAAATTCCAGCTAAACTGGATATGTCCACTACATCCCATATAAGTTTAGCTTCCATCTTCATGCAACATCAATTTTAGTAACAACGGGCATGACCTCTAGTAAGTGTGCTTCAGTTTGTGTAGGTTGGGTTGTGGTCTAGCATAAACTTGATGTGAGTCTACCCCAACTAACCCAGGTTCAATTCTCAATGTACGCAGGGTTGGGCATCCCCAAAGTGACACACACCAAGAATTTTGCACCCACTCACGCCAAAATTTGCATAGTCCAATAAGAAAGCATCACAATAATATTATCAGTTCAGAACTTAGCTTTAGATACAAATAAATCATCTCAAGAATATTATGAGTTCAAAAAGCTTTAAATACAAGTAAAACATCACAATAATATTACCACTTCAAACATCACAATAATATTACCCATTCAAAGAGTTCTGAAAACAAATAGAACATTACGATAATATTACCAGTTCACAAAGCTCTAAATACAAATAGAACATCGCCATAATATTACGTGGTGATATAGGTATAAATACAAATAAAACACACTAATAATATTTAGTTCACAAAGATGTAAATATGAATAAAACATCACAATATTAGCAAAACTCTAAAGACAAATAAAACATCACAATATTAGAGATTCACAAAACTCTAAATATTTGTTCCACGCATGCTCTTGTCATTCCATAATGGTTCCAAATTGTTTGTTCCCACCAATCACATTCCCCATTGATACCGTCAAATTGCCTAAGCTCTACATGTCCATGCCTAACCTCCTTAACATTGGGCAATCCTTAATCTTAAGGACACGAAGCATAGTGAATGACCCCACAATACTTTGTAAGTAGGACACGGATATTAAATCCACCCTCTCTAGCATTGGATCCATTTGGCCTTTCTGTGAGGTCCCCCACCTGTGTGCACGCTTTTAGTTTGAGAAACTTTAACTTTGGCAATGTATCCAACGAAGGAAGTTCTATCATTTGATGACACCCAAACAATTCTATTCTCTGTAGTCATTGAAACTCGCAAGTCCAGTCTGGTAAGTTTACTCCCTTGTAGCTGATCAACCTGAGAATTTGCAGTTTCTTCATATTTTGCATAGTGGGGGGAAGATGCATGCTCAACTGTTGCAGAAGATTTGCATTATACTCCAAGGATAAGTGCCTAATTTCCAACAAGGTTCCTAAATCCATATCTATTTCATTCTCTTCGGTCCTTGGAATTATAGTTAGAGCGAGCTCTATTAGACATGTGAGATCCTTTAAAGGCTCTCAACTTTCTGAATGCAACTATAGCCTTTTCAGTGAAGTAAGCTGAGATATCTGCAATGGAATCACCAAGTTTTCTAAGCCCAGTAGGTTAAGATCTTGAAGCCTTGAAAGATTGCATATGGCGGGAGGGAGGGATCTTATATAGCAGAAGGAAAGATCTAAAAATTGAAGTCGTGGAAGATTGCATATGGCTAGAGGGAAATCGCAAATGTGAGTACGGCTCAATGAGAGAAACTCCAGACATGTGAGTTGACTAAGAGATGTCTGCACTGACACCATACTGGTGTTGGAGAGATTAGGAACCTGCAGATATGTGAGGCCGTGGAAAAAGCTTTGTGGAACATGACCAGATAATGGATTTTTGGACAAGTTTAAACTTACAAATTTTGAGCCCGCGAAATCATTTGGTAGATCTTCAATTTGATTCCGGTGTAGAAATATTTTCTTGCAATCCCGACTTTGTGCATCTGTAAATTCTTTAACCTGTTGGCCTGCTCTAAATAAAAAACTATTTTCATTCTCCCCAATATACAATGTGAGATCACGAATAACAGGCGGCACTCTTATGTGCTTTGGTTTCCACACATTCTTTGATTTTTTAACATTGCCAATGAGCTACTTATCAACGAAAAAACTACGATCTAGAAGATTCCTTGAGTAGCTACGTGTGGCGACCATGTCCGTTGAATAGGTAGCCTATCTTCTCTTGACAAGGCCTTCATCAATCCACATTCTCATCAAGATATCCACATCAATTTCTTCATCTTCTGAAAACATGGCACAATAGAGAAAACAATTTTGCAAGCTCAAATTGGACAAATCATCATAGCTCCATTTTAATGGCAGATATAGACCTTTATGAGCATGGGGATGAATATCTTGAAAAAAAGGATCCTCACTAATTATCAGAGATACATAATTATTCCACTCATCTAGAGTTGTTTTCCCAATCATTGATTTAGCCAATACAGTTATGGCTAAGGGAAAACCTTCGAACTTGCCAACAATATTTTGGGCACACTCCTTTAACTCCTCTATAACATCGCTGCCTTTGAAAGCTACTCTCTCAAACAGTTCCCAGCTTTCTTCCATAGACAAGGGTTCCAATTCTAGTGTCCTGTACTCCTCCATTAATGCCAGATCTCTGTTTCCTGTAGAGAGTAAAACTATGATACTATGAAAACCTTCGCCGACACCTAACTCTTCCAGCAGATCCAGTGGAGTCCATGCTCTTGGGGATTTTTCTGGTAAAATCCCAAAAACAAAATAAACTGAACACAGAGACAATGCTCTGTTTTTCTCCAGGATCTTTAACACAGGGAAGCTTTAAAACATTTCTGAGCAGAGCATTACATACACCAACAAAATATTTATATTCATTAAAACAAAATTCCTGATGCAAGATTCATCCTCTTTCACTCAGAGGGATTCACCAAAAAAAACATTTCAACAAAATTGGTTTGTCTCCTTTATAAAAGAAATTTACACAGCTGTGTGTAAATTTTTGTTTACATTTATTGTTGTAAAATAAAAAACTTTTACATATATTGTTGTAATAAAAAAAAAAAATCATATATCAGCGCTGCTGCGCGTTTCACTCACTTCACATATTCTTCAAAAGAAATATCATTATACGCTCTTGCGTATCACAAAAAACCTCCAGCACATAAAACACTACATGCTCTGTTCTCGTTTCACCTTCACACTGTTGTGCGTTTTCACCTTTGCATTTTCTAAATGGTCAACACCACAAAAACATAGCATATATAATGCATATGCAATACATAAAAAAAACATAACACGTAAATACATATTTACTATGCCCATACCTCCGAAGGAATAAAAAACATTAAAATTAAAAACTTTACCAACCCAAATAAAGTGCATTAATTGTTTTACTGAGATGAACGACGGTCAACCAAAAACTTTTATGGCACATCAAAATTCATTTGCTGCAGGTCTGATGTTGTCCGTTAACCGTTGATCTGCCCTGAAGAAATCGAACGGTTGTCGTGAATATCAGAAGGCCTTTATTTGCTGAACGTTATGTCCCGATGGAAAGGTTATTTTGGAGAAGGTACAATGGACGCACATAAAGTTTTCATTGCATCGGATGAGTTTGTATGAAAACCACCTGCAAACCAAAAGCGGTCCAATAAGGTAGTGGTTTTCGGGAATGGTTTTATGGTCGCCATTTTAATGCTACTGCACGGCAGGTTGAAATTAATATTTCAACACTCCCCTTTAATTTCAACTACTGGGCATTCAGTCATACCCAAACATTTCCTCAAAAATGCAAAGCTTTTCTGATCCAATGGATTTGTCAAAATGTCTGCAACCTGTTCCTGAGTCCTGCAATGTTGTAAGACAATTTCTCCATTGCTTACCAATTCCCTGATGTAATGATACTTTGTGTCAATGTGTTTTGTTCTCTTATGAAACACTGAATTCTTTGATAATGCAATAGCTGAGCTATTGTCACAAAAAATCATCGTTGCTTTTGCCTGCTCCTGGCCTAAGCTCCTTAACATCCTTCTCATCCAAACTCCTTGACATGTTGTTGCTATAGCTGCCACATATTTAGCCTCTGTTGTAGAAAATGCTACAATAGGTTGTTTCTTAGAAGCCCATGAAATGGCTCCTGAACCCATGTGAAAAACATAATCGGATGTGCTTTTCCGATCATCTACACTTCCAGCCCAGTCACTATTAGTGTATCCAATTGAATCTGAACATTCTGAGACAATATATAAAATACCAAACCTTTTAGTACCTTTAACATACCTCAGAATTCTTTTTGCTGCCTGCCAATGTGCTTCTTTTGGCCTCTCCATGAATCTGGAAATTAAACTAACAGAAAACATTATATCCGGCCTAGTTGCAGTTAAATACATAAGGCTACCTACTATGCTCTTGTACACGCCAGGATCAAAATCCTTGCGGCTGTCCTCTTTGCTGAGTTTTAATCCCATTACTGTGGGAGTGATTGCTGTCTTGCACTCTTGCATATTAAATCTACCCAACACTTCATTTACATATTTTGCCTGTGAGATAAAAATTCCATTTTCATTTTGATCTACTTCTATTCCTAAGAAGTATCTCAGCAAACCCATGTCAGTCATTTCAAATTCCTCTTTCATGACTGCTTTGAAATTTTCAATGAGGTAGTCATCATTAACTGTGAAAATTACATCATCAACATATAGCACAACAATTAAAATTTTACCATCTTTTTCTTTGATGTAGAGGGTGGGTTCTCCCTCACACTTCTCAAATTCTTTTTCTAGTAGATAGGAATCTATCCTACTGTACCATGCTCCTGGCACTTGCTTTAGCCCATAAAGAGCTTTCTTCAATCTGCACACTTTGTGCTCTTCACCTTTCTTCTCATAGCCTAGAGGTTGCTCAATATAAACCTCTTCCATTAGCACTCCATTTAGGAATGCTGACTTTGCGTCCATTTGGTAAACTTTCCACTTGTTTTGAGCTGCTATGGACAGCACTGCTCTCACAGTTTCCATTCTTGCAACCGGTGCGAAAGTTTCCTCATAGTCTCTCCCATACTGCTGCTTGTATCCCTTGACAACCAGCCTTGCCTTGTGTCTTTCAATTTTTCCTTCAGCATTGCACTTGGTCTTATAGACCCATTTGACTCCAATGACTTCTTTACCTTTTGGTAGCTCAACCAAATCCCATGTCTTGTTTCTTTCTATGGCATTCATCTCCTCATCCATAGCTTCTATCCATTTCTTATCTTTAATTGCATCTTCGAAATGAATACGGTCATCAACATGACAATATAAGGCAAACAAAGAATTCATACCTTCATCATAAGTGTCACTTAAATTTCTAAATTTCTTAGCTCTTTCATTCGGTGTGCAAGTGCTTGAAGATGCACTTGAATTTCCTCCTTGTGGTGTGCTTGGAGAAGCACTTTGATTTATCCTCAAGGGTGTTCCTTGTTGTCCTTCAGTTGACGCTGCTGTTTGGGGATGTATTTCAGCCATCTCCTCATCATCTCCATCATGAGACAAACATTTTTTAACATTCATTGTTTTCTCTATGCTTCAATCCCAAGCTTCCTCCTCAATGAACTGAACATCTCTGCTCACAAAAAACTTCTCGGTGGATGGGATATACAACCTGTAAGCTTTGGATTCCTCACTGTATCCAATGAAAATACATTTCTCCCCTTTGTTGTCCAACTTCTTCCTTAGCTAATCTGGAATGTGTGCATAAGCCACACAACCAAAAATTTTCATGTGCATGACTCCTTGCTTTCTCCCACTCCATGATTCTTCCGGCACTTTGTTTATCACTGCTTTTTCAGGACACCTATTCAAAATGTAAACTGCACAATGTACAACTTTAGCCCAATAATCACTTGGAAAATGTTTTGCCTTCAACATACTCCTCGCCATATCCATGATGGTCCTGTTCTTCCTTTCAGCTACTCCATTTTGCTGCGGGGTGTACCTAGCTGTAAATTGTTTGTGTATTCCATTTTCTCTACAAAACTGTAGGAATTCCTTGGAGATATACTCACCTCCTCTGTCAGTTCTCAAAACTTTGATATGAAGCCCGCTTTGGTTTACTACAAGTGCTTTGAAATTTCAAAATTTCTCAAACACTTCACTTTTGTTCTTCAAGAAATAAACCCAAGTCTTTATTGTAAAATCATCAATAAATGTTAGAAAATATTGGCTACCTGCTAGTGATGGAGTTTTCATCGGTCCACATAAGTCTGAGTGGACAATCTCTAAGGGTGCTTTTGCCCTTATGCTTTTCCCTGATGGAAAACTTTCTCTGTGTTGTTTCCCCAAGATACAACCTTCAGAAAGGCTGTCCAGTTTCTCTATCAATGGTAATCCTCTTACCATTCCTTTTCTACTCAACAAGTTAAGACCTCCAAAATTGAGATGTCCAAATCTCAAGTGCCACAACCAATTTTCATCCTTTGGCACACTTTGGAAAGCCTCTTGGGTAACTGCTGCAATTACTTCTTTATTTTTCAAATCTGCCCTTATTCTGAGAGGGAACATCCTGTTCCTCATCATCTTCACTTCAACAATACATCTTTTGCTGGGTGCTCTATCCATGATGGTGCATACATCATTCACAAAGAAGACATTGTAACCCTTTTGAACAAGCTATCCAATACACAAGAGGTTACATCTCATTCCTGGAACATAATAGACATCTGCTATGGTTTTTCTTTCTCCTTTCTTTGTAAATATCTTAACTTCCCCTTTTCCCATAACAGAAATTTTGCTATCAGTTCCAAGTGTGACTTGTGACTTCACACTCTGATCTAAATTTGAAAACAAGGCTATGTTTCCTGTCATATGATTACTACAACCGGAATCTAGAAACCATATATCTTCACTATTTGTTTCAACCATATTACAAGCTAACAACACATTATCTTGGCTGATATTTTCTCTAGTGATATTTCCATTGGATCTATTGTTCATATCATGCTGCTTCTTCCTACATTCACTTGCATAATGCCCATATTTTTTACAATAATAACATTGGACATTGGATTTTTCATACCTTTGTCCTTGAGCATGATGTTGTCCACTTTGTTGGTTGCTGCCTTGGCCTTGGTTTTGATTTGGATTGCTGCCTCTTCCTTGAGCATTTGCTGGACTATTTCTTCCACCTCTGTTTTGGCTTCTGCCTCTTCCTCTCTTGTTTCCTTTGCCTTGACCTCTTCCTCTTCCAATGGACATCTGGGTCTTAAAGGCTTGCTCTAGAGATGAGTTTTCATTTCTACTCAACCTCTGCTCATGTGTTATCAATGATGCATGAAGTTCATCAACTGAAAAGTTTGAGAGATCCTTTGTCTCTTCTATGGTGGTGACAATCACATCAAACATTGAGGGTAGGACTCTCAATATTTTCTCCACAATCCTCCTTTCTTCAAGAACTTCTCCATGAGTTCTTATTTGTGTGACCAGACTAATCACATGTGTGAAGAATGAGTCAATATTGTCTGACTCCTTCACGCACAGGTTCTCAAAATCTTTCCTCAGCAATTGTAGTTTTGTTGTCTTCACTTTCTCCATGCCTTGATAGGTTATCTTGAGGGTTTTCCATGCTTCTTTGGATGTCTTAGCTGCTGCTATCCTTGAAAACACACTCTGGTCCACTGCTTGATACAAAAATACAATGGCTTTTGAATACTTCTTCCTATTGCTCTTCAATAGATCCTTCTCTGCCTGAGTTAGCCTATTAAACTCATTTTCATCTGTTGGTTCTTCAAAACCATCTTCAACAAGTTCCCATAAATCTTGTGAGGCAAACAGGGCTCTCATGGTTATTGCCCAATAGTCATAGTTTTTCCCATTAAATTGTGGGAGCTGGGTATTAAACATACCCATACTAGCGCTTGTGCTAGCCATTCCTTACATTCTAAGCTATGCTTCTAAATCATTGACTGTGTATTTAAAACACTGATTGTTTCTTCAGCAGTAACACAAAGAAAACTTTGAGGAATACCTGGATTCTTTTGCCTAAGATTTCACTTTGCTGGAGAATATTTACTACTGCAACAAAAAACTCCTCTCTTCAGCTTCTTTAACACCTTTAAAGAGCCTAAACCAGCTCTGATACCATTGTTGAGGATTTTTCTAGTAAAATCTCAAAAACAAAATAAACTGAACACAGAGACAATGCTCTGTTTTTCTCTAGGATCTTTAACACATGGAAGCTTTAAAACATTTCTGAGCAGAGCATTACATACACCCAAAAAATCTTTGTATTCATTAAGACAAAATTCATAATACAAGATTCATCCTCTTTCACTCAGAGGGATTCACCAAAAAAAACATTTCAACAAAATTACTCTGTCTCCTTTATAAAAAACAATTACACACCTGTGTGTAAATTTTTGTTTACATTTACTGCTGTAAAATAAAAAACTTTTACATATACTGTTGTAATAAAAAAAAAAATCATATATCAGCGTTGTTGCGCGTTTCACTCACTTCACATATTCTTCAAAAGAAATATCATTATACGCTACTGCGTATCACAAAAAACCTCCATCACATAAAACACTACATGCTCTGTTGTTGTTTCACCTTCACACTGCTGTGCATTTTCATCTTTGTATTTCTTGAATGGTCAGCACCACAAAAACATAGCATATATAATGCATATGCAATACATAAAAAAAAACATAACATGTAAATACATATTTACTATGCCCATACCTCCGAAGGAATAAAAAACATTAAAAATAAAAACTTTACCAACCCAAATAAAGTGCATTAATTGTTTTACTGAGATGAATGGTGGTCAACCAAAAACTTTTACAGCACGTCAAAATTCATTTGCTGCAGGTCTGATGTTGTCCGTCAACCGTTGATCTGCTCTGAAGAAATCGAACGGTTGTGGTGAGTATCGGAAGGCCTTTATTCGCTGAACGTTATGTCCCGATGGAAAAGTTGTTTCGGAGAAGGTACAACGGACACGCGTCAAGTTTTCATTGCATCGGATGAGTTTGTACGAAAACCACCTGCAAACCAAAAGCGGTCCGATAAGTTAGTGGTTTTCGGGAATGGTTTTATTGTCGCCGTTTTAATGCTGCTGCACAACAGGTTGAAATTAATATTTCAACACACGCGTCATCTAATATCAAAAGAATTTTTTTACACTTCAGTGTTTGTGAAAATATCATCTTCCGGGTATTACGACTAGAAAAGCCCGAGAGGTCTAAATTGATTGTCTCAGCAATCTCACTGTGTAAGTCTGAAATTTGATAGGTTTGAGAGGCTGTGAGACAAATTACATCTTCAATCCAACTTTCTAAAGGCTTCCAGAAATTGTAGACCTATTTTAACAACGCCGTCTTTGCAACGCCAGGAATTCCATATACACAAAACACGTGAGTTTCCTCTTGCCTAGCTTCCCTAAACCATGCATCGAGCTGCTTCTCGGTGCACACAATCTTTGATCCTACAAAGGAGGTACAGGGCTGGATTAACGCCTCTCTCCGTGGCATTAAGAACAAGGTGTCAAAGTCCCATCCTTGAAGGAGCGAATCAACTTTCGTTGTGAGTACTTTCATTCGTTTGGAAAATTTGGCGCTGTGTAAGGGGCCAAAAGAAATGATGAAATACATCCGTCCAAGAAAAATACGATCACTACGACTATGATTGTACATGTGGATGAGCTCACAACCTTCTCTAGTAACATCACTCATCTGTTCAACATAATTTCTCTGCCTCCCGGTCAAAGCTTCTTTGCTGATTTGCATGACAGGCCTCAAAAAAATCACTTAAGCCGGAGCTTGCACATTGTGTAATATCCATTAGACGCCGAATGTTTTTATTAAGATTATAAATATCCATTACTAGCTCCGCGACTGGCTGATAAATGCAGTTGATTATGGCATGACCTGAAAATTGCATAGTTATTTCAAAAAAATAAAAGAGGGGATGCTTCAGTATGTATTCAGGTTGGGAGGGAAGGAGTGCATCGGAAAGCAGTTGCTGCAAAAAAAATAAAAAATAAACAATGCCAAAGCATGACATAAACATGGTACAAAATCTTAATCCAATCACTTAACAAAAATAAACAATACCAAAGCATGACATAAACATGGTACAAAATCTTAAGCCATTCACCTTACAATACCAAAGCATGACATAAACATGGTACAAAATCTTAAGCTATTCACCTCTCCATGTGGATGGTCTCGCTTTATAGACCATGTATACTGTGGTTGATATGCACCCATAGCAATCTCAATATTTCTTGAATCATCCATTGAGCATTGGTTAATATTTGTAGGTTAGTGTTTTTTTGCGAAGAATAACTACCCTGCTATATATTGGTTGTAGTCAGCTTGTATTTTTTGTTTCTCTTGTGACATTGTTTTATTTTTGGTTTATATACATCGCTATAAGATCTGTTGATGCCTTGGAGTACTGCATTGCTTCACTTATCTTTAAAACATTTTGTAAAGCATCCCGCATAAACACTCAACCCTATATACCACACATACAGTTTAATAATATCTATAATATAATATCAAATTTTATCCCTTCAATTATTAAAAAATCAAAATTCCTCACTGCCTTATAAACCACACCTATGGCTTGCTAATAATATCTATGATATCTAGTGTCCATAGAACATGGGAGTGCCATGGCATCTCCTAAAGCAAGTCCATATAGCTTATGACAGAAGCTAGATGGAGTCCTTTCTCTTCATACAAGGACCATTCTGTGCTTTCAAGGCTACAAATAGATGTAACCAATTTTGAACACAATTAATATGATCATGTTCTCTCATGGCTGTCTTAGGCGACAAATATAGACTACAAATGTAGTCTGTTCTTAGATTGTAGTATACTTTATCTTCATAATATGGAGTTTCATGCCATCTATTTGGGTAAAATGAAAGGTTATGGTCATATTAAGATGTAGGTCATTCCCACTACCTCACAGAGAATTGTTGTAGTTGAAGAGGTGAATCTCCATTCCTAGCATATAAAACTAATTAGTAATGTACTAGTGCAGTGTGACTGGCAAGAGGGGAATGGAGAGGGAAGTTTGTGTAGCTATCCTCTCCCAATGGTTTTGAACATACTTTTCAAGGTCTAGCTTAAATATGAAAAAGACATGAACAAGTACACTAATCCTACTAACTTTCAGTAATGTCATGGAAGAAATGAGAGGAAGGTTCATTCTTTTTAGAAACAGAGGGTGGAGAATCCTTACAAATTGTTGCAATGAAGTACATAATACAGCCACCACAGCACACAAACTCTTTTGAGTTTGACCTTCACAATGTGACGTTGCACACACCAACAATAATAATAGCAACAATCACATCTACCTTCACCTCTCTACTATAATTCTTGCTGTGAAGAATCCATTCCATCACATAAACCACAGGAATCATGCTCAACTTTGAAATCTCCACCCAAAAAATCTACAAGCCCAAGATAAGAAATAGTTTCAAAGATCTGATGCTGAATCAAATTGATACATATCTACTAAGGGAGTGGATTGAAAAATATTCCGAACTAATAAAACCCAACTGAATATATTTTCACCTAAGAAAATAATATAAAATATTTATTTAATCAAATTAGTTTAAAATGATTCCAAAGAATGTGAATATCCTCCGCATCTTAATTTAATTGCTATTTTACACCTCTCAAATATATTCTACTCTTATCAAATATAAATATATTATTGTAGAAATATTTTTAAAAGAAAAAATATTCATAATTTAACTTTTGCTTTCTCATTAAGAATGCATCATTTTCAAGAATATACTTACCATTTTTAATAATATAAGAAATTTAATATAAATGCTTCAATTACCAACTTGAAACTGTTAACATTGAGGATCGACATCTATAATGTTGCATATTCTCTTAGTGATTTGAGTTCTACTTTGTACTCATTCTTATCCTACCCTGCACGAAAGTTATTTTTTTTTAAATAAAAAACTAATAAGTTACACATTAATCCTTTTTCATGGAGGAAGCATCATGTGCTTCAGGAACTAGGTGATGGCTTATGAGGGGGATAAATCTAATGTTAGGTTCATGCCCATTCGTTAAATAAATGTCCCAACCATTTTTTGCATTTTTAATTTTTCATTTCATTGTAACATTCTTATGTTTTTATCTATCTTTTAGTTGCATCAACCTCTAGGGCTACGTTTTCTAGGCCTAGACTCAAAGATGATGATGAAGGGTACCAATCCTAATGACCGATGACCACCATCCCCAAGAATGGAGACGAATACTGGGGAAGATCAAGAGAGCTAAGTATTGAATATATTGGACATGCTACTTCAATCAATGCCTTGCCAGTATTTCCCTTCCTAAAATCCTAAGGCCTCAGAGGAGGTCCCACTAGATTAAAGTCAAAGACTAACCTCCCAAGTGAGGGAATAAGAATAGATTTGAGATTGATCAGTCATCCAGTTTCCCCATTGGTCAATATTAATATGCTCATAACATTAAGTGAAAGCACATGATTGAAAAATGGTTAAAGCAGTTGTTGGTGGATGACCTACACGTCAAGAAGGAATGTCAGATGGGAGAGAGAGTTTTGACCAGAGAGAGAAATGGATGATCCTAACATCAAGTTATGTGTTAATCATATAGGGCTGCTAGCTGGCTGGCTAGCTGTCAAAGGAGAAGAAATATTTTCTCCTGTGGGTTACCAACGTTTTGGTGGATAACAAGGCCATAAGCAACTACAAGGGTACTGAGAAACTACCTAAGTAAGAAAAACTTTGCATAGACCACTAAGCACGGTCTAGCAATAATATAAAATGTTACATCATCAAAAAATTTTGACTCATCATGATACATCACAAAGGTCTTCGTGAAGGAACAACTAATCATGTAACACTAGGCTCGAACATCAGCTAAAAAATGTGTACAGGATCAAAAAAAATGTTAGGGAAATCTGGTGAAGAAAATGTGGCCACCTTGACGCAAATCTGAGGGATAACACCCCCTGCCCCCCAAAAAAAAGGAACGGAAACACAAAGTGCCTAATATGCGCTAAACCCTAATCCTAACCTATGTATAGATGACCCTCTCTATTTTCCTCACACCTTTCACGTTGAGATTTTGCAAGCTTATGAAATCTTTGCAGTTGTAGCAGATACTCAAGAGTATTGATTCAGAATAGTTCTAGGGAAGATTCAGAGTGCTTCTTGGGCTAATTTGGAGGTGTACGTGAGAGTAATTCAAGTATTTCTTGGGCTAACACAAAGCTATCCTAAAACTTATTTGGATTTGATAGACTCCTATACCCAATTGCCCTGAAGTGCTCATCAGTCATCACGAGCCAAGCTTTGGGTTCCTACTTGAGTCCCTACCGTGCCTTTTACAGATTACATATAAGGTGCATTTTCTTCTTTTAGCATAGACCCTTGGGGTTGTAGCATGAAGACTAAAGCTCCATTTAGAAAGGAACTATTGGCATTCCCTTGATAAATTATTCATTTGAACCACTAAAACCAACTTGCTTGTCTTCGTTTTACATCATAATCAATGCCTAACTTTTTTGCAAAAGATTTTAGTACTAGTGGTTATATGCTCAGGTGTGGACTTATCTAATGCGTTTGATTGGGTATTGTCGAATGCATAAAAATGATCTTTGGAATAAGGCATCAATAACTTTCCCTAATGATGCAAGACTGTCTACTACATAGATAATATCATGGTTTGACCGTCACATTCTTTGTAGTCAATTTAGTACATACACATTGTACATTATCCCTCTATCTATTTTGCTATCATGACATGTTTCATGTGTTGAAAATATGAACATCTAAAATTCAACAATTTCTTCTATCCATGGGACAAAACTATTGGGAGTTGGTGCCTATTAATGTAGCTAAAGAGTGGGACCATAAGAAAAATGGCTAGATTTATAGAAGTAATGTATGGTATATAAATTTGGTTTCTAAGTCAAATTTTATTAAAACCATTTGTAGTGCCATAATACATAACCAAATAAGAATCACTATAGCCGAGTGGGCTATCTCGAGTGGTTTAATGCTTTGAGCTTCATGCAGAGGTCTTGGAGTCTATCTCCAAGACTGGCTGCCCCTAATTTGTGACTCAATTGATATTTCTCGCAGCTCCAACACTGTAATCAGTGCCAACAGGTTTATGCTGGGTACCATCCATGAAATGCACAGAAGTGCCCAAGGCTTTTCTATGAAATTTTCTTTGGAGAACAGAAACAAAATAACAATTATTTCAGATGGCCAATAAGTGAAATGGAAAAAAAAATTAACCTTAATTTGGCATTCATTGTCTCACACCTCTTGCAAATCCAGGCTCTTCTCAGCCCATCCTACATGACAAATAAATGTCAAGGAATAAATGTTACATAATATCATAATAGTGTCCTTGCAACATTTGTCTCACATGCACTACAAATAGAAGAATGTAAATTGTTGTTTGAAGTAATATTAACAAACAGAGTCAGGCATAGTCCATTAAATGCTATTATTGTCAAGGTTTTATATGACTACACTCATGAAGTGTATATGCAGAAGGTAAATTCAATCATTTCAATATGATTGAAATTACAGGTCTTTCTCTATGGAAAAAAATAAAACAAACTAACAGAGGCAGAGTAAAGATGAAATACATATTGATGCTGGTGTTGTCGCTTGAAATCTTTAACTAACTTAAGTAACACTCCAAGTATTTGTTCCAAAGCTTGGAAGAAAAACAATAACCCACAGACATTAGAGATGTAAATAGAAAACATTGTACAGACCAAGAAACATATGGATGCCAAATAGAAATACAAATAAGATTTCAAATTTTAAATCTTGAACAACAACAAAAAATTACATTTCATGCTAAGACATCTTTGGAATAACAGCGTAAATTCACAAAGATGTGAAATACAATTATCAAAATGTTTGAATGACTAAAAAATTGAAAAACAATAAGAAAAATTGCATTGTGCACCATGAGAATTTTTTTTTAAAAAATTATATAAAGTAATAAAGTGAGCTTTAGAAAATTCTACAAACTGAATGCGAAAACTACATACTTGCATAGAATTATATTGTAATATTGTACAAACTTTCGATCTGCAGAATAAAGATCCTTGGGTAATGTTGCTTCCTCCCTTTCAACCTCTTCAACAGTTGGCTTAACTCTGTCACAATGAGCATGCTATGAGTAAAGTTCAGTAAGTCTCCATTGACGAAATAAATTAACAAAAGGTAGTCTAACCAAAGGAAAACATATATAAGCATGGATTTTCAATGAACATTTTCAAAAAAACACTTCACTTTACAAAAACTATTGAATTTATACTTTTAAGTATTATATGTGTGTAACAGGTTTTGTAGTTACAAGGTGCAAACCATAGAGAATATAGCATAGCATAGTAAGTTACCATAACCATATCATTCTAGAAAAGATAACCAAAAGTTCTTGAAGTATTATAGCAATATCAAATTCACACAAATAATTTGAAAATAGATAATATTTAACTATTTTTGTAACAACCCAAAAGAGTTAGATCGAATGGTGAAAATCAAGGAGTTTTTGACAACTCGGCCACGTTAGATTTTCGTGATGGCCACTTACCCGGGAAGCCAGGGGAAAACGTTGAGGATGTGACCATATGTGTGGCTACACCCAAAGAGATTATATCAATGGTCTTTTGACCCATGCACACATAAGTGTATCAAAGCCCACAGCCATGTCATCCTTTTATAAAAAGTCAAATCTTATTAGCATGATAAGATTTCAAGGGTTTCCTAGTAATAACCTAGATACCTTGATACATAAGGAAACATATCGATAGGTAAAAGGGTTTCAATTTCTTCACTAGAAATCTTCACATACAGGAAGACAACGAACTAGAAAAAGGAGAAGTCTCTAAAGTAGTCATCTACCATAGATTCTTGGCATGCTGCATTGGACCTACCCAAAAGAGATATGTTTGCCTTCCATTCATAAACAAACAAAATAGTAAAATCCATTGATGCTTTCATATATCATATATGCATTCAAAATGTACAGAAACTACATTGTAGTGGTGACCCCATTTTGTCTCAAAATTTTCAACCAATCCCTTCCTTCTTATATTTTTTAAAAATAATTTCCATACAATCTACATTTCGATTCATCCAATTAGGGTTGTTTTCAGTGCGATATTTTGGACTTTCCGGTGTCGAAATTTGGCAGAAAGAATTGAGGTGAAATCTTGATTTGTGTTATTTAAACTGATTTTTTTACTGTATATATAGATTCAACACCTTGAATGGCAAGAACATGTTTTGGAAAGTGAAAAGAAGAGGGTAAAGTATCATCCCTAGATCTATGAAACAAAATCCCAGAAAGAATGAAATGTATAATGGAAGCATATAAACCATAAATAATCACAGTAATGAAAGAAAAATGAATGACTACCAACCTATGCTTTCTTGAAGAGATAAGCTTGGTCAAATAATATATTTACAACTGACAAGGAAAATGTCACCAATATATAGATGATTCATGGGAACATAGACACCACAAAGTTCTTCATATCCACTCTCAACCTGCATATGACAATGGGAGAAAAGTAAGAACTACCTTCCATACAAATTAAAATAATATTTATTTAAACTATAGCATGTCAAAAGACATTGCATGTTTACCAATAAACATGGAGTTTTATTTAAGAAAATAATGATAATCTAAAAATATATATCAATTTGCAGATATGCAAGAAACATTTCCATCTGCCACTCAATTTCCACATTCATGTGGAATGCTTCAGTATTAACTCAACTTCAAGGATATCTAAACCATCTCAAGGATATCTAAAGCATAAGAAACAACATGAAGGAAAAGTGATGATGTAATAAAACCAATGGTGTATTCCCCTACATGTGGATGATGAATAATTGCAACCTCTTTAAAGGCCCTTGTGTTCTAGTATGCAAAGAATAAGCCATGTATAAGATTTAAAATCTTTTTCTAACAAAACAATAAAAATTTACCACCTTACCCACAATCATAACTTCAAGTCTTCAATTAATAATACATGTATCCACAAATCTATTGTATTTGACCAATTCATATCTCATTGAATGGAACGCTAAGAATCCATTATATTTCAATCTATGGAAAAGCTTTAGAAATTAAATCAGATATATTTTCTGCAATATCAAATAGGTATAAGGAAATAATATTACCAATATTGAGAACATGAATGCATACTCTCTGGTGATATTGAGCTAGTTGCATACGAGTTCTTTCAATGTAACATCAGTTGTTTGTTCAGAACCTGGGGATTCAAAGGAAGTAGAGAATTAGTGAAGTCATGGCCTTGAAGCAACAATTAACAACTAGATCCTTAATCCTTTGATCCACATCATGTATACAATTCAAAGGATTCATATACAAAACCGAATGATTGCCATTTAGTAGTGCGGAATCTTGAAGAAAAAGAAGGCTCCGGTACCAAAATTATGACGCAAGTACAAATTACTATATTTCAAAATGAGGGAAATAGACTTCAGGATCTAAGGAGCTCACATGGCAACAACCATGGTGGTTCTAGGGCTCATTAGCCCAACGCCTGACGATCAGGGATAACCCTTGCGGCTCGCCTAACCCCTAACTTGTCTACCCATCTCATCCTCCTGCGGTTTTCAACCCCTCACCCCATGGTTATGTGGTTCCCTCCATCGTCATGACCTCCCCATTCCTTATCGACAATAGTTAGTTCCACTAACCATTTACTGTCAGTTACTATAGAGCTAAACGAGGTGGACTATGAGGAGGACCCTCATCCCCAAGATGTCATTTGGTCACACCATCGCTCCGTGTTGGGTTCTGGTCCATTCGCTGCAACCCTGCGACCTTTTTTAGTTGCACACTCCATCCAGGTTCGCCCAGGTTCATCTGCACCACATCCCTTGCCCTTGGTTAACATTGACGATGCCCCAGGTCTTGACTGTCCTCCTCTTTCCCCAGCTACCCTAAACCTACTTGGAACCTACCTCCAACCCTCGCCCACTTTTGATGCACTATTAACGCAGCTTCCCCACATATCCACTCTGCATTGCACCCCATCCTCCTCTCACATCCTCCCGTCTGGGCCTTCCTCCCTCAATAACCCTGCTCTCTCCCGTGTTACCCTAAACCCTGGTGGCTCAAACCCTGACATCCCTATTCACTCCTATTACTTCAGCTCCCCGATTCCTAACCCTATATCCACCCCATTCACCCCTGAGTCTATAAATCAGGGCATCTGTGGATTTCTCAATAAAGGTAGGTGCCTCAAAACGGTGGATAAAGACATTAACCTAGCTCTAGGTGAAGACATCTCAATGGGTGAAGTTGCAGAGATAGCAAAAAAGGTCTTAGTTGGTCGTGTTCATGGTAGGAATTACTCAGTTGAGCGGCTTCATATATCAACCACTAAGATTTGGGTTCCTTGTTTAAAGAACTGCCCATCATTTGGTTGTTGGCTCGAGGGTGGTTTGCCCTGTGCTTCCCTAGGGTGGAGTATACAGACTGGATATTATCTAGATTCTGGCACATAGAATTTGCATTGGTTCCGCTAAAGAGATGGGATCCACTCTTCGACCCTGAGAGGGAACAACTGGGTGCTAGCCCAATTTGGGTTCGCTTGCTGGGCCTTCTGATGCAATTCTAGACTCCAATGGTATTCAAACGCATTGGAGATGCATTAGGAACATACCTGGAACACGATCAATCCTTTGAGAAGACAAGAATCATGATAATGCCTCGTATCCTGGTACATTTCGACCTAAGGGAGGGGCTAGAGGAAAATATAACCCTTCATTGGTGATATTTCTTGTGTCTCCAAAACCTTGACTATGAAGGTGTTCCATTTAGATGCAGATGATGCCATAAGGTCAGACACCTTTATAAGGAATGTCCAATACTCACACTTACTATTCGAGCAGCTACAACGGGAAGGAAGCATCATCAGTCAGAAGACCTGATTTTGGATGAGCAACCCACAGGTCAATATCATTCAATGGTTGTAGATGGAGTCACTGCCCTGCCATCTAGTGCTCCCCAGATATCACCTATAACCCCTCCACTAACTCGATATTGGTCTATTGCGGAGGCTGCTCCTACATCGGGTACTACTTCTATTCCCTTACCCTCTACTCTATTTTTCAACAATTTTAATGTCTCTCTCACTCAATCTGCATCTATTACTAGCTTGGTTACTTCTCCCATCAATTGTGCTCTTGATCCTCCCTCCCCTATTTTCTCCACCACCCCGCTGCCTGTCCTTGGATAGGATCATCATCACCCCCCTCACTCCCATTCTACCGCAGGCTCACAGTCCTACAATCTCTGTTCCCATCAACTGACGAACCCTAACCTATTGGGTGTGGGCATCGCAACCCCCTCCATTGAGCACAAACCCTCCCATGGAATACCTTCAGAGATGTCCAAAGCCATCAAAATTGTAGCTGAAGATGTAGCCCAGTTGTGCCAGAACACTAATGGAATGGAAATTAGAGCACCTGACACCCTCGAATCTGTTTCCTGATGAAGTGGTTATCATTCAATTATATGGGTTTGGCCAACCACTCAAAAAAATTGGCCCTCAAGCGACTTTTGATTAGTGTACCGGGTGACATGATCCTCCTTCAGGAAACCCTAGGTCCATCCAAGCAGATTGTTAGGGTCCTTCAAGCCATCCTACCCAACTAGAATTTCCAAGCCTTGGATGCGGCAAGATGATCTACGGGACTTTCTATTGGGATCAACCCTTTATCCATCAAGGTTATTTCATCATGGGGTGGTCAGGGGTTCATGGGTATGGACATATTCTCAGCTAAATTGGGAAAACAACTTCGTATTATAAATATCTATGCCCCTAATCAAAATAGATTGGCCTGCTGGCATCAATTACTGGAAAACCCTATGATCAGTCATACAACTATTCTAGGGGGTGACCTAAATTTCTCCATTGTACATGAGGAATCTTGGGGACACCACTTGCAAGTGGATCCCCTCTCAGATCAGCTGAGCACCCTCTTGGAGCAATATGACCTCATTGATGTCCCTATGAACAAGAAGATGCCAACATGGCATAACAAACAGACTAGAGAAGCAGCACAAGGGCGAAGATTAGAAAGATGCCTCATTCATGATGACCTTCGTCATTCCCTCACCATCTATAGACAAAGGGTGGGTTTTGGGGGAATATCTTATCATCCACCCATATATCTGGAAGTGGCGAGCTCTTTCAGAAAACCAAGGGAACCTTACAAATTTAACTCTACCTGGCTAAGGGAACCTGACTATATCCGGATGGTCTTGGATTTCTGGCAAGCTTAGCCCTCTTTAGCAGAGGAAGGTTGAGGGATTCTGTAGTAACCTGAATCAGCTTAAACAATTATCCATTGGGTGGGAAAAAAGGAAAAAATCTAGGGATGAGCACACTTTGGCTGACATTGAATCTGAGTTGGCCTCCTTAACGGATCAATTTGGAAGATGTTTCTTATCCATAGAAGTAAATCTACATCTTGTAGAACTAGAAGCACAGAGAAAAAATATACTACTTGACAGGGAAGAAATATGGAGACTCAGAAGCAGGGAGATCTGGCTACAAGCGAGGGATGGTAATACTAAATTCTTTCGTAAATATGCAAATGGAAGGAAAGCCAGAAATACTGTCTTGTAGATTCCCTCGAATTAGGATTAGATTGCTAATACAGACCCTCAACTTGATCGATTGGGTACCACACATTTCAAGCAGCTATTCAAAGCCCCCCCTGGCACAACAGTTATTGAAATAATCCACATTGCTGGTCATTTCCCTGGATTTGTGGAACTTGACGGGATAGGGGACCTCATCAAACCAGTTTCGATGGGGGAATTAGAGAGCACTCTCAAGTGGTTCAAGAAGGACAAAAGTTCAGGACTGGATGGCTAGTCTGTGGAATTATTCCTTGCTTTTTTCAACATCATTGGAAATGACCTACTTGGGGTGGTTGAAGAGAGTCAGATCCTTGGCTGTATTTATGAACCTATCAACTCCACCTGTATTTCCCTCATACCCAAGGCAGACTCCCCGCTATCCTTCAATGAATTCTGACCTATATCCCTTTGCAACTGCCTCTATAAAATTATTGTGATGATTTTTGCAAATTGCATCAAGCCAATCCTATATGAACACATCTCACAGGAGAATTTTTCCTTTCTCCAAAACAAACAAATCCATGAGGCCATAGGGTTGGCACAAGAGGCCCTCCACTACATCAAGCTAAAGAATCTAAAAGGGGTGTCGCTTAAAAATGATCTCTCAAAAGCATTTGATAAGGTCAGCTGGTTATATTTAAGGATTATACTCACCCATATGGGGTTCCCACTAGTATTCATTAGATGGATTATGTTATACATTACTTCAGTATCCTTTGCAATCTTAATCAATGGATCTACTTCAGAATCCTTTCAGGCAGAGCAAGGAATCAGATAGGGATGCCCTTTATCCCCTTTGCTATTCCTCCTGGTTATGGAAGGACTAAGCAGACTATTTGTGATAGAGAAGAGAGTAGGGAGGTTCAGGGGCCTCAAGATCACGGAACAATTCCTAATATCTCATCTCCTCTTCATCGATGACATCCTCATATTTCAACTAAGATGGGGGAATATAGGACATCATTATACTCTATGATGTACTGAAGCTATTTAGAGCTGCTACAGGAATGGAAATTAATGTGGACAAATCTACCATATCATGCTCTGACTGCACACCACAAGAAACCCATCTAGCACTACAAAATTTCCCCTATCAAATTTTGGCATTGAAGGATAGATTGAAGGACTTGGGCTTTAGGATTAAAGCAGACGGATATAAAGTTGTAGACTGGACTTGGTTGATTGCAAAGGTGGAAGAAAGATTAAACATTTGGAGCCATCGACTACTCTCCAGAGCAGTAAGACTGGTGCTCATCAAAGCAGTGCTCGACGTAACCCTAATTTTATGGTTGTCTCTAGCCTATATCCCCCAAGTTATACTACATAGGATTGAGCAAGTACGATGTCATTTTCTATGGAAGGGTCACAAGGAAGGAAAACCCTATGCTTGGGTAAAATCAAGCAAGATTACAACTCCCAATAAATGATGAGGTTGGGGCTTAATACATCTCCCTACATTTGCTCAGGAACTAGAAGAAAAACTTGGTTGGCTACTCATGAAGCACAAGAGCCTTTGGTTGGAGGTGGTCACCTATAAATACATATGGCTAAGTTCTACCCTGGATTGGCTAAGACTACCCACATGGAACATGAAAGGTATATCAATGATTTGGAGGGCTGTAATAAACACCCTTCCCATCATAAGGTGGGGTCTCATATGGAGGATTGTAAATGTTGGGTCTATCCGCATTGGGATTGATCTGTGGATTAGTAGTGGGAACTCCTAAAGCTTCCACCAGATTTGATAACTCTGCTCAACCATAATGGAGTGCACTACATTGCATAACTCAGGGACCCTCAACACAACTATTTATCAGCAATCATGGAAAATAGGGGAGGCATGGGACATTCCTGACCAATGGCAAAGGCAGTGGAGGGAATACCTGCAGGCACTAATCAAATCCCACGTGCGACTAAGGGACAATAAGGATGACCTGATCCAGGGTCTTGTAAATAAAGGGAACTACACCCCTAAGGTTGGTTATGATATCATACATGCTGACCACAAGTCGAATAGCCTGGAGAGTTGGTGGAGTAATATATGGAAGTTAAAAGCCCCATCGCGCACTCAACTACTGATGTGGAACATCACCATGGAAAAAACACCATCTGGATCCAATCTCGAGAAACGAGCATTTCAAGGACCGACTTGGTGTGTTTTATGCCAATCAGAGGAGGAATCGAACCAATAGTTATTCCTCTCATGTACCACAACTCAACAGATCTGGGCACAAGTCCTTCATACATTGAAAATCCCATTTACTTGGATCGGTGATGATATTCCTACTGCCCGAAATAGATGGTGGGAATCAGCAATAATCCTGAGAGCTCGGAACCTGCCGTTATTGGTTTGCTGGTACATATGGATGTGCTGGAACAACATTATTTTTAGGGCGGAAAATATATTCCGGCCACAGATCATCCCAAAAATCTGTATGAGTTACTTGGACATCTCAGCTGAGGAACAGGTAAATAGGACTGAGAACATCACTCCAGAAGTCATAAAAAAAGAACATCCCTAGGCCTACTTCGATGGAGCAACACAACAAAAGGGTTGTGGTGGAGGCATAATCCTTCATCTGACTGAATCACATCTTTTCCAAATATGTATGGGGTTGGGAGATGGCACAAATAATTTTGCAAAGCTGCTCACACTCTGACACCTCTTATACTATTCTTTACACAGACATTGCAAACAGTTACAAATATATGGATATTCCAATATAGTTATAAATTGGTTCAAATGTATAACAACGTGCCATGCGTATACACTTAGAACTATTTTGGATGATATTTTATTTCTCAAAACACATTTTGATCATGTCTCATGTACTCATATCTACAACGAGCGTAATGAAGATGGGGACAAGCTATCAAAAGAAGCAACGCATCATCCTTGAGGAGAATGGATGATTACAGAGCACTCACTTGAGTGGATCTATCGCTTCTTCCATAGATCATATATGGAACAGCAACTACAGAGAGCAAACAAGCCCTGACTTATCAGTTTTTTGTTTATATCTTTTTTTCATACAAAACAACAATTACCAAGGGTGAAATTTTGAAATATGTAATTAATTTGTATATGATCAGTTGCTATGAGTATACCCATGACAGGGTCATTTTGTAGTACTTTACAGTGTTCAAAAACACTTCATAGTTGACCACAGTCATGATTCTTGCATATGCCTATGGCATTTACAACATGTAATTTTTACAAATAAATGAAATTTACGATATTTTCTCTTCGGGAAAAAAAAAAGAATGCATACTCTCTTGAAATCTGACTATAAATTAGAGGAAAAAAGTATTTCCTTATTGTTAGTGATCTATCATTTTCCATACCTAATACTTGACTATACAATAAAACATGTTTCTAAAATGTAAATGTGCTAAAGTCTAAAAGCAATGAAAAAAACCACATCATGCTTATGATTCTCAAATTCAAATGAAGACATGCACATGCACCTATTAAAAGGGAGTTATACGATTTAAAATTCCAATAACATGTTTTCAAAAAGCCCAATATATCATGTCTAATCTCAGGAATATCTAGAGAAATGGTAGCACTTATTTGCTTCGAGAATGAGTAGATATGTTTCACAAGAGGCATTTTCTTTATGAACCATTCTCCAACCAAGAGGATAGAGGCTCCCACCCATGAAGATACAAGTAAATCCATCAAGAATATGAAGATACAAATAAGCACTCTTAAACAATCGACCTTCGTTTTGGAAAATAAATTGGTCTGTTTCTACACTAGCTGTTATGATGATAGGATTCCCAAATATGTGGATTTTGAATATGTTTCCATACATGTTCATTAATTCAATACATAAGAAATATTTTGATTATATCTCAAATGCACAACAACATGAATAAATAAATTGAAAAACAAAAAAACTAATATGGGTGCAACGATGCAGAAGTACAGAGAACTAAATTTAATACCTTGAAATTCTTTTTTGAAACAAGGGACCGCCATTGGAGGTCTTGAATGGAGAAATATTTTCGAGAGGTTCTCTAATGAATGGAAATCTCATGCTACCAATTAGTAGCTTTGATTTATCTCCTATTTTCCTTCACAAGTTTTATCTTTCAACACACTGCACATCATTACCTCTGAATTTCTTAAAAATGATAGATTTTGACAACTTCCTCACTATTCTAGCAGCAGGATGTTCACTAGTCCTCATTTTAACCAATCTCCACACATTGTCTATCTAGTAGTATCATCTTAAATGAATATTTTAAGTTGAATGTTACCTTATTCTATGTGGTCTAATCGCCATATTTTCAAGAAATAAAAATCCACTGGCCCTGAATGGCTTGCACATAAATGAAAACATAAAAATACTTGGAAATGAATTTTCAATCTAGAAATTACAAAAGAAAATAGGCAAAAACCATTCATTACTGAGAATGGGCACTATTCCCTTCTCCAGATCCACGTTTTGGGGATAGTATTTAGATGTGAAGCCCAAACACCCAAGGAGACCCTATCTATAAGGCAAAAAGCCTTGTCTATAAGGAAAAAATGGATTTTTCTTCAGCTCCTCATATTGTGCCCTATTGGAAGTATAATGGAGCTTTTGAAGTGAAATTGGCATCTTCTTAACAGACCTAGTAAAACTTCCCCCAGATTGAGGATTCATAGTACAATTCTTCAATTCTCCTACCTCTTAATTGAAATTGATTTAACATTGCAATTGTTTAAATCCTTCTAGTACTTTCTCCCTGACTTTGAACTTTTCTTAGTGGGTTTCAACTGCTTATATTTCTCAACACTTCCATGCTTCTCACATTGCTTCGTAGGGGAAACAGACAGACACCAGAGCCTATCGTTTCTCTAGGCACTTCCCTCACTGGAACTTCGCAGACTATTCCTAACCCCTTGGTTCAACACTACACTTCTAGGCCGTATTTCAAAAACCCTAGCACATGTGATTTTACCAACTTTGACCCTTGATCTTCTTTGCTATAGAAGGAGACTTATTTCTTTCAAACTCTGCCTAGGATTCACATTAACCTCCTCCTATATTCGACCTTCAAGTATGATTGTGATACATCTGCTCTTTCTACGGTTTTGACAGCATAGATTCTTTACACGTGTGGAGGATTTCAGCCCTAAAACAAACCCAAACAACTTCTCTTTTCCTTCCTTATTCTCACAGGCTATGAGGCTATCTTCCTTGACCTTTTCACACTTCTTCCTTGCTTCATATCTTCACAGAAAATCTATCTCAAATGAGGCTACGCTGCCCTATTTATAGTAGTTTTCTCATCTAAATAAGCCAACTTGATTTGGAGACTAGGCCAACATGCATTTTGGAGATCATCTTGAGGCCGACTTCTTGGAGGAGCTTGAGCTTGGTATTAGAGGGATTTTTTACTTTTTCATTGGCCCATATACAAATGTAACATGCCCAAGAAGGGCCGTTCATACATAACATTGACTCAATTTGACTTTTATGACTTCGTGACAAAACCTATAGGCTCACAATGGGAACCTTAACTAAAATAAATTTTCCTGATCATGAGACCCATGATTTAGGCATTAAAAAAATAATTTTATTTTCTTCTTTACATAAATTACATAAAATCACAATTACACATGTCATTATAAAGATTGAACCTAGTTACACTTTTCAACAACCGTCAGACTCAAACTCTCTATTCACAATATTGCACTAGACATGTAGCTCAAAAAATGAAAAAATCTACACAAAGAGGATAATGAAGAAGGAATTCCTGATTACCCTACATATATAACATGGAAGTCTAAATAGATATGAATTGCCAGTGTCAAAACTCTCTTACACTGAAAGCTAGTTGTGGTAGGAACATATTATGTTTGAGTAAAAAAACAATTTGACCACCAATTCTTCTTGCAAATATCAGTTTCGAAAACATTCAAATAGTAATTTAAAAGATGTATTTGCTAATTGCATCATTTATGGTTTACCACTCACATTGAATCTAGGGAAGGTCTTCTCTATATCATTCGTTTATGATATTGTTGCACACTTTTTGTTGAGAACATGCCTTGGTATTAGACATAAAATGTGTACGATGAGTAGAGATAAGAACAAGGAGCAAAAGTATGTACAAATATCAAAGAGCAAAAAAAAAATCAAAACCTCTTCCTCAAAGCTTCTAAAACTGAAGTATTTTTATTCCACATTCATAACTAATTAGAAAAAATATCTCATCGTTCATCAAACCGAGAGTGCCATACAAAATAAGATGTAAATAAATTCATGTAATTTGTTGATCTACATGTATGGGTTTGATTCAAAAGAAAAAGAAATCAACTTCAAACAATGATGTCCCAATTTTTTTAATATAATATGGTGGCCAACATTTGTAATGCCCACATTTTCCACCTTCCATTTACATATATTGGACTGCATTGGTCAATCATCTACTTACCTACATAAGAAACTAGCATTCATAACAATGAATGGAGTTAGATTTTGAAGTAATAGAATCATTATTTGAAGGTTGAAAACCTCAGGAGTTTTTCTCGTAGGTAATTACAATATTGCACTAATGTAGATTAAGAAGATGAAAAAATATACATAGAGAGAATAATGAACAAGGAATCCCAATTATCCTACATATATAACATGGAGGTCCCAATAGCTATGAATTTCCAGTGTCAAAACTCTCTTATGCTAGAAGCCAGTTGTGGTAGGAACTTATTATGTTTGAGTAAAAAAACAGCTTGACCGTCAACAATATCGGTTTCAAAAACATTCAAATAGTGATTTAAAAGATGTATTTGCTAACTTCGATGTTTAGGTTTTACCATTCACTTTGAATCTGACACACAATAGGGAAGGTCTTCTCTATATCCTTTTTTTATGATATTGTTGCACACTTTTTATTGAGAACATTCCTTGGTATTAAACATAAAATGTGTACATTGAACAAAGTTAAGAACAAGGAGTTGAAATATGTACAAATATCAAAGAGAAAAAATAAATCAAAACCTATTCCTCAAAGCTTCTAAAACTGAAGGATTTTTATTCCACATTCATAACTAATTAGAAAAAATATCTTGCCATTCATTTGACAGAGAGTGCCATACAAAATAAGATGTAAATAAATTCATGTAATTTGTTGGTCACATGTATGGGTTCGATTCAAAAGAAAAAAAATCAACTTCAAACAATGATGTCCCAAATTTTTTTATATCATATGGTAGCCAACATTTGGAATGCCCACATTTTCCACCTTCCACTTACATGTATTGGACTACATTGGTCAATCATATACTTACCCACATAACCAACTAGAATTCATAACAATGAATGGAGTGAGATTTTGAAGTCCTAGAATCGCTATTTGAAGTTTGAAAAGCTCGGGACTTTTTCTCTTAGGTAATACAGTCTTTCTCTCTGAAATTTCTTGTGTTTCACACCCTTAATTTCTTTAATATTTGGTGAGTATCTAAAGCAAACCAAACAAAAAAATAGGCAAACAAGAAAAAAAATAGGCAAAATAGGTAAGGTCACTAACTTTGAATCCAAGAGAAAATAGGTAAGGTCTTCTCTATATCCTTTTTTATGATATTGTTGCACACTTTCTGTTGAGAACATGCCTTGCTATTAAAAATAAAATGTGCACAATGAACAGAGATAAGAACAAGGTGTAGAAGATGTATGTACGAATATCAAAGAGCAAAAAAAAAGAAAAACCTCTTCCTCAAAGGTTCTAAAACCAAAGGATTTTTATTCCACATTCGTAACTAATTAGGAAAAATATCTTATCATTCATCAAATAGAGAGTGCCATACAAAATAAGATGTAAATAAATTCATGTAATTTTTTGGTAACATATATTGGAGAAAAAAAAATTCAACTTCAAACAATGATGTCCCAAATTTTTTATAACATATGCTGGCAAACATTTGCAATGCCCACATTTTCCACCTTCCATTTACATATATTGGATTGTATTGGTCAATCATCTACTTACCTACGTAAGCAACTAGCATTTATAACAATGAATGGAGTGAGACTTTGAAGTCCTAGAATCATTATTTGAAGGTTGAAAACCTTGGGACTTTTTCTCTTAGGTAATATAGTCTTGCTCTTCAAAATTTCTTGTGCTTCACAACCTTAAGTTCTTTAAGTTTTGGTGAGTATCTGAAAGAAGCTAGAAAAAAAAATAGACAAACCAGAAAAAAAAAAAAATAGACATCCATTACTTTTAGAATAAGCTAGTTGAAAGCAAACACAATCAATTTCCTACATCTAGGTCTCGAGTTGAAAATCGCTACCACATTAAAGATACCACTAGGTACAATAGAAAATAAAGACACTTAACAAAAAATCAAGAATCAGAACTATTACTTGAATGAGAAAGTAATTATAAACCATTCAATTAAAACACTTGCATAATCAATTCAAAGAGATAGCATCAAATAAAGTATTTAGAAAAAAAACATATATTGATTAAGATTCAAATCATACCAATGTGAAAACTTTAATTTTGTTAGGGAAAAAATAATCTTGTTTGGAATTCTAGATTTTCCCTCTTCTTCTATTTTATTGTTTACTTTTCTTTCTATGTTTTGTAATTTATATTCTTTCATTTTATTCTTCCACAAAATTGACAAAGGTAATGACATTCATGAGAATGGAATTCCTGATAATGAACATTTTGTTCTCTATGATAAATTCAAACACTTTACTTTGTTGGACTATTTTGTGGAGCTAGATCCTACCCAATACCATCATAAAACCCTATGTAAAGGAAGTCTCAGAGCCTTACAATTGGCACAGTTTAGCCACCCATAACCTAGCAAAGGGTTATTGCTCGTTATCTTTTAAAGAGAAAACCCATTGTGCTCAGCGACCTTGGTTATGCTAAGACAATGGTGATGTTGTATTGCTAGGAGGAAGATTTCTATGCAAAAAAAGCCACTTAACTATAATTCCCTGTTTAGGTTAACCTTTTTGGGCTTGCAAGTAATTTTGGGGGTTCCTGGTGCAAATTTCAGCTCCTATTAGGAGTTTCATATCTCGCAAACTAATTAGGCTTTTTAACCTTAGACAACAATGTCAAATATGCATTAGGGCTAACCTAGGAAAGGACCTGAAGGATATTTCCTGCATCTAGGTTGGGGGAAAGGTTTGGAGTCAACATGTTCTCAAAATTTGAATGGATATTGTTGTACAAATGGAACTTGACAGCAAGTGCGACTCTTCCCAATCCACATGAATCTTTCCACTACAGCAAAATTAACATTAATTGAACAATAATCCTCTCAAACTAAAACCCCATCATCGATGGCAAACAATGTTATGAAGTGAATGGTGTTTACTACGTGCGTTCCAAAACAACATTGCACCTTGAAGATTACTACAACTTAAGCAGAGTGTTTGTTGCTGGTGCATTTGTCATAGTCCAAACATTACATTATCTACTCACAAGGTGATGATTGTGCTAAATGTGGAATTCCACACTTTCGTTGAGAATCTGAGAAGAAAATACAAAGGGTCGTGACAAAATCCCACTGGAAATCACTACCATTAGAGGGTAATTCAGATGTATTGAGGGGCTTATGTGCTGAGGAGCTATGTACAAGACTAGAAAGTGTAGTCAAGGTCTGAGAAGGACAACAAGTAGGAAAAATTGAGGATTTTCCTGCTATAAATAGGGATAAGATTTTGTAAACTCTAGTCAAGGCCTTAATACCTAAATCCTGCAAATTGGGTATCAAAGTGGCAACATCCTTCTGGAGAGTACATCTATTCACAAACCCTAGATTTGAAATACATTCTTGTGGTTGGTCAGGGTTCCCTAACTAGGTTTTTAAGGGATTTGGAGGCCAATTGGATATCTTGGTCCTGCAATTGATCCATACAATTAGAAATATTTAAGTATTTCACATGTTTGAAGAGCGAAAACGAGAGAAAGGAGTGCACGGGACCTAATCTTTTGGTATTTTTGTGTGAGCATTTCGTTCCAGACTCTACACCCCATGTATGATAAGAGTAAATCCTGCGGCCCCGCTAGCAGTGTCGTGGTGAGTAGAGACAACAATTTTGTGGCTCCTACAATTTCCACACTTGTTGGGTCCCTATAATACTAGTGATTACCCCATTACTATTGTAGTTATACCCCTTATTTATATTGTTTTTCCCCCATTACCCGCATATTGTTATTAATGTGCCCATAGAATTCCTCTATTGTTATTTTTGTGGCTTTATATTATTATTGTTAGGTCGGCTAGATTATATTGTGACTCCATAGACTCCTATATATAGAAAGGAGGTTTTGTCTTTTGAATCATCAAAGAATTGTTCATTTATGTAATGTAAAGGAGGTTTCCCCCTCAAAGAGGCTGAATTCTAAGGCGTGGATCTCTCTTTTCTATCTTTTTGTGAGCTGGTTTCATAACATTTGGTATCAGAGCTTTGGATTCTAAGGTTTCGCTGCTCCAAACAGGTCATCGTGGCATTTTCGCTATAACTTTTTTTCTGTGACGTTTCAGAAGTCACAAAAAAAACCCATTTGAGAAGAAAGGGCACTGAACCTTGGGTCCGAATTTCAAAGCTTTTCACGAGATATTTGCGGAGATATGATCTCAGGAAATTGGTCTTTTTGCAGACTGCTGAATTACACTCAAAACAGGCGACCTGGGGAAAATCGTCATAACTTTCTTTCTAAGAATCGGATTGAAATTTCGTAAGAAGGTACAGAAAGATGACGGACTTTAGTTGTCTTTTATATATTTTTCAGAGTCAAAGGTTGAAATAGTGACACGTGGCACTTAATACAATTTCGATCTACTGAACTAGTCTATAATCAGGTCACTGCGGGAGATTGTGCATAACTCTTTCTTGGAGAATCCAATTTGGTTCAGACTAGTGGCATTGGAAAGAGGACACAGAAGGGTACTACAGGTCACAATTTTAGAACTGGATGATTCAAAATTACAGAGATACATCAGATTCAATATCAGGCTTCTACAAAGTAAAAAAAGGTGTGTAGTTTTTATTTTTTATTTTTGCATAAGCTTGGTTTGAAGGAATTCAAAGGGCCTAGTAAAGCATTATTATCGGTAACTGATGCCCCGAGGAAAGAAAATGCAAACACCTAGTAAGGAACCTGAAAGCTCTAGCATGACTCATGAAGAAGAGGAAGAAATGCTACATGATATATCAAAATTACAAGAACAAGTGCAACAAATGTCACGCTCACAAAAGCTAACAGATGCTAAGATAAATGGCGTGGAATCTAAGATAAAGGGCATGGAAGCTAAGATGGACGATTTGAAGACATATTTGAAGAAAGACATGGCAAATTTGAAGACAGATCTGAAGACAGACATGGCAGATTTGAAGACAAATTTGACAAATTTTCTACAAGAGATACTTACTAATGGTGAAAAGGTTGTAAAGGAAACTCATGATGTGAACAAAAGTAATTTTAATCATGATTCCATAGATTCTAATGTTGGATCGAAGACCCACCATATTCCAAAAATCCATATGAGGAAGTTTGATGGCAAGGATCCCGCCACATGGATATTACAGATGGAGCAGTTCTTCGATCTCAATAATGTGCAAAACACACAAAAGGTACGTATGGCAACTTTATATTTGGAACCAAATCAATTTGTATGGTATCAATGGCTTTGCTCTCGTAAACAATTTATCACTTGGGCAATTTTTACGGAAGAATTGATAGCACATTATGAGGATACAAAAGGCAACACTTTTTTTAGCCAATTGATAAGTCTCAAACAAAAGGGTTCAATAATGGAGCACATTGAGGAGTTCCAAAAATTGAACATAAGGGTAAAAGATATTCCAGAACAGCATAGGATTGATGTGTTCATAGGGTCTTTAAAGGATAATATCCAACATGATGTTCGACTTTGGGAACCTGATTCATTAGAGAAGGCATTCAGGTTAGCAAGAAAAATGGAAAGCAAAATTATGGCAACCAGGAAGCATAGCACTCACAACTATAAAGACGGAAGTGCAGTTGCACCTAGTCTTCCACAACCTATAAGGTTGACACCACAACAATTGGAAGAAAAAAGAGAAAAAGCGCTTTGTTATAGTTGTGATAGCAAATACACTAAAGGTCATAAGTGTGCTGAGAAGAAATTATTCTACATAGATTGTGAAGAGGAAGAAGAAAAGGAGCAAGAAAGGTCAAAAGAAGAAGATATACTCCAGGAACAAAGCCTAGATGAAGAACAAATAAATCCAACCATATCTTGTAATGCATTGGCGGGAATTACCACTCCTCAAACCATCAAGATAGAAGGACAAATCAAGAAGAAAAACGTGATAGTGTTGATTGATTCAGGAAGCACCCACAATTTTATTCATTGTAGGGTAGCAAAAGAATTGAATTGCTTCCTATATCCAGCACCAGAGTGTCAAGTGATGATTGCAAATGGAGGAACAATAAATTGCTCTGGAAAGTGCCATAATATCAAGCTATCCATGGGAGAATATGTATTGACTAGCCCAATACTTTCCATTCCAATGGGAGGTGCTGATGTTGAACTAGGAGTCCAATGGGTACAATCCTTGGGTACAATAGCTTTTAATTTTCAAGAACTTTTCATCAAATTTTCTGTGGAAGGAAAGGAAGTTGAATTAAGGGGTATTGCAGGGAAACCAGGAAAGATAATCAGCTCTAATCATATGACAAAGCTTCTAAAAAAGGAGCAAAGGGGTGTAATTGCACAATTATGTTCACTAGATGTTTCCACATTAGAATCATCTATTTCTCCAGATCTCCAAAAAGTCCTGGACAATCATTCCAAGGTATTTGAGACTCCCAAAGGTCTCCCACCTATGCATGATCATGATCATGCTATTCATCTGATT
Organism: Pinus tabuliformis; assembly: GCA_031772625.1. Classification (NCBI taxonomy): domain Eukaryota; kingdom Viridiplantae; phylum Streptophyta; class Pinopsida; order Pinales; family Pinaceae; genus Pinus; species Pinus tabuliformis. Next base: position 1,763,666,122 of record CM062817.1, read on the forward strand.
CCAGGAAGTGTTCCTCCAAACATCAGGCCGTACAGATATCCCTATGTCCAAAAAAGTGAAATTGAACGTATGGTTGCAGAAATGCTAGAGGCTGGTATAATTCAACCGAGTCAAAGTTCTTTCTCAGCTCCAGTAGTATTGGTGCACAAGAAGGATGGATCATGGCGCATGTGTCCGGATTATAGGGAGCTCAACAAGCTCACTATTAAAGATAAGTTCCTCATTCCTGTCATTGATGAATTACTGGATGAATTGCATGGATCAATTTACTTCACCAAGTTGGATCTTCGTTCAGGATATCATCAAATCAGAATGAAGATTGAAGACATTCCGAAAACGACATTTAGAACTCATGAGGGTCATTATGAATTTTTGGTCATGCCTTTTGGCCTTACCAATGCACCTTCAACATTTCAAGGTTTGATGAATTCAATTTTCAAACCATTCCTTAGAAAATTTGTGTTAGTATTTTTTGATGATATACTTATCTACAACAAGTCTTGGAAGGATCATGTTGAACATGTTGACAGGGTGCTACAACTATTGGAAGAGAAACAATTATATGCCAAAAGATCCAAATGTTTCTTTGGAGTCCAGGAGGTGGAATATTTGGGTCATATTGTATCTCATGAAGGAGTTAAGGTAGACCCTACCAAAATTAAATCCATTAAGGAATGGAAAATCCCCACATCCATAAAGCATTTGCGCGGATTTCTTGGGTTGACAGGGTATTATCGCAAGTTTGTTAAGAATTATGGGAGAATAGTAGCACCTCTAACGACTTTACTGAAGAAAGATCCATTTTTATGGACTCCGGAAGCAACAAAGGCCTTTGAACATCTTAAAGAGGCAATGTGCCAAGCACCGGTCTTAGCTACACCGGACTTCACAAAAACCTTTATTGTGGAATGTGATGCTTCAGGAAATGGAATTGGTGCTGTTCTAATGCAAGATGAAAGACCAATTGCTTTTGAAAGTCGTCCAATCAAGGGAAAGTTTCTAAGAAAAGCTATTTATGAGAAGGAAATGTTGGCAATACTCCACGCACTTAAGAAATGGCGACCCTACCTAATGGGAAGACACTTCAAGGTAAAAACAAATCATGATAGCCTTAAATACTTTTTAGAACAAAGATTATCCTCTGAAGAGCAACAAAAGTGGGTCACAAAGATGTTGGGTTATGACTTTGAAATCATCTACAAAAAAGGGAAGCAAAATGTGGTGGCAGATGCACTCTCAAGGAAGGATGAGGATGTGGAAGCATTGTTGTGCGCTATTTCTATCATCCAACCAGATTGGATAAATGAAGCATGGGAGGAATGGAAGAATGACGAAGAAGTGTGGGCACTTATTCGAAAGCTACAACAAGATTCCAGTACGTCTGATACATTTAGCTGGAAAAATGATTCGTTATGGTACAAAGATCGCTTATACCTCTGTAAGAATTCCCAGCTAAAACAAAATATTCTTATGGAATTGCACACTTCTCCCTTAGGAGGGCACTCAGGATTTTTAAAAACTTACCACAGGGTTAAGAAGGAATTTTTTTGGGATGGCGTTAAATCAGATATTCAAAAGTTTGTGCCAGAATGTTTGGTTTGCCAACAAAATAAAGTTGAAACAATTAAGACACCGGGTCTATTACAACCTTTATCCATTCCAAGCCAACGTTGGGAGGAGGTATCAATGGATTTTATCACAGGTTTACCCAAGTCTGAGGGAAAGAGTGTCATCATGGTGGTAGTTGACAGACTTACCAAGTATGCACACTTTTGTGCATTATCACATCCATTTAAAGCCAGTACAGTTTCTACTGCATTTATGGAAACAATTCAAAAGCTACATGGAAACCCAAAGATTATTGTAAGTGACAGAGATCCCATTTTCACTGGAAATTTTTGGACACAATTATTTTCTTGTCTTGGTACTCAGTTAGCTCATAGCTCATCTTATCATCCTCAATCAGATGGGCAAACTGAGATAGTAAACAAATGTTTGGAAGGATATCTTCGTTGCTTTGTATCTGATAAACAGACACAATGGGTCAAATGGTTGCCTCTCGCTGAATGGTGGTATAACACTTCCTTTCATATAGCAACAAAAATGACCCCATTTATGGCACTTTATGGGTATTAACCACCATCCATCACATCATATTTAAGAGAAAATTCTAAGGTTCAGGCAGTGGAACATCACATCGAACATCAACAACAAGTGCTCCAACTCTTAAAGGATAACCTCGTGTTGGCACAGAATAGAACGAAACAACAGGTAGATCAACATCGCAGTGAAAGAAGTTTTGATGTAGGTGATTGGGTATTCCTACGGCTACAACCATATAAGCAAATGTCCCTCAAGCAAGCTAAGAAGGATAATAAATTATCACCAAAGTATTATGGTCCGTACAAGGTGTTGCAAAAGATTGGTACTATGGCATACAAATTGGAGCTTCCTGCAGCTTCTCGATTGCACCCAGTTTTCCATGTTTCATGCTTAAAGAAGGTTATAGGCGAGAAACTACCAGTTCAAACAATATTTCCAGAACTTGACGAGGAAGGAAAAATTATATTGGAACCGGAAGCAGTTATAGAAACAAGAACTCGACAACTACGAAATCGATCAATTTCATAGTAGCTTATCAAGTGGAAGAACTTATCCGCTGAAGATTACACATTGGAGGATGAGAATTTTATGCAGAAGTATCCTGAACTACTCAAGCGTTGAGGACAACACTTTTTTGAAGGAGAGGGGCATGTTGGGTCCCTATAATACTATTGTAGTTATACCCCTTATTTTTGTGGCTTTATATTATTATTGTTAGGTCGGCTGGATTATATTGTGACTCCATAGACTCCTATATATAGAAAGGAGGTTTTGTCATTTGAATCATCGAAGAATTGTTCATTTATGTAATGTAAAGGAGGTTGCCCCCTCGAAGAGGCTGAATTCTAAGGTGTGGATCTCTCTTTTCTATCTTTTTGTGAGCTGGTTTCATAACAACACTACTCTCCATTTTTTCCCTTTAGTTATGGGCTGCCCTGCAGAATCAATTGAGCGAGTAGAAAGAATAGGAAATCGAATTGGGTATGGGAAACTAAGAACGAGCTGAAAAATAGTTCGAAACAAAACAACTTTTGATCGTGAAAAATATATAAAAGGTTATTCGATTTACAATTGGTTCTAATTTAGAAGAATTAGATTTGTTTTAGTTGCATTTTTATATCTATTACTATTTTATTTAATATTAAGATAATAAGCATATAACTATTATATCAAAATACATTTAGGCCACTTGAAAAAGAGTTTGAAAAAAATAATTTTTGATTGTGTAAAATATATAAAAGGTTAGATACATATAAAGTGTGTTAAAGTTAAAATTGGTTCTTATTTCAAAGAATTAGATTTTTTGAGATTGTATTTTTTATATCCATGACTATTGTGGCAAAGGTTAAGGTTAATGTATATTTAATATTAAGATTTATATGTAAGGCTTGAAATGTTGTTAGGAGAATGTATTAAGTTTGGAGTGACATAAGATCTCTAACCATCAATAAAAGAAATATATACAATATCACATAGTAGTGTGAGAATCATGTTGGGATGAAGATATTTTTGACAAAACACATTGTGTTTATTTGGGATCATCTTCATTAATAGTTCCTCTAGGGGATCTTATTAATATTTTTATCTATGGAATGAGATGTTTATATTTTTATCACAAGACAAACTAGATAAAGTGATGAGTGACATTGATTTTCGTCATCTATAATTCATTAATATATCTCAAAAAAGGCCCTTTGCATGTCCACCCACTTCTCTAATGATTTTGCATAGAAAAACATAAAATATTGATGATTGGTTGTCATAATATATCTAAATGATCTAATATACATGTAAATATGCAAGAGCCCATTTACCTTCAAGCCTAAGATATTTATTGAAGAAAATGTTGATATGGAGGGCCATGACTATGGACTACTTCCCTTTGGTACAAGATATAATATCTACACCAGTGAAAAATTGGGTGTTAATTTAATTTAGTCTATGTTGAGATACGTGCTTCACCATATCATAGGAGAAACTCCTAAGAAAATTAGGGTATAAGGCATTGATCTCACACAAAGTCCAAGCTTTGTTAATTTCATGGTCTCTCATTTGAATGCCATTTCCATTCCTCAATTGGATACTTATATTAATAAATGGAAGCCACTAAGCTAATGTGATAATGTATTTGGAATTTCCTCGCAAAAAAAATAACTTCTTTTTTGCCCCTTTTAGTAGATTTCTTTCTCCTAACTTAACCAAAAAACAAATGTATAATTTCAATGCAAATATGATAATAACCAACCTCAGTTTAATTTTTTCTCTGTATATGATGTCACTTGTGTAATTTGAATTGATATATTAAATTTATTGAAGTGCCTTTACTAATCCTAATGGGTAAAACTAGTGGACTATAATTCCAATATAAACAAATATCATTCCACTTTGGAGCATTTTATATTTAGAAGTAATTAATAAATGTTATTGTTTGATATGTTTCTCGAAGAAAGGAACCTATTGGACTAAATGGAAAAGCAAAATGAATTGATGTATAAAACAATTTCCATGCACATGATATAAATAAGCTATTTCAATAATATTGGTCCTCATGCCATTGATAAATTTTTCCCTTATTAACTAATTCATATTGTGATTGTTAAGTTATTTGATAAATTGGAATATATCAACAACTAATTATACATGTTTTTTATTTTAATTTTTTTAATAATAACACGTCAATAGTTTATTTAGGAGCTAGTAGCAATAAGGATTAGTTCAATTGGTAAATACTCTTGCAAAGGAGTTCATAGAGCTCTCGATACAAAGTCTTATTAATTCCCCTATGGTTACTAGTTGGTATTTTAGTTTCCAGTTGCTATTGTGCTCCATTTAAAGACCAAGAAAGTGGGTGAATCTATGAGGATTGAAAATGTACCACCAGCCTCCCTTAGCACTTTTAATACATTGGTGAGTAAGGGAAAACATTTTGTAAGCAATCCACTTCTAGACAAACTGTAAGAAGACTCTCACCATGACCTCTCATCATGGCACCTTCCGCATATTTAAAAAAACTACCACTCATCAATTATCTGGGATTTCAATAAACCAAGTACCATAGTTAAGCAAGTGTCAAATTATGAGAAAAAGGTGTCAAAGGTGTCAAGTGGAGAGGAAAAAGTGTCAAGCTGAGAGGAGAAGAGTAGAAGAGTGGGCATAAAAATGTGTGTTAGATGTCAAATGGAGAGGAGAAGAGGACATAAAAATGTGTACCAGATGTCAAATGAGAGGAAAATTGTAGACAAAAATGAGAAGTGAATTGATTCAAAAAAAGGCCTATCAATTCCAATACAACACACTTGAGATGTTCTCTTGGTGCTTTTAAAAAAAACGAGAAATCTCGTGCTGCAATTCAAAAGTTTAATGCACCTATCCGTTGATCCTCTGCATGATGCCAACAAAGATGTGTCATGGGGACACCAGGATAACTCTCTTGCCGCAGCCTTGTGATTCTCCATTCACAATAGGTACTTATTCGAATTAGCATGTGTCGTGTCCCAAATGCATTGTGCATGATCATGCCGACCACCTGCCAGAATCTTTTTCCATTCTGACCACTTCAATGATTTAAATGAGACTTGAAGAACCCTATGCAGGATGAACCATGTATTTAATTTTTATGGGAGGGAATGACGAAAATGGGGCAAGTAGATTGGTTGTGCTTAACAGTGTTTGCCCATTGAACTCCATAGAGAAAATGTATTTCAGCATAAAAATACCAAATTTTAAAACACAGAGATATCAAAGATTTGGGAAAATATGGGGTCAAATAATTGATATCATGTGTACCTTTATTCTTCAATGTTTGTACGAATATCCACCTCAAAAGGATTTAATAAAAGTAGTGTGGTCTAATTTGTTTTGTTTAACATCTTTATTTAATAAAATGAATCGACATCATGAGATTATATGGATTAAAATGCAATGTTCAAATTTAGGATTCCAAGAAAAAATTGCTAAATTGAAGTTAAAATCAACTGAAATAAAAGTTTATAAATATTTTATTCGTCCCATGGTCACTAACTTGATTCGTTGGACCCACCTAATTGTGTACCCATGCACGATCAGGCTAATTTTTATTGTTCGACTTCATTATATTAGTTTGAGTTGGTGGCCACAATTTACGCTAACTCAACGTTCAACTTATTGTACTACACATCATATTGGCATCTTGAACATCCAATAATGAGAAACAAGGATATTATGAAAGTATTGCAAATCTATGACTCCATGGATTATTCAAAGTCCATAGAATAATATTAGTCGTAATTGCACCAAAGGAATGTCAATAGGAAGAATCAAGAATGAGGAAGGCAATAATGAAGCTAAATATATGGACAATGAAATGCCATTGAAATTTGAGTTTCTATATATCTTCTAAAGGACGTACTAGGAGGTTAAATTTAAGAAGAATTTTACAATAACATAAATCTCGCAGAACAATAAATGTTTTTATTGGAATATTTATCCTGGGTTTATTCTCTCATTATGAATTCATGAAATGACCTTTTCGTATTAAAATTATGTTCAGTTTTATGTAATGATCTGGCTACCTATAAAATCATCAGTGGTACTCATAATGTTCCCGTTAAGTCGGATGCTTCATTTTTTTGAATTTACAATAAGTTTATGTTTATTATCATTAATTAGCTTGAGGATTTGTGTACTGGACTTAAGCATGCTACTGTGCTTTTATTTATTTTATGTCCTTTGTTTAATAGATGTTGTGGTTGATGCAAACCAGGCAATAGAATTGGATCCTTCTATGGCAAAGGCATACTTTCCTAAGGGGTAAACATTTTGTTCTAAGTTCATATTGTGACATTTTTCTCTTTCAGGGTTTCATGGTGTGAAAATGTAATCACTAATCTACTAGCCACACATGTTTATAGATGAAATAAGTGTTGATACAAATTTGTCAACAAATTTCATTCTAATTTAACTTATCCTTTTACCTTATCATATTGTGTTCTTTTCTCTGGAGGAATACCAAACAACTATGGTTGCATTTAAGGTAGGATATGTTCTTTATGCCAACAACCCAAACTTTAATACTTGGATGATAAATGTGATGCATATCTAGATGGTAACTTGGCTCTAGGATAACAAACTGATCTTTAAAAGAGAGAGTCTTTCTTAGTTGTAGAAGAGTAATAATATTTGATTACGCTTTTTTCTTTAGCATTTAATCTCAAAATAATTGTAACCATTGATTCTGGTAAAACAAACTTTAAAATCTCTTTTTCTGAAAGCATATTCTAGTCGTTAATGTCCACAATAAATTTCAAAAAGGAAAAAAAAATCTTCAATGAATAAATTACCTCGAGTTTTGTGACATTATGCACCTTCTTTTCACACTTTATGATTTGAGAAAATTGTTCTGCCTCTGTGATTTTTGAAAAAACAGTCCTGGGAAAAAACTATCTAAAATCCTGCAATTTTTTGTCTAGGGCACCTGAATCAAAGCATCTAGATCAACTGCACATCTAAAAAAGTGAATATTTCTCCTAGTGCATAATTCTCGCTCTCGTAGGTGAATTTTTTTGTCTTCTTCTTATCTGAGAATTATGAGTGTTTCTACATGTGAAAACTTTTCCTAGTTCATAATTCTTGCTCTCAGAGGCAATTTTGTTTGCGTTCTTCCTATTGGAATATTGTGAGCATTTCTTTGTTCAATTTTTGTGCCTTTCTAGTTTGTCTTTTTTCTAAAGTTATTCACTTATAATCTAAAAAAAAAATACTCTTCATCTCTAGTTTTCATGAATATCTTCATGGGTCACTATTTAATAATAAAGTTGTATAGATTCCTTTTAACATTAGATCTCTTAAGACGAAAAGTTAAAATCTCTTAAGACTTGATTTGGGTTAAAATAGAACTATGCTAGTAATATTAAAAAAGTATTTTCAACCTTCTTTTTACAAAAAAAAGTTGCTTCTGGGATGGACACATGCCAAGTCTATCTAGGACCAAGTGGCGGTTTCGGTGAAAATAAGGGTTGATAAGATTTGGTCTTCCATCTTGGATTGCCTAGTGTACTGGAAATTGTAACAGAGGTGATTTCATGCTCTGTCCTTATATGTTTTTTTGGTGATTATCGCATTCCAAAAATGCCTCTATTTTTTAGAATGTCTTCTATGATTGTGAATCTACCAGTGTTAAAATTGTCGGCCATTTCTTAGAAATTGGCCCCTCGTTCTCTTCATCTCCATGACGCTTTGTTCTATTAAGGGATTTGGGTGATCATTTTCCTTTGGGCTTCTTCGATGGGGCCTCTGTTGATGGTTCATGTGGATGTGGCGCTATTATCCATCACTTCCCTTGTATGGAATATCATTTCTTCTAGAATGGTGGCAAAGGAACTAGCAATAGGGCTGAGATAGTGGCATTGTGGTGAATTCTCCAGAATTTTGTGGATTACAATTGATTCCTTTAGGGTTGTTGGAGACTCTAAGGTGGTCATAGATTGGTTGCAAGGGCAGAACTCCTTGGAGGTTCCTTCGCTTCACCATTGGATGGTCAACATTAAGGCTATTCATTCCTCCTTCTCTGATATATCCTTCATGCATGTGTATAAAGAGAAACACTTGTCCATTGGTGTTTTATCTAAGAGAGCGATCACTCTCTATCCTGGTTTTATGTTTTTTGAGCTTCAAATTGATGGCATTATATAGGAAGTTGGCTACTTCTGTTTCTGATCCTCTGTTTTTTTTCTTTTGGCGATGCCTTTTCTTAGTAGTTTGGTTTATATTTTTCTCCTTTGCCTTGGCCTTGTCTGTCTTTTTCTCGTGCTACCAATGTTGGTTCTTAGTGATCCCCTCTCTGCTTCTTTCGTCTGGTGTTGGTTTGATCCAATGATTTGCCTACTTCTCTTTGGTTTTTCTGTCTATAAAGGCGTATGTAATCTCTTATTTGATTAATAAACAATGGAAAAAAAATTGTCTAAAGAAAAGAGAAAGTTATATTAAAAAGTATGTAGAAAAAACAATGACATACATAAGATTCAACTAATCCTCTCTCTTTCTTAGGACTCAAAGACGAACTAATGTAACTTTTTTATTCTAGGAAGAAATGGAATCCCTTACAATATCATATTTAAGATCTCCCAAATGGAATCCCTTACCATAGTAGCCAATGAAATTTTTTCCCCTGTATTGATTTATCAGATAATGCTCTCCCAAATGTAGGATATGAGCAATCGAATTCCACATATAATAATAATAATATTGGTGAGCCTCAGCAATCAACCTCCACATATAATAGTAATAATAATAATAATAATGGTGAACCTTTGCAACGAGCTAAACTTAAATTCAGGTGAAAAATTCTAGTGTGTATATAATGCTTTAAATTTTAATATTATATGACGGATATTGAAATATTTGATGTGTTATGTTGGGGGATCTTAAATCAGAGGATCGTTATCAGTTTCTTCCTGTTAAACTCTTCCAATTTTTCAAATAGTTGTTATTTGAATTAGATGAGGCTTAATAATGATGCATTTCAATTTGTGCACATAAAACATATCTTTTGTCATTGCATGACTCCTCTAAATATATTGTTATTCTTATGGTTTGAACATGATCCTTGTTTCCTATGCAGAAATGAACATTACCAGAAACCGAAAGAAGTAATTGTTACCTTGTTTTAAAATGGATTTTATAAAAACGTTGCTAATGTTCTGTTTGAGCAACAGATTGTATGTTTTCTCTCCTAGAGGATGACTGGTTCTTTTTGTTTCTTATGTTGTCAATTTAGTGGGGTTAAGGATTCTACTCCAAAAGAAATTCTTCAGTACTGTGGGACGACTTCCTGATGCTGTCAAAATGAACGCCATTGAAATTAATCAAATAAAAGGAACAAAATTTGGTGCTTGGTTGTCCAAGAATATTGGTTCACAGTTGCCTTCGTCGACGGCATAGGAAGAATAGCAATTCAATTGATGGGATTCATTTTTCTTTATGAAAATCATGTCCGTGCATCAGCTATCAAGATAGATTCTTCATCTTCTATTGCTTCAAATTCTTCTTTTAAAACATTAGTCCAAATGTTACTACATTCATTATGCCAACGGAAATCTTCTCAACAAGGATTTGTTGAACATGCATCGATATATCGATAGCCACAGGAAGAGTGGAGTCATAATCATAAATTTAGTTGAACATAAGGTTATTGGCCTAAGGAATACTCTATTATGCTTAAGAGTAACAAATTTTTTTGATTTTCTTTGTACATTCCCAATCCTTGAGAAAATCCTCAGACGTGCTATCCCTGAGTACAAGGATGAGGAAATGTGAAGGAATTGAATTGGAATACACCCGCACGTAGAATGGCACCCAACTACACCAATTCAATTACGGGAAAACAGAGGGTGAACATCCACTAGTGAGTTTTGGATCGCAATGATGACAACGAACATAAAGTCCTCTTAGTGGATGGGGTGAACAATGTTTGCTCGCCCCAAGCCTACAGAGAAAATGACTTTGGGTGTAATTATGGACCACATTGTTATGATTCAAATAATTTTGGAGGATTTTCTAATAATAAAACTAGTCCCTTATGTTTTCTCATTGACTTCAAGAAAACCTTTGAGCTTAACTAAAATTATATCATTGAGGAATGCATAAAAGGAGGGTGTACTTTTGATCCATAAATTGTTGTGGATATTCCACTAGATAGTTCCTTCCCATGATTTGTCACGAAAGAGTTAAGAGACTACTCACAGCAAGTAGCCAAATCTGACAAGTAGTCAGGGTACATGCAAGATACAAAGCAAGGATTAATGCAAAGGAGTGTACTCACTACATAATTATCATAAAACATATTTCATCCCACTTAGGATGCCTTGCATTGTGCTTGGTTAGTCATAAGATCATGTTTGTCACAACCTCCGTATCTTAAATAAACAAGTGGTATTGCTCTTGATCTTCTAAGCTATATAATAAACTAGTGAAAGGGAGAAAGATAGATAGAGGAAACACATGGAATGACCTTCTTTTCTTGCAACCATGAATGTCATTGAAGACAAAATGATACGACAATGATAATTAAATTTTTAAGCTACACTAAGAGGTGTATTTCAAAAGATGTGGATTGTTTTCCATACCTAGTATCCAAAGGGTTATGTATCAGATGGAGTCTTCATGTGCTCCCAATATTATACGATACCTTGGGTTCCTTGGTCTGCTTATATTTCTCCTCATCTCCTTGAGGGTTATCGATCATGTCATCTTTCTTCGTGGTGCCTAAGAGACATAATTGTGTAGTTTCAACGGTTAGTGACTCTTGCGGTATGAGGCTCTCGGAGGACACATTTACACAGTTTTAGTTGGATGAAAGGCACTACTATTGGATGAGGCCCTCGGAGGACACATCTATGCAATTTGAGGATGCAAGGCAAACTCGGTAATCAAGGGACAAAATTCCATAGTTTCTGGAGACATTAGGTTCGAGTTGAGGGAAGGACATTAGAGGAAACCACTGTGCAGTTTTGAATGCTAAGGGAGGTTAGGATTTTTGCACATTGCACAGTTCTGATAGGCAAGGGAAAAGCTTGAGGGTTACATATGTGAAGTGCACAATTTAGGAAGGTTGGATGAGGCTAGGTTGATAAGGAAACTCTGAAATTTGGCTAAGTGTGGGATCAATGAAACTGATGCGAAAAATGATAAAACTGGACTACGATCACACACTTGAAAACTTAGCGATACAACATAGACCATCTAGAACATATAAAACATACTTCGCTTAATGCAACAACCTTTGTGGTAGCTTACGACAAGTGCGGCTCCGATGATAGAATTTGGGAGGATAAAGGAAACACTTGTGTAAGAGTGTGTGAAATGAGTGTGAAACATGTCTATGTGGTGAGGACAACCCATTCTCACAAATATTTCCCCTTGAAGTAAAACAAACCTCCCTTTGCATGACAAGCGATAAACCCCATGCCCAAAGATGACACATTGTATGTAAAGATAAAAGCATGAAGAACTCTTAAGATCAAAAAGGGGAGCTTGAGATCATCAACTTACCAATAAGTGGCTAAGGAATGATCGATCACAATATCCATAGTAGGGTCCGAAATTTAAGTGCAGGCCAAAATTTTGTAAGTGTTGCAGCCGCTACAACAAAGCCTTCACCTTCTTGCTAGCTTCTTTTTCAACTAGTGTCTTAAATTCTACAAACTTGGATAATGTATCGTATTTATTCCAAATGAAGAAGATCCAACACTTCCGTGAGAAGTCATCAATAAAAATGAAAAAATATTTATGTCTCACAGTGTAGGTTGTCGAGAAAGGTCCATAAAAATTACAGTGGATCCTTTCTAGGATTGCATGTGCTTTGTTGTCCCAATCATCGAATGTGGATTTTATGTACTTCTGCAATGTACATCCTTTGCGTACATCCTATTGCTTAAGTGCTCCTTTAGGGAGGCAAGTGGTTATTTGTTGTATAATATTGAAGGTACCATGATCGAAATGACCAAGTATTTTGGTCCAAATTTCATCGACATCGCAATGTGTACTTTCTCCGCCTTAGTGCTTAATGTAGCACAGTCTTCCACATCTAGCTTATACATGTTATTCACACGAACACTGATCTGCTCCACCTCTCGCTTAGCTATGTGTCTCAAGAACGCTTTTCCTTTGTTGAATACCACTTCACAACCATGGTAAACCAACCAATTGGTGAATGCTAGTAGATGGACCCCTAATCCATTAGCTTTACCTTTTTTTACTTGCGCCTCGTATTGAAAATTTGAAGACAAAATATTTATTTTCTCTTAAAAATTGTCGTAAAATCCCCTTCCATCTAGCAGTACCGAATGCAACAATAGACAAGTTGTCTCTAATCGTATCAACAAAAATGAAAGGGACAGAAGAGGAATTGATGTCCGAGAAATCTTTTTAGTAAAATTTGTCCCATTCTTCTTAGCTGATTACCCCCACAAAATAAAGAGCCTAACAAATCATTGCCTTTATAGAAGATAACGTGAATGGCAAGTAAAATAAAAACCTCGGTATAGGCGCAAGAGAGTAGTTGGTTGCAAACTCGTGGACTTAGGGCACACTATGAGAGTCAATTTTGCAGTTATTATATAATATTGTCTTGAATTGATATGTTTATGTCTTAATTGTTAATTGTATTAAATAGGTTTCATCTAAAGTGACCATTATCTTAAATATAAAGTTGTCTTAAAATATTTTTGTCTCAAACACTTTTTGAGACAAAAATATTTTTGTCTCATGCAATTTCCACAAGGTTTAGAGTAGTGAGTTAATGTTATTTTAAGGAACTCTATGGTGAAAATTCATCCATTGGAAAACCATTGGGTATAAATCGAACCATATTTATGGGAAAATCCCTAGGTGATTTTGATGGCTTAAATGGAAACATATAACAATGATTTTCAAAAGATCAATCTTTTGTTTTTTAATATCAAAATTAATTCAATATCACATTCATTTATACCAATTTTTATTTTATTTTTGTGGTGACACCTTGTGCTTCTTACTTATCTTTATCTATACTCATCTTACTAGATTCATTGTTAATGAATGATTCCATTTTATCAAAAATAAACATTAATCATATCATTTATTGCACCTATATGAGTTATTTTCATTAGGTAATTTATGTCACAAGTTGCATAAACCATCTTATCATTTTGTGTTGTTAGTATTTTCTCCTTTTTAATTAATTTAAGTGATTTGACCACTTTGTAAGTCAAAATAATTTTCTATTTCATTAAAAACCCAAATTATGCAAGTTAGGTAAAGGCAATAAGAGTTCAAACTTGTTTTAATCCGTGTAGATCTAGTCAAAAGAAAAAGAAAAATCCACTATAATTTTAACAAATATTTGTTTCCTATAAAATTATTTTTTTTAATATAACTTATGCTTTAATTATGTATAGTGGTAATAATTTACATTTTAATATATATCATGTTATTACCTATAATCCATTTTTTTATGAAATGAATACCTAAAAAACAAAGATATATCTTGAAATATGAAAATAATATTTGGGGTTCCTCTTATTCTACTTTTTCACGCAGATAAAGTTGCTAAAAATATGGATAAATAATGAAATTAAAATTTTAATCTTATTAACAATCACTCAAAAAAAATTCCCGTTTAGTGACATCTTTTCCTTATATTGTGCATATTTCAGGGACATGTTCTCTCTTTTTCCTTATACATAGAATAACACTAATATAATCTTTACGGTAAGTTATAATATTCCACATGGATCACTACAACTACCAGCTACAATAACTCACCTTATGTGGATCACAATCATGAAATTATGATTATACCTAGCTACAATAACTCACCTTATGTGGATCACAATCATGAAATTATTATACCTTTAAGAGTCAATTAGCTGTAATGTCAAGATAATAAATAAAAAGGAAACATGCACAACACAGAATTGCTATAAAAGGAGTTAGCTATCTCAACAATATAATCCTCTAATATTATTAAAATATTAGAGATGAATGTAATAATCTCATGAAATGGAGAGTGCCCAACACTTTCACCCAACTCATTGATATATAGGGATGAAAATTCATATAGAGGTGATATTAGAGTTTGTGATAAAACAGAAGGAGACCTTCAATAGCCGTCTACAAATGATATTATAAAGTCATGATTTCTATGTTAGAGATTTCGTCATAAAATCCAAACACGACATAAGTCACCGTAACATGGCATATTAAATGCGATTGCTATATGTGTCATGAAGGTCGTCTTAATCAGGCCATCTTAAAATAAACCTATAGATTGCCGTAACAACGGCAAATTTTCACAAGTAAAATACCTGTTCAACAGTCTACAATCCCCGAAAATAAAAGGGAAATGGAACCTATATATTATACGTTGGAAGCTATCGTTATGAAATGCAACCTATATATTAAACTTTCCAAACTATAGTAGAAGAGGCGCTGGCGTTCCGCAGGCCGACCAGCGAAAGTTGATTGTCTCCCACACAAAATCATCAACGATGACGATAATAGTCGCTGTCTCGATGTCGATCGTGCCCAAAGGATGACACACTCTTATCCCTATTCCTTGCATTTGGTGAAAATGAAAATTGCAACTTTAGCGAAGGCGAATCTCTGTCATTCTCATCAAACTTATATCCTTGTAAAGATTCCAATGCAGTTGCAGCACACTTAGGGTTATCGAATTCCACAAAACATAGAACAACTACAGCACTGGCCGCTTCTCGTTCGCGACCTCCATGAGATTTTTTGGATTCCTTGGGCTTTTTAACAACCCTCACTTCTCTGAAACCGCGGAATGGGCGAAATATGTGAGCGGCTTCTCTGCTAGTGCAATCACTTGGAACACCAACCACAAAGAGTGTGTTGGATGCATCTTCTGGTCGATGTTGAACATCATCAACAGACCGCGTCCTCCCAATTAAAGGGTCGATCCTATCGCTATCAGACCTGACATTCAACCCCTCATTATCTTTTAACCCATTTGAGGAAGGAAGGGGCTCACTCTGCGCAACACAGGGATGATCATCAAAAAAAGGAGCACGAACATGATCATCCAATAAGTGAACCCCTTCTCTGTCACCACGTCGCTCAGCAAGCCTGAAGTCTTCCCTACGACTAAAGTGATCACTAGACAACGAACAATCACGAGTATAGTACTCATATTCGTAATCATTGCGAGGCCGCTTGGCTAGTACAAACCTCTGCAAGTCCATTTCCCTCTCAGCTCCTGGTGCCTGGAGTCTTGCGTCCCCCATGTTTCCCGCTTTTGTTGCGCCAACAGAGACAAAGTCCTGTTGCGACCTAATAGAATACTACAGAAGTCCCAAATATAAGTTCGAATGATGCCAAAGCTACTATCGAAATTATATGTTGTCGATAGTTAAAGGATCACCAAGCTCGAATATATATCTATTTTACCACATCTAGGTATATATGGTCGGCTCATTTTAATTGTTATATAGTCTTTTTGGGCACGGTCACAAGCTATGATCGTGCAGCAATTTGTTCTCATTTAAATGTTTAAATTTCAAAATATATTGAACTTTGAAATTCACACATCATCATCATTATTGAAACAGCTATGTCCATCCATCCCTGTGCATTTCTAGCAAGTATTTGGGGCATAATAATACCAAGTCGTCCATCTGTTTGTTCTCATTTAAATGTTTAAATTTCAAAATATTTACAACATTGAAATTCACAGATTATATTATTATTATTAATAATATTATATCTATTCATCGCCTTTGTGGTTTTTTTCCCTAATTATTTGGAACATAAGAATCAGAAATATAAATATTTTTACAGGGATTTCCACATTTAGGTAAAATTAACACTTGAATACTAAAACTTTACAAATCTTTTTGTTAAAGGATGAAACGTCTCTTTTCCTTACTTGTTTTTTATAAAATTTTATATATCTATTTATTATAAAATAGTGAATAAATATTATATATATGTTATATTTTATATAACTATTTTTTATTATAGATATATTTATTTGGAATATTAATTCAATTATCAATAATTATTAAGTGGATAGTAAATACTTAATAGCTATATAATACTATATAGTATTTTTAGTATTCTAATTAAAGTAATTATGTCTTTTTGTCATTTTAATTAAATAGATTAATTAAAGAAATGTCATATGAAATGAACTATAATTTTTGAGTATGTGATATTGATAAGCTATAATATCCACACATAGTATTGTAACAAATCTTATTTACAAATTAACAATGTCTAAGGGTGAATCTCCGTAATTAAGAATGTTAATTAAATGTATATTGTTTAAATAATAATAATAATAATAAGAATAATAAGAATAATAATAATAATAATAACCCATAATTAAAAATGTTAATTAAATGTATATTGTTTAAATAATAATAATAATAATAAAATTTATAATTAAGTTGATTTTTATGATATTGGACCAACTTAGAATGTGTCATGAACTAATTATTTTAATACTTATTATGATTGAAGTATATCTGTATTTACCAACCATTTAATTTATACCATTATAATAATAAAATAGTAAACAACGATTATATGTAAAATGTAAAAAATATTGTGTATTTGAAATTTATAGGGAAAAAAATTTCATCATTAAATTTAAATAAATATAAATAATTTTTCACAACTAATTATTAATACAAGATTTTATACAACAAATGTATTATGAAATAGTTAACTAACCTTATATACAAAATGTCAAAACTATCGTGCAATTGATCCTTGTGAGGAAAACTTTGCCTCATCAAATTTAAGAAAATCTAAATAGGTTTAGCATCACTCTTCACAAAGTCCCTTTTCCTATTTTTGAATATTAATCTCCTTTACATCAATGTCATTAACATTGTATTTAATACATTATTCTAAAGCTCATGTTTTCAACTTTAAAATTTGATTTAATATATCATACTAGAGTTATATGTTTCACTTCAAATTGTTATAAATTTTCTCTTACTTCATATTAATATCACCTAGAATTATAACTTTATAAATAACAATTTTCAAGGGATTTTTGTCTTATTTTATAGTAGTATTACATAAATATCAAATATTACAAGAATTAATATTCAAAAGTGTTTTTGACAATAACTCTAGAAGACATTATAAGCATTACATGGTGGAAAGGATAACTACATCTCTCCCAACCACTAAAATTACACCCAATTGACAATAAAAGATCTATAATTAAAATACAATATAGATTTAAGGTCTATAATTAAAATACAATATAGATTTAATAGTTTCCAACTAGTAGATTTATGTTCCTTTTTTTGCATGATTTCTAAATAATCTTTTAGTATGCTAAACATCCTTTTCATTATATTTATGGTCATAAAAATAATGAAATATCATTTATGGTTTACTAGATTATCAGTGTCATTTTATTTGTGTCATTGTCAGAATTTCTTAGAGGCAAGTTGGTAACCATATTTACATTTTTAATTATCAAGAGAGTCAAATGATTATATCACTATCCATTTTGATTATAATGTAATGGATTATGGAAAGTTTATGTGCATTGATAAAAGGGAGCTAAATTGATTTAATTTATTTTTAATAACATAAAATTCATAAAATTCCAGCAAGGTGAAGAATAGTTTGCGGGTATTTTCTTAAGGAAATCCATGGTGAAAAATTCATTTATTCCAAATCTATTGGACCTAAATCCAACCATATGTATGGACTAGTATGGCCCATTTTTGGTGTGATCCATAGGTGTCTTTGATAGCTTGAAATCCAATAAGTTAATGTTTCTAAAATTTCAGATTAGTCACACAAGTTTATGAGAAAACTAACAAACAAAAAAACCATGTAACAATAATATAATTCTATTTCAAATGAGATTATTGGTACTCATTATTGTTTCAAAGAACATAAACTTATTACTCTTACAAAAAAACATAGATAGTTTCAATGATCATCATGTTTGTGATTCAACTAATCCATATAAGTGATGAAATGTTTGCAATATTGATGTTGTAATAGTTATGGAAGCTTGAAGTTTGACAATCATATTAATATTTTCTTTTTTGTCATTTACACAATGATACTTATGTTGAATAGATTGCTACTTGACTTTTGGAGTCTTATTTTCTTCAATATCTTTTTCATCATTGTATTTGATGGTTTTTCATAAAAACTATGCAATTTTTATTGATCAATGTATATGGTGGATTTTGTTGAGCATTAACCATTTTCAATTCATCAATGTATTCCCTAACTTTATGTACTTATATCCATTAATTTGCATGTGAGTACAATTTTAGATTATGGACTCAATTTTCAAGTTAAAAGCCTACTCATGCACAAAATTATTATTTGTAATAACTATTTCATCATTTTAAATAATTTTTTTACCTATGTATAATATCAATAATAATAATTATGAAAAACTATTTCACCATTCAAATGATTTTTTGAGATAGATTTAATATCAATAACAATAATTATAAAAAATATTGATTTCCATTTCCAAATAATAATCTAGCCAAATGAACTATTAATTTTTTACCCTTCTTTTCTATTTCACATTTTTTTGACGCCTCTGTTTGTCACAATAAAAAAAGATACGGAGATTAAAACAATGTGACTCAATATGTCGAACTGGATGATAACACTAACACTCATCAAGAATTCCCTGAATGTGTATATCAGAACCTTTGAATAACTTCTTCAACATGTGTTTCCAGCAATAAATTCAACCCTAACAAAGTGAATTAGTTTGGAGTAGAATAATATGAATAATACTGTATTTTTCATACAAAAAGCCATGTATATTCCTATTAAATTTGAGTTCTTCGAAAAGTATGACAATGGTTTTATCAATGTTTTGTCTTGTAACGTCTCACTTATACGGCTTTTTTAATCTTTTTGTGCTTTGAAACCTTCTACCTGTTACTTACCCTTAACGAAATTGATTTTCATCAATTCATGGTTAATGAACGATTCCGTTATATTAAAAATAAATATTAAGATTCATTTATCTTAGGTCATTTGTCCAAAAATTAGAATTTCTTTTTATTTTTCAATTAATTTTAGTTGAACTGATTGGATGAGTTTATTGTAACATTCCGATTTACCCCATAGAATATCCTAATGGCCTCAAAGAGTGTTATTCACATCAAACCCCACCTCCAAGGTTTTATCATAGAAATATGCCCTTAAAATTTTCTCAATTCTCAACCTATAGCAACACCATTAATATTAATATGATCAACCATAATAGATAAATAGGTGATATTTGTGGAATCCAAAATTCCAAAAATTCAAATATGAATTAATGGTAAATGTAGGTTGGAATAGGTTAGAAAATAAGAAAAATCAAACTAAAATCAAATACTATAAAATAAAATAAATAATGGAAATATAAGGAATTATAATAGTTTTTTTTGCTCACACTATATCATGATCCAATAACACCAAAATAAAATGAGAAATTGAACTCATGATTTAACAACTAGGAATTCTTTAACAATGCACCCCATTACCATTTATCCAAATCAATTTAAACTCAAACCATAATAATTAAATTCAAAAAAATATTTAATAAAAATAATATTACTATTAACAACTAAATAGAAAATAAACATTATTAATTTATATATATATAAAATACCCTGCATATCAATAAAATATTTATTTTAATTAATATTCTTAATATTAATAAGAGTTCATATAATATATATATATATATAATTTAATTAAACTAAAAAAATCAATTATAACTTGAAATTAGTATAAAAACTAGTATAAAAACACAATGGAATAAATTATGATATAATTATAATATAGAAATGTCTATGAATTGGTTAATATAAATTTTAATATAAATATTAATTATAGATTAAAATTAATATAAGGAATTATTTAGAAAAATTAAAGAAGGTAAGGATAGGAAAAGTATTAGGAGGAAGTAAAATTAGAATTAAGGCAAAGAACCCAAATCTTTCTCATTTTCCATTCATCATCTATGTTCATATTACCAAAACACTTTTCAATCTTAATGACTTATCTTAACTACCTATGAGGATAATTCTCAATTTGGGCAAGAATCTTGAAGTTTTCAATACATAAGTGGTGCTTGGTTTTCTTGGTGTTCTTTGTTAGAACTAAGGAGAAGAGTTTATGATCTTTAATTTTTTTTACATGCTCCTATAATCTTAGCTTAATTAGTAGACATATTTCACCAACATAGGGAGCATGAGATGAGCATAGGATTAAGTAAACTCCTTTGGATCTTGGTGGGTCAAAAATATCTTTGACCAACTTTAGGACACTACAAATGGCGCTTAATGGTTTGAAGGTACAAGAGACTTGGTTATTTATTAAAATTCGGGTGATCATATAAATGTTACCTAGATAAAGGGCATGCTAACATTGAGGGAAGGATCATTATGGTATCTTTTTTATCTAGGACTCCAGCCATCTTTCTGGAAAGATTAGATGCCCTGGTATTTCAAATAACTATTTTTCACAAAGACATAAAAGAGGTGGGATTTTTTTTATCATTAAGGTGGTTTCCATTAGATATCCTTAAAGATTGAGTGGTTAAGGTGTTTAACAAAAAAAAGTTCTCAGTAATATGATGATGAGACTTAGCATGAACATATTGTTCTATGTGATTCCTTTTACAATACACTTGGTGTGAAATAGAAATATCATCATTCTTGGAGATAAGAACATCCATGAATGGAAGACTTCCATCCACCTCAATCTCCATGATAAACTTGATAAAGGGAGACCCACTATTGACATGTTGTTTGAATATTTCTAACATATCCCATCCATGGGTCTACATAACACAAGTATCATCAACAAACCTCTTCCATGATTTGGATTGTAAGGCGAATAGGCTAAGGTCTTGTTCTTAAATTATTTTGTGATTTTTTTTTTCCAAAATAGGAAACAAAGGAGAGACCATGAAACACCACAAGTTTTCTCACAGAATTCACCTTGAAAACTGAAGAAAGTGGAATTCACACATAATCCCAGTTCCTCTTCCATGACTGAATTTGTTAGGTGACTGATAATATCAATGGATTCATTGATAGGAATATTCATAAACATAGAAATGACAATGAAGCTCACTAAAATATGAGAGGGATCAACTTTGATATCATTAATCTCACTAACATGTGAATAAAAGTGCTTAAGAAAAGAGTTGGTGAGGCGAACAAGAGGTTTTAGCATTTGTGCTAGGTTTTTGGTAGGAAGATAGGTGGGCCCACCTATAGCATTTACAATCGGTCTCACATGAGCTCCCTCCTTATGAATCTTTAGGAGACTATAAAACTTAGGAGTGAGGGGATTACTCTCCACTAGCTTCTTGCTTAATTTTCGTAGGGAATGTTTTAATTTAATGGTGTTGGAAACCTCTTTGAGAACCTTCTTGAGAGGATCCTTATCAATATTATTATATCTCCCACTATTGCTAATATGGTGAAGCATTATATTTACATAGTCAGCCTTGCCTAAGACGAAGACCACACTATCTTTATCACATATAAGAATGGAAATGTGAGTATTAGTGAGAAAATTCATAGATTGGAACTCAAGTTTATTAATATTTAGGAGGCTTAGCCATTCTAAGAATGTCACAATCTCGTAGACTCACCTCCTTACTATTATCTGGTAAATCTTTTATACCATATTAAACACATAACATAATATCCTTAACGGGAATTTTCTTAGGAGAGATGGAAAAATTAAAACCTTTCTCTAAAATATTAGAAACATGCTTATGAAGAATAAAACTAGATGGATTAATTACTTTTACTATTTGAAGAGAAAACATTACAATTATTAAGATGATTTCAAGGGTGGGATGAAGGTTTAGTGATTAAGCTTACGAGTGAGGGAAAATAAGGAAGATTGGAATAAGATGAAAAATAAAGGGAAAATAATGAGTAAAAGAGTAGTTTGCATAAGTTCTAACATTGTTTTTATTGGATGATAATATGCCGCAACAAACTGCACAAGGGTGGATAACTAATGATGAGGTGCTTAAGATGAAACTATTGAAAATATTAGGTTTTGAGCCAACAAATGACACACTTGAAACATGAGAAGTCATGGAATGGCATTGAGGGTCAAAAATTTGTGAAGGGGGGTGATGTAATTCATAAAAATGAGGAGGGGCATGAATAAGGGTAGTGGAGGATGGAGTGCGATCTATTGATGAGGAAGAAACAGTAGGGGAGGACAAAGAGAAGGAAGATGATATAGAAGGAAAATAGGGGAGGAGGGGAGAGGAAACGATGTATTCATCAAGTAAAATGACTTAGGAGGCTACACAATCAAGATGTCAAATGTATAAGGAGGAAGCCACTTAAGACTCTCCTAGGAGGATGATGAGGAGGAAGAGATAACCTGGAGATGAGATGGCTATGAAATGGTTGGGAGAGAGGATATATAAAGTAAAAATAATTAATATAAGAAGAGTCAACTCAAGAGCTAGAATTTAGAGGGGTTAAATGAGAGCTCACCCATGACTTTAGTAGAAAATCTTCACCAACCTTGTTAACCATGTTTCTAGAAAATGATCCTTGAGGAGAATTATATGATATGAGAGTTAGGGACCTATTCATCAATTTAGGATCATTTTTAGGAAGCATCATAAACTACTCCATAGACTAGTATCATTTCAATATTCAATTTAAAACTTTTAAGCTAAGCTTTAATAAAGGCTTTCTTAGAAAGCCACAAAATCTAGACTCTAAGAATCTAAAAAATTCAACTATTTTAATATGTGTTTTAAAATATTTGTAGCTTTTCTACTACTGTGAACTTTGTTATCTAATGAGAGAAAATATTGAGAAATTAGTCAAATTAAAGTTTAAATATTTCCTAAAAATAAATAATAACGTGATCAAATGGCAAGGAACAATAATAGCTCTAATGACCATTCAGTTTTAAAAATGTACACAAGATTACTCTAAAAAATAGAGCACACATAATTTCAATCACCATTCTATTTATGATTCAAGTCAACTCTATAAGGGATGAAATATTTACAAATTTATTGATGTAGTTGTTATCAAAAATTGAAGTATAGAAGTCATAATTAATATTCCCCACTTTCTAAGCTAAAAGGTGAGAAGTGTGGTGAGGGAACTCTAAACCATTTTTGATTCATTAAAGTAATCCACCCATCCACCCCCAATTTGTGACTACCCTTTTGTCAACCCTCTTATAAATATTATTATGTGTTGTAAATTCATGTAAAAAATGATTAATTATAAATGTTGACTAGCTCATAGGGGCCACATATTTGGAAGTCTAGGAGGAGGTGTTTGTTGTAAACCCATACATTGCATTTAAGTTGTCACCTAAATCCCTATTAGGAGGGATGGTGTTTCTTTGCAACCATTTACTACGGAGAATGGACTCCTAAACGAGAGGATGAGTCCATAGACTTCCTCGTCGATAATTCTGATGGAGTGAAAATGCAGGAGGAGATATAGAGGAAATTATGTGTGCATAGGTATGTCAAGAAGTAGGGGAGACAAATGAAAGAACCATGGGAGAGGAGGCAATGAGAAAAGTAATAAGGGACTAATGTTTTCTATTGCTTTTGTGCTCTTTGTGTTTGGGCATGCTGGTGTAGTGTCCTATGTGTTTTCTTATGTTAAGGGACGCCTGTAGATGTACTTGAGCATTGCTCATGTTTGCGTAGGCCAGAGTAATTGTTTTTGTGTTTCCTTGTGTTAAGGGAGGTGTGTAGATGTGAATATGTATTCCTTATGTTCACAGAGGTGTTGTAATTTCCCATGTGTTTCCCTACACTAATGAAGGCCTGTAGACATGTGTGTGTATTCCTTTTGTTTGTGTAGGCCAATGTAATTTCCTGTGTGTTTCGCTGTGTTGAGAAATTCCTGTAGATGTGCATGTGTATTCCACATGTTCAAACAAGATGGTGTAATTTCCTCTATGTTTCCTTTTTTTAAGGGAGACTTGCATATGTGTCGATGTATTCCCTGATTTCGAGAGGCTAACATTTGTGCTTGTGTACTCCACCTATTCACGGAGGATCATGTGATTTCCTATGTGTTTCCTTATGATGAGGTGGCCCAATATATGTTTTGGGTATTCCCTAGGTTTAATAGGCCAACATTGTGTCTCTGTATTGATTGTTGAGGAATAAGCATTCTTGTTTGTTAAATGTCAAAACATACTTCAGTGAAGTAGTGTTGGTCAAATGAAAACCAAGTTGATAAACATGTGGGTCTTTCTTGCTGATAATTGTTTGACTTATGGCTTAACCCAAGGCTGAAAAACCATACGAGATTAGTTGGTTGAGAACTTATTGATAGGTTGATGCACCCTAGTGCTATTTCGATTGATAACACCACGTGTAACCTTGGGGATAAGAATACAGGTGTGAATACCATTGAGAAGTTCTAGAAAACTCTTCTATTACTCTTATAAAAGTAATATAGCTAACAAAACTCCTTTTTATTTGTACATATCTCTCTCAAGACTATATTATACTATATGTGATCTACTTGAAACCTTCGATTGTTTTTTTATTTGTTGAGATCCATTGTGGTGTTATAGAGAGGAAGTATAGAGAAATTCCTAAGAAATGGGCTATGTTTCTTGTAATTGAGTGAGTGGTTGACAAATCTTGAGTAAATTAACTCCCCGAAATTTTAATCTAGCTCGTAGGTACAATGGGCCTTTTCGAGGTCCAATTGACCTCAAATCAAGTTACACTTGGCATCATTGGGAATTTGTATGTCTTCGGACCTCAAACCTTACCTTGAAAGGGTGCGTCCCTTGGGTAAATGCAACCATTTTTACTTGTATATATATTAATGATGCAACATTTCATTTGAAAACTCACTCATGATCATATTTGTTTTATAGAAGTCACTCGTAGAAGCAAAGAAAGGAGGAACTATGGACTTGGTTTTTGGCACAAATTTCTAGATAATTTGATTTGTAAATCTTGCTCAAGAAAATTTCTCCTAGAAGAAGAGTTGCTAGTTTTTCTTCCAAGTTTGGGTTTCCTAGGGAAAATTTGTTTTCTCTATTGTGCATGGTTGTCACTTTATGATATTTATTGTTTATACTATTTTCACTGCATTGTTGTTCATATTTCTTGTCTATAATTTCTTATGATATCAATGGCACAAGAAGAATTAATTAAGGATCACTAGAAGTAATTATCAAATAAGAGAATTAATTTACTACTATGTATCTCTATAGAAAATTCAACGAAGCCACTAAATTCAACGAGAATGACTTCATGTGAGGACTATTTTTTGATGCTCATTCAATGACCTATTCAATAGTTAGGTAACTCGGTCTATGGAGGATCATTGTAGATCTATTTGAGTGTTGGCTAAATCTAAATAAATGTATCTTTGCGAGGGTTGTGGGTTTTGGGATGTAGGTGGCAAGCCTGGTTGTAAGGGCAAGGGCCATAACTAGCCACCATATCTACGTTGTGGAGAAATCTTATAGTACACCTTGCACATTTTTTTTTTTGAAGTTAGAGTTATTGAAAGGTAATAAAATACTAATTAAAGAAGTTTCCTAGATTTTTAGTTATTGGCATTAAGTGATGGTAATGAACATAAAATGGAACTCCCGAACCACCCTGATTTTCTATCTGAATTAGAAGTGAAGATAAATGGAATATGTTATTTTCTTGATACGATGTCAATTAAGTAACCTAATGGTATTCATGAGATTAGAGAAATAAATATACAATTCAAACATAAACTAGCATTAAAACATACATGGAATAAGTTTTGCATTCTACATTTCAATAACTTACATGTTTATGATGATAATCATGATATCTATAAAATTTATGGTCTTGTGACAAGTATAGCCACTTAAACTAAAGTTGTTTAACGTAGGGTTTATAATTGTGAGCCTAAGTATAATCCAATGGATCACGAGAGTTAGGTTGAAACCCTCATAAATGAT
This sequence comes from Pinus tabuliformis, assembly GCA_031772625.1. Lineage (NCBI taxonomy): Eukaryota > Viridiplantae > Streptophyta > Pinopsida > Pinales > Pinaceae > Pinus > Pinus tabuliformis. The sequence continues at coordinate 1,763,692,693 of CM062817.1, forward strand.
GAAAGGGTCCATAATAGTGTTGTGGATGTTTTGCATTAGCATACCTCTACTTGCTTCCATGAAAGAAGAATCTATAACGAAGATAACTCAATGCACATTTAAGAAGAATTGCCTGTGGAACTTGACCAAACCACTGGACCTTCTTGCATAGGGTATGTCGAGGATTTTTACAAAGAATGATCGTTCAAGAGTACTTGGCATCCCTCATTGTTGTAGATGGATCCAATTAATGCTATTTCTTTATATCCCAAGCAACAAATGGGCAATATTTGGATTTGAAATACATGGTGGGGTTTTAACCCTTGGAATGAGCATTGTACCTCATAACATCTACTGGTATCACTTTCCAATTGTTACCCTATGTAGAGCACCCAATTTACCTCATGCTCATACAAGAAACAAGTCCACGAATTGATTGAAATCATACACTCGTCAAGTGTAGCTCGATTGTGACTTTCAAACTACAATGTCCAACTATAACTAAATTGAGGTTTACAAGCCTACAAACCTATTTTTTATTATTATTATAATATGAAGGTTCAACTTATGGTGAAAACATTTTTCACAGGAATTTATTATGTGGACATTTGAACCCAAAACAAGTTTCAAAATTTTCTCTCACAAGTCTATCCCACACAAATCAAAGGTACATGAATGAGGAAGATACCACTATTCTTGATATAAATAATACACCTCTTCACAAAGATATTTACTCAATGCTTATGCCAACATGTGCCCTCAAATCATTGATAGAGGTGCATAGATATCCATAGATGAGTTGGGGGTCCTTCAAACATCACCTGACTATATTGTGGATTTACTTTACTCGAGGTTTTATAGTTTCAAGTTCAAGATGTTGAAATAAAATAAATAAAATTATATTCACTACTTATGAATTCGGGTCGTGAATAATATCATGGCGTAAAACCTATCATAGTTTGTCGGAGATTCATCTTTGAGATTTTGTTTCAAAGGTGTTACAAAATTGATGAAGAGCTATTTCGGAGTATACAAAGAAATAATTGGAGTGTTGCATCTCATGTTGAGGAAAAGGATGAACAATTCAATATTGATAAGATTGCAGATGGATTTAGGTGATCTCTACAAATAGGAAAGGAAGAAGAGGGAGTTGAAAAATCCATACAATGCCTGACAATTTCCTTCTAAATAGAAAAATAAGTACTTCATAATCTTCTCTCTTGATTATTATTATTTATATTAATTGGTTAGCCCCTTGTCATTATATTTTTTGCAGTCATAATTTCTTTTTACCATGTCATGTTGAATGAGGTTTGAAAATACATCATGAATGTTTCCAAGGCAATGATTTCGATAGGAGATGACATCTTCAAAAAGAACAAAGCAAGGATTTTTACAAGAGGGTTCTCTTAGTAAGAGGTAGTAGAAAGAGGGCGTAGCAGTGACAAAAAGACTTGCTCAAGTGACAGAGGAAGCAACACTAGTAAAAGGGTTTGCTTCCATGACAAAAGGAGAAGCCAAGAATAACACATGAATACCTGCTTCAAAAGCCAAATGGACATGGCTAGGCTACTTCATCATAGACATGAGACAAAGATGAGAATGAGATTTATACTATGTATACACATATGGGAAGATTTTGGACATAATTCAAAATTGATCTTAGTATGATGTTAAATGACTCCATCATTGGAATGGAATGATAATGTATTCACATTATTGCATTGACCATATCTTGCATCCATAAAGGAATTTGACCATGAGAGATGGGTACATTCACCTTTGAAGCTAGAAGGACTTGGCTAGGTCATAAAAGACTTTTACTAGACAGATGAACGGCCCAATACAATTACAGGTAAAATTATAAGATGCATTCACTTGGGAATCTAGAAGGACTTGGTTGGGTCATAAAGGATATTTACTAGAGCTGAATGACCCAGGGAAATTATAGGATTGGATGGATCTTCTTTCGAGAATCTAGAAGGACTTGACTGTGAAAAGTACTTGTCTAGGATGACAGCGGAGATATATGTAATTCACCTTTGAAGCCACAATGACTAGGCTTCCATAAGGACTAAGTTTGGTCATAAATAACTTTGACCAAAAAGGTGAATGGTCCAAAGGAAAATTCTCTCATGAGAAGTGAGAAGGAATCAATTATGAGAAGGACTTGGATAGGTCATAAAGGACTTTCACCATAGGAGCTTGGTACATTTCCCTTAGGAAACACAAGAGAATTTGGTCAAAATTTGTTGATACTTAGATGCTTATGAGGAGTTACATTACCCACTTGAGGATGGAGTTATCTATAGATATGCATCAACATGACAAGCTCAGAAACTTTTCTTAAGGAAGGAGTAATTTTAGATAATTTAAGAAAAATGTCTTGCACCCAAGGTGAATGCCTCTCTCAGTAACAGGGAGTGTCAATTTTTTATGTAACATAAAGAGGTATTCCTACATGCGAAGAGTCCGCCTCATTCAACTTACAAAAAGTGCTAAAATTAAAACAAACTAAGTTTATTTTTGGATTTCATGTAGGCTCAAAATGAACAAGTTGGCCCCATCATGAAAGGATGTGTCCCTTAGGGTAAATGCACCCATCCAACTTGTATATATATCTATATATATATATATATATATATATATATATATATATATATATATATATATATATATATATATATATATATATATATTACATGACACTTCATTTGATCACTCACTCATGATCATATGTCTTATATAGAAGTAACTCATGGGATCATAGAAAGGAGGAAATAATTAAAGTTTGGACTTGGTTTCTGGTACATATTTCTAGACAATTTGATTTGGAAACCTTGGTGAAGAAAACCCCCCCTAGAAGATGAGTTGTTCTGTTTTCTCCCAATTTTTGGTATCCTAATGAAAATTTGTTGTCTCTATTGTCCGTGGATGTATCTGTATTATCTTCAATGTTTCTATTATTTTTTTGCATTACAATTGGTATTTTCTATGTATAATTACTTAATAATCTCAGTGGCATGAGATGAATTAATTGAAGAAGGTTAGAAGTAATTATCAACTTATAAAAATAATTTTCTAGTGTGCATCTCCACTTGACGACAATATGTATGTCAAAGGGTCCGAGATCTCGAAAATTTCTCCCTATGGTAATGCACGTGGTAGAGGTGACGATAGTTAAGAGAGTGGGGGAATGGGAATAGTTACTATTAGGTGACATCAATAATTTCCATCCCATCCCAAAGGCTTGGCATGATTTTACCATTATGGGCTCAAAAACCCTTATAACGTAACTTAGTTACAAAACTAGGTTAAGGATCAGTCTTGTGAGGCTCAAAGTGAGGGTGATAATGTGGATAGTGATATGTGGGAAAGAAAATGGAAAGGTTGATTATGTGGACATATCAACTAAGGTGGAGTTCTCATCTAGGCACCATGTGGATGCCATGTGGCAACACCTACTGACGTGGAAATGGTTTATTATCCAACCCTTAAGCAACCATAATGTTTCATCTGTAAGTCAAATTGAGATAAAAAAAATTATCATAAATCTCTCGATGACATGGTTTTAAAGGTAGTGTTAGTTTTGAGTTTTAAGGAAGTGGGAATTTGAATAATCGTGTTACCCCATTTCCATAATGAGACCTTTAAATGCAGATTAAATGAAGGTAACACCTCCCATCTAACATGGGTTATGTGAGGTGGTGGGTGGTAATATTACATGACCCTCTTTAGATGCAAAAGAGTATACTTCTCATTTTATTTGCATACTTCTCTCCCATAAGATGCAAGGGAGTACCATTTTAGAGTCATTGAATCATATTTTAATTTTAATTGGGCCTCAATCATACCCTAAGTCATATGATTTATAATAATTTATTTACCATTCAAGTGTTTCCTTACCTATGTCTAAACACAAAAAATATACTTATGCAAAATCTTTGCTTCTAAATGATATTACCAAGAACTACTTGAATAGATTCATCGACCTCTCAATCTTTCACTTCATTTTTTTAGCAATAAATTGAATAGTTACAAAGAGAACCAATTTTCAATAGTTTAGAATATACAAAGTTGATGCCATTTTCATATCATAAATCATGGAGAGTCCTATTAATTTGGAATTGTTCCAAAATGTATGAAAATGAATTTGGAAAGACCCATGTTTTCTTTCATGACATCTAAAGAAAATCCCATTTCATATTCACTTATACCACTTATGTTATAATTTTGTGCTTTGGTACCTTCTACTCACCACTTACCATCAAGTAAGGCTATCTTGGTCCATTCATTGGTAATTAATGAACCCATACAAAATTAAATTAAATTTCACATTCACTTATACCACTTATGTTATCATTTTGTGCTTTGGTAGCATCTACTCAATACATATGTTCAACTAAGCCTCTCTTCATCAATTCATTACTAATTAGTGAATCCATTAGCTAACTAGTTAATTAAACATTAATCACATCATTTGTCACATCTATACGACTCATTTGCATTAATTAATCTATGCCAAAAGTAGAAAAAACCATTTGCATTATATAATTTATGCCACAAGTCGCATCGACCATGTTCTCAATTTGCATTATTAGTTTTTATTTCTTCCCTTTTGATTAATTTTAGTTGAAGTGATTTGATGAGTTTACCCTTTAAATTAATTTTCCATGGCAATCAACCTCCCAATTATACAATTCATGTGAGAAGTCTTGTAGTTATTTAATTTATTCACTATAATTTTGCAAGTGTTTTGGATTATTATATATATATATATATATATATATATATATATATATATATCTATCCTCACATGTTAAACACTTTAAGAAGCCAAAAGCACAACCAAATCAAATATTAGTACCCTATTGTTTTACATGGTTAGAACCCTCAAAGAGGGAAATAATCCATGACCTCAACCAACATGGCCACTTAAGGAAAGATGAGAAGAAACCTTGGGTTGTTCTTTTATTTGTTGGGATCCATTGTGGTGTTAGAGATAGGAAGTATACAGAAATTCCTAAGAAATGGGCCGTGTTCCTTGTAATTATGTGAGTGATTGATGAATCTTGAGTAAGTTGCCTACTCAGAGTTTGAATTTGACTCATGGATGGCTCGATACAAGGAATAATTAAAGGGATGTTAGCCTGTGGTTGGGCGAAGAGTTGAAGTCCCACTCTGAGTGACCAATTATATACTTCATAAGATAATTTCCTTATTTGTGTAACTATCTATCTCAATGCATTGTAAATATCTATTTCTATTGTTACATAACTTGTGTTGATGATGAGGAATGTGTATTCTTATGTATTACAATATTGATAATGCTTATTCATCACCATCATGTGAGAGATATGTGGAATGTCTGTTTGATTTACTAATTTCTTGTAATGATATTACTTGTATCACTTGGTCGTGGACATTGAATTATTTAAAGTAATCGTGCCTATATATATATATAGATATGGTAGGGATGTGGAAAATTTCAATCATACTACTAATGTACTGTTATGCCTATATGTTGAGGTCCTAGATCCGGAGGTCGTGGAGTCACAATCTGAGTGCATGAAAGCCATATGCTCCCCTATTGATACTACAACTCAAGAGGGATAGCCCTTGATATGTATAAATGTAAAATTCATTCACATCAGTGGACATGGATATTCCTATGACATCTCAACCCTCATGGGTTTCATCCATGTATGTGTTCTGTTAAGAGGGATCGGGGCATGAGATAGAAAGACTGATGGAGAACTATTTTATCACAAGAAATGAACATTCATGTCTGAGCCACGGGCCCTTGGGGAAATCGACCCATTGTATTGTGGTGAGAAGGGTTGGGGTGAGATGATGTGGAGTGCCTAACAACATGCTCTTCCATTATAACACCTAAGTATTACAATAGAAAGTGTTTCTATAGATGAAAATTCAAGCCTTAGTGGTACCCAGGATGGGATGAGGTGGTAGAATGGAATGGAAAGGTGATGACATGGCATGTGGGTGGCATGACACATGGTAGGTACAATGGTACTTTTGGAGGTCCAAGTGACATCAAATCAAGTTGCATGTGGCATCATTGGGAATTTGTAGGTCTCGTGACCTCAAACCTTACCATGAAAGGGTGTGTGCCTTGCGGTAAATTCACCCATTTTACTTGTATATATATTAATGATGCGACACTTCATTTGAACCCTCACTGAAGATCATATATCTTCTGTAGAAGTCACTGGTAGAAGAAAAGAAAGGAGGAAATAATTGAAGTTTGGACATGGCTTTTGGCACAAATTTCTAGACAATTTGATTTCCAAACAATGCTCAAGAAAATTTATCCTAGAAGAATAGTTGCTAGGTTTTCTCCCAAGTTTGGGTTTCCTAGGGAAAATTTGTTTTCTCTATTGTGCATGGTTGTGATTTTATGATATTTATTGTTTACGTTATTTTAACTGCATTGTTGTTGATATTTCTTATGTGTAATTTCTTAATGATATCAATGGCATAAGAAAAATTAATTGAGGATCATTAGAAGTAATTATCAAATAAGAAAATTAATTTACCACTGCCCATCTCTGTAGAAAATTTAATGAAGCCACTAAAGTCAATGAGAATGACTTCATGTGAGGAATATTTTTTGATGTTGATTCGATGACCTATTCAATAGTTAGATAACCGAGTCTATGGAGGATCATCCTAGATCTATTTGAGTGTTGGATAAAGCTAAATAAAGTTATTTTTTAGAGGATCGTGGGTTTCAGGATGTAGGTGGCAAGCCTGGTCATAGGGCCAAGGTCCATAACTAGCCACCATATCTATGGTGTGGAGAAAGCTTATAGAACACTTTGCATGAATATTTTTTTTGAAGTCATAGTTATTGCAAGGTAATAAAATACGAATTGAATAAATTTCCTAGATTTTCAGTTATTGGCATCAAGTCATGGTAATGAAAATAACATGGAACTCCAAAACCACCTAGATTTGCTATCTGAATTAGAAGCGAAGATAAATGGCATATGTTCTTTTGTTGATTGAATGTCAATTAAGTAACATAATGGTATTCATGAGACTAGAGAAATAAATATACAATTCAAACATAAACCTAGCATTAAAACATAATTGGAATAAGTTTTACATTCTACATTTTATTAACCTACATGTTTATGATGATGATCATGATATATATAAGATTTATGATCCCGTGAGAAGTATAGCTAGTGAAACTAAAGCTGTTTAAGCTAGGGTTTATAATTGTGAGCCTAAATATAATACAATGGCTCATGAGAGCTAGGTTGAAACCCTCATAAATGATGAAAAGGGCCATAATATTGTTGTGGATGTTTTGAATTAGCATACCTCTACTCGTTTCCCTGAAAGAAGAATCTATGACAAAGACAACTCGATGCACATTTAAGAAGAATTGCATGTACAACTTTACCAAACTAGTGGACTTCTTGCATAGGCTATGTCGAGGATATTTACAAAGAATGATCATTTAAGAGTACTTGGCATCCCTCATTGTTGTAGATGGATCCAATATATGCTAATGTTTTTATATCTCAAGCAACCAATGGGCAATATTTGGTTTTGAAAGACATTGTGGGGTTTCAACCCTTGGAACAACCATTGCAACTCATAGCGTCTACGATATCATTTTCCAATTGTTACCCTATGAAGAGAACCCGATTGACCTCATGCTCATACAAGAAGCAAGTCCACCCATTGATTGAAATCGTACACCGGTCAAGTGTAGCTCGATTGTGATTTACAAATGACAATGTTCAACTATAACTCAAGTGAGGTTTACAAGCCTATGAACCTATTTTCTTTTTGGTTATATGATGAAGGTTCAACTTATGGTGAAAACGTTTTTCACAAGAACTTTTTATGTGGACATTTGAACCCAAAACTAGTTTCAAAATTTTCTCTCACAAGTCTATCCCACACAAATCAAAGGTACACAAATGAGGAAGATACCATTATTCTTTGATGGGTTGTGTTATATTCTTTCCATGGCTAACCTACGTAGTGAATAGGGGGTTAGAGGGGGTGTGGAGCCCCACCTTCATTACACTGATTGCGTAGAGGGGGGGTCACGGGGGGGGTGGCGGGGGGGGTGGCGGCTGGCAACCCCCCTTGTCTGGGGGGTTTGAGGGGTGTAGGGGCAGGCCTACCTATGGTTTTCGGTCCATGGTTTTGGACGCGATGGTTTTCGGTCCATGGTATTGAATGCTTCGGCATGTATAAATATGTATTGTAACATTGAAAGGAATATAATGAAAAATCAAGCTAGTAGTCTTGGATTTGGGATCGAGGGGAAAATCTTAGTGTATATGTGTTTTATGTGTTATGTTATCGCATTGTCTATTTTTTGTGTTTTAGAATTTGTATGAAGGTAATTTCGGTACGGGGTTAAGACCTAAACTCCTGCTATAAATAATACACCTCTTGACAAAGATATTTACTCAACGCTTATGCCAACAAATGTGCCCTCAGACCATTGATAGAGGTGCATAGATATCCATGGAAGAATTGGGCATCCTTCAAACATCACCTAACTATATCGTGGATTTACCTTGGTCGAGGTTTGATTTCAAGTTCAAGATGTTGAAACAAAACCAATTAAATTATGTTCAATACTTGTGAATTTGGGTCATGTATAATATCAAGGAGTAAAACCTATCACAGTTGGTCAGAGATTCATCTTTGAGATTTTCTTTCAAAGGTGTTACAAAATTGATGAAGAGCTATTTTAGAGTATACAAAGAAAGAATTGGAGTGTTGCATCTCATATTTAGGAAGAGGATGAACATTTCAATCTTGAAAATATCACAGACGGATTTTAGTTATCTCTACAAATAGGAAAGGAACAAGACAGAGTTGAAAAATCCATACAACACCTAACAATTTTCTTCTAAATCAAAAGATAAGTACTTCATAATATTCTCTTTGATTATTATTATTAATATTACTTGGTTAGATCCTTGTAATTGTATTTTCTTCTTAGACATAATTGTTTCTACCATGGCTTCTTGAATGAGATTTGAAAATACATCATGGATGTTTCTAAGGAAATGATTTTGGTAGCAGATGACAACATCAGAAAGAACAAAGAAAGGATTGTTACAAGAGGGTTCTCCTAGTAATAGGTAGTATCAATATTGAGTAGCAGTGACAAAAGGACTTGCTCAAGTGACAAGGGAAGCAACATTGTTAAGAGTATTAGCTTACGTGACAAAAGGAGAAGCCAAGAATGCCACATGAACACCTGCTTTAGAAGCCAAAAGGACATGTCTAGGCTACCTCAACCTAGACATGATACAAAGGTGAGAAAGAGAGTTCTAGTATGTATACACAGATGGGCAGATTATGGAAATAATTGAAAATTGAGCTTAGTATGATGTTAAATGACACCCTTGTTAGAAGGTAATGATGACGTATTCGCATTATTGGCTTGACCATATCTTGCGTCCATAAAGGAATTTGACCATGAGAGATTGGTACGTTCACGTTTGAAGCTAGATGTCGGCTTATGGGGGTGTAACCCACGTTGAGAGTTATTTAGCCAAACAAATCCCTACACTACTGGCCTTTTCAGCATTAGCCTGCGGAGCCTGGACTGAAGTCTCACTTGAAGCAATATGGGGGGATGTCCGAACCATGTTTTCACACCATTGAGATGGTTCTGATGTCGGTTTATTCTATGTATACCTGCCTTCATGCAGGTCACTTCATGCTATGCTCCATCCTTTAGTACCTTTGTGAAGTGTTACAATTGGCTTTTGTGCAACCCTAACCAGGGGCTGAGATGCTTTCACACCGCTAGGGCAACAAATTGTGATGTTTCCCAAACTACGCCAAGTATCTTACTTATCTTATTAACAGATCTTAATTATCTTCACGTAAATAGATATTCTAACTTGTATTCACTTAACCAATACAATTATACAAATTCACGCATCATATAAGAATTAGAAGTGAAATTCATACCCAATATAATAGATGCATAAAATAGGAAATAAAGACATAGAATTGATAGAAACATCTCTTGATTAATACTTCCAGATGATTACAGACTTGACTTGCCCTGCGCACTGAACTGTAGGGGTCCACGCACTCAGCGGTCAACTACTAGGCCTCTACACACTCAGCTGCAGAGCCTCTACCTATGCTATGACCCAAACATAAACTTCTACTCCAGAGCTATCTCCCATACATCCTTATTCCATCTCTTTCTTATTTTGTTATCAAACAACTTAGCACTTCGCTCTATTTATACAATCCCATGGTCCGCGGACCATGGGTAGATTGTCTATAACTGACATTACATAACCAACATAAGGGAGGACCACCCTATGACTCTTTAACAACTACGCACTCTGCGCCCATAAAATGTGGAGTCTTTATATTGGAATTACAAAATCAGACCAAAATGTGGGCTCTAAGCCCCAAAAATTCCCTTGGGGGATCTCGTTCCCAATAGGCCCCCAACACAAACATCGTGACTAGCCCTCAAGTCACTCTACAGGTGCAGAGATCTTAGCGCGAAGACCTACCAACTCTTATTGGATTGCTACAAGTTTGGTAACGCACTGAGCGACTGCCTGGTGGACTTCCTCTACGCGTTGTCTGGTGATCACTGCTGTTGAATTGTTGCCCTAAATCCTCTGCTGAGTTGCTTACAATTTTGCAAGCTTTGCTTCAATGGATGTTGTGATTGTATATGCCTCATTGATCCATGGTTGTGGGCACGCTTTGAAGACCGCTTCTTTGTACCAAGCGACATCCACCTGCTCCTTAAGCGCCTTTGCTTGTTGCATCCTTAGAAGCCTTTGCATAAGGGAAACTATTTTTGGAGTCCCTTTTACCTCATCATATCTCTGCTGCAGCTTGCACGTCTCTGTCTCTAGGTGTCCTATGTTTAGGCCTCCTGCAGGGTGGTGAGGACCTCGAGTGACTGCTCCAACAACTTCATGCAGTCTGTCACTGCATTGTTAACTACCACCATTGATGTTGTGACCGCGGTGGTACGTTGTTATCTGACCTCTAGCAGGGTTGAAGGTTCAGACTTCAACTGTAGTTCTGCTATCTATAGGTTCAGCACTAGCTAAACCCTAGCCATTTCTGCTCTTGTATCGCGCACCCCTCTAGCTAACTTTTGGATGCACTCCTCCACGGATTCCTCTGCTTTGATGGCCAACTCCGGGACCATCTAGCAGGCTTCCTCCAATACTTGCACTATCTATTTGTTCTGCTCCACTACCTCATCATGCTATAGGCTCAACTTCTCAATGTTGATGCACTACTCGCTCGTTACCTGTATAGCGTGACTATCCGTAGCCCGAAGTTCTGCAGTGACTCCATCCTGTAAACGATAGATCATCTCCCGAGGGAGCACAACCATGCTTAACCTGACACCTTTGAAACTGCTGACCATAGGCCTATCGACCTCATTCTCTGCGATGAGTGCTCCATCTGGTAGCACTATTGTTTTGGTCATCTTGGCACACAAAATTTCCTCAGTAGCTGAAGTGTCGACTGTGAGGTTGGTGGACACTATGCCAGCCTGTGGAGTGTGCACCTAAAACTCCTATATTTGTGTCTGGAGAGCCCCTAATACCAACTTGTGTTCCTCCTCAAATTGATGGAGGGCCTCCTGGTGACATCCTTAACCATTTTGCTGATATCAAGTAGATCCCCTTCAGTGAGGGTGATAGGGTCGAAATATGTCTTCGAGGCCTTTGTTTTCTTTTGCAGCCCTACTTGCTCTCATGGTTGTAGACGTTTTAGCTGGGTGTGCATCATCTGCGAGTCCACGCCACCTTGTTTTGTATCGGTCTCTTGTTCAAGTGAAGGTGACTTCTTTCCTTCACACTCTTATTCTATTGTTTTCTCCTTCTCCACCAATATCGCAGCGTCACGCACCGCCTGGGCCTTAGCCATTGCTTCTTCTTTCCTGCGCTTTTTTGCTAGCTGCATGATCTCTAATTTTGTCTCTTCCTTCTTCTGCTACACGATAGAATTTTCTTCTTCCACCGCGGAGTCAGCTGGATCACGCCACTCCAGCGGCCAAGACTCAAGGACAGTGAAAATTATATCATTAGTTTCTAAGTATGGTAACTCATGCCACGTCTTCATAGGGTCGTTTTCTGCCCTAATGAAGAAATGGTGGAAGTTTACTTTGAATTTTGCAAATCTCTGTAGACTGTTGTAGATTTTAGGTGATAACCCCAACTTGCAATTGATCCCCATCCTAATGTTCATCTCCATAAGCACCCAAAAAATATTGCTCTCCCTTTTCCTCTACGCATCGCTGGTCACCCACAGTGAAGTGTAATTTCCTACCTCTCGAAGGTCCTGCATGATCGACGGGAACTGGCTATCTTAGGGAGACTCCCATGCCATGAGTACTATTGACAACAAGAGCCATGCATAATGGAATTTTTTTCCTTGCTCTTGTGCCTTGCGGTAGTTCGCAAGGAACTCATTGCATACATAGTTTTCCCAGTTGAACTGGATCCCTTCTGTGCATCACACTGCTAGTGAAACCACTGATGCGGGCACCTCATTTGCACAATTCTTCCACATTACCTTCCCTACCAATATTTGTGTCGCGACCTTGACTACAGGGTTGTTGATGTTGGAGATGGCATACCCTCGCTTCTTCTTCTCCAACTTGAACTTATTTTTCATTGCCTCCATGGGGGCCAACTCATCTCCTTTTCCTTCTGAAATGTTTGCTGGGTCCTCCCTTGCATAAGGGATTCACGTAATCTGGTGAGTTAGATGGTCTGTGATGGGGATGGGCTCCTCCAACCATAAGCACCCATCATGTACCAAGCAGAGAAGCTACCTGAGGATGAAAATGGTCACTAGGGATGGTAATGTGGCACCCATAGCAGGTTTAGAAACCTTGCTTTCTCAACACATCTAAGCCATTTGTTGGATCCAACTCTATCATTCTAGATGGCATGTCTATCTTTTGGCCATTAGCTTCATAGTCACTAAATGTGGGAACTTCTTGTGGTCCACAAGGTCCCAATCTTCAAATTTCAGCATGGGAACCCGTCCCAAGTGCACTCCTTCAAATACAATATTGTCTAGGAGCAGGGGAGTTTGTAGAGAGCTCTTTCTCTCACCTATATCCTTTGGAACATAGCTTTACCCTTTCACGGAGGAACATATTCCAGCAGCCTATTGATAGGGTTCGTTCCCTAGGTTTCAGCTTCCATCTCTACATCCTACTCCTCTACCAGGATTTCTTCAAACTCTTCCTCCTCATCGACCTCTAAATTAATGGCCTTCCCCTTTTCCTCTAAGGTGAGCTTGGTCCTTAGTGGATTTCTAGGCGAGATGTGCACCAATATCATGGCCTACTTGTCCATCTTAGGTCTCAGCGTTCGCAGAGATTTAGGGACCTCAACGATTATTCCAATGCTCTCGGGGCTTCTACTTCCACAATTTCCTACACGGCTCCCTTGTTTGTCACTACTCATGTGTCCATGGCTTCTTCAGGTGCTGACATAGTGTTATTCCAAAGTTCTCTCAGTGTCTCTAGTAATTTCTCAAACAATGAATTCACTTTGAGAATATTGAATAAGTCTCTATTCATGAATACGTGATTGCACAACAACTCAATTCTGAAATTGCCAAGTGTTGTTTGTTGGACATCCACTTGTAATTTATGGCGCCTTTCGAATTTGAATTCAACCATTCCCCCCACATTCAGTCCATTAATCCTAGATTTTCAGCAGATTTTCAAGCATCTAGCCCATAAAGTTCGCCTTAAATGTCTATCTCTTGCTCACTTTCTAGGAAACCTGTGCACTAGTGCGGCTATCTTCACTCTGTCGCAGACCTTGTGACACTTCGCTACTGTGCGCAGTCTTGACATCACACAGTTCACAAGCAAAGTAGTTTATAGTCACACACCTCCTTTTAGCTGCCTTGAGCACTAATATTGTGCTTCGGTTAGCTAGTCAGGTGGTTGGGCCACCTTTCTATGGCTTTAAACGACTACCATTCACCTTTCCTAGGAAGGGATCACCATTCTACCTTACCAACTATACCACGCCACGATTTGTAACATCCTTAATAATATATGAACCTAACTAGTGCATTATGAATTTCCTTGGGAATTTATCAAACTTACTATCATACAAAAAAACCATATCGTTTACCTTGAATGTGCGGAGCTTGATGTGTCGGTCATGCCATGCCTTTCCACACTGGTTTTGGACTTGTTGGTGAAATCCAGCCAAAAATCGTTCTTCTTCGAGCTCTTCCAGCTGCGCAAGCCTCTCCTCCAGGGCCCTGTGATCCATCATACCTATGAGCACTTCTATGCATAGACTAGCCACGATATATTCCATAGGCATTATGGCTTCCACTCCATAGACAAGCTTGAAGGGTGTATGTCCCGTCAGTTTCCTACATGTTGTCCAATAAGACCATAACACTGCTGGTGTGTGTAGGTCCTAATCACTTCGATGTGCATTACATACCTTGGTCAGCGTCCAAAGCTTTGTTGAATGCTTCTACTATCCCGTTAGCCTATGGGTGATATGGTGCACTCTTCTGATGATACACCTGAAACTCTTCCGTCAGCATGCTAATAGTTTCATTCAGGAAGTGTGTACTGTGATCGCTTATCTAGATCTTCAGACATCCAAATCATGTTAGTACATGTTCAAATAGAAACTTCACGGCAGTTACACTCGTGTAATCCTTCACTGGCTACACTCCTACCCAATGAGTCAAATACTCTGTCGCAGTGATAATGTACCTCGCGCCTGTCTTTCCTTGAGGTTTGATGGGTCCTAAAAAATCTATTGCCCATTTTTCAAATGGTTGCAATGTGATTTTTGGATTCAAGGCATCTCATCCCTTTACGATGGCCCACCTGTTCTCTGACATACGTCGCACACTTTGAAATACTCTTTTTAATACTGATGAATGGTTGGCCACCACAACCCCAGGCATAGAATCTTCTACATGGTTTCTCTTCCTGCATAATGTCCTCTCGTAGTGCCCCCATGAGTGTTCATGAGGATACTGCTTCGTTCAAATTTAGGTACATACCTTTGCAGCATTTCATCATTCCCCATCTTGTAGAGATGCCCAGCAATGACAAATAAATCTATCGCACACACCACTAATTCTTTATTTTGCTAGACATAGTATCATTTTACTGCAGCTCTAGCTGTTATAAAGTGTATTATATCTTAAAAAATTCCATCCGCTATGCACACAACAAAGAACTGCGTATCGGGTAATCCTTCCTCCAAACTAGTAGGTTCCTCCCTTGTCTCAATGTGCAACAGGTGATCTGATCTTGCGTTCAATCATCCAGGCTTCACAACAACTTTAAAATCATATTCCTAGAACAATAAAAGCCATCTCCAGATGTTCCCCCCCAACACAGGCTTATTGACTAGGTACTTTAGCATGGAGTGATTTGTATACATCTTAAAGTGGCCTCCTAGCAAGTAGTGTTGACACTTTTGGAGTGCATATACCATATCTAGTCCCTTGTGCTTAGTTGTGGAATAGTTCTTCTCTGCTTTGGATAATTTGCGGCTTACGAACGCGATGGGGTGGCCCAAGCCTTCTCCACCATCCTATGTTAATACTGCTTGAAACACTATACATGATGCATCAATATGGACATGAAACTCTTTCTTCCAATTTAGGAAGACAATAATCGACGCGGTAACCATCTTTTCCTTCAATATATCTAGGCTTTTCTTACAATCATCATTCCACAGAAGGCAACATCCTTCTTCAACAATTTTTCCATCAGCGTGGTGATCTAGGCATAGCCTTTGATAAAATTTCTATAATATCGTGTATGTCCCAGAGTAGCGCATAATTATTTCACACTTCTTGGTGCTTCAAAGTTTAGAATCACCACAATCTTCGTAGGGTCTACCGTCAGCCCTTGTCCGCAAACCACATGCCCTAATAGGTTCCAAAAGGAACAAGGAACAAACACTTCTTGTGGTTAAGTGCAATTTGGTATCTACGACATGTATCCATCATCAAGCGTGAGCTCGCTACATGGCACTTAACCAGCCCAAATACAATCCAGTCATCAAAATAGACATCCAAGAACTTATGAAAATATTCCTTGAATGTCGGAACAACCATGCAGGAAAATATGGCCAGCGCATTCTTCAATCCAAATGGCATGATAGTATACTGAAAGAAACCCCACTCAGTCATGAAGGTTGTCTTGCTACTATCCTCTGGCTCGATTTTTATTTGGTGGTGACCAGAGAACCCATTAGTGAAAGAATATGCTTCCTCACCGCCTACATTGTCCAACACTTCATCCGTGAATAGAGTTGGGAATGGATCATGCACATAAGCGTCATTCAATTTTCTGAGATCCACGCATATCCTTATCTCATCCTTCTGCTTCTTCTCTTGCACCACCATTGGGCTTACCCAATTGGATTCTTCCATAGGCTCAATAATGCCTACCGCGAGTCTAGTTCTATGCAAACCTTCTCCCTGTATTTTGGATTTAAGTGGTACAACCTTTGCTTAACTTGCTTCCCGTCAAGTTTAAACATGATCTTCATCACTCCTAGATCTTTGATTATTCCTTTCAAATTTGTAAAATTGATCGGAAATAAGCCCTCATCCTCGTGGATAAATTTAGCGACATTATCCACTATCGCGTCGTCCCAGTAGTCTTAGATGTTCTTGAATTTGGGTTTTGCCTCCATACCAATGTTTACCTACTTAGTTTCACAGGTGGGGTTATATCAGGGTTCTGAATCTATGATTCGTGAACCTGGCGATGGCCATTTGTTTCTGGAATGTTAATATTCCATGGATTCTCATCCTCCTCTTCAATAGTCACATTATAACATTCTAGCGCGTGACTCAGCTGAGTAGCCCATTCAGGCTAAATCAAGTCTACTAGATCTTGTGGTATCCTAGAAATGGTTGTTTTTACCTCTTGTAGCACTTCATCAATACTGTCCCTACTATCCTCAAAAAATAAGGTCATCATGAACCCTTTGCACAGGATATCCCATTTTCTTGTCCCATGGCAGACCTCTGTTTCTATATACCAGTTCATTGGTTTAACATCTATGGTATGATAGAATAGGTGCACCCACTTAGGTTGTGGCTTTTCTCCATAGGCCTACATCCACTTGGCCACATGTGCGTGTAGGTCATCCTATACATCATACTTCTTTGTCAGTCGCATCTTAGGCTTCCCAAATCATGTCCACTTCATTCTCCTACATTTGTGCCAATCATTAAAGCTTCCTTTGTGCGTACCCCACCATCTCGTGGGCGTAGCGTGCAGTACCCAATCTAAGGCCTCGAAGCGTTGCTTTTCTGACACCTCCCTTTTGAATGCATCCAATAAGGTATCTACCTCATTTAGACCATCATAAGTTGGAAGATCTCTTACTTCTATCGACACATAGCACAACGAACTATTTGTCATCATATTGTAGTTAAGTGTACTTCGTGTAGTGCATTCTGCGAGCGTTCTATTCGCAGTGGGATTTACCCAATGTTGGTCTCGCACTATTACCTTATGAATACATTCCAGATCATCATCACTCTCATAGTCATGGACCAGCTCCGTATAGCGTGATCCTTTAGTAGTGTCTAGGGGTATAATTACGCGCAGTGAATTTTTCCCAAAGATAATTTTTTGCTTCTTCAAATTGATTACCCCGTTCATATCAGTGGCCCAGTCAATTCGTAGGAGTGCGGGGTAGGGATTGTTGTCATCAACAATCTCTATCACTTTGAAATCTACCAACGTGCTCGCTCCCTCAATATCCACAATTATTCCTTACAATCTGCCCATGGGTATTATTTTCTACTGATTCACCATTCTCAGCTGAATTGGAGACCATTACAGTGTGGATCTCTCCTTTTATTCCCATGTCTGTTTCAGTAGAAAATTCACATCTGATCCCAAATCCAGAATGACTTGATCCATCTCATATTCTTCAATATGCGCGATGAGTCTCATTTCTCGTCTCATTTTTTTCTATTTTTTCCAATCTAACGGACTATGTGTGATTCTCCTGGCGCAGTCCCAACACATCTGTTTATGAGCTCCTGTAACCCTTTCACAGCCTTACTATCGTGCAGTAACTTCATACATGTTTCCAAGAAATTTGTGAGCACGAATGGGTCCATCTCCGGCTCCAGTTTATCTTTGCTTCCTGAGGTGGAGGCATCAATGAAGCTCTTCTTAGCTTTCATGAAGGTTTCCCAAGCATGCTCCAAATCAAACTCAGGCTCTTTCACTAGGGCTTTGTGAACCCAAATACCATCTTCTGGCTATTTCCATTTGTCATCTCTCATCACGATTCAACTTCAAAGCATAATGTTTACGTTTGGATCTTTCTCATGCGGCGCAGACCTAATCACCTATAGGTTCTGAGTCAAGGGAGGCGTTGGCGCTCCTTTTTCGCGTATCCTAGCTATCAGCGTAGGACAATCTTTTGTCTCATGATCAAACAACGTGAAATACTTGCACGATGGGTGCGTTGGATTCATACAATCACGGGAATAGTGTCCTGGCCCTCCGTAATTGTAGCAAATCAACTATCCACGACCTCTGCCAAGTCCTCCTCTACCTCAGCATCATCCGCACCCTTGAAATCCTGTCTGCACCATTCCTGCATTTTGGTCAAGGGGCCGCGTTTCAGCCTCAACCCTGTAGGTGGGAGTTCTGTCCATCATCAATTCATGGCTTCTGCATGTACTCTCATCATGTCCCACTGACCTACAAAAGTTGTAGAACAACTATTGTGAAGTTTGTGTATACTTCTATAACAAGTGACAATTGTTTGTGGCATGTTTTCCCGCTATTTGGCAGATCACGCACCATACGGCAGGCACTGTGCTAGGTCTTTCTTGAGCTTCTCACCTTAAAGGCATTGGTCCTCATCTTGGATGGTAATTTGTAAAAAATAGGTAATGGTCTTTTTCATGACCTAACTCTTACATTTTACACACCACACTTCTTCGCGTACTTCTGGTCGAACCGTCCTCTCATGTTTCAAACTCTGCATCTCAAGGCACAAATTCTTCAGTTGCATGTGGATCTACTGAACTCCTAGGTTAGGATGTTTTATTGGGGTCTCATGTAGCCTCATAGAAATCTCTAAGGCCTTTGCCTAAGTTGTTATCTTCTGCTGCGATAGTGCACTCCTTAAATGTGGTAGTAGTGAAGCTACAAACCACTCACGATGCTGTCCATATGTGAGATTCATAGTCTTCGCAGATCATACATTTCGGCCTCTAATCTAGTTCCCAAGGAGTCTCACCTAGTAGCATCAAGATGTCTTTAAATCCCACGATCGAATGTGCTTTATATTTAGGCTTGCTAAATTCTCTATTTAGCGATCTTTAGATATCCACGACTCTTGCATTTTGGTTATTGTTGGAGTGCTTAATATACCAGGTCAACGCACGATCCTGTAGGGTGCTAACGAGCATATCTTTTTTTATATGGTCATCTATAACACCTTGCACTTCCCATAAAACTCCTACAATGAACCAGAATTGGTCTAGATCCTCATTTCCTAAACCTTTGAACACAGGCAAATTCATTGTCTTTTCCATGCTGAATCACGGTGGTGGTGGAGTTGGTACAAGTGAATATGGAGATGATGGCGGTGAAACCAGTGGTGGTGTGGGTAGAGGTGCTAGTCATAGAATTCTTTTTCTTATTAGGTGAATAGCACTTCGCGGAGAGACCTTCACGAGCTCTTCCTCATCCCCTCATAGAGTTGAAATCAAGCGGCTATCTTCTAGACCCTCATTTCCTTCATTCTTGTAAACCTTTCCACTTCACGTAACCCTGAACATCAAGGTAACTGCATAACCCGATTTTCTCACAACAACATTTTAATCAAATTATTCAAATAATTTATGTACTTACACCACGTTCCTTTGAGAAAGAATCGCTTTGCCTTGCTGTAGCTAGCTGAGGTGTAAACCGTGAACTCAATAACGAATCCTCCTATAATATGATTGAGCCAATTATCGATGATGCACACAATATTATCCTCTGATGCTTCCAACCCTTGCACTAGCTTTGGGGTCCACACAATAGGACCGTCAAGTTTCTGCCTTCCTTGGCTATCTAATAGCTTTGCGATCCACTCGTATAGCTTAGTAGGGAACGATGCGAAAAATATTTCATGGATCTCCTTATATAAGTAGTTGTCTAGCCATTCTTCTTTTGACAATCGCGAGTTTCTGTTCTCTTGCGCCGTGAACTCGTCAATTCTTCTGTCCAACCAGCCTTGAATTTCTTTCTTAGTTGGATTCTAATGATATGACATCACACATATCTATGTAGATTCCGGTCTCGGAAACAGAACCATTTGTTGGATTATGGGGGCTTGACCCAAGTTCATAGTTATCTAGCCAAATAGATCCCTACAATACTGGCCCTTTCAGCATTAGCACGTGGAGCACAGACTGAAGTCTCACCCAAAGTAGTATGGGTGGATGTTGGAACCAATTTTCCACACCCTTGAGATGGTTGTGATGTTGGTTTATTCCAACTATGTCTAACTTAACATAGGTCACTTCACGCTCCATTCCACCCTTCATTACCTTCACGAAGTGTTACAATTGGCTTTTGCGTAGCCCTAACAAGGGGCTGAGATTTTTTCGTGCTGCTAGGGTAGCGAACTATGATGTTTCCCAAACTACATCAAGTATCTTACTTATCTTATTAACAAATCTTAATTATCTTCATGTAAATAGATAGTGTAATTTGTGTTCAGTTAACCAATATAGTTATACACATTCATGCATCATATAAGAATTAGAAGTGAAATTCATTCCCAATATAACAGACACATAAAACTGGAAATAAAGACACAATTGACAGAAACTTCTCTTTATTAATACTTCTAGATGATTACAAATTTGACTCGCCTTGTGCACTCAACTGTAGGGGTCTATGCACTCAGCTATAGACTACTAGGCCTCTGCACACTTAGCTGCAGAACCTCTACCTACACTATGACCCATACTTAGACTTCTACTCCAGAGCTATCTCCCATACATCCTTATTCCATCTCTTTATTATTTTTTTATCAAACTACTTAGAGCTTCGCTCTATTTATACAATCCCATGGTCTACGGACCATGGGTATATCTTCTACAACTGATATTACATTATGAAAATAAGGGTGGATAACCCTATTATTCCTCAAAAACTACGCACTCCGCGCCCATGAAATGTGGAGTATTTACATTGGAATTACAAAATTAGACCAAAATCTAGTCTCTAAGCCCCAAAACTGACCTTGGGGAATCCTGCGCCCAACACTAGAAGTACTTGTCTATGACATAACGGACTTTGAGTAGATAGATGAATGGTCGAAGACAATTACATGCAAAATTATAAGATGCACTGACTTGGGAATATAAAAGGACTTAGTTGGGTCATAAAGGATATTTACTAGAGCTCAATGAACCACGAAAATTATAGGATTACATGCATATTCTTTCAAGAATCCAGAAGGACTTGACTACGAAAATGACTTATCTAGGATGAACAAAGGAGATATATGTAATTCACCTGTGAAGCCACAAGGACTAGGCTTCCATAAGGACTAAGTTTGGTCATAAAGGAATAATATTTCACAGGAAAGTTGAATGGTCAAAAGGAAAATTCTCTCCCGAGAAGTTAGAAGGACTTGGTTATGAGAAGGACTTGGAGAGGTGATAAAGGACTTTAAACATTTAGAGATTGATGCATTTTCCTAAGGAACCGTAAGTGAATTTTGTCAAAATTCGTAGATACTCACATGCATATGAGGAGTTACATTACCCACTTGAGGATGGAGTTATCTATAGATATTAATCAAAATGACAAGCTTATAAACTATTCTTAAGGAAGGAGTAATTTTAGCTAATTTAAGAAAAATGTGTTGTACCCAAGGAGAATGCCTCTCTTAGTAAGAGGGAGTGTCGATTTTTTATGTAACATCAAGAGGTATTCCAACATGTTAAGAGTCCACCTCATTCAACCTACAAAAAATTTGGAAATTAAGACAAAATAAGTTTTATTTTTGTGCTTCATGTAGGCTCAAAGTGGACAAGTCGGCCCAACCATGAAAGGATGTGTCCCTTAGTGTAAAGGCACCAATTCAAATTATACATATATAGATTACATGACACTTCATTTGATCACTCACGTGTGATCATATCTCTTATATAGAAGAAACTCATGGGAGCATAGAAAGGATGAAATAATTGAAGTTTGGATTCGGTTTTTGGAACATATTTCTAGAGAATTTGATTTGGAAACCTTGCTGACGAAAACCCCCCTAGAAGACGAGCTGTTTTGTTTTCTCCAAGTTTGGGTTTCCCAGGGAAAATTTGTTGTCTCTATTGTCCACGGCTATCTCTTTATTATCTTCAGTGTTTCTATTATTTTTTTTGCATTACAATTGATATTTTGTATGTATAATTACTTAATGATCTTAGCGGCATGAGACAGATTAATTGAAGATGGTTAGAGGATATTATTAGCTTATAAAAATAATTTTCTACTGTGCATCTCTGTAGAAAATCAATACTCTCCCAACACTTGATGACAATATGTATATCAAAGGGTCCCATATCTAAAAAATTTCTCCCTATGGTAATGCACATGGTAGAGATGGCCATAGTTAACAGAGTCGGGGAATGGGAATAGTTACTATTAGGTGACATCAAGAATTTCCATCCCATCCCAAAGGCTTGGCATGAGTTTACCAATGTGGGCTCAAAAACCCTTATAACGTAACTTAGTTACAAAACTAGTTTAAGGATCAGTCTTGTGAGGACAAAAGCGAGGGGGATAATGTTGCTAGCGATATGAGGGAAAGAAACTGGAAAGGTTGCTTATGTGGACCTATCAAGTAAGGTGGAGTTCTCATCTAGGAACCATGTTGATGCCACATGGAAGCACCTACGGACATGGAAATAGTTTATTATCTAACCCTTGAGCAACCATAACGTTTCATCTGTAATTCAAATTGAGATAAAAACAATTATCATAAATCTCTCGATGATATGGTTGTCATGGTAGTGTTAGTTTTTTGTTTTGAGGAAGTGATAATTTTTTATAATTGTGTTACCTCATTTCAATAATGAGACCTTCGAAGGTGGGTTAAATGAAGGTAACACATCCCATATAGCTTGGGTTATGCAAGGGGGTGGGTGGTAATCTTACATGACCCTCTTTAGATGAAAAAGAGTATAGTTCTCATTTTATTTGCATACTTCTCTCCCATAAGGTGCACGGGAGTACCATTTTAGAGTCATTGACTCATATTTTTATTCTAATTGGGTGTCAATCATATGATTTATAATAATTTATTTACCATTTAAGTGTGTCCTTACCTATGTCTAAACACAACAAAAATACTTATGAAAAATCTTCGCTTCTAAATGATATTACCAAGAACTACCAGAACAGATTCATCAACCTGTGAATCTTTCACTTCATTTTTTTAGTAATAAATTGAGAACTTACAAAGTGAAACGATTTTCAATAGTTTAGAATACACAACGCTGATGCCCTTTTCATATCATAAATCATGTAGAGTCCTATTAATTTGGAATTCCTTCAAAGTGTGTGAAAATGAATTTGGAAAGACCGATGTTTTCTTTCATAACACCTAAATAAAATTCAGTTCCATATTCACTTATACCACTTATGTTATAATTTTGTGCTTTGGTACCTTCTACTCGCCACTTACCATCAATTAAGCCTATCTTGGTCCATTCATTGCTAATTAATGAACCCGTACAAAAGAAAATTAAATTTCACATTCACTTATAGCACTTATGTTATCATTTTGTGCTTTGGTAACTTCTACTCATTACTTATGTTCAACTAAGCCTCTCTTCATCAATTCATTACTAATTAATGAATCCATTGCATGACTAGTTAATTAAACATTAATCACATCATTTGTCACATCTATACGGCTCATTTGCATTGGATAATTTAAATGTCAAAAGTAGAATCAACCATTTGCATTATATAATTTATGCCATAAGTCTTATCAACCATGTTCTCAATTAGCATTATTAGTTTTTCTTGCTTCTTTTTTATTAACATTAGTTGAAGTGATTTAATGAGTTTATACTTCAAATTAATTTTCTATTGCACTCAACCTCCGAATTATACAATTCATGTGATAAGTCTTGTAGTTATTTGATTTCTTGACTCTAATTTTATATTCCATATATCTATCTATATGTGTGTGTGTGTGTGTGTATATATATATATATATATGTATATATATATATATATATCTATATATACATCTTCACATATTGAACACTTTAAGAAGCCAAACACACAACCAAATCAAATATTAGTGCCCTATTTTGTTACATGGTTAGAACACTCAAAGAGGGAAATATTCCATGACCTCAACCAACATGGCCACTTAAGGAAAGATAAGATGAATATTGTATATAAGAGTTTCGCAAAAATTACCTTCGGAAAATGACCTTCCATGCTTTCTAAATAGACATCATTGGTAAATCAAGTGTTATGTCATGGATTAATATATCCATAAGTATTGAGGAGAACATGAATGATTGAATCCTTTTATTTATATAACATATATAACCATTAAATTATGTAGCTAGAAATTAATTCTAATGAATACTAAATAAAAACAGTTTTACCTAAATGCACATTACAAGAAATTGATCTCAACCAACTCCTATGTGTCTAAATATTCAAACAACATCACTTAAGGACAACATGGGATAAGATTGAAGGATTTACAAAAGTAACACAAAGGAAAAGAAGAGAAGCATTGGTGCGTATTCCTTCTTACTCTCCTTAATGACAACTTCCTAAACTCTTAACATATATTTAAGTTTGGAAATTTCAGTTTTGTAAAATACTTGGTGAAAATGTCTATAAATTGATCATCTATAGGAAAAATAGCACTTTGAGAATATCTTCTTATATAATATTTCTAATAAATTCCATGTGTAGATCAATATGTTTGTTGTAGTAATATTGAGTCAAATATTTCATGATTTTAATGGCACTTTGGTTTCCACAGCATAGTTTGGGAAAATGCTTCCGCTGGATTCCAAACTTTGAAAAGAACCTGTCACAGCCACAAGTCTTCTTGGATTTCATTAGTTGATTCTCAATTATCTACTTCATTTTAATAAAGATAAAAACCCTATTATTTCTTACAAACTTGAGTGATACATATAGAACCAACACTGAAAATATAACTTGTAGTAGATTTTCAATCCTTAGGAATATTGGACCAATTGGAATCAATGAAAGAAAAGAACAAAGGAGCCCCCCTTGACAATAATGTTTCCAAAACTTAATTATACCATGGATATACTCAAGTTTCATTTTTGCTGCTTCCTAATTTCTCTTACAGGGTGCTCTCATGGGGTGTTTTCACATTCCAAACCTTATGCATTTCAAGATTTCAATATGATCCATACTTAGTTCTCTACACTGATGTCCATCTAAAAGGTTTTCTTCCTTTCAAAATACGTTCAAAATCACAAGTATTGTTCATAATAATGGAATGATGCTCTTTATTCATTTCTATGTCCTAATATTGATGTTTAAAATCTTATGCAAGTGTTTAGATATCATCAATATCTCACACTGGAGCCAAAAAAAAGAGGCTCACTAGAATTGTGAATGTGTATGACACTAGTATCTAGAATGGACAACCGCTTCTTACGTTGTATGAATCCATGTAGAAAATTACAATGATAATGCAATTTCGTGTTCATGACACCCAGCCAAAGGAAGGTTAATATCCAAAGGTTTATTTTCATCCTCAATATAATGATATACAAAAGAAAACATAATAGGATAAATAATATAAAGAAAAGATGGAACATATGTCAAAGATGGATCATAGAATAAAAATGCCCTAAATGTAGAGTTAAGCTTGCATGCTTGTATATTTTCATGAAACTTAAATCTCTCCCCATAATAACTTCATTTGAATGAGGTTAAATAAGTGTATAACATTTTGAGATGAGTGAGGGTGAATGGGTGACGGGAAGAGCTAGGGTTTTCAGGCATCTACAGGTGTAGAAATCCATGGAAGGCCACAAAGGGGGGAGCTCCACTCCCTCCTACAGGCAGGCAGTAGCTAGCTGAGGTAAGAAACCATTGGGAAGTGTTAGAGGTCCTTCAGGTGAAGGGATAAGGAACACGGTAAAGGAGCAATAATCTAACAAGTCAAGAGAGAATAACAACAATAAATAAAATGAGGAAGAAGGCAAGGAACATGGAGCGAAAAGCAAAGCACAACAGGGGCCATGTAAACCCAAAGTTGAGGTCACACCTAGAGAAGTTTTAAATTATCCGGCTTTGCAGGCGCACAGGCTACACATCCAGACATATGCTATCATTTGTAAATTCATGGGATTACGGCCCACTGAAAAGGCTTTATAGACATGGATTAAATACAACTGAAAACCAAAAGGAAGCATTGACCTACATCTTTGGTCAAAGGGTTTCTTCACTGTGATCTTCATAAATATTGAGGATAAAGATATGGTGTTTGAAGGAGGACCATACTTCTATGCAGCAGCAGGCCTGTACATGTGACTGTGGATGATGAATTTTGTCCCTAAGCGGGAAACTTTCACTTCGGTCCCAGTCTGGATAAGACTCTACTCTCTACCTCTTGATTACTGGCAACGAGAATCGTTATCTTCCATATGAAAAAAAGTATGGCGTTTTGTCAAAACTTCCTAGGCCACCAAAAGGGGAAAGTACACTTCCTTTGCATGAATATGTGTGGAGATGGATCTCTCTGGAGCTCTACCAGATGAGGTCATCTTGGAAGTTTTTGATGAAGAATGGGTGCAAACAGTAGACTATGAACATATTCCTTTCAAATGTCGAAGATGCCATGAGCATGGGCACCTATTTAGAGACTTCCCTCTCAGTAAAACAGAGAACATAAGTAAAGCAACCACAATGAGAAATACTGAAGGCTTTCACAAAGTGGTACATAGAGGAAAATGGGGCAAGAGGGGGCCTAAGCAACATCAAACAAAAGGGCAATAGGCTAATCTGAATAAGTTCCACGTACTTGAAGAAAAAGAAGAAATAACGAAAGAGGATCAGGTAATGGAAGGAAGCCCAATGGAGAAGGAGAAATAAGAAGATAGAGTACAAAAAGTGGATATTAACAAACAGAAAGAGACTATGCTGAGCGATGTAGAACTAGAGATGGACCAAGAAATGACCCACAGTGAGATGGAAATGTAGGATGATGAACTACAAGAGATTCTTGACAAGGAACACTTAGATCTGGAAGGGTTCTTGAAACATGGGACCATGAGGGGGGTAGACTCATTACTGCCAGAAGAGTTCAATAGAGTACAATAGCTGTTCATATGGAAAACTCAGGATAAAGGGCTCGACAGGTAGGGAAAAAATGAAAGGCAGAGCAACGAAGGTGTGAAAACTATGAAAGTCACACCTCGATTAGCACCCAGAAACCCAGGTAAGAAGAGAGGGAGGAAAAAGTAGAACGAGTTATTGATGGAATGTGGAAAGCTAATGATAGATTTAGGTAAGATGAAAGATCTAACTAGCTACTCCTCTACGAATCTTTAATAATGAAGTTTACATCTTGGAATATCAGAGGTCTCTAGGTAGTAAAAGGAAACAAAGAATTCTTAGTAATAAAATGAAACAAGAAGCTCAAGACATGATATTTATCCAGGAAACCAAATGTTCCATTCAAAAAATAAAAGAAATTCGCAAAAAATGGCTCAATAGATTTGAGTTTCTAGAAGTCAAAGTAGACGACACAACAACGGGCATACTTACTCTTTGGAACCCCCAAAAGATTGGAATAATAGATTTTGAGGCATCTAGAAATTATTTGTTAGTGGTTATATAGTTAGTGGGAGATAGGGAGACCTATCTCGTCACGAATGTATATCGCCCTCAAAGAATGGATGATAAACTTAGGTTTCTAAATTCTCTTATGGAGGTTAGAGACAGACATGTAGATGTACCATGGATCTTACATGGGGACTCCAAAATGATCAAATCGCATTCAAAGAAAAAAGGGGGAACTATAACATTAATCAGAGACTCCATATCTTTTCCACTTTTTATAGATAATAGGAAGCTTGTTGATATTGACATCAGTAATGGTCTCTTCACTTGGAACAATAAAAGAGGAAGAGAATCTCAAGTAGCCTCAAAGTTAGACAGATTCATAATCTCAGAGGACCTTATGCTCAACAACAAGGAAATGATAATGAGAATTCTCCCCTTTGGATGTTTGGACCATTGTCCTGTTCAACCTGAGTTTCAGGGCATTGGTACCCCCAAGAACAAACGTTTCAGATTTGAGAATATCTGGCTCACACACCCGAACTTCATCAGTAAAATTAAAAATTGGTGGATTGAAGATTTGCATATTGAGGGTATGAGTATGTTCCAACTACACAAAAGACTAAAGCACATCATGCTAAGACTTAACGATTGGAGCAAGAATGAATTTAGCAATATTTTTGCAGCTAAAAGAGCTGTTGCAGATAAAATGCAGGAAATCAATCAAACCGTTATCTCAGAGGGCTTTGATAAATAAGGAAATGACCAAGTCACCGAACACCATCAAGACGGGGAGGAGGAAATATTTTGGAAACAAAAATCTAGAGTTGAATGGATGAAAGAAGGGGAGTGTAACACTGGATTTTTCCACAGATCAACCATAGCGAACAGATCTCATAATAGGATCTTTTTTCTCAAGGATGAGGGCAGTAATCTTCTTAACTCCCATGAAGATATAGAAGATGTGTTAGTTCAGCATATACATGGAATAGCGTAGGAAATTTTTTGCGATAGAGAGCATTTTATTAGGGATTTAACAGGGCATATTCCTAGACTGGTTACTAGAGAGGATAATTTCAATCTCAATAGGCCACTGAAAGAAGAGGAGGTTAGTGAAGTCATCAAATAAATGTATAATGGTAAAGTGCCACGCCCTGATGGTTTCAATGTGGATTTCTTTAAAGCTTGCTATAATATAGTTAAACAGGATATTTTGAAAGTAGTGGAAGATTACAAGTTGAATAGAACTATTTTGAAGGTGCTCAATACTTCCTTCATCTCCCTGATCCCCAAACAGGACAATGCTTACACTCCAGACAAGTTTCGACCCATAGCCTTGTGCAATGTCATCTACAAGATCATATCCAAGGTTATTGCTAATAGAATCAAACCACTTCTTCCTACTCTAGTTTCTGTAGAGTAATCTGGTTATGTGGAAGGCAGACAAATTCTCAATAACATCATTCAAGCGCATGAGGTGGTGCACTCATTGACAAACAATAGGAAGGCTAGTATGATTATGCAATTAGACCTAGCCAAAGCTTATGATAAGGTGAATTTTTCCTAGATAAGGAGGGTCCTTATTGCTTTTGGGTTTGATCATAACTAGGTTAGATTGGTCATGACCCTAGTAACTTCTTCCAACTTTTCAATTCTGGTTAATGGTTCTCCTTCCAGGACTTTTACTCCTTCTAGAGGCCTCAAACAGGGTGATATGCTCTCTCCCTTTCTCTTCATCCTAATTATGGAAGGTCTGGGTTGGTCTATCAAGCATGTGAAAGAAGTTGGTAATATCAGAGGCCTCGAACTTTCAGAGATCGGTCTGGCTTTGACACATCAAAAATTTGGCAATGATACTATGTTGCAGGGAATCACCACAGTCAAAGAAGCTCTAGCGTACAAACATATCCTCTCTGACTTTGCCATGGCTACACGTATGGAAGTTAATCTCTCCAAATCTAAGATTTTTTTTCTTTAACACCAATATAGCTATTAAGAAAAATATCTCAAGGATTCTAAGCTTTCAAAGGGATGTCCTTCCCTCCAAATATTTGGGAGTTCCTCTTACTAATAAGCCTTTGCACAAGGGAATTTGGGAGCCGATGATTAATAAGATGCAGGATAAAATTAGGAAATGGACCTTTAGATCTTTAAATGTTGTTGGTCGGTTAGTGCTTAGAGAAGTTGTTCTCCAATCAATCCTTGTCTTCATGTTATCAACCATTCCAACTCCAAAAGGAGTTTTAAAACTTTTTAGAACCATTCAAAGAGACTTTCTTTGGGGTAAGGGGGAGGAAAGAAAGAAATGGGCCTTGGTAGCTTGGGAGAAGATCTGTAAACCTAAAAATTATGGGGGTTTTGGACTGGATGATCTGGAAGTACTAAGTAAAGTTTTTGTGGCAAAAATATGGTGGTATTGGCTGAAAGACCCAAAGGCGTAGTGGGCTAAAATCTGGAAAGAAAAATATCCTAGCAATTGGCAAGATAATGATCTAATAACTATGTCTGGCATTATAAAGGGCTCACACATCTAGAATAAGGCCTAAGGGAATAGAGGATTAGCTCAAAAAAACAGCTTCTGTGAAATCAAAGAGGGTGATCTTGCTTTGTTTTGGGAGGACAAATGGAAACAAGAACCTACACTGTTAAGAGAGAACCTTCTAGACCTCAAGAAAGAAATAGATACCAAAAGGTTACTCAAGCTAAGAGATTTTTGGGATCAAACCAACAGTGAAGGAAAATGGAGAACCTAGAAGAATTTGGATCACAAGGAAGACAACCCACTGAAAGCCAAAGCAGAATCACTTCTGAGAATATTGGAACAAAGGAAAATTTCAGTGACAGGGGGGCATGACCAACCTAGATGGGGCAACAACAATGGAGGAACCTTCAATCTTAAGGAGGAAAAACAAATACTCCTTGAGCTGGTTTCCAATGATTTGGATAGGGTTTGGCAGAACATATGGAAACATCAAGGATGGATGAAGCTTAAACTCTTCGTGTGGTTGGTTCATCATAGGAAAATTTTGACTTGGGATAACATTTGGAGGAGGGGTGTTCTGGGCCCTTCCAGATGCCAGCTCTGTGAAGCCTAAGAGGAAATAATGGAGCACCTTATCAATGATTGCATTTTCACCTCATGGTTGTGGGATACATTTTCCACTATCTTCCAGAAGACAGATAGGGAGAGGGGTGTTCTGGGCCCTTCCATATGCCAGCTCTGTGAAGCCCAAGAGGAAATAATGGAGCACCTTATCAATGATTGCACTTTCACCTCTTGCTTGTGGGATACATTTGCCACTATCTTCCAGAAGACAGATAGGGACAAAGGAAGTATTGTCAATACCCTAATCAATTGGAGAAGCAAATTCTTTGATTTTGAACTTCTAAGCTCTGCCTAGGCTTTAACACTAAGCTTCATAATTTGGACTGTCTAGAACGAAAGGAACAACATAATCTTCAAGAATGAAAATTTTTCCTCCCAACACCTTTTTGAGCAAATCTTAAGATAGCTTAAGGAGATGGTAAGTACCATAGTGTGAACTTTCCCTAAAAATCCACCTTCAGAAGGTGAAACCCAGATTCTTCGCAAGTTAGGTATGAAGGGGCTTATTCCACAGGGCCTGGATAGGAAGGTTTTGAAAATGGATACTAAGAAGGATTATTGGCATCCTCCCCCTCACGGTATTTTGAATTACAACATTGATGGTGCATCCAAAGATAACCCGTGTATTACTCGCTATGGAGGGGTGTTAAGAGATGAAAATGGCAGTCTCCTTTTTATTTTTCATTGCCATTTGGGAAAGCCACTAACAATATGGCAGAGTTAGTGGCTCTAGAGCAATGTTTGGAATTCCTAAAGCAGGATAATCTCGAGAATATTATTGTAGAAGCTGATTCTGAGTTAATCATAAACTCGGTCAAAAGAATCAACTATGGCACAGAGCCAAAAAAAGTTTCAAAACAATGGAGGTTTCTCTCGGTATTTCAAAGGATTCAGCTTCATCTCTGTGGTCTACACACTATGAGTTTTAACCATGTGCGAAGGACTGCAAACAAATTGGCGGACATCTTGGCCAATCAAGGTGTACTCTGTAACAGTAGCAGGGTTGCGATGAATTGGCATGAGATGCCTCTAAATAGATTAAAGGTGCAATGTCACGACCAGGCAAATGAGGATATAATGGTGTTTCGAAGCAAAGACACAAAGGGATGGTCGAGTTGATTTGGATTCTTTATGCAGGGTTTTTTCAGAAGCAATAATATTTTGGGGATTCAGGGCACTGTCGGCCTCCCCAACCCTCGACAGTATGAACATAGAAGTTTCAGATCAGAGTTTCTAAGCAGATATAGTTCTAGAGATACTTAGCTGAAAAGATGGATTTTCATTCTGCACGAGTACATGCGATCGAGGAGAAGTGATGGTAAGTGGTGGAGAAATGATGGTAAGCGGGGCCGGAATTTTGGCTTTCTTGGGAACCTAAAAACCCCCGTCTTCCTTTTTGTGGATGCAATATCACTCGGGAGGGGGTCTGTTGTCCATCACAAGCCTTTCATGCGGGAAGTGGTTTTACGGAGTTGGGAGTGATTCCACTCACCAAGCAACACGTGCCATTGTACGGGGAAAGAATCCCACCCTCATCGTGTGTTAATCTTCAAAATGTTAGGCCCGTGCAATATACACCTCAGCTGTCGGATTGTGGAAGACGAATCAATGGCTAGGAACAATCGAGCATGTTGGTGGGTTCAGGGTGGCTATCATGTGGATAATTGCTCGGCTACCTCGTATTGCGATATTTTCCTCTGCTGTTGGATCTCGCATGGAGGATCAAGAGTCAAGGGTAATGGCGTTGTTCCCCTTCCGGACCCGAAGCCCTTTTAGTGGTGTCCGTAATTCCTCATTGGGTCTATTTCTAATTTTAAAATTTTTTGTTGCCTCCACCTCGAACGATTTCGGCTTGGTTTGTATTTTGAGGTAATTTTGGGACCAAGGCTGAGTGTTTAAGCCTAGGCTATTCCTTTGGAAATGTTGTATATTATGTAAGTTTTTTATAGTTATAATGAAATAGAAGGTTTGACTCTTGCTTCAGCAAAAAAAAAAGTGTATAACAATTTACTTATTTACATAAAAAACATACTTCTCACATTTATGTTGTCTTAATTTCCTTTTCTCAATATGAATTTGAGCTCATGTTTTACTACCGAACAAACAAAGGTGGCTTATATCTAGTTCACTCTTATTCCATGCTACTTCGAGTAACATATTTTTTAAACCCTTATGTGGGAGTGTGATTTACTTTGTAATTGGAATAATTAATAAATTCTACCAAATAATGAAGACTTAAATAAACACCCCTCTAATGCTACAAATTGTCAATTTGTTAACATATTTTCCTCGACCATAATTTGAAATTGTCAAACTTATTTGAAATTGTCAAACTTGTACAACATAATTATATCATCAACATTTTCAATCACTAAAACATAGTCCTTGATTGCTTTATATTAAGCAAAATGAGTAATTTGTATATTGATATAAACTTATAGATGCTCAACATGGTGTCTAATAGAAAACTAATGTTTACTATAATAAAAAATAAAAATGAATATGTTTTTTTAATTAGCTTTAATTAAAAGAGTTATAAAACATCAATAATCCCAACCTCACTTTGGTTACTATGGTCACTCATTTTATTGTTGATGTTACAACCTAATATATTAAAGATATTTCAATGAGTCTTAGTCATAAATAAAACATTTCTATGTGCACATGACATAATATAATTTAATATCAACTTTAAAAATAGATAAAATAATTAAAAATACAAGAAAGTGTGAGTAAGATGTTCAAACCTTATACTTTCAGAAATTAATTCAACAGTTGATTTAAATAAACTATTTAGATATTTAAATAAGCTATCAAGTACCTCTAAATAAGAATAATAAAAGGGATATTCATAATTTATTCATATAAAATAAATATGCAATATTTCAAATATTCATAATAATAAAAAAATTCAATTCAGGGCATCAATAAAATATTTCAATATGTATAATTAATTAATATTTAACTATATTTAAAGATTATTAATAGGAAAAAAATATACATTTTAATTTCAATGATATAATCCATATTAATTAAAATATTTTAATGTAAACTATGTATTTTGAGTGATGTCTCTTCCACTTGAGTTTGAAGAGCTCAGTTTTCCACTTCTATGTGGAATTATTCTTCTACCTCTAGAATTTGATCTTCCAACCAACTGAGATTGTGTCTTGAAGACATGTTCCAATAAAATATTTGTTATTCTTCCCAACCAATGTTCATGTGAAATGAGTAAGCCATTCTGCCCATCATCTGAAAATTGTGAGATATCCTTTTACTCCTGTAAGGCTAGACCTATAGAATCGAACTTTGCTGATAAACTCCTAAAAATATTCTCAACCACTCTTCTTTCTTCAAGAGTCTCAACCTGAGATAAAATTCCTACAATCGGCCATTCTCTTGACTTTTAAACTTTATAATGATAGTGTACAAGACTAGTAAGTTTATTCAGGGATTTATCAAATGTGTGTTGTAATGTGAAAATCGGTTTTTACCATATGTTATTTGAGCTTTAATTGAGACTATCAAACATGCTCCTCAAGAATTCGTGTCTTTTTGTTATGAAACATATGATTATTTTCATTATCTTTTCAAATATAAACATGGTTCACTTCAATAACAAAACCCATAAATAAAGTTATGCTCTTGGGTTAAAATTAGCGTAAGCAATTTACATTAAAAAGAACCATCAAAATGATATGCTTAGTTTCATTTAAAAAATTAATCTATAAAGAACTAACAGATATAAAATTAATTAATTGTATTTCATGTACTAATCCGTTCATATTAAAAGAAAATACATATTACCGAATTTTCTCTTTATTTATATAATTGATACACTTAGATTTTAAGTATAATTTTTTTACTTTAATTTTATGTTATTTAAAATGAGGCAAATTTAGTGATAAGGGTATAGCTCAATAAATAATTGTTATAATATGAGGTATTTCGTGAACTAAAAAATTTCAAAGTTCAAACCCCTCCCAGAGGAGGATTGATCATAGGCCCCAAAGATAGGGGTAGTAGCCCCAACTCAAAAAGACGAAAATTATATAAAAGCTTGTGCATGGACATGTGAAACCAAAACCAATTTCAATTTTCTCCCACGAGTCTATCTCATGCAAATAAAAGGTACACGAATTGAAAAGATACCATTATTATTGATATAAACAATACACCTCTTAATAGTGATATTTACTCAATGTACCTGCTAAAGATACACATGCTCAAATCATTGATAGAGGAGCATACCTATGGAGTGAATTGAAGCGTCCTTCGAACATCACCCAACTATATTGTGGATTTACCCTACTATAGATTGGAAAGTTTATAGATTTGATAGTTTGGAGTTCGAGATGTTGAAGGAAACTCAAGAAAATTATATTCAGTACTTGTGAGATCAGGTCATAGATAGTTTCAAGGTGTGAAAACTATCGTTGCTAAGTAAAGATTCATCTCGGGGATTTAATTTCACTGAAAGGGGAAGGTGTTACAACAATGTTGAAGAGCTATCTTGGAGTAAATAGAGCAAGCCTTGGAATTTTTGCATATTATGTTGAGGATGAGAATGGACATTTCAAGTTTGATAAGATTGTAGATCCATTTCAGTGATCTGTAAAGAAAGGTAAGGATTAAGAGAGAGTTGACAATTCCCTACAACCCCGAACAATTTCCTTTTAAGTTAGAAGATAATTAATTCATAATCTTCTCTTTTGATTATTATTATTTTTATCACTTGGTTAACCTCTTGTCTTTGTATTTTTTTCTTTTTCGTAATTGTTTCTACCATCCCCTCCTAAATGAGCTTTTAAAACACATCATTAAGGTTGCTAATGTAACCATTTTGGTAGAAGATGACAACATAATAAAGAACAAAAAAAGCCTATGACAAGAGGGTTCTCCTAGTAAGATGTAGGAGCAAGAGGGGCATATTAGAGAAATTTTGATGTCTAAAATGGGCCTCGTAAGGAATATTATAAAATAATAGTGGAAAGAATAAACTAATATTAGATTACCTCATTTTTTGGTGGGAAAAAAAGAAGAAACTACTTTTTCAACTCCTATTTCTAACTTATGTCCCTACCATTTTACAGAAATTTCAAGTGGGAGCAATGTAAAAAAAATATAATACCAAGCTCGTGTGACACGTATTCGAAGCTTAATGGTGAGAAAAACATCCTAGTGGGTGTTGATTTCACTTAGTTAATGGATATGGAAATTGGCAAAGGCACTCTTAAAGAAAAAGAGACAGTAATTAACATTTATTTATAAAAATAAACGAAAATAGGAGAAAAGGAAGATGGAATGATAAAAAGGCTTATGAGGATCAATTCAAAAATTTTGTTAGTTAGGATTTTTTTTAGTTGAGTCTTTGACATTCTCTTCTATTCTCTCTTTGGCTCATACTGTTGCATCTCCACATCGGGTGAGGGTTGAGGCATTTTGGCGTGTAGAATTTATTCCATAAGATCCCACATTCATTCTTGGAATATGGTGCCAAAAGAAAGATTTGGTTTAGCCCAATATATGGTTGGGTGGTAAGTGGAAGTCCCTCACTTGGTTAGCATTTTCATATGTAATATGAGGTATTTCCTATTGTTATCTATGAGAATATGTATTTATTATGATACTGATATTATTGCTGAGTTGTCATGGTTTATATGTTAGTTATTTTTTGGTTTATATTTTGGTTACATGATGTATATTATTTATGGCTCCTAACATGTCTGATGAATATATGAATATTTGACAAATGCATGGACTAAAAAATGTTATTGAAACTATTATGATAGATAATTAGACGTTAGTGGTGAATGTTAGATAAGTTTTGAAACCATTGTGTTCAGATATGCATTCATGACCTATAGATACATGTCTCTGATATGTTTGACTAAATATATTTCATGGTTATGCTTGGTTAGCTTAAGTCCTTGATTAATTTTTTGTTAGAAGCTTTCTCTTTGTGTCATTTATTGTTTTGGAAATATTTATCAAATTCTATGCAATGATCTAGAGCCTAGCCTTTAAAATGTGGCACAAATTTCTCTAATGAATAACAAGAGAAGGACTTTCTCAATTAACAAAGGGAGAAGTAGTGGTAGGAGGATTTTATTCCATAAAAACGGAGTAACCAGGACTACCATATGAACACCTACTTCAGAAGCCAAATGGACATGGTTGGTCCACTTCATCTTAGACATGATATGAGAAAGAAATCTCTAATACATACCATAGATGAACATATTAGGGTCATACTTCTAAAACCATATAGTATGATGTTGAATGTCTCCTTCACTCTAAGGGAATGATGAGGTCTTTGCAATATTAGGATCATTGACTAGAAAGGTGAATGGCATAAGAAAATTAAGGGGGAAGTTATAATATATTCTCACTTGAGAAGTCATAAGGACATGGCTAGGTCTAAAGGATATTGACAATAGGTGAATGACAGAGGGAAATTAAAGGATTGGATGGATCTTCTCCCAAAAAGTGTAAAGGACTTGGTTGCTAAAAGAACTTGGCTAGGCTTATCAGAGGAAATAGATGTCATTCACCTTTGAAGCCTGAAGGACTATTCCTTCATAAGGAATTGACTAGATAATGAAGTCCTTTGACTAGAAAGGTGAATGGACTAAAGTAAAATTAGCTCCTTAGAAGCCAGAGGTACTTGGAAGCCAAATGGACTTTAAACAACTTTAACCATAGGAGATTGATACATTGCTTAAGAATCCATAAAGTACTTTGGCAAAATCCCTAGATACTCACATGCATATGAGGAGTTACATTTTCCAATTGAGGATGGAGTTATTTATAGACATGCATCAACATCACAATCTCATAAATTTCCTTGAGGTATTCCTGCATGGAAACAAGCCTCCTATGTTGGTGTACTAAAATTGTGGAAATTAAAAGAAAATAAATTTTATTTTTTGGTTACATGTAGGCTCAAAAGGGACAAGTCAATCTCACCATGAAAGGGTATGTCCCTCAGGGTAAATACACCCATTCAACTTGTATATATATAGATTATATGAGACTTAATTTATCACTCACTCATGATCATATATCTTATAAATAGAAAGTGCTAACAATTAGTAGGAAATTAGTTCACAATCAACAACTAACATTAACATTAAATTAAGGGGAAAAAATTCAATGCCAACAAAGAAGATGCATGAAAATGATTTAGTTCATAAACATGTAACCAACCTTTAAACCACATGTATACATAATTAAAATACTAAATAGCCAATATAACAAGAAATGAATGCACACTAATCAACACAAGAATGGAAGGCTTCTCATTAATAAGCTCCTCAAAACCCAATAGTGGGATGAGAGCATTTCATATCATCTTCATAACATAACACTAGCCTCACAATCCATCTACCTATAAGCTAGAAAGAGTGAGTGTTTTTAGCTCATCAAGCACAAGATAACAATCCTATAACTATCCTACCTTAAGTGATAAAAGTATAGTTGCTTCAACCATGAGGGTCTATATATAATAAAAGTAATGACCCTTCAACTTCCATGTGACTCTTGAGGTCCCTCATGACTCTTCTACTCCCAAGCTACTCTCAGACTTCCAAGCGAGTTTTCAACTTTTAGCATCCTTATTTTGGTATCCTTCTTTTGTACTTTTCCATGGTTTACAAAATAATACTTTTACAATATGATAATTTGAAAGTCAACCAAACATGACAAGGCCTCTTATAGGAAGGCTTAAGACTTAAACAATCTGGATAGTGTCCTCATCATGACCTAAGGCCATATTGGGGTTGAGTTGAGCATTCAATAATTGTCACTACTTTAGGTTTAGGCATCCACCATGAAATTTTTCATTGTGGAAAAATAGTACGCTAGGCCACAAGCAAGCACAAAGGCTAGGAACATGGCTATTTTGGCTAGGTGTTGGAAATGGAAGGATGAATTGTTGTTGAGAAATAGAGCAATAGATAGAGGTAGGAGTCAGCACACTTGAATATTATTAGTGCACAACAGGCTAACAGGGTGAGTACAAAGGTGATGGGCCCACTTGCACTAGGGAGATGTAGCAAGTGGATAGATTGGATATTCTAAATGAGCAGTGTGCAAGTAAGGCTTAGAGGACAAGGTGGAGCATTGTCTTTGTGTGCATTCTTTAATACATTCAAAGCTATTATTATTTTCAATGGCCTCTTAAAATGTTTACAAGGGGCAGAGTAGAGGAGCGTAAAATAACACAAAAATTTTAACCCACATAAAACAGAGTAAAAACAGCGTAAAGCTTGGAGCAACACAATAAAATTTTGCCTTATAATTCTAATGAATGAAAATACATTCATATGAGATTGTGGCTCATTCTCCATGTTAAAAACAAGATTTAAGATGATTTACATTTCACTAGTTGCAGAGACTGTAAAAGTTTGTAAGAACTTGTTTTCAAGAACCCACCAATATTTGCTCCACATTTTCTCCTCTCTACCTCTGAGACTTACATGCTTGACTCTCTAATAGCCTATGAAAATGAATTTTACATTCATATTTATCAAAACATACAACTTTTACTCATTAATACAAGACATAGAAAATATTTAAGACACACTATGGGCGATTACTAATTTTATGAACTTCATGAGGTAGTTGATTCCAAGTAAGCGTTGCAAGTAAATTTTTCCCATACATATTTACTAACCCTTCATTAAGTGCTTTAACTATCTCATGCATTGAGGAATGGTAAATTTGTACTTCTACTCAGAACTTCAATCCTTAAGCCTACAAACAAATCGCAACATGTAGTTAAGGTGCAAAGGTTCCTTTATGCTCTTATAATGTTTTAAAGCTTGAATGATCCCACCAACACATCTTTGATACCTATACCATTTGATCAACTCATTAGAGACAATGACTCCATTTACTCCTTCAACCCATAATAATTATCTATCATTTCCCCAATCACAGTAAACAAGGATATACTTAGATAACTATCCCTCTTTCTTTGTCTTTATCATTAGATAGCCAGGTGCTTCTCTTTCTCTACCATTTTGGGAATCACATCAACGGCCATACTAGTGCTAAATATTATATCCACATCAATCTCATTACACAGGGTATGTCCATGGTAAAAAATTAGAAGGAATGCAATTTCCTAGAGTTGCAATCTAGAAAATAGTTCTTCTTAAGTTCATGGTGCACCTTGCTTATCTTAAAAAAAATTATTTTGTGGCGACATTATTGTGACTTCTCCCTTGTATCAATTTGACATCTAGCCTTAGCCTTTTATAGCATAGTTCTAGACACTCCCCATTACACTCCCTATATGCACAATTAATCTTTAAAGCATTATGAGGGCCTTTCTTCAACCAATTTACCATGTGAACACATGTATCAACTTCACATTGATATAGTATGTGATTTCTTATTATTGAAAATGTTAAGGAAAAGGATGCTGCAAGATGGATGGGGTTATATCCATGATCATGATGATCTAGCATTTTAAGGATGCATGACTAAAACAACACTTCACAAATCCAAAATTTGTTAAAATAAGGCCATGACCATTAACACAAGGTACCTTTATTCTATTGAAATACTTATTATAAAAGGATAAATAGTGAAAGCATATGAAACCTAAAATACATTATTAGAGAAACAACCACCTAAACCATTATGCATTAATATTGTTAGTACCCAAGACCAAACATAGGTAATAAATGTAATATAAGATAAGAATATAGTCTATAATTTTTCAATGTTATTGTAGCAACAACAACACTTGCTTTCAATAATCTAAAATATAAAAAGCTTTCATACCATAAACCATTTAGTGGTAATAAATTGAAATTCTTCAAAAGATATGATAATGAATTTGGAAAGATCAATGATGAGTTTATCCTTCAAATGAATTTTCTATGACAATGGACCACAAAATTTTACAATTCATGTAAGAAGTATTGCAGTTATTTAATTTCTTGGCGATCATTTTAGAAATGTTATATATATATATATATATATAGGGATATATATCCAAAAAAATAAATATACTTCCTCAAATGTTCAAATATTAGTACAACATTATTTTACATGGTTAAAACCTTTATAGCTCTATTAAAGCCTTTCCAAAACTTGATTATACAAGGATATACTTGAGTATATTTTTTCTACATTCTAATTGCTCTCATGGGGTACTCTAATGAGGTGTTTGCACATTCCAAACCTTATGTGTTTCAACACTTCAATATGATCCATTCTTAGTTCTTTATACTCATTTACATATAACAGGTTTCAAAAGAGATACACAATCCCAAGTGTTATTCATCACAATGGAATGGCACTCTTAGTTCATGGCTATGTCCTAATATTGATGGTGAAAAAATTATGCAAGTGTTTCTATAGCGTGAACCTTTGGTACTTGAGCTCAATATAATTGTGAATGTCTCACACACTAGTATATCGAATCACCAACGACTTGAGCAAAAAATATGACGCTCAGTAGAATTGTGAAAGTGTCTAACACACTAGTATCTAGAATCACCAACGACTTCTTGTTTTGTATGAACCCATGTAGGATACATGGAAGTTGCAATGGTAACGCAATTTCATGTTCATAAGACCCAACCAATGGAAGATCACTAGCAAAAGGTAAATTTTCATCCTCACGCACTATAATCCTATAAAAAATAAACCATAATAGGATCAATAATAGAATAAGAAGATGGTAGATATCTAAAAAATGGATCATAGGATGAACTGTTGGGTATACGACCAAATAGTCCCACATTGACTAGAGGTGGGGAGGATCATGGGTATATAAGGATGGACAAATATCTCCATTGGTATGAGGCCTTTTGGGGTAAAGCCCAAGAACAAATCCATGAGGGCTTAGGCCCAAAGTGGACAATATCATACCATTGTGGAGATATGTGGTGTCCAGAGTCCTAACAAGTGGTATCAAAGCCATGCCCCGAAGTTAGCCAAAGTGGATGAATCCTCGGAATGTTGAACAAAGGTGGTGAGCCCCGGTAATATCACGATGGGATCCGTGGATGAGCTCGGTTAGACAGGCGGTGTGCTCCAGATTCTTCATGGATGTGTCCTGGCCCCAAAACGGTGAAGAGGAGTTGACCTGGGAAGAGCAAGCTCTTGACGCAGGTGGTGCTTCCATGTAAGGCGTGTGCTTCCAACGCATTGGAGCGGAGAATCCTGGTTGGTAGAGAGTGGACAGGATGGATAATCGTTTGAGGGGAGGCTCGATGGTCCTTTGTTCGAGGGGAGGATTGTTGGGTATACGACCAAATAGTCCCACATTGACTAGAGGTGGGGAGGATCATGGGTATATAAGGATGGACAAATATCTCCATTGGTATGAGGCCTTTTGGGGTAAAGCCCAAGAACAAATCCATGAGGGCTTAGGCCCAAAGTGGACAATATCATACCATTGTGGAGATATGTGGTGTCCAGAGTCCTAACATGAACATCCTGTAGAATACGCGTGCAGGTTTGGATATTTTCATCGAATTACAACCCTCACTACTCTTCTTCCACCACTGTAATATGGTACTCTTTTTAAAAGATGACTATTGTAAATTTCCGATTATAATAAAGTGGAAACTAATGAGTTGAATGTTGATTGTAAATAAATACCTAAAAAGGAAAGAACCAAGTTAGACAAT
This sequence comes from Pinus tabuliformis, assembly GCA_031772625.1. Lineage (NCBI taxonomy): Eukaryota > Viridiplantae > Streptophyta > Pinopsida > Pinales > Pinaceae > Pinus > Pinus tabuliformis. The sequence goes on from CM062817.1 coordinate 1,763,735,306, forward strand.
GGACTTGTTACTGAGAATTCTATATCTGAAATACTCTGCAATATGTAATTGACCTAAGAATGGGCTGAATTACCGTCATAAATTCACGGGCTTTATGGTGAAAAGATTGCTAATAAAGGTACGAAACACAATATATAAGTCACTGTAAGAGACTATTGTTGTAAATTCCGCAAAAGTGAGTTATGGACGATCCTAACAAATCGAGTTTTTCACAATTAAAAAAGCCCTTCAACACCATCTACAAATCTCAAAAATAAAATGGCAATAAAACTAATATATTCAACTTAAGGAACTAGCTATGGAAGACGAGGCGCTGAACTTCGACTGGAGGAACCAACAAAGGTTGATTGTCTCAATCGCAAAATCATCGACGATGACGATAATAATCGTGCCCTCGTTCTTCATCTTGCGCAAGGAACGACCCATTCCTATTCCTGTTTCTTGTATTTGAAGAAACTGCAAATTGCAACTTTAGGGAAGGCGAATCTCTGTCATTCTCATCAAACCTATAACCTTGTAAAGATTCCATAGCAGTTGCCGCACACTTAGGGTTATCGAATTCCACAAAGCACAAAACAACTACAGCACAAACAGTGTGTTGGAAGAATCTTCTGGTAGATAATGAAGATCAGCCACAGCGCCCCTCCTCCCAATTAAAGGGTCGAGCCTATGGCTATCAGACCAGATATCCAAACCCTCATCTACAGTTAATGGATTTGAAGAAGGAAGCGGCCCACTCTTTGAAACAAAGCGACGATTAAGATAAGCACCAGACGATGAACGAACATCATCATCCAATAAATGAACCCCTACTCTGTCGCCACCTCTCGGTAACCGTGAGGCCTCCCATACGATTAAGATAAGCACCAGACGATGAACGATCACGATCACAGGTATAATCATATTCATAACCATTGCGACACTGCTTGGCTAGTACGGACCTCTGCCAGTCCCTTTCTCTCTCAGCTACTGTTGCTCGGAATCTTGAGTCCTCCATGTTCCTCTCTCTTATTGCCCGAACAGAATCGAAGACTCGTTGCGAATATGTTCAAAATTGAACCCTTCCTAGCCCTTCTTTGGGCTCTTGGCCCTTCCTAGAAGGGTTAAAAAAAAATTACACTTCCAAAAAAATTTAAAAGATCAAAACCACTAGTCAATTACAAAGGTTAGATTAAATTTTTATATTTCAAAAGAAGGGTAATATTTTTAATAACGTGTCAATACTTTTTTAAGTTTACTATAATTTTGAGTTTGTACTAGTGCATAAATTGCTCTGACTAGTGATAGTTTCGTAAAAGAGACCAGTGAAAGTCCAAATGACCTCATACAATTTAATAGTTATGTCATGATTTGGGAACGTTTCCTGAGGCCAACATGATGCAACTTGCAACAATAATACATGCAACAGTCATGGTACTATTACACCTAGCACAGGGTGGCAGAGCACATTGAATAACCATTCAACAACTATGCACGTGCTCTTGCTCCTCTGTGATTATCTTTGACTGCTCTTTCCCTGCATCCACTTTTTCCATTTTCATTTGAATTGCAACCCATCATCCATAGAAGGAAAGTTATGGTTCCACGCTAGACTATAATGTATTTTTCATTATCCTCCTCATATCTTCATTAAAATTTGGTTTTTCATTCTATGGATTCTTTAATGCAACACTCCTTGAAGTATTGGCAGCCTTCATGGTCACACAATGTCTCATGGGCACCACAGAATCCACCCCAAGAAATCAACATTGTGGCTAGATACCCTGAATACCATTGCTTTCCATCCTTCCATTCTAGGAATGGGTGGTGGAGTTGTTTTCTACATTGTTAATGGTGCCATTTTTATTGTCATAATTATATGAATCTACCAACTATGAAAATAATATCTATCTTATATCGAGGGTATTGGACTCCACAACTATAACGCTTTCATTCAAACTCTTGGTTATTTTTCTTCGTTGCTTAAATCCATACAAATTTCTTGTCACAGTATGATTTTTCATGAAGTGTTTGTTCTCTATCATAAAGCTACAGGTTTCCTTGAATGTTACAAAACATAATTCAACAAATCAATGAATAACCTATCAAGAAATCTATAGTCAAATCCTATGGAATCTTTCTAAAGTTGAATTTTGTCTATCTCAATCTTGCTAAGGGATTTTTAATTTATGTATTTACTTATTCTATTGTTTTTATTTATTTAATAGGCGTAAATCTTGAAAAATTCTCCTATTGGTTGTCCTAAGAAGGATAAAATGCAATTATCAATTGTTGAATCATTTGGCCTTACACAACATTCTAATCAACCATGTAATATTCAAAATGAAGTTGATGCTCATCTACATGAATATGATGAATCAAATAGTGTAGAGCTTGTTGAAATAGAAAACCCATCAGAGAAACACAAAATAATATTAAAATCCAAATGGAATACAAGGTTTCCATGGGCTTATGTTTTAAAACATTTAATGGTAATGAAAGAATAAAATGTTCTTGACGTGTTAAATTTAAAAGTGAGACTCCATTTTCAAAAGAGTGAACTACCACTCTTCATGTTAGTGGTATAAGTGGCCATGCAAAATCAAAAGCTTAATTTTTTTTTTCAACTTTTGGAGGGAACAAGCGATTGAAGCAATATTCCAATCACTAAACATGTAGAACTAATGGTAAATGTTGGAAAGGAGAAAATTATATCAATGATTGAAAACATGTATTTTGTTGCTATACATGATTTATCTTTAAAATGTATAATTCAATATGCAACTTTGAATAGGTATAAATGAACTGCACCACCAAGAAAAGATTTTCTTCAAGTTTCTAAAGAGGTGTATTGGAAAAAACTAAAAGAGAAGATTTTACATAGGTCATTTTACTCAATTTTAGTTGATGAAAGCACTGATCAAATTATGAAACTCCAATTGATTGATTATATTACATTTTTGACGAATGGAGGAAGAGTTCAATCTTTAACAGAGTTTATATGTTTACTTCAAATAAAGGATGGAATAGCTCAATGTAAGTATGATCTAGTGAGCCCCGGATGCGGGTGTCGAGTCGAGAAGTACAGGCACGCCACATGCAGCGCATGGGCTGCCTCGTGTAATGGAGGCCGTCGTATGGCAATTAAGCCACCCAAGTTGATAATGCATTCAATGAAGAAGAGGCGAGGTAGATGGAGGAGCAGGGCGACATTAATGTGCACCTGCAACGAGAATTTGGGGGAAAATATCACAGGTTTGATGGCTCGTTCAAGGCATATTGGCCTGAGGAAAGTTGGCGGTCGTGGAAGCATAGCAAGCTCCGGCCAAGCACCGTTTCATTCCCCTGCAGCCTGGAGAATTGTCTTGGTGGCCATTCTGGTTGCTGGGTTGGGAGGAGATAGCAATTTGATGCTTTGCAGCATCAAGTCTGGAAAAGAAAATGTTGGCTCTCAAGCGAAGGTAGCCAAGGGGAAAGCTGGACATCTGAGAGTGAATTGGAAGGAAACTGCTGCTGCTACCAATTCCAGGTTCACCATCGAGTATACAGAGGTAGCTTTAGACTTACAATGGCTAAACTTCGCGAACGACAGCCATGCAGAAGAGGCCCATCTAGAGGGTCCTCCTCAAGATCACCTGCAGCAGATGAGCACCACCACTGCTGCTGCTGCTACTGTCACAGGAGAGCTAGAGCAACCCCGCTTCCCATTCGACAATATGTGGAGGTTGGGGGTTCCTGTGAAAGGAAAACGGAGCTCCCGGCTTTTGGTTCCGTGGTTTTCACCTTGCCAAGCACCGAGGATAATGCAGGCGTTAATGCCCACATCTCCATCATGTTTACAAAAATTCCAGATGAAGAACATCTTCAGGACCCGCAGGAAAAACAACTGGAAGACTCGGGCAGAGAGATCAGTCTTGGAAAAGAACACTCGTCTGTGGAAAAGAACGCTGCTGAGGTGCTTCCAGCGTCTGTTGTTGGAAGCAAGGGGGAATCAAGTCTGCAAGACCGCTTCCCTCCGATGGGGCCACCTCCTCCAAGTGTGGAAGAAGATACATGGCAGAAAATGTGGGAAGGGCGCGCGGAAGGTGACGGGTGGGCTTATGTCGTGGAAGATCCGAGCCTGGCTGAGGCGGCAGATGCATACTTCGCGTCCATCCAGCCATCTTCAGTTTGTCCCCAAGATTGAAGCTGTGGCGGGTAACGCCTTGATTTTGTCTTTTGGTCCTCTGGCTTTTGCTTCCTCTGTCTCAGTCTTTTGGCATTCGCTTCTTACTTCTTGGTCCTGGTTAATTCTGAGTCTTTGGTCATGTCTATGGTCTTGCCTCATCACTAGGAAGTCGAATTGGATAGCTGACATCAGTAACACAGTCACGCTTACATTTGTCAGATATAAAGGTCAGACTATCTCTGCTGCTAGCCCCTGCGTGGGCAATCATGTGTCTAGTTTATTGTCTTGAGAGTTTGGTTCGTTGCTGCCCCTGTATGGGTTTTTTGTTTTCATGGATAATTCAGTTTGGTTTTGGAGAAGCTTCCCCTGCGAGGGAGCTATAAGGTTTACAGTCAGGAGTCCCAGGGCTACTCTTCAGGCTCTGGAAGGCATGTCATGCAGTTTGTAATCTTTTTGTACATATAATATATTACTTAGATAGTTTTTACAGAGAAAAAAAAGTATGATCTAGTGAGAACTCCTTTAGCATAAATGGATTTATATTTGATGAAGTTTGTTGATTTTGGTTCAGATGGTGCTTCTTCCACGAGGGGTATTCATGAGGGTTTATCTCCTAAGCTTCGTATGCTACTCATTTATTAGTTATCCATTGCATAGATCATGGGGAAGCATTACAATCAATGAGGCTTCATCTCATTTTCGAGAGTTGCAATATATTAACAAATTTGAAACAAAGTTTATTCATGACTTGGAAAATCAACTAAAGGACAAGGAAAATTGAGAGAGCTAATGTATACATTTCAAATCACTAAGTTAGTGGTCTTACAAATTCATCAAATTAGGTTGCTCTCTAGAGGAAAGGTCATGGAAAGACTTGTTAAACTCATGCATTATTTATCACGATTAGGAATCACGGGAGAAACAAATGTATGAGTTGGCAACAATATTTCAAATGCATACTTGCATCCATATACTTGTAGACATGCTCGTTGAATTAAATAATTTGAATCAAAAGTTCGAAGAGGATCATGTTGCTATTACATATATTGACACTACTTTACATGTTTCTATTAGCATTCTTCATAAATGATCTTTGGAAAGCATTTTTGGTGTAGATGCAATGCATATGTCTTCTTTTTTAGTTAAAGCATAAAGAGGAACCCTTGAATTTGCAGATAGTACAAGTATGGTACATTTACATCCATTGAGGTTTGAAATTTTTCCAAAGATGAAAATATCGGGGCTACTATATGATTGTCTTTTTTTGGGAAAATGTTTTATTGTAAAGGTGATTAAATCTTTAGATAGGAGATTCATAGATTTACATGTATTTAATGTGGATAAGTTTTGCACTTTTCAACATTATTATGAAGAAGTGAATGATATAGACTGTCCAACAAAAATATAGTTGAAATGTTTATATGAAAAATCTATTGTGGATAATTGTGGATACTGTTAGATGTTGGGGTGAAATGAATTAATTTATTTGTGCTATTTGTAAATCATACTTGAAAAGCATATGTATGGCATGACACCTATGTGGAGATGAACATGGATGGTTTTAACACTTTCCATATTGATGCAATTATGGCAAGCTATTCTTGTTATCCCAACAACCACATCCGTGTGTGAAAGACATGTCAGTGTGTGAAAGAGGCTTCTGAAAATTAAACAGGATAAAAAATGATGATAGATGAAGACTTTCATTGCAGACACTAAATATGTTAATGTTTCTATCTCTAAGTGCACATCATGCTCTAAATGAGGTAGATTGGAATGCTACTTATGATGTAAGGAAATAAATGAAAACTAGAAATCCATTTCCATTGGGAAAATATATTTATATTTTCAATTATGTAAGTCCAAATACTTTTCAAAATCATCTAATGAAACATATGTTTACCTTTTTTTAATACAATTTGAGATTTTTTTGTTTGTTTATTTACTAGTAATATTGAGATTTTATAGTGTTTTCATTGAAGCTACTCTTTAAATTTTTAATAGTTTAAAGATTTAGAATGACACTATTTTATTATGGAATTTTTTTTAAGGGTTTATTTAATATATACTTTTTAGTAGAAGTGAATTTTTTTTATAACCTTTCATCTTTGAAGGGTTAGATGAATATATACCCTTCCAAATTAAATTAAGGGTAGACCTTCAAATTTGATCACTGGTTGCGATGTAATAGAATACAACAGAAACGCAAAAGTAGCTTGAAAGAAATCCCTATGCTGCGAAAAGTCAACACTAACAACTATAGAATTTACGTTGTAGATCGTTAATATCAGAGCCATCGAGCACGAATATATCTATATATGGTCGGCCTATTTTAATTGTTATATTTTCTTTTTGGGGCACGGTCACCAGTGAAACAGGATAGTTATATTTTAATTGTTATATTTTCTGATTTAAACCTTCAAATTTCAAATTATATTGAACTTTGAAATTCACACTTCATTGTTGTTATTATTGAAACCCCATCTCCATCCATTCATTGTGCATGTCTGGTGAGTGTTAGGAGCATACCCATCTGAAGCATTTCTAGTTAGTGTTAGGAGCATACCCATCTGAAGCAGTGTAATGTGTATTTAGAATTTTTGAAATTTACAAATTATGATTATATTTTATAATTTGAATGGGTTAATGATTTAAAGCATGTATTTTTTCTTTAAAAAATTTCTAAAATAGAAATTAAAAAAATCTTATTATATTTTAAATATAACTTTAAAATTAAATTATTATTATAACTCTATATTCATTTATCAAACTATAAAATTTCTAATTTTTAAATATTTACAACATCTAAATAATGAGCATAAATATTTTTATATGATTCTGGTGAGAGATTTTGTTTACCCATATCCCATTAAATTAACACTTTAATTTCTATCTCTTACATTAAAAGTTATCAAAAAAATACATTTCTTTTATATGTAGACCAAATTTCTAAATTTTTTTTTTTTCCCTCTTTATAGTTTTTAAAAAGATTCACATAACCATATATTATAAAATAGTGAACAAATATTATATATATTAAATTTTATAGAGTTATTTACTTTTATATATAGATTTATTTTAAACTAAAAATTTTAAAATTTTAATTTAATTATTATGGTTATTTATTTATATATGGACTTATTTTAAAATAAAAAATAAAAAATTTAATTTAATTATTAATAATTATTATTTGGATGGTAAAATTTCATTTTCCCAAGATTTACTTACAAAAATAGTGACACCTTTTTTGTTTTTTTAATTAAATTGATTAATTAAAAAATTATGGTTTTTGGGCATGTGGAATTTATAATCTATGATATTGGCCCCTTGTATTGTAACAAACCATATTAACAAATTAACAATCTCCATGAAAAAATAGGGTGATCTCCATACTTAAAAAGTTACATTTTTTTTTAATTCACATATGTTTAATTTATATATTAATTTTTTCATAATTAATAATAATAATAGAGTTCATAGGATGGAGAAAATGATGGAGCTCATCACGTGTCTTAGGGTTTTGGTTGCAAGTGAAGATCATGGATTTTTGTCAAGCCAACAAATGGAGAAGACAAACAAAGCAGTTAACTATCGCAATGGAATAGAGAAGTCAAGCTCAATTTGTTTTATGGTAAAGGACACTAGGGAGCTCTCAAGCCCTTGCTCCCATGCTCCCTATTTGAATTTTTTTTGTTCATATGTCCTATACTGAGGGACAGAGGAGTAGATCACAGATAGATATTTGGGCCATCACCATTTATCTTAGACAAAATGGCATAAAGATTTTTTATGTGGGGTAGGGGACAACTATACAATGTTGTTGGTTGGTCATGTACTCCTCTTGTTCTGCTAAAGAAGTCTGCTACAAGCCCTTATCATTGTAATTACCCTGACAAAAATGTTGGTTATGCGAGGGGAGGTACCCAACCTCATGCATGAATCTAATAGACCTATGCGAGAGGGAAAAAAAGGAGACCTTGAACAAACATGATTCCAAATCTTTACCAAATCAACCACAACACAACCTAAGACCTTATATTGTTGAAAAATGAAACAAACACCTTCCATGGAGGTCAACCTTCCTTAGGTAAACCACAATTTTTTTGCTCTTCAATTAAAGGTTGTAATATGTAGGATCAATGGGTTTTAGCCTAGATATAATGTTTTACATTAGTGGGTCTCTTCTTCGAGGACTCCCAACTTTGATATCTATTTATGCTCCAATTTTTTTTTCACTGTCCAATTTTATAATCAAGATTATCTGGAAAAACTCTTGCATGAGGGGACCTAGTTTTGGGGAAGAGATGGGCTTTTGATTACCCCTTGGTTTCCATATTTTGATGCCAAAAATAATGGTCGTATTAACAATTCTGGTATGGGTGAGGTTACAAAATCTCCCCATCCCTTTCTGGCATCATAAGTTTCAAGAGGAAATTGGAAACACTCTTGGAAAATTTGGAAAGATGGACCATGAAAGAACTGCGAAAGGTTTATTTACCTTCACTAGAATTTGTGTTGAAATAGACGTGAGCAAAGATTTATCTCGACACATTAAGATAAAACACAAAACCATCCAATGGTACAAGAATTACATTAATAAACACAACATTCGGTGGCATATATGCTATGACATAGGTCATGTGCAAAACACATACCCATAGGAAAAAAAATCCCCAAAGTGTTGAAATGTGGCAACAAGAATATTCTAATTTAATTTGTCCTTGAATTAAATTGTGAATTAAAATCAAATTTATTCTTAACAGCTACTTGGAAATAAATAATTAATTTATTTTGACTTAATTAGTTGGAGAAATTCATGTTAGAAGTCTTTCTGATGTCATGTAAGAGTTATCCCTTAAAGTAAGGAGATAAGCCTTAAATTAAGGAGATAAGATTGAGTTATATTTGAGTTGTAATTAGTTAACTCAGTTTACCGAGTTAAGTCCAATTAAATTAGTTCCAAACTGTTTGAGGAACTAATGGTGAGTTAACAGTCAGTTCATGCATGCATGGACTCAACTAGTGTACTCGAGTTAACTGAAGATTCCCTCATCAGAAACTCATGCAGGTCTATTATGAGAAAGACCTTGTTGAGATTAAAGTCAAGGATAGTGTACTATCAGTTGCATGTGTTTTCTTATAAAGAAATCTCATGCATGCAGAAGGAATCATTCCTTGAGGATTGCGTAGTTCTCATAGTGTGTGAGATTAGAGTGTTCCAATTTGTTGAAGGTGAATCATGAGAGAGGAACAAGGCAAGGAAATAGGAGCTCGGAGGGTAGATAGGAAGACTTTTGAGAAGCTAAGATTTTCTATGAGCATCTGTGAGGATTGTACTGAGAGCTAGCTAGCTGTGAGAGTTAAGGCTTTATATAATTCCTATGTATTTCCACCTTATATGATAATATAGATAATGGGCTTTTTATTTGAGGCTTTCCCCAAAGTATTTTGATGTGTATTGTGCATTGATTCTTCTTCTTCTGGCTATATTGTTCAGCTCAATCTTTAAGCTTCCGCAAATTGATAGTAGAAGTAAGTTATAGTATTCTACTTTGATTTATATTGCATTATCGAGTTAACCTACAGTCATATTTTCTACATGGTCTCGAAGCTAGACTTGTAGAAAATTTCTACATGGTATGAGAGGTGTGAACAATATACTGAGAAGAGAATTAAAAGTTTGAAGTTTGGGGTTGCAGGTGCATATCGAATTCTTATCATACTTCAAGGTTGGCCAATGGTGTTCTATGGCTTGAGACTCGAGTATGCCTTGGATGTATCTCGAATTACATAGCATGGAAATATAGAATGGAGGTTGTATTAGAAGATAATGACTTAAAGGAATTAATTGATCAAGAAATCACAAAGCCAACTTCAGCTAATGCACAAGATTTTTCTCAGTGGAAGAACTGTGTGGTGAAGGTGAGATGGATCATAGTTGGGGGAGTTCGAGACCATATTGTCTCCAGTCTCCATGGGAAGGATACTCCATTTTCAATGTGGAAGACATTGGAGGACCTCTACCAGAAAAATAGCGACTAGAGGAAGTTGGCGCTCAAGGATAAGCTTCGAAGAATCAAGATGGAGAAGGGCGATACTATTTCCACATATCTAGACAAGGTCACCACCTATAGAGATGATCTTGGGAGTGTGGGAATAACTACTGCCGATGATGATATGGTGAGCCTCACTCTCCTTGGCCTTCCAAAGAGTTGGAATAGCTACCAAGACTCTATGAATGGAAGAGAGAAACTGTTAGATTGGGAACTACTGTGGTCAGATCTTATGTAGGAGGAGATTAGGAGGAGCACACGAGATGGTTCTTCATCTAAGGATGATGATGAAGAAAATCTGGCCTTAGCAAGTAAGGCAAGGAAAAGGAAGGGGAAGGCTTCCCATTCCAAATCAAATTCTTCTCATGGAGGGAAGAAGGGTGACAAGTCTAAAGTGAGATGCTTCAATTGTCATGAGATGGGACATTATGCGACGAATTGCCCATCAAAGAAGTCCAAGAAGAGATTCTTGGAAGGATCGAAATGTGGGGCATTAGCCTCTCAGATCGAAATGGAGTTTACCCTCATCACATGCATGGTGTCATTGATGATGGGTTGTGTCTGGTATCTTAACAGTGGAGCCTTATTCCACATGACTGGTGATAAAAGTTTATTCAATGCCTTGGAGGGGAAAGACCTCAAAATGTGCATAAAAATGGGTGACAACGGAGGGTATAGTGTTTCAGGAGTGGGCACAGTTGCCTCTCAGAGGGAGCTTGGAGCTCCTATCACCTTGACAAATGTGAAGTATATGCCTAGACTAAAGAATAACTTGGTATTCGTCGCGATGTTGGAGGACAAAGGCTATGATGTTGTCTTTAATAAAGGAAAAGGTGTTCCTAATACACATAGCCATAGGTCAGACCAAGAGGATAGGGATTCAGGTGAAGAGTATCTATAAATTAGAGGTAGATGATTGTGCAACATTGAGTATGAAAGAAGAATTGGTGCAAAGCCAAGACATTGGCGATTTGTGCACAGGCAGTTGGGCCATTTGCATCATGGGGCTTTGAAGATAATGTAGCAGATATCTACAGGACTTCCCAAAGGTAAACTTGAGCAAGTTAACACATGCAAATTTTGTACCTTGGGAAAGTACACCAAGTCTTCCTTTCATGATCAAGATGGTCGAGCAAAGGATATCTTAGAGTGAGTTCATACTAATGCGTGTGGACCATTCTCGATAGCGTCGGTAGTGAAGCAAAGGTATTATGCGATTTTCATTGATGATTATTCTCATAAATTCTGGATTTATTTCATGTGGAAGAAGGACCAAACCTTCACAAAGTTTTGTGAGTTCAAAGCTTTGGTCGAGAAAGAGTCAGGGAAGAAGATCAAGGCCTTGAGAAGTGACAATGGTGGAGAAAATTTCTCTCAAGAGTTTAAGGACTTCTGTTCAGTGGAAGGAATTAAAGGAGAGTTGACAACACCTCATGACCCACAGCAGAATGGGGTGGCCGAGAGGAAGAAGAAAACTATTGTAGGGGCATCACGAGCAATGCTGCATGACCAAGGCCTACCACTTCACTTGTGGGCTGAGGCATGCAACACAATAGTCTATTTGCAGAATAGAAGCCTGCATCGCATACATGGGATGAAGACACCAGAGGAAGCTTTCTCGGATAAGAGACTAGATGTGGGTCACTTCAGGATCTTTGGCTCATCGGTATATTGCCATGGGACAAAGGATGCATGAAAGAAGCTTGATCCGATAAAAGAGTTGGTGATACTTGTGGGGTACACTGATACATCTCACATCTATCAGGTGTACTTGCCTACCAGTCGAAGGAGAGTGGTTCACAGAGATCTTAAGTTTGATAAGCATAAGGCCATGCAAGTTTCCCTTGAATGGGAGCTCCAACTACAGGCTATGGAGGAACTGTTGGCTTTTAAGGAGGAGGAGCCTTAGACTAATGCAGAGAAGCCACATGCAGAGGTTCCAAGAGTGGAGACATCCATTCAAGTAGAGTCTTCCAAAGATGGACAAAAGCGCATAATAGAAGCTAACAGATTGTTGAAGGATGTGAGAGAGAATGTGGGAACACCATCTTCTCAGCGCAGACAGAGGATGTCACCTAAGAGGTACACTAGAAGCAGTGCAGTAGTCAATTTGGGTTGATGTTATGGTGGAGGTGTATGACTCCATAGCTCGTAACAGTGTTTGGGACGTGGTTTTGATACCAGAGAACAAGTCAGTTGTGAGTTCCCATTGGCTTTACAAGGTAAAGCAAGTTGTTGATGATGAGAGGATCATGTTGCTGCAGTATAATCCCTTTCTTGTTGAGAGGGAGTGTGGAAATGTGGAACCCAGAAATGTTCCAATTTAATTAGTCCTTGAATTAAATTGTGAATTAAAATCGAATTTAGTCTTAATAGCTACTTGGAAATAATTAATTAAGTTATTTTGACTTAATTAGTTGGAGAAATTCAAGTTAGAAGTCTTTCTGAAGTCATGCAAGAGTTATCCCTTAAATTAATGAGATAAGCCTTAAATTAAGGAGATAATGTTGACTTATATTTTATTTCTAATTAGCTAACTCATTTTACTGTGTTAAGTCCAATTAAATTAGTTCCAAACTATTTTAGGAACTAATGGTGAGTTAAAACTCAGTTGATGCATGAATGCACTCAACTAGTGTACTCCAATTAACTAAAGATTCCCTCATCAGAAACTCATGCATGTCTATTCTGAGAAAGACTCGTTGAGATTAAAGTGAAGGAAAATGTACTATTAGTTGCATGTATTTTCTTATAAAGAAAAATCATGACTACAAAAGGAATCATTCCTTAAGGATTGCGCAGTTCTAATAGTGTGTGAGATGACAGTGTTCCACTTTGTTGAAGGTGCATCATCCCAGAGGAACAACGCAAGGAAATAGGAGCTTGAAGGGTAGAGCAGAAGGCTTGAGAGAAGCTAAGATTGCCTGTGAGCATCTGTGAGGATTGTACTGAGAACTGGCTAGCTATGAGAGCTAAGGCTTTGTATAATTCCTATGTATTTCCACCTTGTATGATAATACAGATAGTGGGGTTTTTAGCTGAGGCTTTCCCCAAAGTATTTTCATGTGTATTGTGCATTGGTTCTTCTTCTTCTGGTTATATTGTTCAGCTCAATCTTTAAGCTTTCGGAAATTGATAATAGAATTAGGTTATATTATTCTTCTTTGATTTATATTTCATTATCGAGTTAACATACATACAGATTTTCTACACAAAGAAGAAAAAGGGTTATGCCCACAAAACAAAAGGATGATAACCCTTAAATCTTTAATTTTTGAAAGACGATGCAGAAGAAACCATGGATAGCCATCCAATATGGGATGAAGTGGATGTATAGGTCGAAAATGAAAATGTATTTATCATAGATTGACATTCAAGCACAAGAGGCCTAGGAAACAAGATCATAGAAAAATGTGGTACATTCAAATAATTGGATGGGGGCCAGAAAAAAGCACATGTTTATGAGAGTTCAAATTTGGACAAAGAGTCCCCACCAAAGGCATCACGAAATACAAATTGCACCATACCATTTAGATAGGAGAAAAAAGTTGAGGCATGGAGGGTCGAGTGGAACTTTTGGTATTGAAACCATGTCGAGATGGTACATTTTTCGAGGGAGATTCTTAGGGTATATTCTAGGGAATATTTTGCAAGCATATTCTTGAAATAGTTTAACTATTGTGGCATCTTGAAATTCCATAAGGGGCCCAAAGGTGAAAGTTATAGAAACTGGTCATGTTTATACTCACATTTCACGAAATTTCACAAGGAATCCACAAGTGTAGTCATAATTGGGATCTAATAAATAACATTTCAAGTCACTCTCAGAAGTCAGTTATTGCCATGTATTTCTTCGATGTATTTGCCATTATTTTGTTGAGATAATATAAAGGCCTTTTAAGTTTAAAGTAGGGCCTAGAGAGATTGCTCACGCATTATGAGTGAAATCCACTAACAAATCGTGGTGCATTGTCTATATTATTTTCATTTTATGTTGCTTCTTCATGGATGTTGCTTGTATGGTATTTCCATTTGCCATAATTCTATTTGCCATAACCACAAGAGGGATCCCATATCATTTTGGTATTAGAGTAGTCTTTTATAATGTGAATTGTGAGTGTAGATGCTGACGAGGGCCAAAATCAAAGAAGGTGAATGAAAACTCAAGCCTTTTAACCTCAATATTGGGCATGCAAATCAAAGAATTAAAATGGTGGATAATGACATGCATACATAGAATGAGCAGGATTTCCCCAATCTCTTCTACCAAATGGAAGATTGGGTGGAAAAGTTGTTTATAGATTATGAAAGGAGAATGGAGAAAGAGGGTAAGAAAGAAGGGGGCTCTAGTAGATGATAGTGCATGAATACATTGAAGAGGCGGAGAAAGAAACTCTTGCATCTCCATCTCAATGTTAAATTTCTTGATCTTCCCCTCATTCTCATCATTCAAATAGTCATCAAAGAAATGCTTCTAAAATGTCATTTCTTAAATTCTATGTGAAATTTGATTTTCCCATATTTAATGGAGAAGTTAATGCAAAGAAATTAAACAATTGGATTAGGAAAATTGAAGTGTATATCTATATACAACAAATCAGAGAGGATGAATCAAATATCCAATTGGCATCTATTTGACTATGACACATTTCTCTTGTATGGTGGTAGAGAAAACTTCAGAAAGGTAGTCAAAATAATGTTGAACTCCTTTCTTCATGATCTGAGTTTATTTCTACATTAAGAGGGAAATTTTACCCATTAGGGTATAGGAAAAAAACCACAATGGAATGGAAAAACTCAATACATGGAAATTAATCAAAATGTTCAAATTTTTAGAGAAAAGTTTTGGGAAGAAAGCATTGGCATTGAATATTCCTTTATACTCAACACACACTTTGATGAAATACATTGGTGCTTTACACAATAATATCCATCATTCTTTGTTTTTTTTTATCCCACTGATGTAGATGAAGCCAATGTGAAAGAAATTCATCTTGAAAATAGGGGAAAGCATGGATAAGAAGATCATGCAAACAATCCTTCATCTAAGCCTCATAACAACAATTTGAAGGGAAAATGAAAGGGAAAGAAGATAATGGAAACAGAGAAAGAAGAATGAAAACCCTCATGCACTATTGCAAGAAAAAAGGGCATGATGAGCGACATTGTTGAAAGCTACATTCGAAATTTAAGACTAAGAAGTTTGGTGGAAAAGGGAAGTAGAAGGAGGTTGCTACAACACAAAAAGACTTAGGTTTGGATTCTTGTGGTGGCACATGTGTCACAACTATTGGAGTACAAGGTAAAGGTTCCTTTTATGCTCGTTCAAGTTCTGAAAGTAGAACTCATGATGATGAAACAAAAATAAGTGAATTGTTTCGTATAAGAGTTGTACCTAAGCAAACTCAAATAGATACATTGTTTGATCCAGGTTCTCAATTTAAATCGCTTAGAATTAATTGTTATGAATTTGGGTTTGGAAACAAATATTTTCCAAAATCTATCCTCTTGGTTGGGTGTGCAAAAATGTAAAACTCAATGTCACCAAACAATGTAGGGTTAGGCTTGTTATTGCCTCAAACTTGATAGACGAGGCTGATTTCGATGTTGTCCCACTTGACATTTTTGACAAAGTCTTGGGAATTCCATACTTATATGATAGGAAGGAAATTTCATTTCACGCGTGAGAATAAGTATCATCTCATGAAAAGTGTGGCAGAATGTTGTAACAGACCTTGGTTTATTTTCCAAGTGAATAAAATAAGACTAAGTTTATGGGACATGTATTCCAAGCTAAATGGTGGGAAAACATTATAATTTGAATCACTTTTAGTTTTTTAATGCCTATGGAAATTGGCAAAGGAATTGTCAAAGCAAAAGAGGTAATAATTGGCATTTTATTACGAAAATAAAGGAAAATTAGAGAAAAGGGAGGTGAAGAGACATAATTTTACATACAAGAGGAATTAGAGGAAAAATGAAGTAAAATGAAGAAAAAGGAGACTTCAATAATAAAAATCAATCAAAGAAATAATTCACATTTTTTTCACAGTTTTTGGCTAGCATTTGTCAGTTTAGTTTTGGCTATCTCCTTCCATTCTCTCACTCTCTCATACTCTCGAACAGTTAGAGAATCTTGGATCATGATTGGAGCACTCTATAATTCACTTGGATTGGAGAAGGAAACTAATGGAATGTAAGGAAGTTTAAGGCAAAAGTTGTACCAATAACTACAATTGGATTGATTTTGAAGTAACAAGTTGCATGTGTGATTTTTGTGTTGATTTTCGATGCATTGTATATGCATGTGGTTCCTCGGTTATGTCCTCTCAATGGCATGGAGATTTTCCTAGATTGGCAGTGGCTACATCCTTTCCTTTCCATTTCATAGGTAGCCATGGTCTAGTGAGTTTCCCACTTATTTTTCTAATTTGTCCTCAGGTTCTCTATGGTTTTGGGTTGGAAGAAACACTTAAGAGCCCTAGAAAAACATGGGATGAGTTACTAGTTCCTAAACCCTGCAGGTTGGGACAAATGATTGGGAGCATTGTCGGTTGAGTTACTAGTTCTTAGAGCCTGATCCAAAATGGATCCAGTTTTGCCGCTAGATGAAAATCTTCAAATGCAGATGAAAGTGATCTCAAGTCAAAGTGCTCGTTGACACAATTCGAACGATGTGAACAACACATAAATCCAAGTTAGGATGGAGAAGTTAGAGCTAGTCAAAGTTTATGGAAAATTAAGGAAAGAAGTCAAAAAGTCAAAAGTCAACAGTCAATGGTCAACGGTTAATGGTCAAAAGCGTGATTTCAGTAGGACACGTGTCGTCTCGGGAATGCACCACTTTTCTTGGATGATGTCAGTAGAGGAGGTGACGTGTCGCAATGTGATTGGATGATATGGTCCAATCTAGTGATGGCACGTGGCAGCTCAAATTTTGTCCAATGTGGCCTTATTTCCAAAATTTTTTGGATTAGGGAGGATTGAACCCCTGACTTCCCGGAATGGCTAATTCTTCACTGAAACTAGCTCACTTGTTGGGCTACCGCGGGTCTTGTTAAAGGAAGTGATAAGTTTATACTAATTGTGTATCGGGATTAGGTTGCTAGAAAAATGTTGGATGGTCGGCGTCAACCCCATGACCACCAAACCTTTGGATTTATTGTTATCATATAGTCTACAAACATATTGTAATATCCCACAATCACAGCAAGTCACACCAACACATGGTATATCATACCACATGACTAGTGTATCCACCAACGAAGCCAACACATAATACATGGCATAGATGTTGTAACAACATAACAAATAGTGGAATGGTCAGGCGGGGGTTTCCAACCCTCGACCCACCAAAACCATATATATGCAACAACTTTAACATATTCTGATAATGAATATATCATATGTTCAGGCTTGAGACAAAGCTGAACAAAATTTTTATTAAACAGTTGCAGGTGCCAAACCTGGCATACCACTAGTGCACAGACCGAGGCAGTTTTGAGCAGGCCGAGGTGGTTTTCATTAGGAGAGAGTGGTTTTGTAGGGATAGAGGTAGTTTTTGATCATTCCATGGGGTTTGGAGGTCACAATGGCCAAATATGGTCAAGTTTATACTCATTTGACTCGAAATTTCGAGCTAAATGCAACGATGAAGTCCATTTTCTCATTTGAGTCTCTATTTTTTAGATCATACCTATAACAACATTTTGAAGACAGAATAAAGTGGTCAACACTAGAAGCTAAAGGACTAGGAGACGTATCCAAGAAGTCTGGTGAACTCCTTTATTAAATTTTGTTGTGTTGATGTGTTTGAATGTGTTTTCAGTTGTTATGAAACCAGCTCAAGAAAAGATAGAAAAGATAGATCAACGCCTTAGAATTCAGCCTCTTCGAGGGGGCAACCTCCTTTACATTACGTAAATGAACAATTCTTGGATGATACAAATGACAAAACCTCCTTTCTATATATAGGAGTCTAAGGAGTGACAATATAATCCAGCCGACTTAACAATAATAATATAAAGCCACAAAAATAACAATAGAGGGATTCTATGGGGCACAGAAAGAACAATATGGGGGTAATAGGGGCACAAGAATATAAATAAGGGGTATAACTACAATAGTAATGGGGTAATCACTAGTATTATAGGGACCCAACATGCCCCTCTCCTTCAAAAAAGTGTTGTCCTCAATGCTTGCGTAGTTCTAGATACTTCTGCATAAAATTCTCATCCTCCCATGTGGAGTCTTCAGCGGATAAGTTCTTCCACTTGATAAGATACTCTGAAATTGATCGATTTCGTAGCTGTCGAGTTCTTGTTTCTGTGACTGCTTCCGGTTCCAATATAATGTTTCCTTCCTCGTCAAGTTCTGGCAATATTGTTTGAATTGGGAGCTTGTTGTTATAGACATTTTTGTGCCTTACAGCTATAAGCATGAAATTTCCATAAACCAAGGGATCCTAAGTCCCTAAAGATGTTGTTTCAGCTCCTAAAGAAACAAGGTCAACAAATGACAGCTTCTCCCAGAAGTTCTCCACCAGAAACTGCCCAAAACTAGTCAAATCAGGATCAATTCAGAGGCTCCACTAGCTGCCTACGTTGTAAAGCACCCAAATACACTGGCTAGGTGCATTGCAACGTAGGTGGATGCACTACCAGGGTGCGTTGAGCGGGAAATGACAAATGGAAAGCTCATTCAACGAGGTGGAAAGACACTGGAAGCTTCCAGAATCTTCTCCAATGACACTTGCCTCAATGAATTCGACTAGTGATGAGTAAGAGGTTGTCAACCTCCAAGTGGAAGCAATAACTGACAGAGAGAAGCCACAAGTCAAAACATAAGCTGACTCATCCTCTCTGCTTACATCTATATATGGATCCCTCACCCAGAGATCCAGGAGGTTGGAATTTTGTACTTTGCAGAGAATTGTTGTTGGTTTGAGATTGAGATTAGTACATTGGGTGATTTATGCTTTGTTGGAGGAGAGGAAGGGATTCTTTTGCTGGGAGGTAGATGCTGGATCAGGACTCACTTGGTTGTATCTCCTCTTGGACTCTCTTATCATATCAATAAAACTATTTGAGTTTCTCCTATATGATTGTATATCAATGATGCTTTGTTATATTTGCATGTTTAGTTTAATCTGATCCTAAACTAGTTATGAATGCAAATCTATGTCTTTTGTGTAGTTTTCCTCTCTTGTGATCTTGCAAGAACTTGGTGAAGCTGGACCAGTAAGGGAGCAGGCAGCGGGAAGCGAACAAAGGAGAGAGTGATTGGATCAACAAACTAGCGAAAGACACAGGTTAGTTACATCCTTCCTCTCTGTTTACATTTCATAAAGAAGAATACGAGAATTGTTTTCCTTGTTTGTTGCTAAGGCACTGTCACACCTTAGAGTGGGATAGGGGCATTCCGAATGGATACTTTTCCCAACAACAAATTGGCGACTCCACTGGGGATCGTATCTAGTTAGTTTATTTGTGTTTCCATTGTTGTTCTCCTCATAAACTCAGGAGTGCCGAATCGAACTGCATTTGCCATTTACGAATGCAAAGTAGAGATCTGCTACTCTAGTCCATTCACTGGGCCTATTTATGATCTGAACAGCTGATCCACAAATGCTCTAATAGCCCTTTGTGATAGCTCTTAGTCCTCCTTTAAATCATCCCTCTAATTGTACCTTATTGATAGCTTTCATCCGGCCAAAAACCGTAGATTAAACTGCAAACCGTGACCCAGAACTGAGAGACAATTCTCGTTTCTGCTTCAGCGCAGGCTCTGTGAAGAGGTTCTGCATTTCAACACAGGTCCCGAGAGGGCTACCTGCGCTGCAATTCAGTTTCTCTGTGCAACAGGTGCGTTGATCAGCCTTTTCCCTGTGCAGTTGTGGTTCTTTGCTTCATTTTGCTCAGTTTTGTCTCTGATTTTTGCAGCCTGTTATCAGTGTGTGTACCTATCTGAAAACCCCTCTTCTCTGCCTCAATTCTGCCTCAGTTGTATAAAAGAAACTGTATTTGTTTTTGTGTATTTGTTACATCATTTGCAGTTTCCCATTACAAAAGTAAACTAGTCATACTGTCGCCCTTAGATCTAGACCTGTCGTAAGTGTCGTTTTGATCTTAGGAGTAAGTTTGTTTGCTGTTGATAATTGATTACGCTTTTACTTTTGTCTTTTGGTTTGAATTTGTGAATTTCTAGTGTTGAAACAAGTGTTTACTTCAAAATCATAAAGTGTCGTAATCGTCTTTTTGATTTCAAAAAGAAGCTTGTTTGTGTTTTTCACTTGAAATCGAATTCAAATTTGTACAACAGCTTTCTTTTTAGGCATCAATATTAAGAAAGTGAAAACAAATACATGCATATGTGCATTTGCATTTTGACAGTTTGTATGGATTGATTTAGGAAAAGTGCATTTATAGTGTGCTCTATGCTCTTTGAGAAAAGATTGTGTCTTTCTTTTCCCCTTGTAGCTAGGATTTTCAATGTTGAAAAGATATAAAAGCTTGCTTATCATCTTTAGACTGCATTTAGGAATTGTATATACATCTCATGGTGATCCAAAAAGGAAAACTTCTAAGAAAGATCAACCTAAAATAAATTGAATGAACTTAACAACGCTTTGTAACTTAACGCACAACATAGAGGTCTAGGCTAGAGACGTGTTCCGACGTCGTAAAACCTGGTAACTGTTGCCTCACTGATGGTTGGGTGATTCCTCCTGAGAGACAATAAGTACCAGTACGGATTGTGCTCCCACGTACCGTCGAGTATATATTGGGAGACCCCTATAGGCATAAAACCTTTATCCATAGGAAGCCGTGTCGGCCGCCCTACTGATCGCAATGCACTGAACACAGCATTCGGGAAGAATGACCGCCCGTACCCTAAAAAGTATTCTGTTGTTTTGCGATTGGTTTGGCACACCCTCTTCCTAGAACTCCAGAGCAGTCCCTTTCGTTCCTTTTCAGACTCCTTAACAGAAAAGGTCCATCTAAGCACTTGTCACTTCAGGCTCATTAAAAATCGAAGGAGACTAGAGTCATCTTTTGCTTTTTCTCAACTCTTTAAAATTGAAAAAGCAAGTTGTGTCTAAGCGTCGTTAAAATTTATTTTAAACGGAATATTCATACCCTTTTTCCTGTGTTGATCTTTAGGTTGAGAAAATGGAGCCCACCAACCAAGGAATTCCCCTTGCTGGAAATCCTAGTCCCTTCTCCTCTTGGGGAGATGTTGGTGTGCCCCATATGGCCACATTGTCGCTTCCAGGACTGACAATTGGCTTGCCGATCTGGCTCTTCTCAACCAATGTCATTCAGAACACCACCATTCCTGAACAGTCGAATCAACAATTAGACGAGTCCAGAATTTCCCACCAACCTTCTACTTCCTCTAATTCTTCTTCTCTTCCTTCCTCTTCGCGTGACGGGACTGGTAAAGCTAAAAACCAAGTTCCTAAGGAGAAGAAGGAAAAGAAGAAGAAAGAGAAAAAGAAGAAGGAGCCAAAAGTAAATAAGGGAAAACAAGTGTCGTCTAATGAAAATCCACACACAGCACTGACAAGGCCTAAATCGCCATGTGTCATTTGCAAGGGAGACCACTTTCACAGAGATTGTCCTTGCATCCCTCGGATACTAAGGGACTGGTCTCCCCGTTTGCACAATCCGGTGTCCTCAACCTCTGATAGCCATGTTGAAAGCACACCGTCAACTATCAAAAGTGAAGTTCCAGGACAAAAAGGGAGAGCTAGACCTCCCTGTAGATTATGTGAAGGCGACCATGCCATCCACCGTTGTCCCTTCTTAGACAAGGCTAAAAGAGTCTTGGAAGATCGTCCGGTTTCACCGTTACGACTTCCTCCTGGATATAAAAGACTCTTGCCAAGTCCTTCGTTAGTTGAGAATCCAGCTGGCCCGCTCAAGTGGTCAGCTGAAGCGGCTATCATTGAAGATAAACCAACTGAATCCATACCAGACGAAAGTCAAAAGGTCGAGGTGGCAGTTGACCCGGTCTTGCCTTCAGAGGTTTTATCTTCGAATGATACAGTCACTGAAGAAGATAAGGATGACACCATCCAAATTCTCTTCATCAACACAGACTCCGACAAATACGGGGGCAATCCACCCATTCCTTTATCGCAGGAAGGAAGTTCATCAGAGTCATACCCGGCCGTCTATTCGGTCCCACCGCCAAGCAACCTAGTTGTGTCCTTCAACTGGAACCAACTAGGCAGACCCCGCTTGCCAGCCAGCATACCATTTAAAATTATCGTCCAAATATACAGAATGGTCATGGCTGGCACCATCATTGATGAGGGGGCGTCTGTGAGTATCCTTTCCTATATTGCTTGGAAAGCGCTTGGTTCGCCATCGCTTTTGCCTGAAATGAGAAATCTGACAGGCTTCGATAAAGGAACCAGTCGACCTTTAGGGATCCTCCCCAATGTGCCTATAACATTGAAAGGGAAGACCGTTCAAATGAACATGATGGTCGTTCAAGGACCCTTGGATTATAACCTACTCCTTGGACGAGACTATATATATTGCATGGGAGCCGTCGTCTCCTCACTCTTTAGAGTAATGTGTTTTCCGCACGAAGGAAGAGTGGTCAAGCTCGTGGACCAGCTTTCATTTCCCGGATCACGCATCGCAAATAGTCATATACCATCCCTAAATGGTCTCTTCACGCAAGAAATGTCTCAACCCATGGTCCGTCCTCCCGATGAGCGCGAGTGATTCGGAAGGATATGACTGGAACCCAGGGGGCATGCGTCCTGGTCTGCTTCGGCAGGAAAACTTTGGGTATAGGGTATGTTTCCGCGGGAGAATATGACTAGTCCGTACCCCGTCCGTGATTGGAAGAGGGGTTGTCCTAGAATAAGATTCTTTTGTCAAAGTTATGTGTTTGGCGCTCGTTGTCACTCACCTTTGTCTATCTTGGTAGACATCGCCGAAGAAGTGTTTTGTTTGCTGCACAAATGAGACAATCTTTGGTAACCTGAAAGAGGTAGGCCTCTCCCGGTTAAACAAATGTTTTTCCTGCAAATTCAGGGGTAACCTTGAAACTCTATTTTATATCTGGGGGCATGCAAACCTTTTGGAGTGCAAGCAAGGGGCAGCTATTTATTTTTTTAAATTTTTAGGTCCTCCCTTTAAACCTGTAGGTAGATAACCCTTTAAACTCGTAGGATTAATCGTTTCCGAACTTGCATAACGAAAGGATCCGGGGCAAAGCTTTGTAAGGCGCAAGCTCCATAAAAAATGGCATCTTATATGAGACATTCTTATCATATGACTAGATAATCGAGCAGTTTTAGCGCATAGTTCATGCTCATTAAAAATTAAACATAAGATCGAGTAGTTTTAGCGCATAGTTCATGCTCGTTAAAAAATAAACATAAAATCGAGCAGTTTTAGCAAATATTTCATGCTCGTTAAAAAATAAACATAGGATCGAGCAAGTGTTTCAATCCGCATTTAAGCTCGTTAAAAAATGAACTATCCTCCGGTAAATAACCACCGTGAATGTAACATTATCAGCCATTAAAGCGTTGGTCGTGTTTGCACCGTCACCTCCACTTTTCCATTGGTCGATCATTCACCTCCATTTGATTGTTTACCCATTTTGAGGAACAGCTGCGAAGAGTCATTTCACTAGCCATCCTTGTGACACTTCCGTGCTTGGAAAATTCCAACCCTTACTTGGAATCAGCTGCTACCCATCTTATCACTCGTTCCTCAGAAGACGAGTCTTCTTTAAGCTCTTTTCAGCTGACTCGTAAAATATGAAAAGATTGCCGAGTTTTGGCCTTCCAGCTCGTTAAAGAGACCGGAAGTGCTATCCCTCCTCTAGATTTTAATCTTTTTGGACCTGAGGGATTATTGCACAAAAAGATCGAGCGCTTGTATTGTTCGGCTCGTTAAAACTATCGAAAATTCATCCATTCTGTATTGTTTTATACTTTTTCGGACTTAAGGGATTAGATGACGAAAAAGGACTTCCGGAGTTGCCTTTACGTTCCTTTTTAGACTCTCTAAAAATGAAAAGGACTGAGTTATTTTTGTCGTTAAACTCGTTAAAAACGTTAATAGCGACAAACTTGTCTTTAGACGAGAACGAGTTTCACTATCGCTAGGCTCGTTAAAACATAGCGATGGGTTTTCCTGAAGGGCAAATTATAGAACAAGCATATGTTATCCTCCTCAAGCTTGACAAAAATAAAGAGGTACTGGTCAGCAATGACTGTGGAAAAATTGGGAAGAAATTCAAAGAACCTTTATTGGTAGCAGGTCACTCTTGAACATGACACTTCCACTCCATGCCTGAGTCGGGTTGGGTTGTTTCATTCACCGGTCACATCACCATGGTCTCGCCATACCATCCACCTTTGGGGTAAATGCTACCAATCCATCACACAAGTGTCGCCGATATGTTCAAGAGAAGTCATCCAGAGAAGTCAACCGTGTCCCATCCACTACCATACATTATACTTCATTCATTCATGACCGCCACCCTGAACCATATATCATCAGATCGTTTTCACCTCCATCAAAATCATTTGCTCCATTCCGTGTCACTGATGTGGGATACATCAAGGCCCTCCTTTGACGGATCGCTTCTTGTCGACATCAGCTCATTATCCAAGAAGTTGATCTAGGAACACCCCTTCAGTACTTTGAAGCTTGCATGCCTCAATGGCAAGTTTCTCACTTCCGGCGATAGGTATACATCAATGACCTTCGACCGAAAGATTTTGCGTGGTGTTCGACGCCAAGTCCTTTATTCACACCACGTGAATTGTACTGCAGTACCTTGAGGGTCATTATCATTATTGGTGATTCCTCTCGCGCTTGTTAACAATTTACATCATTGACTGGTAATCAAGCGATGTCTTTCCATGTTCGACTTCAAAACATTTCTCACATGGATCGACTTGTACTTAGAGTGAAGATCGGACGAGATTGAAGACCCCAGATCTAGTTTCATCCATCCGGGCTGCGATATATATTCAGGAAAAATAGAGACATTGAAATGTACAGCATTACAACACAGATAATCATCCTACCAAAAGGATGATGATTTCATCAAGATCATTAGTCTACCATCAGACGATTGTCTGTCCTATGTACATCAAAATGAATTTATAAAGCTGAGCATGGGAATGCCCGCCTCAGCTAGATCATGAAAACAGTATGAAAAATATTGTATTGTATTGTATCTTATTACAGGTCTCCTCCCAGCATTGAAAGAACTTCGGATCCTCCTAATAAAGCATTTCACACGATAAATGGCCTCATACTTTAGGGGGCAACTGTTATAGAAATTTTTGTGCCTTACAGCTATAAGCATGAAATGTCCATAAACCAAGGGATCCTAAGTCCCTAAAGATGTTGTTCCAGCTCTTAAAGAAACAAGGTCAACAAATGACAGCTTCTCCCAGAAGTTCTCCACCAGAAACTACCCAAAACTAGTCAAATCAGGATCAATTCAGAGGCTCCACTAGCTGCCTGAGTTGCAAAGCACCCAAATACACTGGCTAGGTGCGTTGCAATGCAGGTGGATGCACTACCAGGGTGCGTTGAGCGGAAAATGACAAATGGCAAGCTCATTCAACGAGGTGGAAAGACACTGGAAGCTTCCAGAATCTTCTCCAATGACACTTGCCTCAATGAATTCGACTAGTGATGAGTAAGAGGCTTTCAACCTCCAAGTGGAAGCAAGAACTGACAGAGAGAAGCCACAAGTCAAAACATAAGCTGACTCATCCTCTCTGCTTACACCTATATATGGATCCCTCACCCAGAGATCCAGGAGGCTGGAATTTTGTACTTTGCAGAGAATCGCTGTTGGTTTGAGATTGAGATTAGTACATTGGGTGATTTATGCTTTGTTGGAGGAGAGGAAGGGATTCCTTTGCTGGGAGGTAGATGCTGGACCAGGACTCACTTGGTTGTATCTCCTCTTGGACTTTCTTATCATATCAATAAAACTATTTGAGTTTCTCCTATATGCTTGTATATCAATGATGCTTTGTTATATTTGCATGTTTAGTTTAATCTGATCCTAAACTAGTTATGAATGCAAATCTATGTCTTTTGTGTAGTTTTCCTCTCTTGTGATCTTGCAGGAACTTGGTGAAGATGGACCAGTAAGGGAGCAGGCAGCGGGAAGCGAACAAAGGAGAGAGTGATTGGATCAACAAACTAGCGAAAGACACAGGTTAGTTACATCCTTCCTCTCTGTTTACATTTCATAAAGAAGAATACGAGAATAGTTTTCCTTGTTTGTTGCTAAGGCACTGTCACACCTTAGAGTGGGATAGGGGCATTCCGAATGGATACTTTTCCCAACAAAACTTGTCACCTATAACCTTCTTTAAACATGAAACATGGAAAACTGGGTGCAATCGAGAAGCTGCAGGAAGCTCCAATTTGTATGCCATAGTACCAATCTTTTCCAACACCTTGTACGGACCATAATACTTTGGTGATAATTTATTATCCTTCTTAGCTTGCTTTAGGGACATTTGCTTATATGTTTGTAGTCGTAGGAATACCCAATCACCTACATCAAAACTTCTTTCACTGCGATGTTGATCTGCCTGTTGTTTCATTCTATTTTGTGCCAACACGAGGTTATCCTTTAAGAGTTGGAGGACTTGTTGTTGATGTTCGATGTGATGTTCCACTGTCTGAACCTTAGAATTTTCTCTTAAATATGATGTGATGGATGGTGGTTGATACCCATAAAGTGCCATAAATGGGGTCATTTTTGTTGCTGTATGGAAGGAAGTGTTATACCACCATTCATCCAGAGGAAACCATTTGACCCATTATGTTTGTTTATCAGATACAAAGCAACGAAGATATCCTTCCAAACATTTGTTTACTATTTCAGTTTGCCCAACAGATTGAGGATGATAAGATGAGCTATGAGCTAACTGAGTACCAAGACAAGAAAATAATTATGTCCAAAAATTTCCAGTAAAAATGGGATCTCTGTCACTTACAATAATCTTTGGGTTTCCATGTAGCTTTTGAACTGTTTCCATAAATGCAGTAGAAATTGTACTGGCTTTAAATGGATGTGATAATGCACAAAAGTGTGCATACTTGGTAAGTCTGTCAACTACCACCATGATGACACTCTTTCCCTCAGACTTGGGTAAACCTGTGATAAAATCCATTGAAACCTCCTCCCAACGTTGGCTTGGAATGGATAAAGGTTGTAATAGACCTGGTGCCTTAATTGTTTCAACTTTATTTTGCTGGAAAACCAAACATTCTGCCACAAACTTTTGAATATCTAATTTAAGACCATCCCAAAAAAATCCTTCTTAACCCTGTGGTAAGTTTTTAAAAATCCTGAGTGCCCTCCTAAGGGAGAAGTGTGCAATTCCATAAGAATCTTTTGTTTTAGCTGGGAATTCTTACAGAGGTATAAGCGATCTTTGTACCATAACGAATCATTTTGCCAGCTAAATGTATCAGAAGTACTGGAATCTTGTTGTAGCTTTTGAATAAGTGCCCACACTTCTTCATCGTTCTTCCATTCCTCCCTTGCTTCGTTTATCCAATCTGGTTGGATAATAGAAATGGCACACAACAATGCTTCCACATCCTCATCCTTTCTTGAGAGTGCATCTGCCACCACATTTTGCTTCCCTTTTTTGTAGATGATTTCAAAGTCATAACCCAACATCTTTGTGACCCACTTTTGTTGCTCTTGAGAGGATAATCTTTGTTCTAAAAAGTATTTAAGGCTATAATGAGATACAATATGACCCAAATATTCCACCTCCTGGACTCCAAAGAAACATTTGGATCTTTTTGCATATAATTTTTTTCCTCCAATAGTTGTAGCACCCTATCAACATGTTCAACATGATCCTTCCAAGACTTGCTGTAGATTAGTATATCATCAAAAAATACTAACACAAATTTTCTAAGGAATGGTTTGAAAATTGAATTCATTAAACCTTGAAATGTTGAAGGTGCATTGGTAAGGCCAAAAGGCATGACCAAAAATTCATAATGACCCTCATGAGTTCTAAATGCTGTTTTTGGAATGTCTTCAATCTTCATTCTGATTTGATGATATCCCGAACGAAGATCCAACTTGGTGAAGTAAATTGATCCATGCAATTCATCCAATAATTCATCAATAACAGGAATGGGGAACTTATCTTTAATAGTGAGCTTGTTGAGCTCCCTATAATCCGGACACATGCGCCATGATCCATCCTTCTTGTGCACCAATACTACTGGAGCTGAGAAAGAACTTTGACTTGGTTGAATTATACCAGCCTCTAGCATTTCTGCAACCATACGTTCAATTTCACTCTTTTGGGCATAGGGATATCTTTACGGCCTGATGTTTGGAGGAACACTTCCTGGAATCAGATGAATAGCATGATCATGATCACGCATAGGTGGGAGACCTTTGGGAGTCTCAAATACCTTGGAATGATTGTCCAGGACATTTTAGAGATCTGGAGAAATAGATGATTCCAATGTGGAAACATCTAGCGAACATAATTGTGCAATTACACCTCTTTGCTCCTTTTTAAGAAGCTTAGTCATGCCATTAGAGCTGATTATCTTTCCTGGTTTCCCTGCAATACCCCTTAATTCAACTTCCTTTCCTTCCGTAGAAAATTTCATGAAATGTTCTTGAAAATTAAAAGCTATTGTACCCAAGGGTTGTAGCCATTGGACTCCTAGTACAACATCAGCACCTCCCATTGGAATGGAAAGCATTGGGCTAGTCAATACATATTCTCCCATGGATAGCTTGATATTATGGCACTTTCCAGAGCAATTATTGTTCCTCCATTTGCAATCATCACTTGACACTCTAGTGCTGGATATAGGAAGCAATTCAATTCTTTTGCTACCCTACAATGAATAAAATTGTGGGTGCTTCCTGAATCAATCAATACTATTACCTTTTTCTTCTTGATTTGTCCTTCTATCTTGATGGTTTGAGGACTGGTAATTCCCGCCAATGCATTACAAGATATGGTCGGATTTATTTGTTCTTCATCTAGGCTTTGTTCCTGGAGTATATCTTCTTCTTTTGACCTTTCTTGCTCCTTTTCTTCTTCCTCTTCACAATCTATGTAGAATAATTTCTTCTCAGCACACTTATGACCTTTAGTGTATTTGCTATCACAACTGTAACAAAGCCCTTTTGCTCTTTTTTCTTCCAATTGTTGTGGTGTCAACCTTATAGGTTGTTGAAGACTAGGGGCAACAACACTTCCGTCTTTATAGTTGTGAGTGGTATGCTTCCTGGTTGCCATAATTTTGCTTTCCATTTTTCTTGCTAACCTGAATGCCTTCTCTAATGAATCAGGTTCCCAAAGGCGAACATCATGTTGGATATTATCCTTTAAAGACCCTATGAACACATCAATCCTATGCTCCTATGGAATATCTTTTACCCTTATGTTCAATTTTTGGAACTCCTCAATGTGCTCCATTACTGAACCCTTTTGTTTGAGACTTATCAATTGGCTAAAAAAAGTGTTGCTTTTTGTATCTTCATAATGTGCTATCAATTCTTCCGTAAAAATTGCCCAAGTGATAAATTGTTTACGAGAGCAAAGCCATTGATACCATACAAACTGATTTGGTTCCAAATATACAGTTGCCATACGTACCTTTTGTGCGTTTTGCACATTATTGAGATCGAAGAATTGCTCCATTTGTAATATCCATGTGGCGGGATCCTTGCCATCAAACTTCCTCATATCGATTTCTGGAATATGGTGATTCTTCGATCCAACATTAGTGTCTATGGAATCATGATTAACATTTCTTTTGTTCTCATCATGAGTTTCCTTTACTACCTTTTCACCATTAGTGACCCTTTCTTGTAGCAACTTCTTCAATTCTTCCATGTCTCTCTTCAAATCTATCTTCAAATTTGCCATCGAATCCTCCATCTTAGCTTCAATGCCATTTATCTTAGATTCCACGCCATTTATCTTAGATTACATGCCATTTATCTTAGATTCCACGCCACTTATCTTAGCTTTTGTTAGCTTTTGTGAGCGTGACATTTGTTGCACTTGTTCTTGTAATTTTGATATATCATGAAGCATTTCTTCCTCTTCTTCATGAGTCATGCTAGAGCTTTCAAGTTCCTTACTAGGTGTTTGCATTTTCTTTCCTCGGGGCATCAGTTACCGATAATAATGCTTTACTATGCCCTTTGAATTCCGTTAAACCAAGCTTACACAAAAATTTAAAAAAAAACTACACACCTTTTTTCACTTTATAGCAGCCTGATATTGAATCTGATGTATCTTTGTAATTTCAGATCATCTAGTTCTGAAATTGCTACCTGTAGTAGCCTTCTGCGTCCTCTTTCCAATGCCACAAGTCTGAGTGGAATTTGATTCTCCAAGGAAGAGTTATGTGAAATCTCCCACAGTGACTTGCTTTTAGACTGGTTCAGTAGAGCGAACTTGTACGACGTGCCACGAGTCACTGTTTCAACCTTTGAATCTGAAACACACATAAAAGAAACTAAAGTCCGTCCCCTTTCTGTAACTTTTTACGAAATTTCAATCCGATCCCCAGAGAGAAAGTTATGACGATTTGCCCCAGGTCACCTGTTTTTAATGTAATTCAGGAGTCTGCAAAAAGACCAACTTCCTCAGATCATATCTCCGCAAATATCGCGCAAAAAGCTCTGAAATTCGGACCCAAGGTTCATCATGATTTCTTCTCAAATGGGTTTTTTTGCGCCCTCTAAAACGTCACAGAAAAAAAGTTATAGTGAAAATGCCACGATGACCTATTTGGAGCAGCGAAACCCTAGAATCCAAAGCTCTGATACCAAATGTTATGAAACGAGCTCAAGAAAAGATAGAAAAGATAGATCAACGCCTTAGAATTCAGCCTCTTCGAGGGGGAAACCTCCTTTACATTACATAAATGAACAATTCTTGGATGATACAAATGACAAAACCTCCTTTCTTTATATAGGAGTCTAAGGAGTCACAATATAATCCAACCAACCTAACAATAATAATATAAAGCCACAAAAATAACAATAGAGGGATTCTATGGGGCACAGAAATAACAATATGGGGGTAATAGGGGCACAACAATATAAATAAGGGGTATAACTACAATAGTAATGGGGTAATCACTAGTATTATAGGGACCCAACATCAGTTTGCTTATGCTTTTATGTTATTTGCATCCTTTTCGATCCATTGCACTAAGTAAGATAAACAAATTCACATAAAGTATATAATAAATTTTTCATTAATAGATCAAGTGGTATCAAATCTCAAAGGTTTTCAAGGTTTGACAAGTTTGTGTGAAGATTTGAATGCTTATCAGGTTAAGGCTCGGATGAGGTGATGGTGAACATGTTGAGGTGAATCCAGAGATTGGAAGGGTATTTTCACAAAGAAGGATGCCAGATGAAACTCCACTTGGGTCAAAATCTCAATTCTTGGATAGTCTCATGACGGTACGTGCAATGGTGGAAGACATGTATCCTAAGTTTAAGAGGAACAAAGATGAAGGCACTTCATCACCTAAATATCAAGAAGATAAGGGAAAGGGAGGAATGCTTCCTCCACCATCTACTCCATCATCACCATCATCATCATCATCATCATCTTCTTCTCATCAATCTAGTCCTTCTAAGAAGAAAAAGAAGAAATCCTCTTTGATCAAATTAGATGTAAAATTTGATTTGCCAATTTATGATGGAGAACTTAACGCTGAAAAGCTTGATAATTGGATAAGACAAACTGAAGTATATTGTAGGGTGTAGAAAGTTGTTTCAGACAGAAAGAAGATCCAGCTTGCTAGCCTTCGACTTGGAGGAACTGTACTTGTATGGTGGGAAGGCAAGACACAAGCAGATCTCCAAAAGCATGGTAAAATCATTTCAACTTGGAATGAGTTTATTTCTATTAGTAAAAAACAATTTTGTCCTTTGGCTTATATGAAATAAGTAATGATGAGTTGGCAAACACTATGTCAATTAAAAGGTCAAAGTGTTTAAAGTTATACTCAGGAATTCCTTAAGAGAGCTTTAACATTAGGCATGTCATTGGAATCACTAGAGACATTGTTGAAATACATAGGTCGTGTTCATAGTTATTTGAGGTGTACCATACTTATGTTTAATCCAACTAGCTTAGATGATGTATCGGTTCAAGTAACTCATCTAGAAGCTAGAGGCAAAAATGTAACTCAAGATGTTGGAAAATCATCCAACCCTATTGAAAGAAAGAATAAAGGAAAGAAGAAACTTAAATGGAAGGAGAAAAAAACAAACACTGTGAAGAAAGATAAACCTTCATGCACTCATTGTAAGAAGAAAGGACACGATGAGGCACAGTACTGGTCATTCCATCCAGAATTGAAGCCTAAGAAGTTTCGGAGTAAAGCGCAGAAGAATGTTGCTGCTATTCAAAAGGACTTGGGATCAGATTCAGGTGATGAGGCAACAGTTACAGCTACAGGTATAAAAGGTAAAGATTCTAAAGCATCTACAAGTACTTCTTTGCATTTTTTTGATAATGATAATGATGAGAGGAAAAGAAATGAGATATTTCACATTAGAGTTATTTCCAAGCATACTAAAATTGATACTTTATTTGATAGTGGGTTACAAGTTAATTTGATTTCTGAGGCAATTGTAACAAAGTTGGGTCTAGAAACAAAATGTCATAAAAAGCAATATCCATTAGGTAGGGTGTGTGATAAAAGTAAGCTACAAGAGACAAAACAATGTAAAGTTCGTTTTTCTATTGGGTCGAAGTTTGTAGATGAGGTTGAGTTAGATATAGTCCCATTGGACATATGTGGAATTGTATTAGGAAGTCCATACTTGTAGGATAGAAATGCTATCTTCTATCAAACTGAAAATAAGTATCAACTCAATAAGGATGGAATTGAATATGTTGTAAGGGCTCATAAACTCAAATAAAATTTCTCTCTCATAAATTCAGCACAGATAAAAGGAATTGTAAATTCAAGTAAACATTTTTTACTTATGATTGTAAAAGCAAAGGATATTGATAAATCTGATGCCTTCCAAGGCTGTAATCCTAAATAGAAAGTAGATCTAGTTAAAGTTGTTTCCGATTATGATATTATATTTCAAGAGCCTAAAGGGCTTCCACCGAAGCGAGAGATAGAACATGAGATTTATTTTCATCAAAATGCTCCACTACCTAACATTGGAATGTACAGGTTATCAGCTCTAGAGAATGTAGAGATAAAGAAGCAGGTACAGGAGTTGCTCGATCAAGGGTTTATTCGACCAAGCACATCACCCTGCGGATCACCTATTGTGCTAGTGCGAAATAAATATGGTTCGTGAGGAATGTGCATTGATTTTAGAGCACTAAATAAAATCACAATAAAGAATCGTTCTCCTTTCCCTCGTATTGATGATTTGTTAGATCAGTTAAAAGATGCAGTTTACTTCTCTAAATTGGACTTGCGAAGTGGCTACCATCGGATCAGAGTTGTAGAATAGGATGTACGGAAGACTGTTTCAAAATAAAGAAAGGAATCTATGAATGGATGGTTATGCCTTTTGGCTTAACTAACGCTCGAGCTACATTCATGCGAGTCATGACTGATGTATTTAGGTCATTCAATGATGATTTTGTAATAGTCTATTTAAATGATATTCTTGTTTTCAGTAGAACTTGCGATGAACATGTAAAGCATGTAAAGTAGATTTTAGATGTTTTGAAAGGAGAAAATATCTATGTAAAACTGTCAAAATGTGAAATTGGCAGAACATATTTGAATTATTTGGGTTATATTATAGGGGGTGGCGAATTGAAGATAGATCTCTCCAAGGTTGAAGTCATTGTAAATTGGCCTAAGGCCAATACTGCTAGAGAAGTTAGAAGTTTCTTAGGGGCAACACAATATTGGAGAAAATTTACTGCTAACTTTTCTTTCATCCCAACTCCTTTACGTCCTTTGTGTGAAACACGTGTTTCAGTGGGGAGGAAAATAGTAGAAAGTCTTCGACACATTGAAAGAAAGGATCAGTACAATGCCAGTACTAGCATTGCCAGATCTTCAACATCAATTTGAGATCGAGACAAATGCTAGTGAATATGCCATGGGGGTAGTGTTCATGTAGCACAAAAAGCCTATATGATTTCATTATGAGACATTAACATCAACAGTAGGTAACTATCCTAAATATGATAAGGAATTATATGCATTATTTTAGAGTGTTAACAAGTGGAGACATTACATAATGGGTAAAGAAACAATCATACACAGAAATCATCAACCACTTCTATATTTACACTCGCAAACTAAATTGCAACAATCAAGATGCTATCGGTGGATGGGTTTTCTACAAAAATTTCATCTTGTTATCATAAATAAGAAGGTTATACCTAATAAGGTTGTAGACATGTTATCAACACCAATTCTAAATGAATCCACAATACTTAAGCATAATTCAGTAATTCATGAAAGTTACATTGAACAATATGCTCAAGACATAGATTTTAAGGATGTATATGAAACTTTAAGTCATGGAAATTAGGTAGAAGAATTGGATTATTTCATAAAGGACAAAATCTTATATCATTTGGGAAAGTTATGCATTCCAGAAACTGAAAGAGTTAATATAATTCGAGAAGCACATACTTCTCTCATATCAGGTCATTTTGGTGCAAGTAAAATAGTTGCATAATTGCAAAGGTTTTGTTATTGGCCAAGAATGCATGAGACAGTCTCTAGATATATCAAAGGGTGTACTATGTGTGCTACAAGCAAGCCCAGTACTAGAAAATTAGACTTGTACACTCCACTTCCAATTCCTTCTCATCCTTGGGAAAGTGCTTCCATGGATTTTGTTGGGGGATTGCCAAAGTTTAGAAAGGGTCACGATTATTTGTATGTAGTTGTGGAAAGTTTTAGTAAGATGTGTATTCTGACACCATGTAATAAATAGGTCATAGCTGAATAAACTGCAAAGTTGTTCCTTCAAAATGTATGTGTTCTATTGTAACATTTTTTGGTTTTGATAAGGTAGAATAAAATAGTCAAAAAATAAAAAATATTTTTGAAAAAAGGCTAAGTTAGGATATGGACATAAAATAGTGAATAAAATGTTAGTGAAAAAAATCTTGATGATGATGTCCATATCAAAGAAAATGTTAGGTTAGAAAGAAAAGAAAACAAATAAACTTTGAAAGTGAGCAACTCTTAAATGGCACAACCCATGATAGTCAAATGGTGTAATATTGACTACTTCATGTTTTAAATTTGATGTTATAGTTAGAGAATAAAGATCTGGCCAAACTGTTTACTCTTAGCAAATTAGTAGTTAGGTAGAGAATAATAAGGTGCTCATCACTTTTATCTCAGCTCTTGGAGGTTATAAGGGTAGATTTAGATAGTTTGCTTTTGCAAAACAAAAAGAAAGGGAAAGGGTATTGCTAGCTTAAATGCACTCATTAAGTGAAGAAAAAATGATAGGATAAGATAAGGGTAAGTAGAGAAAGGGTGCAGAAGATTGATTATTGATTGAAAAATATGCACATTTATCATGTTTCTATGTCCATGAGGCAATTACACAAAGTAAAAGAAGGGATACAAGATAGATTAATTAACTTCCCATTCATCCCCATTCGTCCCTATATTCATTAATTTCCCCTTCGAACCTTCATAGATTCATATTCATTCAGTTTCAACAAGAAACCCCTTCTTCCTAAGGTCAAAACCCTTTTTGCCAAGGAAAAGTGAAAATCCCATGTAAAATCCCATTTTACCCAAAAAACCAACAAAAATGTCTTTACCTTAAGTATTGATGGATATATATGAAAAGCAAATAAACTCATAAAAAGCATAATACTTAGTATTTTCCTATTTTCCACCTCTAATTCCCTTTTCCACTCATATTTCATATAATTTCCCCTTTTCTTCTCATATTTCATATTAACACTAATTATAGTATTAAACCCCTTAAATTCCATTTTCCTGTGTATATTAAGTCCCTTTTATTAAATAACTCGAAATATTAGTTTTATTATAAAACAATGTATTTTAATAGAGCATCACATCGGTGGATTGGAAGACTTTTTAACGTGCATCCACTCCCCTCTGATTATGATATGCGATCCACAAAGGACCCGAACTCGACCAAATATATATCATATTTCATAGTCATATCGCATCTGCCTCCATTGCAAATCTCGACTTAAGCATTAGCACTCTGCCATTGTGATCTCCAATATGTGATTGGGACCCAGACTCGATCACATATCATACATCATTTATTCCTACGTCACTTTCAGCCCCTATCTCATTCTTCTGGGATGGGCCTTCCCCTGCTAAACTACGATTGTGATATGTGATATAAACCCAGACCTGATATCATTATTTGCCTCAGTTCATAAAATTTCAAATCCGCCAGATGTGTTTTGTGAAGGTTTTCTTTGTTAAATCATTTTTATGATTTTAACGATGAATTAAGCTTAAAATCCATATAACCCCACTAATTAAAGTTTTAACAAATAATAAAGACATTTCTACCATAATTAACTGTTAGGGACCCTCCTCGCTGCTCTTTCACTCCACCACCATATGATCTAATGCATTCAAATCCAACGGCCCTCAGGAATTTTGGGTTGGATCTCTATATGGGAATTACCCACCAGAAAAGCAATATTACACTGCTCCCTTTGCTATATGTCAGGCTCACATCGTTTTGGGTGACCCCTCCCAAAACCACCCACACCTCATAAAGCGGTGTGAAGAAAACTAAAACCACCTCCCGATAATCACAAAATGACGACTATTTATTTGCCTCATATTTCAAAAAGAAAGTCGTTTCTCCATTTAAACGGAAAAATTACCATTTTGCCTTTGTTTCAACTATTTTCACAGTAAGCCCTCCATAAGCCTCTATGAGCAATTAAGCCATGGTTTTAGCTTCTGATACCCTTTGGACTCCTTCCAATAACTTCTCAAGCTCGATAAATCCATTAATGTCCTCCTCTGTCCCCTGTGATTTCTTAAACATTTTGTGTGTTTTGCAAGTAAAGACCCCTGCTCCAGGCTTACAAAGAAAAAGCCTGAATACAGTTTGAAGAAAAATATAAAGTGATTTACTGTTGAAAAAAATAGTAAAAACCTCAAATGCACTGTGAAGGTAAAAAGAAACAGTAAAGGTTACTGAGTAGGGTTAAAGGAGATTTAGAGAGTTTAAAGAGTATCAGATGAAAGATCAAATGAAGGCAAATCAACCAGCGCAAAGGATTCAAACAATGTAGTATCTTAAAGGAAAAAATATCAAACAACAAAGACAACACAACCTGAATAAAAGTGATAGCAAGAAGTAGTTCAATAGGTGACCATATCTTCTTGCATGAAGGTCTTTTCCTTTCCTAGAATAAATATCATTCAGTTTTAGGATATTTTTTAGTTTCATTATTGTGTAAATAACTCTCTTCTCGAGATGTTATAGGTTCGAATTTTAAGATTCATTATGGATTACTTGTTAATTTTTGACTGTTAATTCTACTTTGAACCCGGAAGCGACCTTTGAAGAAAGATTTTCTAGACACTTGATGTACTCAGTCTTTCTGGAACCTTAATACAAAGGCGAGGATTCTTAATTTGGTTTTAGATAGTTTGTGTTATGCTGTAATTTTTTCCAATTATTAATCATTATGTTTTTCTTCATCTGCTTATGACTTATAGAGATATCCAGGTAGGAAAAATTGTGTGTCAGTTTATTCCTATAAGCTCCTAAAGTGATCATCTATCAAGAGAATGGATTAATGAACTGTCTTTTTAGCTAATCCCCTCTAATGAATAAATCATTAGCATCTTGTGTAAGCTTAAGTATACTGCCTTGAACCTTTGGAATGTAGTTTAGAAGGTTTTCCCACTTATGATTGTTATGTTTTGTAGTATGGAAACTGTGATAATCATATTATTTTATGTCTTCTTCGTACCACTATTTTGATCTATATCATTGTGTAAAGTCATATAGCAGTCCTTTTCTGAGACATTAATATAACCCAAAGGATTAATTACTTCAATTCTACATCTGTCTTCATTCATTGTCTTCCAAAACTAAAACCAAAAACCCCAAAACAATTATTTTGGATGCTTTGGCATTGGTAGCTGACCTACTACTATCTCAGAGGTATAACATTAGATTGGCGTCGTTGTGGGGATTCGAATTTAATTTAAGTTTCCCTTGGTACAACAATATTCATTCATTATTTTCCTTTAAAAGTGATTAAAGGTTTAGAAAGGTAAAAATCATTGACCTAGGCAACTCCACACTCCCAAGATGGCACCTTTTAAACATACTAGATCTCATTCGGAAGCTGACATAGTTAGTCCTCTGTTAGATCCTGAAAGGCTTCTGAGAAAAGCCAGTTCTAAAAGGGGACACCATCCATCATCTTCTTCCTCTTCAGTCCTATAGTTTGGAGAATTAGAATCATTTGACCCCTATAGTAATATCCCATCTGATCTTGATTACTCCCATTTATCACCTAGGGTTACTGAACTTCTAAATAAAGGAGTTGATTTTAAGTTAGATTAACTTATTCATTCATTAGAATCTCACCCAATACCCACACTGCCACTAGAATCACCTAAAAATGAATCTGAATTGGGTGTTTATCTACGAGAATATAAACCCACAGATTTCATATCCCCTACCACCTATCATTTTCCTTCCATTTTTGATCGACCTGAAGCTTCTTCTTCTAAAAAATCTGAGGAGACTTTCTCTATATATTCCAATACTCTCTTTGAAACAAAAGAAGGTATTCCTTTACATGTCCCAAAGTTAGTTCTTAGGACTCCTTTGAATTCTTTTAGGAGATCTCCTCCTCCTTCACCTCCAACTAGTTCATCAACCACTAAATCACCATCTTCTTCCACAACTTCTTCTTCATCTTCTACATCCACACAAACACCTCATACTCCACCTGGACAACCTCATATTCCTTAAGCACCTCATACACCACCTGCTTTCATGGATTTCTGACCTATTGTACAGGCAAGATATGCCACCTTAGTCTTACCTAATAACCTTTACGCATTCCCAGTTGGATATTTAAAATACATTCCCAACTACAATGGAGAAACTTGTCCCTCAGCTCAAAACCATCTTCAAGCTTTCCTATACTTTGGAGACAACATGAATGTTGAACAAGAAAATTTTTATATGAGATTGTTTATACAGTCACTTGGAGGAAATGTGAGGATTTGGTTTAGGCAGTTACAAGCAGCTTCCATTAGAAATTGGGAAGAGCTTACAACCATATTTAAAAATTAATGGGCTATGAAAAGGGATCCTCTTTACTTCCCCATAGAATTTGAAGAGCTTAAAAGGAACTTCGGTGAACGAGTATCAGATTTTATCAAAAGATTCAATAAACTGTATCACAAAATTCCTATTGATTATACCCCCCATGTAGCAACAACTAAGTCTAAATTTTCTAAAGCTTTTGATGATGACTTTGTTGTTATGATATGAGAGAGAAATTCAAGAACTCTTGAAGATATGCAAACAAATTCTATAGAAGTAGAAGAAAATACTGTAGCCTCAACTTCTTTAAAACTTAAGGAAGAAAATTCCGAAAGAAAACTCAAATTTTTTCAAGAAGCCTCTAGTTCCTCTAAGGCTAAATCAGAAGACTCAAAAATAAATGAAATAACATCTCTTCTTAGAAACATATCAAATAGGACTTCAAAGATTGAGACCCAACCTAGGACAATACAAAAAACAGTTACTAGACCCAAAAATCAAAATTAAGGTCAATATAAAAGAATTCCACCACTACAAATTCTTCAGAGACCTAGCAATGATCAACAGGTTCCTACTCCTCTTTACAGATAACCAACAACCTGATGATAATACTATGACAATTACTGAAGATATTAATAGTATGGATTCTTCTTCTAATCAAACAACCACGATTCCTCTCTCACAACAAAATTAGGTTCAAGAAGATCAAGAATCTTCATAGGTCTGTAAATATCATGCTTTCTTGGATTTTTTAATTGTAGAATTAAACAAGAGATATGATCTTAGGCCTAGGCTTGGTCCTGGGAGAAATCTAAAGGAAACACCAGTAATTGAACCATCTACCAAAATTACTGAAGCTCAAACAACTCTTATTCTGCCCATAGATCACTCAATTGATACTACCCAAACAGGTAAAAACATTTTGACTACATTTAATGTTGAAAAATAATTATAGAGGGTTAAGATCCCAATTCCATTGTCATAACTTTCTAAAAACCCTGGTTAAAAAATCCAAGTCACAAAATGGATACAAAATACCTCGGTTGATGCTGAAGGTGATGTTGTAAGTCTGCAAGATGAAAAACCAGCAGTAGTTTTTGGCCCTAGTTTAGACATGAAAGATGACATAGTGCCTCCTTTCTATGTAGCTCTTAAAAGAAATGATTCCATTTTTATAATTGTATTCTTGATTCAGGAGCATCACACAAATTTATGCCAAAATCTATCATGGACCATTTGGAACTCGATATAACTAGATCCTACCATGAACTATACACCTTTGATTCTAAGAAGGTTCCCTATTTGGGATTGATCAAGGATCTAGTGGTTACCGTTGCCCAAATTCAAGTGAAAAGTGTAGTACTTGATATTGTTCTCACATATATCCCTCCCAAGTTTGGAATGCTCCTTTCTAGGTCTTGCTGTGCCAAATTAGGGGGAACTCTACATATGGATATGTCATATGCTACTATTCCTTTTTATGAAGGACAGAAATTAAGATTATATAGAGAAGTAATATTTATCCATACTGTTTGTAAGGCTGACCAGCCAAGGAACCATCCAATTTTTGAAATAGATCAAGACTTTGGTTGTTTTCAACTCACTTCAAACCAACATAAAAGTCAAGTCAAAATTGAAGAGGTAGTTGAAAGTCCTGAACCAAATCAAACTGATATTTGGAAATTGTTCTTTGATGGCTCTTGCAAAAAAGATGGGGCAGGAGCTGGAGTAGTTTTAATTTCACCTGAAAAGGAAAATATAACCCAATCATGTAAATTAGATTTTGAGGTTACCAACAATGTTGATGAATATGAAGCTTTCCTTTAGGATTGCAATTAGCCACAAGCTTAAAAGTTCAAAACATAAGTGTTTTTACTGATTCAAAACTTATTGTTAAGCAAGTAAGAAATGCTTGCTAGACCAACCATCCTAGACTTAGGTCCTACTGAGATGAAGTATGGGATTCAGTTGAAAACTTCTTTGATGCTTTTAATTTGACTCATATTCCTAGAGATCAGAATATTCATGCAGATGCCTTAGCTATCTATGCTAGCTCTTTTAAAATTCCTGATCATACTGATGTACTCTATTAGACAGAAGTCAAATATAGGCCATCTATCCCAGATAATCTAAAACATTGGCAAGTATTTGAAGATGATGAACATTTGAAATCATTTCTGCAGGCAATAGATGATTTTTCATTTCTACAAATTGATGAATATAGAACTGAAATAAATGAAATTGCAGATGGAAATGATACTTCAGATTTTAAAACCCAAATTTCTAATCATGACATTATTCAATTATCAAATAATTTTATTCAAAAAGGACTCATTCCTTTAGAAAAGTTGTTTGATCAAAATGATGTTCTCCGAAACCCTCAGTCCAATTCTTCAGAAGATGACATAGAGGAGATTAACATTGGAACTAATGAAGATATCAGAAACATCAAAAAGTGTGCATCTCTAGACCTTGAGATCAAAGCTCAATAACTTAAGTTACTCCAAAATTATAAGGATGTTTTTGCTTGGACCTATGCTAATCTAAAGACCTATGATATGTCATTAATACAACATAAGATTCCTTTGAAGCTAGAAGAAAAACCTTATCAACATAAACTTAGAAGGATAAATTAATCCCTTATACCAACTATAGAAATGGATATTAAGAAAATGCTAGATGCTCAGATCATCCTCGCTCTTAGATATTCTAATTGGGTTGCAAATCTAGTTCCTGATAGAAAGAAAAATGGAGAAATAAGACTCTGTGTGGATTTTAGAAATTTGAACAAGGCACCATTAAAAGATAATTATCCTTCGCCCAAAATGGATCAGTTACTTCAAATGGTCTCAGGAGCACAAAGACTTTCTATGCTTGATGGTTTTTCAGGTTACTATCAGGTGAATGTTGATACAACAAGGAGAGAGAAGACAAACTTTACTACAACCTGGGGTACATTCATGTACGCTAGGATGCCATTTGGCTTAACCAATGCTAGAGCAACATTTCACAGAGCTACGGACATAGCTTTTATGGGTTAGGTAAATAAATTTGTGGTTATTTATCTTGATGACATAACTTTTTTTTCTAAATCTGATTAGAAACATATAAAGCACTTGATGAAGCTTTTTGACAAGCGTAGAAAATTTGGAATACCATTGAACCCTAAGAAGTCCTTGTTTGCTGTCAAACAAGGAAAACTGTTGGGCCATATTATTTCGAAGAAGGGAGTTGTACTTGATCCCAAACAAGTATCTACCATTGAGACATCGACCTTACCTAGAAACAAGAAGGAGATTCAAGCTTTTCTAGGAAATATTAATTTTCTAAGGATGTTTATTCCAAATTATGCACAGATTGTAAAAGATATAACTGACATGCATTGAAAAGACCATGAATTCAAATGGACTCTCTCTTTTAGGCATGCATTTGAACAAATAAAAAGGGCTATCTCTGTATCTCCCACCTTAGCTAGCCCTGATTATACTAAGCCATTTAGTATTTTCTCTTTTGCCTATAAAACGACTCTTGCTGCCATTCTATTACAAAAAAATGAAGATTCTCATGACCAACCCATAGCCTTTTTCAGCAAGGTTATGAGAGATGTTGAGATTAAGTATGACATAATTGAGAAGCAAGCTTATGCCCTCATTCAAGCCCTGAAATCATTTAGAATGTATGTATTACATTTACCTATTACTGCTTATGTCTCTAATAGTGCTGTGAAAATTGTCCTAACCGAGCCAGACATTGATGGGAAAAGAGGTAGATGGATCACTCAAATTTTGGTGTTTGATCTTACCATCAATACTAGACCATGTTAGTAAAAGGTCAAGGATTAGCCAAGCCTCTAGCTGAATCCAACTACAAAGTACTTGGAAGCAATTCTGTTTTAGAAATACAAGGGAAGAGTACACAAGAACCTTCCCTTCATCCTCAAGGGAACAATACACAAGAACCTTCTCTCCTTGCAGAAGGGGAGAATCCACAAGAACCTTCCTTTCCTCCTAAAGGGGAGAGTCCACAACAACCTCTACGTTCAGAGCAGATCAATCATATACACATTGGTGAAAAATTATTGTTGTCAAATTGGTATCAAGATATTATAAATTTCTTGATCCATTTTGAGTGTCGAGCACCATTCTCCAAAACCCACTGTAAAACCCATAAGTTAAAATCAGTCAAGTATTGAATTATAAATGCAAATTTATATTAGAAAGATCCACTGAATATTTTGTTATTATGTTTAACAGAATCAGAAACTCAAGGAATCATTGATCAGTTTCATACAGGATTTTGTGGGGGACATTATGCTTGGAGAGCAACAGCATACAAGATTCTGAGGGGAGGATTTTATCAGCCCACATTGTTCTTACAGGTAGGTGAAAAGGTCATAGGTTGTGTTCCTTGTCAAATGTTTTTTGGTAAACAAAAATTAGTAGCTCTTCCACTCATTCCATCAATAGCTTCAGAAGCTTTTTCTCAATGGGGATTAGATTTTGTTGGAGAGATTAACACTACTTCAAGTAATCAGTATATATGGATCCTCACTGCAATAAACTACTTTACTAACTGGGTCGAAGAAATTCCAGTCATAAATGCTATTGATTTAGTAGTAATTAAGCTTATTGAGGGGAATATCCTATCTGGATTTGGTTGACCAACTCAAATTGTCACATATAATGCAAAATCCTTTTCTAGTGTTAAAATAATTAACTTTTGCCAGAAATATTAGATTTTGTTACATCACTCAACTTCATACTACCCTCAAAGTAATGGCCTTGGATAGTCATCCAACAAAAGCCTGGTAAAGGTAATAAAAAAGACTCTAGCTGATCATAAGAAGAGCTGGGATTCACATTTGATTTATGTAGTATGGGCAAATAGAATTACTCCAAAGAGATGAATTGGAAAATCTTCATTTCAATTAGTCTATGTGAAAGATGCAATCTTCCCTACCAATCACACTATTGAACTTAATGAAAATAGAGATAAAGTTCAATACAAATTAATGAACTATCAGAATAAGATGAAGAACCTGTTTGACAAAGGAGCCAAGTAAACGGACTTTAAGGAAGGTGATCTAGTTCTAAGATGGGATGCGAGGAGAGAAGAGAAAGGAAAGAATTGAAAATTTGATAATTTATCATTTATACATTTAGCGATTGTTGAAGTGAAGGGTAAAAACACTTTTGTGTTGCAAAATCTTGAGGGGCTATATTCTACTTATCCTGTAAATGGAAGGTTTCTCAAACCTTACATTCAGTACGAAGAAGTTCAAATAGTTTTCATTGTAAATACTCCATTTTTATTTACTTTTCAAGATGTCAGTGTGATTTTCCTACAGCAAGAACTCCATATCCCAAGGAGAAGGCCCATGAATCTACAGGTTCTTTGCATTCTACAGGAGAAAGCAGTCCCTAGATGGAGCCAATGTTTTAACATTTTTTGGTGTG
This sequence comes from Pinus tabuliformis, assembly GCA_031772625.1. Lineage (NCBI taxonomy): Eukaryota > Viridiplantae > Streptophyta > Pinopsida > Pinales > Pinaceae > Pinus > Pinus tabuliformis. The sequence goes on from CM062817.1 coordinate 1,763,780,266, forward strand.
GATAAGGTAGAATAAAATAGTCAAAAAATACAAAGTATTTTGAAAAAATTCTAAGTTAGGATATGGACATAACAATAGCGAATAAAATGTTAGCAAAATTTTTTTGATTATGATGTCCATATCAAAGAAAATGTTAGGTTAGAAAGAAAAGAAAAAAAATAAACTCTGAAAGTGAGCAAGTCTTAAATGCCACAACCCATGATAGTCAAATAGTGTAATATTGACTGCTTCACATTTTAAATTTGATGTTATAGTTAGAGAATAAAGATCTGGCCAAACTGTTTAATCTTGGCAGATTAGTAGTTAGGTAGAGAATAATAAGGTGCTCATCAGTTTAATATCAGCTCTTGGAGGTTATAAGGGTAGCTTTAGATAGTGTTCTTTTGTAAAATAAAAAGAAAGAAAAAGGGTTTTGCTAGCTTAAATGCACTCATTAAGTGAAGAAAAAATGATAGGATAAGCTAAGGGTAAGTAGAGAAAGGTTGCAGAAGTTTGATTATTGATTGTATAAAATCTACATTTATTATGTTTTTATGTCCATGAGGCAATTACACAGAGCAAAATAACGGCTACAAGATAGAATAATTAACTTCCCATTCATCCCCATTCATCCCTATATTCACTAATTTCCCCTTCCTACTTCATACATTCATATTCATTTATTTTCCACAAAAAACCCTTTTTTCCTAAGGTCAAAACCCTTTTTTCCTAGGAAAAGTGAAAATCCCGTGTAAAATCCCCTTTTACCCAAAAAACCCACAAAAAGGTGTTTACCCTAAGTATTGATACATATATATTAAAAGCAAATAAACTCGTAAAAAGCATAATAGTTAGAATTTTCCCCTTTCCCGCTTATAATTCCATTTTCCACTCATATTTCATATTAACACTAACTATAGTATTAAACCGCTAAAATTCCATTTTCCCATATATACTAACTCCCTTTATTAAATAACCCGAAACCTTAGTTTTATTATAAAGCTATTTATTTTAATAAAGCATTGCATTGGCAGATCGTAGGCCTTTTTAACGTGCATCCACTCCCCTCAGATTGCAATATTTGGTCCACAAAGGACCCGGACCCGACCAAATATATATCGTATTTCATAGTCTTATCGCATCCTCCTCCATCGCAAGTCCCGACTCAAGCATTAACACTCTGCCATTGCGATCTCTGATATGCGATTGGGACCGAGATGTGATCACATATCATCAATCATTTATTCCTATGTTGCGTCCATCCCCTATCGTATTCCTTTGTGATGGGCCTTCCCTCGGTAAACTGCAATTGCGATATGTGATATAAACTTGGACCTGATATCATTATCCACCCAAGTTCATAAAATTTCAAGTCCGCCATATGTGTTTTAGGAAGGTTTTCTTTGTTAAGTTGTTTTTATGATTCTAACAAAGAATTAAGCTTAACCTACATATAAGCCCACTAATCAAATTTTTAACACATAATAAAGCCATTGCCGCCATAATTAACCATTGGGATGCTCCGCGCTACTCTTTCACTCCACCACCGTCCGATCTAATGCATTCAAATCCAATGGCCCTCAGCAATTTCCTGGTTGATCTTTGTATGGGCATTACCCACCTGAAAAGCAGTATTCCACTATTCCCTTTGCTACGTGTCAGGCTCATATTGTTTCGAGTGACCCCTTCCAAAACTGCCCGCGCCTCATAAAGCAGTGTGAAGAAAACCAAAACCACCTCCCGATAACAAAAAAAATGACGACTATTCACTTGCCTCATATTTCAGAAAGACAGTCGTTTCTTCGTTTAAACGTAAAAATTACCATTTTTCCTTTGTTTCGCCTGTTTTGACAATAGGCCCTCAGTGAGGCTCTGTGACCAATTAAGCCATGTTTTTACCTTTGGATATCCTTTGGACTCCTTCCGATATCCTCTGAAGCTCAATAAAGCCATTAACGTCCTCCTCTGTCACCTGTGATTTCTTAAACATTTTATGTGTTTTGCAGGTAAAGACCCCGGTTCCAGGCTTACAAAGAAAAAGCCTATATATAGTTTGAAGAAAAATATAAAGTTATTTATTGTTGAGAAACACTGTAAGAACCTCAAATGCACTGTGAAGGTAAAAGGAAACAGTAAAGGTTACTCAGTAGGGTTAAATGAGATTTACAGAGTTTAAAGAGTATGAGATGAAATATCAAATGAAGGCAAATCAACCAACGCAAGGGATTCAAACAATCTAGCAGCTTAATGGGAAAAATAGTAGACAACAAAGCCATCACACCTGAATAAAAGGGACATCAAGAAGCAGTTCAATAGCTGACCCTATCTTCTTGCATGAAGGTCTTTTCCTTTCCTAGTATAAATCTCATTCAGTTTTAGGATATTTTTTAGTTTCATTATTGTATAAATAACTCTCTTCTCGAGATGTTATAGGTTCGAAGTTCAAGATTCATTGTTCATTACCTGTTAAGATTTCACTATTAATTCTACTTTTAACTTGGAAGCCACCTTTGAGGAAAGCTTTTCTAGACACTTGATGTACTCAATCTTTCTGGAAGCTTAATACAAGGCAAAGGATTCTGAATTTGGTGTTACATAGTTTGTATTATCTTATAAGTTCTTCTAGTTATCAATCATTTTTTTTCTTCATATGCTTATGACTTATAGAGATATCCAAGTAGGAAAAAATGTGTCTCAATTTGTTCCGATAAGTCCTGAAGTGATCATCTATCAAGAGAATGGATTAATGAACTATCCTTTTAGCTAATCCCCTCTAATCAATAAATCATCATCATCTTGTGTAAGCTTAAGTATACTACGTTGAACCTTTGGAACGTAGTTTAGAAGGTTTTCCCACTTATGATTGTTCTGTTTTATAGTCTGGAAACTATGATAATCAAATTGTTTTCTGTCTTCTTGTCACCACTATTTTGATCTATATCACTGTGTAAAGTCATATAGTAGCCCTTTCCTGAGAAATTGATATAATCGAAAGGATTAATCACTTCAATTCTACATCTATCTTCATTCATTGGTCTTCGAAAACTAAAACCAAAAACCCCAAAACAATTATTTTAGATGGTCTGGCATTGGTAGTTGACCTACTACTATCTCAGATGTACAACAGGTTCATTTGGGTTACCCACTTCTATTGTATCCGATCAAGATTGTCGATTTGTCAGGAAATTTCATCTGCAAATAGATGGTCATACAGAAGTGGTCAATAGGACGATGATACAGTTTCTTCGAGGATATTGGTGCAAGCATCCCAAACTTTGGGATGAGAATTTTTGTTATGTGCAATATGCTTAGAACCATGCAAAACATTCTTCTACTTAGGGATCTCCTCTTCACACTTGTTTTGGTTTGATACCAAATTCTTCCATGGATTTTGTTTTTGGTAAAGACATAGTAGTTGATACATACAGTGATGTGGACAGAGCAACCAAGTTCATTGAACAAATCCAGGAAATTCACCAGGCAGTACAAGAACAACTGGAAAGAAGCCAAGCAAAGTATAAAGTGCACATGACAAGCATCAAGTTGAGCATAGTTTTCATGTTGGTGATGAAGTTTGGTTGTACATAAGCAAAGAAATATTGCAAGGGGAAGGCAAAAAGTTGAAACCAATTAGATACAGTCCTTTCAAAATACTTGACAAAAGTGGTGAAAATGCTTTCCGCCTAGATCTACCATCTTATATGTAGATCTATTCCATCGTAAATGTTGAAAACTTGTGATTGTATGAGCCTTCTTTGATTGAAGATCCTGAAGAGCAAGGTCAGCTACCTTCCATTGAAGATCTTCTTCCCGAGTATCTCAATGAGCTACAGGAGGATACAGTTCTTGACAGGAGGATAAGGACTTTGTGACAGGGAAATGTTGAGTATCTTCGAGTTGGACTCAAAGGTACAAATCCAAGTAAAGCATAATGGATAGAGGTTGGAAAAGTGAAGGAAATTTATCCTCACTTACTCGACAGCTAAAACCAACTTTTGGTGGTCTAAAAGCTTTCACTGGGGAGGAGTGATCCAAAATGGATCTAGTTTTCCCTCTGGGTCAAAATCTTCAAATGCAAATGAAAGTGGGATCAAGTCAAAGTGCTCATCAAAATGATTCCAACGGTGCCAACGGTACATAAATCGGAGACTAGATGGAGAAGTTAGAGCGAGTCAAATTTTATGGAAAATTAGGGCAAAAAGTCAAAAAGTCAAAAGTCAATAGGCAATGGTCAATGGTCAACGGTCAATAGGGTGATGTCAGATGTCAGCAGCACACATGTCATCTCAGGAATACACCACTTTTCCTCGATGATGTCAGTAGAGGAGGTAATGAGTCGTAATATGATTGGTTGATATGGGCCAATCCAATGCTTACACATGGCAACCCAGATTTTTCCCAATGTGGCCTTCTTTCCAAAATTTTGGGGATCAGGGTGGATCAAACCCCAACCTCTCACAATGATTAAGTCTTCGTCAGAACTAGCTCACTAGTTGGGCTACCGCAGGTCTTGTTAACGAAAGCATTAAGTTTATATTTATTATGTATCAGGATTGGGTTGCCAGAAAAAGGTTGGATGGTCACGGTGAACCCCATGACTACCAAACCTTTGGATTTATCATTATCATTTAGTCAACGAACATATTTTAATATCCCACATTCACCACAATTCACAACAACACATGTTATATCATACCATATGATTACTGTATCAACCAATGGAACCAACACATAATACATCGCATATACGTTGTAACAACATAACAAATGATGGAATGGTCGGGTGTGGGTTTCGAACCCTCGACCCATCAAAACCATATATATGAAATGAATTCAATGCATTACGATAACCAATATATCATATTTTTGGGCTTGAAACAAAGTCGAGCATAACTTTTATTAAACAGTTGCAGGTGTCGAAGCTGCCATACCACCAGTGCATAGACTGAGGCAGTTTTGAGCAGGCCAATGTGATTTTTGTTAGTAGAGAGTGGTTTTGCAAGGGAAATTGCAGTTTTGGATCATTCAAGGGGGTTTGGAGGTCACAGTGGCTAAATATGGTCAATTTTATACTCGTTTGACTCAAAATTTTGAGCTGAATGCAACGGGGAGGTCAATTTTCTCATTTGAGTGTCTATTTTTGAGCTCATACCTATAGCAACATTTTGAAGAAAAAATAAAGCAGTTAGCACTAGAAGCTGAAGGACCAGGAGATGTAGCCAGGAAGTCTCGTGAACTCCTTTATTAAATTTTGTTTTGTTTATGTGTTTGAGTGTGTTTTAAATTTGCTTATGTGTTTTTGTTATTTGCAACTTTTTTGATCGATTACACTAAGTAACATAAACAAGTTCATATAAAGTCTTTAATACCTTTTTCATTAATGGAATAGAGTCGCAGGTTGAAACGAATGCTCTAGAGCCCTAATTAGTTGTGGGTTGAGTTAATAGTTCCTAGAGCCCTGAAAAGCATGGGTAGAGACTGACGTAGATAATGTTAGCGATTTCTGGACCGTATAGATGAGGTCACTGTGGCAAATGGTTGAGGTTGGTTAGCCTATGGAAGCCCTAGTTGGTTTTTTTTTTGTTTAACCCTCATGACCCCACATTCATGCTTGAAATATTTCATAGGGGTGATTGGCTGAAAGAGAGATTTGGTTAATCCCAATCTATGGTCGAGTGGTACGTGGAAGTCCCTCACTTGGTTGGAATTTTCATATGTTAATATGAGATATTTTTATATTGTGATCTATGATCATTTGTAGTGATTACAGTGGCTATTTTATGGCATATCTTCCATGATTTTTGTTATATATATATTTGGGCTACATGATGTATTCTATCTATGGTTCTTGGAATGTTTTGATAAGTTACTAAATGGTTGATGAATGAATATCTAACAAGTGTTGTTGCAACTAGTTAGAAACAGATTGGAGCCTTGTTGGTGATTATAAGATGAAATTGAGAATTTTATGATCAAATATGCATTCATGAACTGTAGCTTTCATGTTTACCATATGTTAGACGAAATGTCTATCATGGATTATGCATGCCTAGGTAAAGTTCCTCCTTGGATTTTGATTCAATTGCCTTGTCATCATATTGTTTATGTTTCTAGGAAGTTAAATCCAGTTCTAGAAAGTGTTCTAGAGTTTAGTCTAGAAAAGTGGCTCAAATATTAGAACGACTGGGACAAAATTGAATTTGTTTGGTAATAACCGCATGGAATTTGTCCTATGTATGGAATTGGAACATCATAACTGCAGTTATGTTATTTTGAACATGTAGTTAGGGAGTTTCCCTTGTGAAAATAACTCAATCTCAAGCTCCGAAGTGGTCTGTAGTCCTCGAGGGATGTATGTAGTTGTCTGTGTGCCAACGCCACTTCCATAACTGTAACTTGGTGGTCAGGTCATATCATAGTGATACTTGTCTAATGTTTACGCTAGAGAGCTTGTAAAAGTGGGTAAATGTTGGAGGTGATGGTTAGAATGTGATATTAGAGTGGGTTTCACTCTCCTTGGGTGATATCTAATACCAAACGGTGGTATTACAGTGAGGTCGTAGAAGTATACCTTAGGGTAGATGTGATTGATATGCATGCATGTTAGTTGTCAACATGTTTTCTATAAATTAATTTTGATTATCATTGTTACAGTATTTTGTCATCATGATGATGTTGAGATTTCGAGATGCTGGTGTCATTATGTATATATATATTTTGAAAATATGGATTGATTGTGCAAACAAGATAGCCTCCCTTGAACTTCACATAGGTATTATTTTTGTTATGTCTACACTTGGTTTATATAACACGATATGTTTGCAGGAGCTAAAAGATCAAAGATGAGGAGAAGAATGTTGGATTAATGTTCATATGAATCTCCTTATAGATTAGTTGAGCAACAAGGATATGAGTATTCTCTTAATATAGAAGATACATCAAGAAGTTTTAAGTTATGGATCATGAGTTTCAAGGAAGGAAATAACAAGTTGATTGAGTCATAGGAAAGACTTGCCAGAACTCAACAAAAGAAGGTAGAGCTTAATGGAGTTATCCTTCAGAGTCTTTTGGATTTGTATAATAAGGAAAATTGAAGATAAATCATGGATAAGAGTAAAGGACTAATGGAGCATATGGTAGTAGGTCTTAATCAAGATACATGTTAGACGTGGATGGCACAACTAGAGGTGGCACATATTTGGATACAACTCACAGGAATACTAGCGCTCATGGATTCTATTCTAGTTCCATTTCAGAGAGACCATCATCAATAATGCCAACATCCTTATAGGAGGAGTGAGAAGAATTATTTTCCATAAGAGTTCAAGAAAGACAAGCTTCCTACATTTGATGGGGATGTGAATAAACGAGAAGATGTAGAAGCATGGCTACTTGGGATGAGGAAGTTCTTTGGATTGCATGATTATTTAGAGAATATGAAAGCTAAGATAGTGATCTTCAGTCTCAAGGGAAGAGAAAATATCTGGTGGGAAGATATGAAGAATGTTATAGGCATCAAGATAAAAGAGTTGAGCTGCAATGAGTTTAAAATACCCTTGAGGAAAATGTACTTGTCTGAGTGATACAGTCACGAAAAGGCCAAGAAACTATATGAGTTGAAGATGGGTTCGATAACAGATGAAGAGTACATGACTAGGTTTCTAGACCTGTTGAGGTATGTGTCATATCTCAAGGATGAGATGAAAAATGTCCAAGGGTTCATTAATGGATTTCCTTTAGAATTTATAGATTAGTTTGAGTATGATGAGCCTCGGTCATTGGAGGAAGTTATTGGGAAGCTGAAGCATTGTTATGATTAGTCAAATTGTAAGTCTGAGCCTAAGAATGATTGGAAAGGTAATGGAAATACTAAAGGAAATTGTTCTAAGAAGTGAATAATACCTCACGATGCAGGTGATAAGGAGAATGTGGCACCTTATAAGAATTTAATGTAGTTGATAGAGGGCATAGGTTTTAGTTTGAGAAGTAGAGTATGGGTGATGGTAGGAAGCCTTTGTAGTGTTTGATTTGTGGTGAGGGAGCATCGCAGGAGAGAGTATTCCTCGAATTTGTGTAGAAAAGGATAATGGGTAGGTTGATCATCAAGAATCCATTATCAACATGGAAGTTAAGATTTTTGATCAAGTTTTTTCCATTTTGATTGACCTTGGATTTAATTATAGTTATATTAGTCCTGACCTAGTGGATAAGTGTTTCTTGAATAAAGAAGTGCATGCAAAATCTTGGTTGGTGCAGTTGGCTACAACAACCAATAGAAGAGTTCATCATTTTCTAATGCCTTGTGCATCTGAGCTAAATGGTATGCCTACATGAGTACCTTTAAATGTGCTTCCTTTGGGTTCATACAATATGAATTTGGGCATGGATTGGTTGTTAATTCACATCATTAAATTGGATAGCTATGATAAGGTTGTTGAATGTCTGAATGATGATGGAGAAAGAAGAGTCTTGCACGGAAAGAAGAAGACTACTTTAGTTAGAATGGTTATATCTATACAAGCAAAGTGGAGTTGCAGGAAAGGATGTTTATTGTTTACAATTCATATTTACAGTGACAAAGGAAAGGATGTTGAGGATGAGGAAGTGTTGAAGAAGTATCATGTTTTGCAGTAGTTTCAAGATTTGTTTCCTGCAAATATTTTACAGTTTCTTCCTCATAGAGACATGCAATCTTCCATTTAGTTGATTCTAGGAGAAACACCAACATCTAACACACCATTCAGGATGAGCAATCTACAGTTGGAGGAATTGAAGTTGTATCTTAAGGAAATGATTGATAAGTGATACATTAAGGCCAACTCTGTCGCCTTGGGTTACACCAGTATTGTTTTTAAATAAGAATGGTAGTACTCTTTGTTATAAACATATTTGGGCACTGCAACCCCAATCACATATGTCCATAAACCAAGGGATTCTATGTCCCTAAAAGTTTTGTTTCATACCATAAAGGAGCAAGGTCAGCTGGTTACATCAACTCCCAGAAGTTTTCCATGAAAAACCACTTAGAACTGGTCAAAGCAGGACCATACAAACTGCCCAGTGCAAAGGGTGTGATGCATCTCACGTGCCACATGCAAAAAGTGTGATGCATACATGAAATCCCTTTTGTAGGGTGCGATGAGCGAGAGAAAACAAATGGAACAAGCAGTTTGCTAGGTGGAGACCCTGAGAATCTTCTAGACGTTGCTCATTTGACACTTGCCTCCCTGAATTCGCCCAAGGATGAGTAGGAGATCATGAAATATCCAAATGGAACCAAGAACTATCAGAGAGATGACACTAATCAAAATCCTAGAAGTTGACTCACCCCCCTACAAATATCTATAAATGGGTCCCTCATCCCAGAGATCCAAAGGTTGGAATTTGGTAATTTGCAAAGAGGTACTGCTCGTTTCTCTTTGAAGACATTGTTAGGTGATCTTGCTTTATGTGAGGGGAAGAGGGCTTTCAAGCTGGGAGGATGGTGCTGGGTCAGACCAAGTGGTTGTAATCCTCTCTTCTACTAATTTTACTAATAAAGCTATTTGAGTTTTCCTCCATATTCTCGTGTATCTCTGAATATTGTGTTGATATATGCATTTGTATGGTCAATATATATCTGATCCTATATTGTTTACATTGAAAGATCTCCATGCTTTCATGGTATTATGCTGCTGTGAATCTACAGGTGCTCTTTGAAGCGGGACAAGTAAGGAAGCAGTGGTGAGATTCTGTCAAAGGGGAAAGGAAACAAGTAAGGAGCCAAGTGGAAGACTGAGGTTGGTATTCTTTTCTTCTTTCCCATCTCTCTCTCATAAAGGGAAAACAAGTGACTTTAATCTATTTGTTTCTAAGATAGCTACCTGTCTTAGTGGGACTAGTAGCTCTGAATAGACACTAGATTTCCTAATAAAAATATTAGATGATGCATTGGTTAAGGGTAGTTTAGCAAGGTGACTATAAAGAAAATGTATCCTATGCCTCAGATTGATGGCTTGTTTAATCGGTTGAAGGGAGCATATGTTTTCCTCAAATATTGATTTCAGATTGGGATATCATCAAGTGCACATCAAAGAAGAAGTCATTTAAAAGACCAAATTCTATATGAGGTATGTATATTATGAGTTTCTGGTGGTTCCTTTTGGTCTTACTAATGCTCTAGCTACATTCTTGTTTTTGATGAACAATGTGTTACGTCAGTATGTGGGAAATTTTTTGATAATGTTTATTCACAATATATTGATATATTCTAAGAATGAGGAAGAGAATGAAGAACACATGGTAGGAGCGTTGAGGTTGTTGAGAGAGCATCAATTGTATGCCAAGTTCACCAAGTTAAATTTCTTTCAAACTAATGTTCATTACATGGGACATGTTGGTTCCAAGGATGGGATAGAAGTGGACCCAAAATCTATTAAATCTATCATGGAGTGACTAACTCCTAGGAATGTGGATGAGGTTAGATCATTCATGGGACTAATAGCTTAATAGGGGAGGTCCATGAGGAACTTATCAAATATTGGCTATCCTATTACACCTTTGAAGAGGAAAGAGAAGAAGTTTGAATAGACAGAGGAGTGTGCAACTAGCTTTGAGGAGTTGAAGAATTTTCTTACAAATACTCTAGCCTTGAAGGTTGTCGACACTGATAAAATGTTCATGGTATGTACAAATTCTTGCAAGGAAGGTACTGAGTGGATTCCTAATGTAGGAAGCACATGTGGTATGCTATGAGTCAAGGAAGTTGAAAGAGCACAAGAAAAATTATGTGACTCATGATCTTGAGTTGGAAACTATCATTCATAATTTGAAGATGTGGAGACATTATTTCCTTGGCACAAGGTTTTTCTTGATGAGTAACCACAGTGGGCTTAGGTACTTGTTCGTCCAACCCAATCTGAATGTCAGGCAAGATAGATGGTTGGCTACCCTCAGTGATTTTGACTTTGAGATTGGGTACATTAAGGGCAAGCATAACAAGGTTGCAAATGCTCTTAGTAGAAGAGTGCAGGTGAATAATATTTCATATGTGAGTTCGTATGGGACAAATTTGCAGTAATGGATCTTATATGTAGGGAAACATGATGATAGGTACCAGCAGCTGCAACAGAGGTTGCAACAACGAGCTGAAGGTGATAGGGATGTGCAGTATCACCTCATGATAGATGGCTTGGTGAGATTTAGGAACATGATTTATGTGTTAGATAGTAGTGAGATCAAGAATATTATCATGAAGGATTTTCATGTCAAGTCCTATTCAGGTCACTAGGATATCAGTGTTGAAAAAAATGTAGAAAGAAAGGCTAAAACTGACTTTTGCCTTAATCAAATTGAGTAAATCAAATTTCGACATGGCATGACAACTTGGAGGTAATTAACTAGTGTGACATGGATATTGTCACTTAGATAGCTTAGTAAATTCAAGTTAGAGGGATTGGAGTTCAGCTATTCATGTGTGATTACTAAATCTAGTTCAATTATTTTTAGTTGTATTTAGTTAACTTGCCTTTAACTATTGTTAGAGACAGTTGAAGGTTAGTTTTGTAGTGGGATAACAGTCTAACTCATAGATTTTTTAGTTAACTAATCAATCAACCTCAAATAGCTAGTGCCTGTAGATAATTCAAGTTCCTCAAGTAAGGGGAGATGAAAAGGTAGTGTAGAACCAATTGTGGACTAGTCTTGAGTGTACAAGTTTTGCATGCAATCATTGATCAATACTTTGGAATTGCATAATCAATTTGGAGGAAATTAAAAAAGAATAGGGAATAATTTCCCTAGGATTTGTGTAAGAAAATAGGAATATAGGTTAGTTGATATTTCACTAAGTGTTGGAAAGAGTTGTTCATTGAGAAAAGAGAACAATTATTCTTTTCCCGGTAGAGCTCAAAGCTGGAGCTAGTAACTGTAATAGATTCCCTATTCATTTTATTAATGAAAAGAGGCTTGAGGGTTTTTTCCGAGCTCGGTTCCCCTAGAAATCACTATGTATTTATGGTTTTCCTTATTGCATGTTGTTCTAAATTTTGAATTTCCTTTCACAGATTAGTAGAGTAGAATTGTGTCTCTTGATTTTAGATTAAATTTCTTGAGTAGTTTCAATTCTATCAAAATTCTACATGGTACAAGAGCCTTAGAATTCACATTAGAACCAATATTTCAAATTCTTCTGTCAATATTTTTGAATTTGCAACTTTCTTGCAACATTTTTTCATGAATATGGGTAAGATGTCTTTCAACGAACTGCGATTGGAGTATTCCTTTGAGTGTAGCTTAAATTTCATATCCTAGATGGACCAACTCGAAGCAGTGCTCAATGAAAATGTTGTGTTAGAATATGTTAAAATTTACATTGCAAAACCTCAATAGTCAGATGCACAACAATTATCCCAATGGGAGGAGGGTGTTGCAAAGACCGAGAGAATTCATCTGGAAGGTATGCGAGACTAGGTGGTCTCAAATATCCATGTCATATAGACACCATTTTCTATGTGGAAGGAACTGAATCACCTATTCTAAAATATAAATGACCAATAAAATTGGCTCTGAAAGAGAAAATTCAAAACATTAAGATGCATAAGAATGGTACTATTTCATAGTATTTCTCCATATTACACAATTTTGAGATGAGCTTGGAGGGGTTAGCGAGAATGTTGCAGAAGATGACTTGGTGAGCCTAAATCTTCTAGGAATTCCAAAATAATGGCATAACTACTAGTACTCTATGAATGGAAGCGAAAAAATATTGAATTGGGAAAGGTTGTGGTCCTATTTTGTACAAGAAGGCTTTAGGAGAAATAACCAGGATGGAAAATCATCCAAAGCTGAGGATGAAGAGAATCTTTCATTTGTTGGAAAGGGAAATAAGGTAAAAGGGAAGAAGACCGAGATAAAATCTATGTCTAGCCAAAATAATTCCAAGAAGGGGAAGATAAAATGCCTCCATTGCCATGAATTCGGGAAATATGCAACAAAATGTCAACACAAAATGTCCAGCAAGAAGCCTTGAGGAGTCGAAACAAGTGAACTACACACTTCACAATTTGAATTACACTTCACCCTAATACCATGTGTGGCCAACACTATTATGGGGAGTGCGAGGTACCATTATTTTGGTGCCTCATTGCACATGACATGGTGTGAGGATTTTTTTAGTATCCTTGAGGAGAAGGATCTCCATATGCATATCAAAATGGAGGATGATGGGTGGTACACTGATATAGGTATTGGTATTGTTACCTTTGAGAGGGAGAAAGCCTCTCCTCTTTGCCTCAAAGATGTTATGTTTGTAAGTGGGCTAAAGACAAACCTCATATATATAGCAATATTGGAGGATCGTGGCTATGATATTACCTTCAGTAAAGGGAAATCCTTTCTAAGACACATTTCTACCAAGAAAGTGAAGTACAATAGCAATATTGGAGGATCGTGGCTATGATATTACGTTCAGTAAAGGAAATCCTTTCTAAGACACATTTCTACCAAGAAAGTGAAGTACAATAGGGTTCAGGTGAAGTACCTATACAAACTTGAGGTGGGACGATTACATTGCATTTAGAAGTAAGGTTGAAATTGTGTTGAGTCGCAATAAATTACGATCTGTCTCCCTAAAGGCTCCCTTGACTAGTAGGATGTTTTCAAGTGTTGCACATTGGGGAAATATGTAAAATCCACTTTCCATAACCTAGAAAGGAGATCAAATGCAATCTTGGAGAGATTCCACTCTAATGTTTGTGGACCCTTTTATATAACGTTTGTAGCAAGACATAAGTACTATGTTATTTTTATTGATGATTTCTATAGAAAATTCTATATGCACTTCATGCAGAAGAAGGATGAAATTTTCTCATAAAATTTTGAGTACAAGACATTAATTTAGAAGGATACTCGGAAGGAAGTGAAGGCTCTCTAAAGAGACAATGGAGGTCAATTTGTTTTCCATGGCTTCAAGTATTTATGTTTGAAAGAAGGTATTAGAAGAGAATAGAAAACAACCCATAACCCCCAATAGAATGGGGTAGTTTAGAGGAAGAACATGAGCGTAGTAGGAGCAACGAGGTCCATGTTGCATGATTAGTGGTTGTCATTATCTCTATGGCCAAAAGCATGCAATACCACAATATAATTGCAAAATTAGACTCCTGATAGGATACTTGGTATGATCACACCAGAGGAAGATTTCTCTCAGAGAAATCCTGACATGTATGATACACCGAAACTCCGCAAAATTACCAAATGTATTTACCTTCACTAAGGATGAAAGTTGTAAGGAGAGGTGTTGAGTTCGATGAAGACAAGGCTATGAGATGCTCTCTAGAATGAGCATTGAGTATCCCATAGCAAAAAAAGCTTCTAGCTCCAAAGGAGGAGCCTTAAGATGAGCTTCAAGAGGTTGTGGAGTAGCCACATGTAGAGGTTCAGACAAGAGGCTTAGTGGACGCAGCCAATCAAGTAGAATATTCCAAGGAGGGGAGAAAGTGAATGAAGGAAGTTCATAGAGTGTTGTAGGATTCATGAGAGAATGTGGGATCCTGTTGTAGTGAAAACACAACACCCCCATTCTATTCTATCATAATAGACATGGGGACCCTTTTGGCATTTGCATGTAGAATTTGACTGTGATTACTTAATTTCAATTCTAATTTTCTTTTCATTTACACTTGTTTTATTTTGTAGTTTGCCTAAGTTTGATTAATTTTTTTTAATAAACTTTGTAAATAAGTTTTTCTTTTAAGCATATTAATAAATTATATTAATTAATAAAATAGCCCAAATGTGTGCATAATATTTAAGCCTTAATCATTAAACAAGTGGTTATAATATATCATAGATATCAGAGCTTTGACATTGGAGGAATAGTTTAAGAATTATCTGATGTCAAAACCCAGATTCTTAATACAATGGCTTATGTCATAATAAAAGAATATAATATCCAATCCATATAGGTGGCATGGGGGGCATATTAAATTTGAAATATATATGTGGAAAGCTATTTTTATAGACTTTGGAGTATTAAAACAAACATATCATATAACCAAAGTCAGATATTAGGTAAAGGCGCTATAATTTATATGCAATGTGGGTGGACCCATATTCCACATCATTGTTTCCGCTCTTGGGGGTGATGCATAAGAGAGGTTTAATTTTGAGGCAAGTTTTAAAACCTATGATATAACACTCTGTTGATACTCTGATGTTGTTCCTCATCGATATTATGATATGCCAATCCCTCTCATCTCTGATTTATGATAGGCCAATCCCTCTCATCTTCAATTTTTGATTTTCCAATCACAATGATCTCCAATATCTACTAATCATATCCCTCTCATCTCCAATCTCTGAATGTGCCTCCGCCTCAGACTACAGATATTTGCTAGGCTTTGATAGGTTGGACCTCATATGTCTATTAGTGATGGTTTAATCAGAATATCGCATCCACCTATATATGAGAACTTTTAAATGGTCAAAATTATAAAACCCCTAATATCAAATCTTTGATACAACGCCCGGATTTAATGGAAGTTATTAAAGGGATTTGAATACAATATCCCATCCACTACATATTAGATGTGCCCAATATGGCAACTATTTTGTTTTGTGTCATTTTAAAAGTTTGAATGAGCTTACCTCTGATACCACTCACATCCTGCCAGGTATAAGTAAAAGCCACTTAGTTAATTAAAAAGGTCCCTTGGATTAACTGCGATTTGTGTAATATGACATAACTCCAGGCTCATTCGATGCTTCTAAAGGCCCCCTACCATGTGGCAAATACTGTTGGAAATTAACGTGATTGTTGTAACGAACTCCATAATAGGCCATGACCAATAACAAATAATGGATCTTTCGAGCAGCAATTGAGTCAATGTGTTCGACTGGTGTGAAGATATCCCAAATTTGACCTATATTCAACTAAAATAATTTGTTTTCGACTTGCTGAGGAAAACCTCTAGATTCGGTTGTTGAGAGATGTAAGGCAGACTATTATCTCTGCTAATCATGTATAAATAACCCTAAACTGAATCCATGGAGTGAAGACTCAATCCACCACACGGGGTCTCTCCTATGATTTAATTTATGCCTATGCATTATTATTTAGCACAAAGAGATTTATTTTAGAGATTAAAAGAGGGTTTTTTGGCTCTGTTATAATTTCTTTGCACTATTGCACTTAGTTTTACATTGGGTCTGAGCTACTCCAAGACTGCACATTTTTTATGTAATTTTGACACTATTTAATAAATTCCCATTCTTGTGTACTATTAACGGAATGATAATTTAAATATTTTTTGTCAAATTTTTATAATTGGTTTAGATTTCCATTCTAAGTGGTATGTTTCTTTGATCTCTAACACTATTGTTGAGTCAATTGTGATATGTTGCTAAAGTCTTTGAGGAGCAATCTCGAAGAGGAACAATGAGATCAAAATCATACTTAATTCATTGAATTATACTTGTGGTGAATGATAACTATTTATTATTCATTTACAGTGTATTTTGATTTTATGTTTATTAATTGAAATGAGCTATTTCTTTTTATTAATATAGATTTTATAATTAATTATGTTTACTATGAATTGAGGCTTGTAGATGGACTTACCTTAATAACTATTTATTAACATAGATTCATTTGCATAATTGTTTTAACCTTTTATGAGTTTGCAAACTATTTTGGAATGAAAAATAGAATATTAATTATGAATTCATTCATAAGCGAGTCTTTCCCATAGTTTTAGTTAACTTGCTCTCATATTAGGAGAGGGCTATCAAGTCCTTAAAGAGGAAAATATATAACTTAATTGGGATTCAATTAACATTTTTAAATTGATCAAACATTTGTGTCCATTTACTTCTTTAACCCACATCTTAAAGGTCAATGCAAAGAAAATGTAACATGATGTAATATAGTTGTAAATAGATTAATTATTAGTTTAGGTTATAGTAGTTTTAAATTAGTATTAGATTACTTTAGGTTAGTGAAGGATGACCCGGTAACTCAATCCATAACTAGTAGGAACCACCATCCTCAATGAAAAAGTCTAGACCAGGTGGTCTCCCCTAATGTTGATGAAGGACATTTTTGTGGATCAACATTTATGGGCCTAGAAGGAGTGCCATAGTAAATTGTTTTCTTTGAAGGTTTTGTGCTTCTATATTTTTCTTATTACCATGGATTCATTTAAAAGACCTCTTTGGAGTTGTTTTAATAGACCTAATCCAGTAATAACTTTGATAAAGGCAGTTAAGATCCTATCTAAGATAAAATATAATGGTAAGACTTCTTCTTATAATCATATCCTTCAATTTATTTTAAGTTGCAATAATTTTAATATTGATGAAGATAATATTTGCAAGATTTTTACTCTTACTTTGACAAAAAAAAGATAAGGACTTGTGAGTATCTCTTCAAGTTGCCTTTGTACATAGTAGGGGGCAATATTCACACTTTTTCCTTCATGCCTCTCACCCATATGATTACTAAAAGGTGTGTAATCAATTAGCCGAATTGAGTAGGATGGAAGGTGATTCACTAGATGATTTATTAATTAGATTCAAATTTATTTTAATGTGATTTTAGTCCAAATATTTACCTCATCAATTTAAATTAATGGGTTGGTTTAAACATTTGGTATCCCTCCCTTGTATTCCCTATCATTAACTAGAAAATTCATTTAAGTATATTGAATAATCTACTGCTCAAACCATCAATAATGATCTTCTTCTAGAAACTAGGATTGCTATTGAACAATTTCAAGAGAAAAAGGAAAATGGCCAAATAAATGATGTTCTTTTGAATAGACAATCTCAACATGAAATAAGAAGCAATTAATATCTTCCTAGTGATAGTTTTTTAAGCAATGACAAATCCAATTCTTCCAGCAATGAGGACATGGATTAGCATCCCAAAGTTTACAATAATGCAAATAAAGAAGATTTTGAAACATATAGTTTGGGAAACAAGCCATATTTTTCTAATAGAGAGATTTACAAGGTTGTAAATTGAAATTCATTAAATAATAATTGAGCTAATAGTTCACAAGATAAAGGAGTTGCCATTTACAAATTATCAGTAAGTTCTAATAGGGATAGAGAAAATTTAATTGTTTACAATTATGCAAATTTTTTGTCTCATTCTGATTTAGGAAAAAAAAGATACTGAAAATAATGCTATTTAAATGTTTCAATAAATTCTCAATCATTCAATCTCATGATGATTTAAAAAATCATGAATATGCCCCAATTTATGATTCCTACAATGATGACATTCCTTTTTGGAATCAAAATCCAAAAATTTTCCAATGTGTAAGTCAATGGAAATAAAAATGTTTTAATTTTGTAATCTTTTGTGAAAAGAAAATGTTTACAAAGAGACTCTTGTTGTGTTGTATCATTATCTATAATTTCCATATAAATTATAAACTTCATTTTTCTCATTTTCTACGATTTCAAATTTTTTTTCTTTAGAATTTCACTTTTGATATTCTAAACTCTCATCTAACCTATTATTCAACATAAATGAAAGTCAATTTCAAAATTATAATCATGAAAATTGGTTAATTCTTATTTTAAAATTCTATTGGATGATTATGTGTGGTGGATTTCCTTCTGATTTTCAAATTGATTTTTCATGAATGTTGACATTTGAGAGCCTATCACTATATAATTTCGAGCCATGTAATCCCGCTAGAAATTTTTTATATTACTACCCATGATTTATTGTTTCATCTGAAAAGTAGGTTTCTAGTAATGTACATATATTCATTCTTTACAACATCCTATGATATTCAAAGACTTATCATTTAAGACTAGCTTCATGTTTCTTTTTTCCATCAATCTCGTTCAAGAAAAAGTTGAAATACACCTTGAGTTTTATGATCTTATAGGAAAATTGTTCTGAAGAACTTTAGGGAAAGGATTTGGTAAATAAGTTACTTATTGTAATAAGTTATTTATTGTAAATACATTAATAATAGATGCACATAATGTTTTTAGTTTTATTTCTTTTGGTTTAATTATATTTATGGATTTATTACTGATGTTTGATGTCCAAATTCATACATAATATAAGATGCTTGAAAGGCTTCATTGAAAGCACTATTTCACTTAGTTTTAGTCTACTTTTTAAATTAGGATGAGGACTAGTTTAGAAATTAGTTTAAATGGAATAAGAGGATATTTCATCAAGCTATTTCAGTTATTTGTTTTTTATATTTTTTTTTTCTTCTTGCAGGTTCCCATGGATTTGATTTGTAGATTCAACTTTGCTAGCAACTAACATTTCAGAGGAACGATCATCATATGACATTAGGGAGTTTTATCTTGTCCTATTTTCTTAGATTTTAAAATTAATTGTCAATCTTGATTAACTTGCTTACAAGTTCATGAACAATAATGGTATATCTATTTAATTAATTAGATTAACTAATAAAATATCCCAAGAGACCAAGAAGTGTGAGGCTTTAAGGCTTAAGTGGTTATAATATATCGGAGCTTTGACATTGGAGGAACACTTTTAGAATTCATGGATGTCAAAACCCCAATTGTAATACAATGGCTTATATCCTAATAAAATAATATAATATCCAATCAATATAAATAGCATGGGGCCATATCAAATTCAAAATATACATGTGGAAAACCCATTTTCTAGACTTCAGAGTATTAAAACAAACATATCATATAACCAAACTCTGACCATTATATAAAGGCTCTATAATTATAAACCTTGTGTGAGGACCCGCATTCCACATCATTGTTTCCATTAGCATATCATATCAAAAGTAATGCATATAGAGATTTCCTTTTGAGACACATTTAAAATCCTCTGGTACATCACTTTGTCTATACTCTTATATGGTTCTTCTGTGATATTTTTATATGCCAATCCCTTGAT
Organism: Pinus tabuliformis; assembly: GCA_031772625.1. Taxonomy (NCBI): domain Eukaryota; kingdom Viridiplantae; phylum Streptophyta; class Pinopsida; order Pinales; family Pinaceae; genus Pinus; species Pinus tabuliformis. Next base: position 1,763,800,139 of record CM062817.1, read on the forward strand.
CTCCAATTTCGGATTTGTCAATCCCTCCAATCTTCCATTTCTGATATGCCAATCCCTTGGATCTCCCATATCTCATAATCATATGGATCCATCTCATATCTAATCTCCTAAGGCACCTCCTCCTCTGACTTCCTATATCAAATCTCTGGTACAAAGTTCCAATTTAATTAATGGACGAAATAAAGTTATTAAAGGGAGTTGAATATGATATCACATCCACTACATATGAGAGCCACCAATATCAAAACTATTTTTCTTTTTCTCATTTTAAATGTTTAGATGAGCTTACTTATGATACCATTCACCTCCTGCCAACTATTAGTAAAAGCCACTTAATTAATTAAAAAGCTCTCTTGGCTTGAGTATAATTCAACTCATTTTAATAATATCTCCTTTGTGATTTGTGTAACATGACATAATGTCGTGCTCGGTCCATGCTTCTAAACGCCCCATTCCATGTGCCAAATACTATTCCAAACTAGACTATTGTAATGAACTCCATAACAAACCATGATGAATAACAGCTATTGGACTCTTTCGTGTGCCAAGCCTTCTATTGAAATAGTGGATTTCTAATCTTGGAAATGGTGCAAATTGTTGTATCACCATCCTCTCGCACATCATTGTTAATATATCAACAATATTGTGTGGGTCTTTAATATAGGATGGTCACTTTGCCAATGTATTGTGAGTACTATTATACCCCCAAAAACTATGGTGTTGTGTCTCTACTATCCAAAAGACATGATAATGAATTTGGAAAGATCAATGAGTTTGTCCTTCAAATGAATTTTCTATGATAATCAACCACCTAATTCTACAACTTATGTAAGTCTTGTAGCTATTTAATTTCTTGGCCGATCATTTTACAAATGTTTTGGATTATATATATATATATATACAAAAAAAATGAAGATCCTTCTTCACATGTTGAACACTTTAAGAAACCAAGCACACAACTAGATCAAATATTAGGACAACATTGTTTTACATGGTTAAAACCTATAAAGCCTATTATTTCTTACAAACGTGAATAGGTATAAAAAGAACATTGAAAATATAATTTGTAGTAGTAGACTTCTAATAATTAGGGTTACTAGCCCAGTTGGAATCAATGAAAACAAAGAACAAATGATCCAACTTGACTATAATGTTTCCAAAACATGATTACACCATGGATATACTTAAGTATAATTTTTGCTACACTCTAATTTCTCTCATGGGGTGGTCTAATGAGGTGCTTGCACATTCCAAGCCTTACTCATGGGGTGGTGTAATGAGGTGCTTGCACATTCCAAGCCTTATGTGTTTCCACACTAGTTCTTTATACTCATTTGCATATAACAAGTTTCGAAAGAGGTACAAAATCCGAGTGTTGTTGGTCACAATGGAATGACACTCTTCATTCGTTGCTATGTCATAATATTAACGGTGAAAAACTTATGCAAATGCTTCTATATCATGAATGACACTCTTCATTCATTACTATGTCTTAATATTGATGGTGAAAAACTTTTGCAAGTGTTTCTATATCACGAATCTTTGGTTCTTGAGCTCACTAGAATTGTGAATGTGTCACACACAGGCGTATCTAGAATCACCAATGCCTTGAGCGAACAAAAAAGGAGGCTCAGTATAATTGTGAATGAGTCTAACAGAATAGTATCTAAAATCACCAACGACTTTCTGTGTTGTCTGAACCCATGTACGATACATGGAAGTTGCAATGGTAACGCAATTTCATGTTCATGATCAATAACCAAAAGGTAAATTTCCATCCTCACTATTATCATATGAAGAATAAACCATAATAGGACCAATAATAGAATAAGAAGATGGAGAATATTTCAAAAATGGATTATAGAATGAACGTCCTAAATGTAGAATTACGCTTGCATGCTTGGATAATTTCATCAAGCTACAAACCACTACTCTTCTTCCACCACTGTAATATGGTACTCTTTTTAAAAGATGATTGAAAAAGATGATTGTTGTAAATTTCCAATTATTAGTAAAGTGGAAAATAATGAGTTGAATTTAGGTTGATTGTAAATAAATACCTAAAAAGAAAAGAACCAAATTAAACAATGCACTTGTTACTGAGCATTCTATATCTGATATACTCTGCAATATGTAATTGACATAAGAATGGGCTGAATTACCATCATAAATTCATGGATTCTATGGTAAAAAGACGTTCTATTCAAGGCAAGAAACACAATATATAAGTCACTGTAACATACACTGTAAGAGACATTCCGCTAAAGTGAGTTATGAACAACGTCTTAACCATGTTGCATCTTAAAATAAAACCTATGGACGATCCTAACAAATAGAGTTTTTCGCAATTAAAAATGCCCTTCAACACCATGTACAATCCCAAAAGTAAAATGGAAATGAAACTAATATATTCAACTTAAGAAACTATCTATGGAAGACGAGGAGCTGAACTTCGACTGGAGGAACCAACAAAATTTGTTTGTCTCCATCGCAAAATCATCGACGATGACGATAATAATCGCGATCTGGTTCTTCATCTTGCGCAAAGAACGACCCATTCCTATTCCTGTTTCTTGTATTTGAATAAACTGCAAATTGCAACTTTAGGGAAGGCGAATCTCTGTCATTCTCATCAAACCTATAACCTTGTAAAGATTCCATAGCAGTTGCGGCACACTTAGGGTTATCGAATTCCACAAAACACAGAACAACTACAGCACTCGCTACTTCTCCTTCTCCACCTCGATGAGATGTTTTGGATTCCTTGGACTTTTTGACAAGCCTCACTTCTCTGAATCCGCGGAATGGGCGAAATATGTGAGCCGCTTCTCTACCAGTGCAATCACTAGGAACACCCACCACAAACAGTGTGTTGGATGCATCTTCTGGTAGATAATGAAGATCGTCCACAGCGCCCCTCCTCCCAATTAAAGGGTCCAGCCTATGGCTATCAGACCTGATAGTCAAACCCTCAGCTACAGTTAACCGATTTGAAGAAGGAAGCGGCCCACTTCGCGAAACAAAGCGACGATCATCAAGAAAAGGAGGAGCAGGAGCACGAACATCATCATCCAATAAATGAACCCCTACTCTGTCGCCACCTCTCTCGGCAAGCCTGAGGTCTTCCCTACGATTAAGATAAACACCAGACGACGCGCGATCATGTGTATAGTCATATTCATAACCATTGCGAGGCCGCTTGGCTAGTACGGACCTCTGCGAGTCCCTTTCTCTCTCAGCGACTGTTCCTCGGAATCTTGCGTCCTCCATGTTCCTCTCTCTTATTGCCCGAACAGAAACGAAGACTCGTCGCTATATAATAGAATACTACAGAAACGCAAAAGTAGCTCGAAAGAAATCCCTATGCTGCGAAAGCTCAACACGACTATAGAATTTACGTTGTAGTTCGTTAATACTGGAGCCATCGAGCGCGAATATATATATATATACAGACATGCAGTATTTACGGTCGGCCTATTTTAACGGTTACATTTTCTTCTTTTTGGGGCACGGTCACCACTGAAACAGTATAGCTATATTTTAATTGTTATATTTTCTCATTTAAACGTTTAAATTTCAAAATATATTGAACTTTGAAATTCACACTTCATTGTTATTATTATTGAAACCCCATGTCCATCCATCCATTGTGCATTTCTCGTGAGTATTAGGAGCAGATTGGCAGTGGAATGTGTAAATTTCAAAAAAATTTAGAATTTTGAAATTTATAAATTATTATTATATTTTATAATTTGAACGGTTTAATGATTAAAAATATGTGTTTCTTAAAAAATGAAATTTTAAATTTTTTTTTCTAATTTAACTCACAATTTAAAATTAAATTATTATTAAAACTCCATACTCCTCCATCAAGTTTCTAAATATTTACAACATCGAAATAACCAGCATAAATATTTTTATATGATTCTCTCAAGAGGTTTTGTTTACCCATATCTAATTAAATTAACGCTTTAATTTCTATCTCTTACATTAAAGTTATCAAAAAAATATCTTCCTTCTTTTATAGGTATACCAAAGTTCTACTAGGTTTTTTTATAGCTTTTATTGCCATAACTATTTATTATAAAATAGTGAAAGAAATATTATATATAATAGAGTAATTTATTATATATAAATTTATTTTAAAATAAAATTTTCAAAATTTTAATTTAATTATTAAATAGATAGTAAAATTTAAGCTCAACAAGATTTATTTACAAAAATAGTTTTTTATTTCTTGTTTTTTTATTTGAAGTGATTAATTAAAAAATTTATAGTTTTTGGGCATGTGGTATTTATAATCTATGATATTGGTCCATGGTATTGTAACAAACCATATTTACAAATTAATATTCTTCATGATAAAAATAAGTTGAAGTCCATAGTTAAAAATATTACATGTGTTTTTTTTAAATTCATATATGTTTAAGTGATAGAATCTTTTTTATAATTAATAATAATAATAGACTTCGTAGGACATAGAAAATGATGGAGCTCATCACACCTCTTAGGATTTTGGTTGCAAGTGAAGGCCATGGATTTCTGTCAAGCCAACAAATGGAGAAGACAAACAAAGAAGTTAACTAACGTAGTGGAATAGAGAAGTAGAACTCAGTTTTTTTTATGGCAAAGGACATGGGAATAACGTGATATCCTAGGGAACTCTCAAGCCCTTGCTCCCTTGTTCCCTATTTCAATCTTTTTTGTGTTCATAGGTCCTATATGGAGGGAAAGAGGAGTAGAGCACACATAGATCTTTGGGCCATCAGGAGTTATCATAGATAAAATGGCACAAGGATTTTTTATGTGGGGTAGCTCACACATATACAATGTTGTTGGTTGGTCATGTACTCCTCTTGTTTCTCTAAAGAAGTCTGCTACGAGCTCTTATCACTGTTACTACCTTGACAAGAATGTTGGTTGAGGGAGAGGAGGTACCCAACTTCACTTGTGAATCTCATAGATCTATGCGAGAGGGGAAAAAATGGAGACCTTGAACAAACATGATTCCAAATCTTTACCAAAGACCTACATGGTAAATCCACCCTCTTTAAACCATTGATTTAGACTCCATACAAAAACTGAAGTAACATATAGAGAAGAGGTTGACTATACCTGCAAATGCTAGATTCTCCTAATGAAGGACTCATTCTTCAAGATTGTTTGTAAGTGAAGAATCACAGTATATGTGAAAACTCTATAATAGTGTTGTATGTGAGGTTGTAAGGAGGCGTCCTAATATCTAGGAACCTTAGACGACCTGCCTCCCACATGGATGCGACAAAAGGGGCTTCTTTCCCTACTAATCAACCACAACACAACCTAAGACCTTATATTGTAGAAAAAAGGAAACAAACGCCTTCCATGGAGGTCAACCTTCCTAAGGTAAACCACGATTTTTTTTCTCTTCAATTAAAGGTTGTAATATGTAGGTTCAATGGATTTTTGCCTAAATCTAATGCTCTACATGAGTGGGTATTTTCTTCCTCGACTCCCAACTATGATATATACTTGTTCTCTAAATGTCTTTTTAATGTACAATTTTATAATCAAGATCATTTGGAAAGGGTCTTACATGAGATGACCTAGTTTGGGGGAAGAAATGGGCTCTTCATCACCACTTGGTTTCCATATTTTGATGCCAAAAAGAATGGTGGTATTAAAAATTATGGTATGGGTGAGGCTACCAAATCTCCCCATCCCTTTCTGGCATCATAAGGTTCAAGAGGAAATTGGAAACACTCTTGGAAAATTCAGAAAGATGGACTAGGAAAGAACAAAGGTTTATTTACCTTCACCATAATCTATGTTGAAATAGACCTCAACAAAGATTTACCTAAACACATTAAAATAAAACACAAAAGAATTCAATGAGACAAGAATTAGATTATTAAACACAACATTTGGTGGCATGTATGCTATTAAATAGGTCGCATGAAAAATGCATGCCCATAGGAAAAAAATCCCCAAAGAAGAAAAAGGGTGAGACCCACAAACCAAAAGGATAACAATCCTTAGATCATTACGTTTTGAAAGATGAAGCATATGAAACTATGGATAGCCAAAAAATATGGTTTGAAGTGGATGCATAGGTCAAAAATGAAAATGTATCTCTCATAGAATGACATTGAAGCACAAGAAGCCTAGGAAAGAGAATCATAGAAAAATGTGGCACATTCAAAAATTGGATGGGGGCCACAAGAAGAGAACATGTTTATGACAGTTCAAAATCAGGCAAAGAATCCCCACCAAAGGCATCACGAAAAATAAACATTCAGATAGGAGAAAAATGTTGAACCATGAGGACTTGAGTTGAGTGGAACTTTGCATAGTGGAACCATGTTGAGATGGTACATTTTTCGAGGGAGATTCCTAGGGTATATTCTAGGGAATATTATGTAAGCTTATGCCTGAAATATTTTAACTATTGTGGCATCTTGAAGATTCCATAAGGGGCCAAAAGGTGAAATTTGTAGAAACTAGTCAAGTTTATACTCATTTTTCATGAAATTTCACAAGGAATCCACGAGTTTAGTCATAATTGGGATATAAGCAATAGAGTTTCAAGTCACTATCAGAATTGAGGTATTTCCATGTATTTTTTTTAGATAATATAAAGGCTTCTCGACTTTGAAGTTGGGCCAAGAGACATTTCTCACACATTATGAGTGAACTTCATTAACAAATCTCCGTGCATTGTCTATATTATCTTCATTTTTTGTTTCTTCTTCATGGATGTTGCATGTATGGTATTTTCATGCTCTTTAAGTAATTATATTTGACATCACCAAAGGAAGGATTCCATATCATGTTGGTATTAGAGAATTCTTCAATAATGTTAATTGTGAGTGTGGATGCTTACGAGGGCCAAACTCAAAGAGGGTGAACAAAAAATCAAGCCTTTTAACCCCAATATTGGGCATGAAATTGGAGGAAATAAAGTGGAAGGTAATGACATGCATATAGAGAATGAGTAGGATTTCCAGAAGCTCTTCTACCAAATGGAAGATTGGGTGGAAAAGTTGTTTATAGATTATGAAAGGAGAATGGAAAAAGAGGGCACGAAAGAAGGGGGTTCTAATAGATGATAATGCATGACTACACTGAAGAGGTGGAGAAATTCTTTCTGAATATGTATCTTCAAGTTCAATCTCTTCATCTTCCCCTCATTCTCATGATACAAATAGTCATCCAAGAAATGCTTCTAAAATGTCATTTTTTAAATTAGATGTGAATTTTGATTTTCCCATATTTAATAGAGAAGCTAATGCAAGGAAATTAAAAAATTGGATTAGACAAATTGAAGTATATTTCTATATACAACAAATCCGAGAGGACGAAGCAAAGATCTAGTTGGAATCTCTTTGACTATGAGGCATACCTCTTGTATGATGGAAGAGAAAACTTCATAAAGGTAGTCAACATAATGGTAAACTCCTACATTAAAAGGGAAATTTTACCCACTAGATAAAGGCAAAAAAACATAATGGAATGGAAAAACTCTAGACATGGAAAAGGCCAGAATGTTCAAATTTTTAGAGAAAGTTTTGGGAAGCAAGCATTCACATTGAATATTCATTTATACTGACTAGGAACTTTGATGAAATACATTGGTGATTTACACAATAATATTCATGATTCAATTTTTTTTTGATCCCACTGATCTAGATGAAGCCAGTGTGAAAGAAATTCATCTTGAAAATAGGGGAAGGCATGGATAAGAAGATCATGCAAAGAAGGCTTTGTCTAAGCCTCGTAACGACAATTTCAAAGGAAAAGGAAAGGGAAAGAAGATAGTGAAAGCAAAAAAATAACAAGGGAAACCCTCTTGCACTATTGAAAGAAAAAAGGGCATGATAAGCAACATTATTGAAAGCTACATCCAAAATTGAAGAGTAAGAAGTTTGGTGGAAAAGGGAAGTAGAAGAAGATTGCTACAACACAACAAAACTTAGGTTCTGATTCTAGTGATGGCGCACATATAACAACTATTGGATTACAAGGTAAAGGTTCCTTTCATGTTGGTTCAAGTTCTAAAAGTAGAACTCATGATGATGAAAGAGAAAGAAGTGAATTGTTTCATATAAGAGTTGTACCTAAGCACACAAAAATATATACATTGTTTGACCCAGGTTCTGAATTTAAATCACTCATAATAAATTGTCATGAATTTGGTTTTGGAAACAAGATCTCATTCAAAATCTATCCTCTTGGTTTGGTGTGTGACAATGTAAAGCTCAATGTCAGCAAAAAATGTAAGCTTAGGTTTGTTATTACTTCAAACTTAATAGATTAGGTTGATTTCGATGGCGTCCCAACTGAAATTTGTGACATAGTCTTGGGAAGCCCATACCTATATGATAGGAAGAATTTTATTTAGGCATGAGAACAAGTACCATCTCACCAAAGATGTGGTGGAATATTGTAACAACCCCTGGTTTATTTTCCATGTAAATAAAATAAAACTAAGGTCTTGAGATAGGTATTCCAAGCTAAATGGTGGGAAAACACTATAGTGGGCATCACTTGGAGTTTTTTAATGCCTATGGAAATTGGCAAAGGAAAATAGCCAATAGTTGGCATTTTATTTTGAAAATAAAGGAAAATATGAGAAAAGGGAGGTGAAAAGACACACATTTACATACAAGAGAAATTAGAGGAAAAGTATGATCTAAATAGAAAATGGAATCAACCCATGGTAGTAATCCACCCATGTTATTCATACACCCATGGAATTTACCCATGGTATTCTAAGTGGCATCCACCTATGGTATTGTAAGTGACATCCATCGATGGTATTCATTCAACCATGTAATTTACCCATGGTATTGTAGCTAAAAAATACTATAAGTAACATGTCACATTTTGTAAAAGCACAGTTGCTCCGCCACATTGTATCTTTTACAGTTATTCTTCCTTTCAGTAAAAAAATCCTTTGTGGTTTTGTTTATTGGGCATTCTCCTCTTTTTCTTCTCGCAATTCAATTTTTTAGATCTTGGGGGCCTCCCACAATGTATGTTTTACAAAATGTGACTTTTTACTTATAGTGTTTTTTAGTTACAATACCACGGGTCAATTGCATGGTTGAATGAATACCATGGGTGGATGTCACAATACCATGAAAAAATAACATGGGTGTATGAATATCATGGGTGTATGTCACTTACAATTCCATGGTTGGATGCCACTTACAATACCATGGGTAAACTCCATGAGCCGATGAATAACATTGGTGGATGAATACCATAGGTTGGTGCCATTTTCTATTCAGATCAAAATGAAGCAAATTGAAGAAAATGGAGACATCAATAATAAAAAGGCATCAAAGAAACAATTCACATTTTTTGCATATTTTTTGCTAGCATTTGTTAGCTCCGTTTTGGTGCTCTCATTTCATTCTCTCGTTCTCTCATACCCTTCCACACTTAGAGAATATTGGAGCATGATTGGAGCACTATAGCATTCACTTGGATTGGAGAAGGAAAGTAAAGGAAAACAAGGAAGTGCAAGGGAAAAGTTGGCTCAATAACCACAACTAGATTGATTTTCAGGTAACAGGTTGCATGTGTGATTTTCTTGTTGATTCTGGATGCACGGTATATGCATGGAATTCCATGGTTATGTGTTTTCAATGGCATGGATATTTTCCTAGATTGACAGTGGTTACATCCTTTCCTTTACATTTCCTTGATAACCATGGTGTAGCGAGTTTCTAACTTGGTTTTATGATTGCCTCTCAGGTTATCTATGGATGTGGGTTGGAATAAACACTTACGATCCATGAAAAAACTTGGGATGAGTTACTAGTTCCTACATCCTGTAGGTTGGGACAAATGATATGGAGCATTGTGGGTTCAGATACTAGTCATTGGAGTTGTAGGTTGGAACAAATGCTCTAGAGCCCTGATTAGTTGTGGGTTGAGTTAATAGTTCCCAGAGCCCTAGAAAGCTTAGGTAGAGATTGATTTGGTTAATGTTAGTGGTTTTGGACTGTATAAGTGAGATCACTGTGGAAAACGGTTTAGGTTTTTTGGCCTATGGAAGCCTTGGTTGGTTTTTTCTTGGTTTAGCCCTTATGATCCCACATTCATGCTTAAAATATGTCGAAGGGGTGATTGGCTAAAAGAGAGATTTGGTTCAACCCAATCTATGGTCAAGTGGTACATGGCAGCCCCTGACTTGGTTAGAATTTTCATATGTTAATATGAGATATTTTTATGTTGTGATCTATGATAATTCGTAGTGATTAGGTTGGTAATTATATGGCATATATTCCATGATTTTCATTCTATATATATATACTAGTTATATGTTGGTTATATCTATCTATGGTTCTTGACATGTTTTGATAGGTTATTGAATGGTTGATGAGTGCATGGTTTAACAAGTGTTGTTGAAACTAGCTAGAAAGGGATTGGAGCCTTCTTTGTGATTCTGAGATCAAATTTAGAATTTTATGATCAAATATGCATTCATGACCTATAGCTTTCATGTTTACCATATGTTAGATGAAATGTTTATCCTGGATTATGCATGACTTGGTCAAGTTCTTGCTTGAGTATTTATTGGCTACCCTTGTTATAATATTGTTTATGTTTCTAGGAAGTTAGATGTAATGAACCTCCTTAGCCTACCTGAGAATTTAGCCCCTAGGACCAATAAATTTAAAATTTTGGGTTCATTCACAGCTAAAAATTTACCCCTCCTTGCAAATATTATCTTCTAAAAAATCCCTCAGCCATATTTTATTAGGCCATAGTACAAATTTCTCATTAATTGTTTTACTAGTTTTCCTATATGGAACCTTAGGTTTGTTAACATGTCTGATGTATGTGATCGACCATTGAACTTATGATGGTAGGTATCTTGTCAAAATATCTAGGTAAATCTTCACCAACACTAGTGGACATTAATTTCATGATCATTGTAGCGTACTCTACCTTATTGACCAGTCTTTCATTCCCATGCATACTAGTTATACATACAACACAGATACATAATGAATTAGTCATAAAATAAGATACATTATTTCCTCAATTGTTGAGTATGCATAAGAAGATATTATTTTAGAGCATTATGAGCATACCATATCTATGTAGTGGATGTAACACGTTCAATTAGAGAATCCATAGTAATCTCACATGTTCATACATAATCTCAACATAAACCAAATTGCTTCCTCTATTAACTCTATTCTTAGATGTAAAAGAGGTCATATGTGTAATATTGTCATCAAATTCCGAGTAACCCATTAGCACAAGTAATCTAATTATGTGCAATATGCTACCCTGCATGGGTAATTAAACTGTCAATTCATTTAATGTACTTCTACTGATAACTACACGCTAGAAATCCACATACAAGTCGATAATGAGAAATCTAAAGCGGTGACACCAGTATCAACTACTAGTTACTCTGATTCCACTATTTCTCATATACATTAAAGGTCACATACCTATGACATCAATGATTTCCATATAGATAATACCTTATCTATACAACTGAGCTACATGGGTTGACCATTTCAATGGTAGGAAATAAATATAGAGATAAGAAATCAATCGTCAGCATATATAAGCTAATTGTTTTAACTTCATAACAAGTAAGGATTAATATAGAACCCATACAATGTAAGTGAATCTCATGACAGTAGAGGAAACATCATTTTTTATACTAATACATAAGCCTATGTAATTCACTCAACATTCTCATGGTGAGGAAAATTAGAAAATCATCTCATAGAAAAACTGGAATAATATCCAGAACTTATGAAAACATTCTCATAAAAAAATGGAAACTATGATAGAGAGAGAGAGTAAGATTCAACATACAATTATTCCTTGCAAATGACACCAACTAAACCTAACTTGGATGGAGTAGCACCACCACCCAGCCATGAATCACCTCTAATTCCCCCCTGAGACGAAGATCTTGCCAAGGATCAACTGTGATCAATTGATCGATGCACTAGCTATTTAATACCTTCTTTCATGATTTAGTTACCATTAGCGGTGTCTTGCTTTATGGATTTTTCCATTTGCCTAGGTCTTACCTGGAAAAGCTTGTCTTTATCTCTCATGATGCTTTTCCACATAAAATCTTTCCTTTATCTCCCGCAAAGATTTTATTTCCAATGGATCTTTATCTGCCATCTATCTGATGGATATCCAATCCATCAAATATTATCTAGAATCACATATAGAATCTTATCATGAAATATTCATCTCTATCCCATTCATCATGGGATTTGGCAAGCATCTCCTCTCTCTTGGTGCTCCATCCTCCAAGTGATTTATTTTATTAACTTATTTAATAATACATTTTCTTTTCATATTAGATATCACCTAGCTTTCCTCAGCTTAGGTGTAGAATAGTTTAACCCACAAAGGAGGGTATAAAACATAGCTTTCCTCAACTTAGGTTCACAAACATTTAAGACGCAAGTGAGGATATCACACCTAGATTTAACTTAGCTTAGGTTTACAATAATGTAGTACACAAGGGAGGGGTGTTACATACTCCCCCACTTAAATTTTACACCTTCCTCGATGTATCACTACATCATGTTCTCCTTCACATGTAGATGGTTTTTGAATCCACGACTCTCATGCCTCTTCCATCTGATGCAAATTTTTTTCTATGGTGTACATTTGTCACAAGGAGTGCTCCTAGCATCTCTCCTTCCATAGCTATATCTGTCTCAAGGAGTGGTCCCATCATCGCTCCTTCCATAGATACCTGTCACACTTTTTTTTCAAACCATTTGTGAGATTTTATCGATGCAAAGTTTAACTATGATAAATATCATAATTTGTTTCTTAATAGTATTAAAGTAGCTATTTCTTATCATTTATTTTATCTAAAGAATGCATGTTCTCTGCTTGCATTCTTTCAAGCCTTTGTGTTCTTGTCTAACACTTTCTTCTTGCAGTCTCTCTACATACAATACATCAATTAGCATATTTTCCACATTAATATGCTTGCAAGGTAATAAAAAATTATTTCACATCATAATATATATTCATACACATATATTTGTCATACTCAAACTATTTTTAACCATAGTTACTTATACCAAACTTACTTTCTCTCTTCTGGGTAACCTCGAGGTTTGCTTACCTGGCCCAACATCCATCCGATGACTATTCGATACTTGCACACAAGGTATGTTACACACACCAATACGCATTTCATTTTTCAACCTTGTATCATATGTAGTGATATGCTACCATATGTACTTCTGTGCATAGTCCAACTATGGTACAACCTATAATACCATCCTCATTGTATCGCATGCATGACATAAAATATATCAACATATTTTTTTCACCATGTTATTACCATACCAAAATTCATTTGTCATGGTTCATCTATGTAATTAATAATTTTTTATGTCATGTGTAAATCAATTCTAGATGTCACGTGGTTACAACATCAGTCGCATTTTATTGGATTCATGTATATTTTCATCTTAATATACCTTCTGCTTATTGTTCTAAAACAAACTATTAACCCATAGCTATTAATTTACCTCGTATGTTTTACTTTTTCTATTTTTACACCTCAACAACTTGTTGGCCATGTATAATTTAGTGTAGTTATTCATGAATGTTTTTACTACTTACAATCCTACACTCCTTGTAGTTGTAAGTGTTTACGATCTCATGGTATTTACATAATAGCTTATTCTTAACATTAAATCACCCATTATGAATAGATGCATTATCTATTTATGAATTCTTCCTTGCAGCATTTCCTTATGTTGTCTAGACACCTTATCAATGCAATCTGATAAGAGATCCTCTCAGAATTTCTTGATACCAAATTTTGCCCAAGTTTCCTTTTAGGTACATCTACTTGCTATCATGCATATATATGTATCTTACCTTGAATTTTGATACCACAATCTCCACATGCTCAAACATGACTATTTGGAGATTTACATGAAAATCAACCCTCTAAAATAAACTAGAATTGTATGTAGAAATTTTGTCCTTACGAAAATTATTATACATAAGGATTTAATTATTCTATGCAATTTCTAAATAAGCAATTTTTATTTTGTGCATAAATATTTATCTAGAATACTATGTTCCATACTAAACATAGTGATGATCAAGTATATAATTATGAAAATAAGTATTTCTACTTATACATATGGTCGATACAGATGCTATGATGAGTAGGATAGCTCCATTGCCTAAGCCATAACAACTACCTACTCTATCTCTCATTGTATTTAGATCACAACCGCCCATTGTGTTTTTCATTGTTTCTTACCCATCCCATGTTCAAAGAGAGTTTTCTCAGGTACTACCAACCGAGAGGGCTAGGAGGCCATCCACTTTTTATATTGTAATAGAGGTTTGCAATACCATTTGTAACATACCTCAAGAGCCTACCCTCAGAATTAACTACTAGGCTCCCTATTCTCGAAATTTTTATTCCTTTGTGGATAAGATTCGGCTCTTGCCAAGAGCATATGGAGTCCTTCTTTATATAATCTTTATTACTTATATAAAGGTGGATCCATGATGTAGAATTTGTCCATATTGACTTTATCCCAAGCAACCTTTTGTCATACTTCACAATTGGGAGAGATAATTTAATTTCAGCACGCTGTCAACAACACTCTTCTACATAATTCCAAATGAGCAGTTATTAACCCCATGCAAAGTACTTTTTCCATGCAGAATTTCCATGTTTTTCCAAAAGAGTTTTCACATCTATGTTGCACGTATCTCAACAATTCTAATTTTGCAATATTCATTCATCATGCCTTATGCATAATTTTCCCCTACCCACAAGAAAACATTTTTGGGAAACAAATTCTTCATTGTTGACCATACGCTAGTTAATGTTTTAACACGTCTATGGGGTAGAATTAATAAAAGATGCCCTTCAATTCTTTTTAACATCTTATCATTTTTATTTACAAAAATAATAGAGACAACAAGGAATATTTCTTTATCATATATAACCGAAGCTTATAAAAATCTATATGATCTCATGTTAACAATCATCCCTTCCTTCTAAAGCGGATTTTATAATCCATGATAAGTCGTTATCAGTCTAATGTGTACATGATAACAAAAAAAAGTTTCACTGCCAATATTCAAGAATTAATCCATGGTTAAGCAAATGAGAACAAGTGTAATCAACAAAAATGTTGTAATGCTGCAATGAGGAATTTTTTGTAGGTAGAGGGTATAGAACAAATGAGATTCTGGCACATCAGTCACCCATTTCCCACTCGTATATGTTTCTAATATCTGCATAAGCATTCATTTTTAGATAGATGGTTTGTGTGACTGAAAGAGAGGGTTTTGTTCACACCATTTTATACATAACTATATATAGTAAATAATATACAATACATACGATAACTTGAAGTAGTGCATCGTATTTGGTCAATTAAATACATACATACTCCTCTACTTAGTTACACCTTTCCCCTCTCCAATTCCATTGGAGGCTTGAACATTTTCTAGCTTCTAAAGAATGAAATATTCAAAAACCTGCTTGTCATAGGCATGATTGCCTTCCTCACCCATTCATAACATAGTATTCTGACTGTAGAGAAATCATAGGTGTTGATTCTAAAACAACCTTACAGAAGTGTTGACAAATACATACAAATAGACTCACCCAATGGCCACCTGAGATTGCACAAAATTTAAAAACAAAGAATAATACCAAACCACGGTATGCATAAACAGATGCGTGGAACAATTTGGGAACCCTGAAAATGAATAGAGAGACTTATTCTGGGGAAATATCTGAACTCGAAGACACGTACCTACAGGGAAGAATCCTTCACTGTCACTGCTTGTTATCATCATTTTTTTCCTCTACAGGCGCAGCTGCCTTGGTGCTGCTATTCTCATATCCATCGCACTCCTATCACTAGAATTCTGTTGTTCACAGTAACAAGATAAGTAAAGGGTCTATACCAATCTCAATATTCAAAAGAATAAAAATACGAATATGATCGTAATTCTTTTACATTCATATATATAGGGCGAGTACCTAGACCGAGAGTGATCATTGAATCTGTGCACGCACAGAGAGTCTTTGATCCACTTTCCTACCGACTAAGTGTATATATATATATATATATATATAGTTTGAAGGAATCTTTGAGAGCACAACCGATTGCTGCACTATGCTCCCTTCCAACAAACTCAGAAACGACTATGATATTTTGAGTCGAATTTCCAACTCTTTCCTGATGATGGGATTCGTTCTCTCACTTATGTGCATCGGAGGAGAGAGTACTTGCTCAGAATCTGGATGGTCATTATCCATTCTTTTTCCTCGTAGGATAAGCCTTATCGAGCCAGCGATCTATTGCCGAAAGAAGGAAACATTAGATACTTAACATGACAAGTAAAAATGCTTGTGGTTGTTATAGAATGCTTACAGACATGTTTTTATTCGACTAGTTTTCTTCTCATATGATCCACATCCTCATCCTATCCATATCCTGATTTTACTTAATGAGTCATGCGTGTGTTTATCACTTGAAAAATAAACTGGTCTATTTCTACACTAGCTGTTATGATGGTAGGATTCCCAAATATGTGGATTTTGAATATGTTTCATACATGTTCATTGATTCAATACCCAAGAAATATTTTCATTATATCTCAAATGCACAACAGCATGAATAAATAAATTGGAAAACAAAAAAACTAATATGGGTGCAACAATGCAGAACTACACAGAACTAAATTTAATATCTTGAAATTATTTTTTGAAGGAAGGGACCACCATTGGAGGTCTTGAATGGAGAAATATTTTCGACAGTTTATCTAATGAATGGAAATCTCATGCTACCAATTAGTAGCTTTGATTTATCTCCTATGTTTCCTTCACAAGTTTTATCTTTGATCACACTGCACATCATTTCCTCTGAATTTCTTAAAAATGATAGATTTTGACAACTTCCCCACTGTTCTAGTAGCACGATCTTCACTAGTCCTCATTTTAACCAAGCTCCACACATTGTCTATCTAGTAGCAGCATCTTAATTGAATATTGCAAGTTGAATGTTACCTTATTCTATGTGGCCTGATTGCCATATTTTCAAGAAATAAAAATCCACTGGCCTTGAATGGCTTGCACATAAATGAAAACATAAAAATACTTGGAAACGAATTTTCAATCTAGAAATTACAAAAGCAAATAGGCACAAACCATTCATTACTGAGAATGGCCACTATGCCCTTCTCCAGATCCACGTTTTGGGGATAACCTTTAGATGTGAAGCCCAAACACCCAAGGAGACCCTGTCTATAAGGCAAAAAGCCTTGTCTATAAGGCAAAAATGGATTTTTCTTCAACTCCTCATATTGTGCCCTATTGGCAGTATAATGGAGCTTTTGAAGTGAAATTGGCATCTTCTTAACAAACTTGGTAAAACTTTCCCCGGATTGATGATTCACAGTACAATTCTTCAATCCTCCTACCTCTTACTTGAAAGTGATTTAACATTGCAATTGTTTAAATCCTTCTAGTGCTTTCTCCCTGAATTTGAACTTTTCTTAGTAGGTTTCAATTTCTTATACTTCTCAACACTCCCACACTTCTCAGATTGCTTTGCAGGGCAACAGAAAGACACTAGAGCCTATCCTTTCCCTAGTCGTGTCCCTCACTGGCACTTCGCACACTATTCCTAACCCCTTGGTTCAACACTGCACTTCTAGGCCCTATTTCAAAAACCCTAGCACATGTGATTTTACCAACTTTGACCCTTGATATTCTTCGCTCTAGAAGGAGACTTCTTTATTTCAAGTTCTGCCTAGGATTCACATTAAACTCCTCCTATACTCGACCTTCATGTATTATTGTGATATTTCGGCTCTTTCTACGGTTTTGACAGCATAGATTCTTTGCACGTGTGGAGGATTTCAGCCCTAAAACAAACCTAAACAACTTCGCTTTTCCTTCCTTATTCTCACAGGCTATGAGGCTATCTTCCTTGACCTTTTCACACTTCTTCCTTGCTTCATATCTTCACAGAAAATCTATCTCAAATCTAAATAAGCCGACTTGATTTGGAGACTAGGCTGACATGCCTTTTGGAGATCATCTTGAGGCCGACTTCTTGGAGGAGCTTGAGCTTGGTCTTAGAGGGATTTTTTACTTTTTCATTGACTCATATACAAATGTAACATGCCCAAGAAGGGCCATTCATACATAACATTGACTCAATTTGACTTTTATGACTTTGTGACAAAACCTATAGGCTCACAATGGAAACCTTAACTAAAATAATTTTTCTTGATCATAAGACCCATGATTCAGGCATTAAAAAAGTAATTTTATTTTCTTCTTTACATAAAATCACAATTACACATGTCATTATAAATATTGAACCTAGTTACACTTTTCAACAATCTTCAGACTCAAACTCTCTATTTACAATATTGCACTAGACATGTAGCTTAAAAAAATGAAAAAATATACACAAAGAGGATAATGAACAAGGAATTCCTGATTACCATACATATATAACATGGAAGTCTAAATAGATATGAATTGCCAGAGTCAAAACTCTCTTACGCTAAAAGCCAGTTTTGGTAGGAACATATTATGTTTGAGTAAAAAAATAATTTGACAACCAATTTTTCTTGCAAATATCAGTTTCGAAAACATTAAAATAGTAATTTAAAAGATGTATTTTCTAATTGCATCATTTAGGGTTTACCACTCACTTTGAATCTAGGGAAGGTATTCTCTATATCATTCGTTTATGATATTCTTGCACACTTTTTGTTGAGAACATGCCTTGGTATTAAACATAAAATGTGTATGATGAGCAGAGATAAGAACAAGGAGCAGAAGTATGTACAAATATCAAAGAGAAAAAAAAATCAAAAAATCTTCCTCAAAGCTTCTAAAACTGAAGTATTTTTATTCCACATTCATAACTAATTCGAAAAAATATCTTGTCATTCATCAAATAGAGAGTGCCATACAAAATAAGATGTAAATAAATTCATGTAATTTGTTGATCACATGTATGGGCTCGATTCAAAAGAAAAAAAACTTCAAACAATGATGTCCCAATTTTTTTAATATCATATGGTGGCCAACATTTGTAATGCCCACATTTTCCACCTTCCATTTACATATATTGGATTGAATTGGTCAATCATCTACTTACCTACATAAGCAACTAGCATTCATAACAATGAATGGAGTCATTTTTCTAAGTCATAGAATCATTATTTGAAGGTTGAAAACCTCGGGAGTTTTTCTCTTAGGTAATTACAATATTGCGCTAACGTAGATTAAGAAAATGAAAAAATATACATAGAGAGAATAATGAACAAGGAATCCCGGTTAGCCTACATATATAACATGTAGGTCCCAATAGCTATGAATTTCCAGTGTCAAAACTCTCTTACACTAAAAGCGAGTTGTGGTAGGAACATATTATGTTTGAGTAAAAAAACAGTTTGATCGTCAACAATTCCTATTTCAAATATCGGTTTCAAAAACATTCAAATAGTGATTTAAAATATGTATTTGCTAACTTCGTGGTTTAGGGTTTACCACTCACTTTGAATTTGACACACAATAGGGAAGGTCTTCTCTATATCCTTTGTTTATGATATTGTTGCACATGTTTTATTGAGAACATTCATTGATATTAAACATAAAATGTGTATAATGACATAAAATGTGTATAATGAACAAAGATAAGAACAAGGAGTAGAAGTATGTACAAATATCAAAGAGAAAAAAAAATCAAAACCTCTTCCTCAAAGCTTCTAAAACTGAAGGATTTTTATTCCACATTCATAACTAATCAGAAAAAATATCTTGTCATTCATTTGACAGAGAGTGCCATACAAAATAAGATGTAAATAAATTCATGTAATTTGCAAAATAAGACGTAAATAAATTCATGTAATTTGTTGGTCACATGTATGGGTTCGATTCAAAAGAAAAAAAATCAACTTCGAACAATGATGTCCAAAATTTTTTTATATCATATGGTAGCCAACATTTGCAATGCCCACATTTTCCACCTTCCATTTACATATATTGGACTTCAATGGTCAATCATCTACTTACCCACATAAGAAACTAGAATTCATAACAATGAATGGAGTGAGATTTTGAAGTCCTAGAATCATTATTTGAAGGTTGAAAAGCTCGGGAGTTTCTCTCTTAGGTAATACAATCTTTCTCTCTGAACATTCTTGTGTTTTACACCCTTAATTTCTTTAATATTTGGCGAGTATCTAAAACAAACCAAACAAAAAAATAGGCAAACAAGGAAAAAAAATAGGCAAAATAGGTAAGGTCACTCACTTTGAATCCGAGACAGAATAGGTAAGGTCTTCTCTATATCCTTTTTTATGATATTGTTGCACACTTTCTATTGAGAACATTCCTTGCTATTAAACATAAAATGTGCACAATGAACAGAGATAAGAACAAGGAGCAGAAGATGTATGTACAAATATCAAAGAGAAAAAAAGATGCAAAACCTCTTCCTCAAAGGTTCTAAAACCGAAGGATTTTTATTCCACATTCATAACTAATTAGAAAAAATATCTTATCATTCATCAAATAGATAGTGTCATACAAAATAATATGTAAGTAAATTCATGTAATTTGCTAGTAACATATATCCAAGAAAAAAAATTCAACTTCAAACAATGATGTCCCAAACTTTTTATAACATATGCTAGCCAACATTTGCAATGCCCACATTTTCCACCTTCCATTTACATATATTGGACTGTATTGGTCAATCATCTACTTACCTACGTAAGCAACTAGCATTATAACAATGAATGGAGTCAGATTTTGAAGTCCTAGAATCATTATTTGAAGGTTGAAAACCTTGGGACTTTTTCTCTTAGGTAATATAGTCTTGCTCTCTGAACTTTCTTGTGCTTCACAACCTTAAGTTCTTTAAGTTTTGGTGAGTATCTGAAAGAAGCTAGACAAAAAAATAGACACACCAAAAAAAATAGACATACATTACCTTTAGAATACGCTAGTTGAAAACAAACACAATCAATTTCCTACATCTAGGTCTCGAGTTGAAAATCACTACCACATTAAAGATACCACTAGGTACTATAGAAAATAAAAACACTTAACATAAAATCACGAATTAGAACTATTACTTGAATGAAAAAGTAATTATAAACCATTCAATTAAAACACTTGCATAATCAATTCAAACAGATAGCATCAAATAAAGTGTTTAGAAAGCAAACGTATATTAATTAAGATTCAAATCATACCAATGTGAAAACTTTAACTTTGTTAGGGAAAAAATAATCCTGTTTGAAATTCTACATTTTCCCTCTTCTTCTATTTTATTGTTTACTTTTCTTTCTATGTTTTGTAATTTATATTCTTTCATTTTATTCTTCCATAAAATTGACAAAGGTAATGAAATTCATGAGAATGGAATTCCTGATAATGAACATTTTGTTCTCTATGATAAATTCAAACACTTTACCTTGTTGGACTATTTTGTGGAGCTAGATCCTACCCAAGACCATCATAAAGCCCTATGTAAAGGAAGTCTTGGAGCCTTACAATTCGCATAGTTTAGCCAACCATAACTTGACAAAGGGTTATTGCTCATTCTCTTTTAAAGAGAAAACCCATTGTGCTCAGGACCCTTGGTTATGCTAAAACAATGGTGATGTTGTATCGCTAGGAGGAACATTTCTATGCAAAACAAGCCACTCAACTATCATTCCCTATTTAGGTTAACCTTTTTGGGCTTGCAAGTAATTTTGGGGGTTCCTAGTGCAAATGTCAGCTCCTATTAGGAGTTTCATCTCTCACAAACTAATTAGGATTTTTAACCCTAGACCACAATGTCAAGTATGAATTAGGGCTAACCTAGAAAAGGACTTGAAGGAGATTACCTGCATCTAGGTTGGGGGAAAGGTTTGGAGTCAACATGTTCTAAAAATTTGAATGGATATTGTTGTACAGATGGAACTTGACAGCAAGTGTGACTCTTCCCAATCCACAGGAATCTTTCCACTACATGAAAATTAACATTAATCGAACAATAATCCTCTCAAACTAAACCCCCATCATCGATGGTAAACAATGTTATGCAGTGAATGGTGTTTACTACATGCGTTCCAAAACAACATTGTAGCTTGAATATTACTACAACATAAGCAGAGTGTTTGTTGTTGGTGCATTCCTCATAGTACCAACGTTACATTATCTACTCACAAGGCGTCGACTATGCTAAATGTGGAATTCCGCACTTTTGTTGAGAATCTAAGAAGAAAATACAAAGGGTCATGATGAAATCCCACTGGAAATCATTACCATTAGAGGATAATTCAGATGTATTGAGGGGCTTATGTGTTGAGGAGCTATGTACAAGACTACAAAGTCTAGTCAAGGTCTGAGAAGGACAAGAAGTAGGAAAACTTGAGGATTTTCCCACTATACATAGGGATAAGCTTTTGTAAACCCTAGTCAAGGCCTTAGTACCTAAATCCTACAAATTGGGTATCAGAGTGGCAACATCCTTCAAGAGAGTACATCTATTTAGAAACCCTAGATTTCAAATACATTCTTGTGGTTTGTCAGGGTTCCCTAACTAGGTTTTTAAGGGATTTGGAGGCCAATTGGATATTTTGGTCCTGCAATTGATCCATATAATTAGAAATATTTAAGTATTTCACATGTTTGAAGAGCAAAAACGAGAGAAAGGAGCGCAGATTTTGGTATTTTTGCATGAGCACTTCGTTGCAGACTCTGCACCCCATGTATGCTAAGAGTAAATCCTGCGGCCCCACTAGCAATGTCGTGGTGAGTAGAGACAACAGTTTTATGGCTCCTGCAATTTCCACACTACTCTCCATTTTTTCCCTTTAGTTATGGGCTCCCCTGCAGAATCAATTGAGCGAGTAGAAAGAATAGGAAATCGAACTCGGTATGGGAAACTAAGAACGAGCCGAAAAACAATTCGAAACAAAACAACTTTTGATCGTGAAAAATATATAAAAGGTTATTAGATTTACAATTGGTTCTAATTTAGAAGAATTAAATTTGTTTTAGCTGCATTTTTATATCTATTACTATTTTATTTAATATTAAGATAATAAGCACATAACTATTATATTAAAATACATTTAGGCCACTCGAAAAAGAGTTTGAAATAAAATAATTTTTATTGTGTAAAATATATAAAAGGTTAGACACATATAAAGGGTGTTAAAGTTAAAATTGGTTCTTATTTCAAAGAATTAGATGTTTTGAGGTTGTATTTTTTATATCCATTACTATTATGGGAAAGGTTAAGGTTAATGTATATTTAATATTAAGATTTATATGTAAGGATTGAAATGTTGTTAGGACAATGTATTAAGTTTGGAGTGACATAAGATCTCTAAGAATCAATAAAAGAAATATATACAATATCACATAGTAGTGTGAGCATCATGTTGGGATGAAGATATTTTTGACAAAACACATTGTGTTTATTTGGGATCATCTTCATTAATAGTTCCTCTAGGGGATCTTATTAATATTTTATCTATGGAATGGTATGTTTATATTTTTATCACAAGACAAACTAGATAAAGTGATGAGTGACATTGATTTTCATCTTCTATAATTCATTAATATATCACAAAAAAGGCACTTTGCATGTCCACCCACTCCTCTAATTATTTTGCATAGAAAAACATAAAATATTGATGATTGGTTGTCATAATATATCTAAATGATCTAATATACATGTAAATATGCAAGTCATTTTTAAAGTTTTAACTATATGAAAGAGCCCATTTACCTTCAAGACTAAGATATTTATTGAAGAAAATGTTGATATGGACGGCCATGACTATGGAATACTTCCCTTTGGTACAAGATATAATATCTACACTAGTGCAAAATTGGGTGTTAATTTAATTTAGTCTATGTTGGGATACATGCTTCACCATATCATAGGAGAAACTCCTAAGAAAATTAGGGTATAACGCAGTGATCTCACACAAAGTCCAAGGTTTGTTAATTTCATAGTCTCTCGTTTGAATTCCATTTCCATTCCTCAATTGCATACTTATATTAATAAATGGAAGCCACTAAGCTAATGTGATAATGTATTTGGAATTTCCTTGCAAAAAAAATAACATCTTGTTTGCCCCTTTTCCATAGTGGAAGTAGATTTCTTTCTCCTAACTTAACCAAAAAACAAATGTATAATTTCAATGCAAATATGATAATAACCAACCTCAGTTTAATTTTTTCTCTTTATATGATGTCACTTGTGTAATTTGAATTGATATATTAAATTTATTGAAGTGCCTTTACTAATCCTAATGAGTAAAACTAGTGGACTACAATTCCAATATAAACAAATATCATTCCACTTCGGAGAATTTTATATTTAGAAGTAATTAATAAATGCTAGTGTTTGATATATTTCTTTAAGAAAGGAACCTATTGGACTAAATGGAAAATCAAAATGAATTGATGTATAAAACAATTTCCATGCACACGATATAAATAAGCTACTTCAATAATATTTGTCCTCATTCCGTTGATAAATTTTTCCCTTATTAACTAATTGATATTGTGATTGTTAAGTTATTTGATAAATTGGAATATATCAACCACTAATTATACATGTTTTTTATTTCAATGTTTTTAATAATAACACATCAAAGGTTTAGTTAGGAGCTAGTAGCAATAAGGATTAGTTCAATTGGTAAATTCTCTTGCAAAGGAGTTGATAGAGCTCTCGATACAAAGTCTTATTAATTCCTTATGGTTACTAGTTGGTATTTTAGTTTCCAGTTGCTATTGTGCTCCATTTGAAGACCAAGAAAGTGGGTGAATCTATGAGGATTGAAAATGTACCACCAGCCTCCCTTAGTACTTTTAATACATTGGTGAGTAAGGGAAAACATTTTGTAAGCAATCCACTTCTAGACAAACTGTAAGAAGACTCTCACCATCACCTCTCATCATGGCACCTTCCATGTATTTAAAAAAACTACCTCTCAGTACTTATCTGGGATTTCAATAAACCAAGTACCGTAGTTAAGAAAATGTCAAATTATGAGAAAAAGGTGTCAAAGGTGTCAAGTGGAGAGGAAAAAGTGTCAAGCTGAGAGGAGAAGAGTAGAAGAGTGGGCATAAAAATGTATGTCAGATGTCAAATGGAGAGGATAAGAGGACATAAAAATCTGTACCAGATGTCAAATGAGAGGAAAAGTGTAGACGAAAATGAGAAGTGAATTGATTCAAAAAAAGGCCTATCAATTCCAATACAACACACTTGAGATGTTCTCTTGGTGCTTTTCAAAAGCATGAGAACTCTCATGCTGCAATTCGAAAGTTTAATGCACCTATCTGTTGATCCTCTGCATGATGCCAACAAAGACGTGTCATGGGGACACGAGGATAACTCTCTTGCCGCAACCTTGTCATTCTCCATCCGAAATAGGTACTTATTCAAATTAGCACGTGTCGTGTCCAAAATGCATGGTGCATGATCATGCCCACCACCTGCCAGAATCTTTTTGCATTCTGACCACTTCAACGATTTAAACGAGACTTGAAGAACCCTATACAGGATGAACCACGTATTGAATTTTGATGCGAGGGAATGACGAAAATGGAGCAAGGAGATTGGTTGTGCTTAACAGTGTTTGCCCATTGAACTCCATAGAGAAAATGTCTTTTAGCATAAAAATACCAAATTTTAAAACACAGAGATATCAGAGATTTGAGAAAATATGGGGTCAAATAATTGATATCACGTGTACCTTTATTCTTCAATGTTTGTATGAATATGTACCTCAAAAGGATTTAATAAAATTAGTGTGGTCTAATTTGGCTTGTTCAACATGTTTATTTAATAAAATGAATCGACATCATGAGATTATATGGATTAAAATTCAATGTTCAAATTTAGGATTCCAAGAAAAAATTGCTAAATTTAAGTTAAAATCAACTGAAATAAATGTTTATAAATATTTTATTCATCCCATGGTCACTAACATGATTCGTTGCACCCACCTAATTGCTTTCCCGTGGACGATAACGTTAATTTTTACTGTTCGAGTTTGTTATATTAGTTTGAGTTGGTGGCCACAATTTATGCTAACTCAACGTGGAACTTATTGTACTACACATCATATTGTCATCTTGAACATCCAATAATGAGAAACAAGGATAGTATGAAAGTATTGCAAATCTATGACTCCATGGATTATTCAAAGTCCATAGCATAATATTAGTCATAATTGCACCGAGAGGTGCAAAGGAATGTTGATAGGAAGAATCGAGAATGTGGAAGGCAATAATGAAGCTAAATATATGGACAATGAAATGCCATCGAAATTTGAGTTTCTATATATCTTCTAAAGAATTTAGTAGGAGGTTAAATTTAAGAAGAATTTTACACTAGCGTAAATCTCGCAGAACAATAAATGTTTTTATTGGAATATTTATCCTCGGTTTATTCTCTCATTATGAATTCATGAAATGACCTTTTCGTATTAAGAATTTGTTTAGTTTTATGTAATGATCTGGCTACCTATAAAATCATCAGTGGTACTCATAATGTTCCCGTTAAGTCGGATGCTTCATTTTTTTGAATTTACAATAAGTTTATGTTTATTATCATTAATTAGCTTGAGGATTTGTGTATTGGACTTAAGCATGCTACTATGCTTTTATTTGTTTTATGTCCTTTTTTAATAGATGTTGTGATTGATTCAAACCGGGCAATAGAATTGGATCCTTCTATGGCAAAGGCATACTTTCCTAAGGGGTAAACATTTTGTTCTAAGTTCATATTGTGACATTTTTCTCTTTTAGGGTTTCGTGGTGTGAAAATGTAGTCACTAATCCACTAGCCACACATGCTTATAGATGAAATAAGTGTTGATACAAATTTGTCAACAAATTTCATTCTAATTTAACTTATCCTTTTACCTTATCGTATTGTGTTATTTTCTCTGGAGGAATATCAAACAACTATGGTTGCATTTAAGGTAGGATATGTTCTTTATGCCAACAACCCAAACTTTAATACTTGGATGATAAATGTGATGCATATCTAGTTGTTAAATTGGCTCTAGGATAACAAACTGATCTTTAAAAGAGAGAGTCTTTCTTAGTTGTAGAGGAGTAATAATCTTTGATTATGCTTTTTTCTTTAGCATTTAATCTCCAAAGAATTGTAACCATTGATTCTACTAAAACAAACTTTAAAATCTCTTTTTCTGAAAGGATATTCAAGTCGTTAATGTCCACAGTAAATTTCAAAAAGGAAAAAAAACTCTTCAATGAATAAATTACCTCGAGTTTTGTGACATTATGCACCTTCTTTTCACCCTTTATGATTTGAGAAAATTGTTCTGCCTCTGTAATTTTTGAAAAAACAGTCCTGGGAAAAAAATATCTAAAATCCTATAATTTTTTGTCTAGGGCACCTGAAGAAAAGCATCCAGATCAACTGCACGTCTAAAAAGGTGCATATTTCTCCTAGTGCATAATTCTCACTCTCACAGGTGATTTATTTTTCTTCTTCTTGTTTGAGAATTATGAGTGTCTCTACATGTGAATACTTTTCCTAGTTCATAATTCTTGCTCTCAGAGGCAATTTTGTTTGCGTTCTTCCTGTTGGATTATTGTGAGCATTTCTTTGTTGAGTTTCTGTGCCTTTCTAGTTTGTCTTTTTTCTAAAGTTATTCACTTATAATCTTAAAAAAATATACTCTTCATCTCTAGTTTTCATGAATATTTTCATGGGTCAATGTTTACTAATAAAGTTGTATAGATTCATTTTAACTTTAGATCTCTTAAGACGAAAAGTTAAAATCTCTTAAGACTTGATTTGGGTTAAAATAGAACTATGCTAGTTATATCAAAAAAGTATTTTCAACCTTAATTTTACAAAAAAAAATTGCTTGTGGGATGGCCACATGCCAAGTCTATCTAGGACCATGTGGGGGTTTTGCTGAAAATAAGGGTTGATAAGATTTGGTCTTCCATCTTGGTTTGCCTAGTGTACTGGAAATTGGAATAGTGGTGATTTTGTGCTCTGCCCTTATATGCTTTTTGGTGTTTCTCGCATTCCAAAAATGCCTCTATTTTTTAGAATGTTTTCTATGATTTCCAATCTACCTGTGTTAAAATTGTCGGCCATTTCTTAGAAATTGGTCCCTGGTTCTCCTCATCTCCATGATACTTTTTTCTATTTATGGATTTGGGTGATCATTTTCCTTTGGGCTTCTTCGACGGGGCCTCCGTTGATGGTTCATGTGGATGTGGCGCTATTATCCGTCACTTCCCTAGTATGGAATATCATTTCATCTAGAATGGTGGCAAAGGAACTGGCAATAGGGCTGAGATAGTGGCATTGTGGGGAATTCTCTAGAATGTTGTGGATTACAATTGATTCCTTTAGGGTTGTTGGAGACTCTAATGTGGTCATAGATTGGTTGCAAGGGTGGAACTCCCTGGAGGTTCCTTCGCTTCACTATTGGATGGTCAACTTTAAGGCTATTCATTGCTGCTTCCCTGATATATCCTTCATGCATGTGTACAGAGAGTAGCACTTATCCATTGGTGTTTTATCTAAGAGAGTGATCACTCTCTATCCTCATTTTATGTTTTTTGAGCTTCAAATTGATGGCATTATACAAGAAGTTGGCTACTTCTGTTTCTGATCCTCTATTTTTTTTCTTTTGGGGATACCTTTTCTTCTTAGTTTGGTTTATATTTTTCTCCTTTGTCTTGGCCTTGTGTGTCTTTTTCTCATGCTGCCAATGTTGGTTCTTAGTGATCCCCTCTATGCTTCTTTTGTTTGGTGTTGGTTTGATCCAATGATTTGCCTACTTCTCTTTGGTTTTTTCTGCCTATAAAGACATATGTAATTTCTTATTTGATTAATGAAGAATGAAAAAAAAAGTTGTCTAAAGAAAATAGAAAGTTATATTAAAAAGTATGTAGAAAAAACAATGACATACATAAGATTCAACAAATCATCTCTCTTTCTTAGGACTCAAAGATGAACTAATGTAACTTTTTTATTCTATGAAGAAATGGAATCCATTACAATATCATATTTAAGATCTCCCAAATTGAATCCCTTACTATAGTAGCCAACAAAATTGTTTCCCCTGTATTGATTTATCAGATAATGGTCTCCCAAATTTAGGATATGAGCAATCAAATTCCACATATAATAATAATAATATTGGTGAGCCTCAGCAATCAACTTCCACATATAATAATAATAATAATAATAATAATAATAATGGTGAACCTTTGCAACCAGCTAAACTTAAATTTAGGTGAAAAATTCTAGTGTGTATATAATGCTTTAAATTTTAATATTATATGACGGATATTGAAATATTTGATGTTGTTCTGTTGGGGGATCTTAAATCAGAGGATCGTTATCAGTTTGTACCTGTTAAACTCTTCCAATTTGTCAAATAGTTGTTATTTGAATTAGATGAGGCTTAATAAAGGTGCATTTCAATCTATGCACATAAAACATATCTTTTGTCATTGCATGACTCCTCTAAATATATTGTTATTCTTATGGTTTGAACAAGATCCTTGTTTCCTATGAAGAAATGAACATTACCATAAACTGAAAGAAGTAACTGTTACTGTGTTTTAAGATGGATTTTATAAAGACGTTGCTAATGTTGCGTATGAGAAACAGATTGTATGTTTTCTCTCCTAGAGGATGACTGGTTCTTTTTGTTTCTTATGTTGTCAATTTAGTGGGGTTAAGGATTCTACTCCAAAATAAATTCTTCAGTAGCATGGGACGACTTCCTCATGCTGTCAAAATGAACGCCATTGAAATTAATCAAATAAAAAGAACACAATTTGGTGCTTGGCTGTCCAAGAATTTTGGTTCACAGTCGCCTTCATCGACAACATAGGAAGAATAGCAATTCAATTAATGGGATTCATTTTTATTTATGAGAATCATGTTCGTGCTTGTTATTCCATAAAAATACTGGCATCGGCTATCAAGTTGGATTCTTCATCTTCTATTGCTTCAAATTCTTCTTTTAAAACATTAGTCCAAATGTTACTTCATTCATTATGCCAGCAGAAATCTTCTGAACAAGGATTTGTTGAACATGCATTGATATGTCAGTAGCCACAGGAAGAGTGGAGTCATAATCATAACTTTAGTTGAACATAAGGTTATTGGCCTGAGGAATACTCTGTTATGGTTAAGAGTAACAAATGTTGTTCATTTTCTTTGTACATTCCCAATCCCTGAGAAAATCCTCGGACGAGCTATCCCTGAGTATAAGGATGAGGAAATGTGAAGGAATTGAATTGGAATGCACCTGCATGTAGAATGGCACCCAACTACACCAATTCAATTACGGGAAAACAGAGGGTGAATGTCCACCAATGAGTTTTGGATCGCAATGATGACGACGAAAATAAAGTCCTCTTAGTGGATGGGGTGAACAATGTTTGCTCGCCCGAAGCCTGCAGAGAAAATGACTTTGGGTGTAATTATGGACCACATTGTTATGATTCAAATAATTTTGGAGGATTTTTCTAATAATAAAACTATTCCCTTATGTTTTTTCATTGACTTCAAGAAAAACTTTGAGCTTAACTAAAATTATATCATTGAGAAATGTATAAAAGGAGGGTGTACTTTTGATCCATAAATTGTTGTGGATATTCCACTAGATAGTTCCTTCCCATGCTTTGTCACGAAAGAGCTAAGAGACTACTCACACGAGGTAGCCAAATCTGAGAAGTAGTTATGGTACATGCAAGATACAAAGCAAGGATTAATGCAAAGGAGTGTACTGACTATATACTTATCATAAAACATATTTCATCCCACTTAGGATGCCTTACATTGTGCGTGGTTAGTCATAAGATCATGTTGGTCACAACCTCCGTAGCTTAAATAAACAAGTGATATTACTCTTGATCTTCTAAGATATATAATAAACAAGAAAAAGGGAGCAAGATAGATAGAGGAAACACATGGAATGACTTTCATTTCTTGCGACCATGAATGTCATTGAAGACAAATTGATACGACATTGATAATTAAACTTTTATGCTACACTAAGAGGTGCATTTTAAAAGATGTGGTTTGTTTTCCATACCTAGCCTCCAAGGGTTATATATCAAATGGAGTCTTCATATGATCCCAATATTATATCATACCTTGGGTTCCTTAGTCTGCTTATTTTTCTCCTCATCTCCTTGAGAGTTATCTATCATGTCATCTTTCTTCGTGGCACCTAAGAGACATAATTGTGTAGTTTCAACAGTTAGTGACTCTTGCAGGATGAGGCCCTCGAAGGACACATTTACACAGTTTTAGCTGGATGAAAGGCACTACTATTGGACGAGGCCCTCGGAGGACACATCTACACAATTTCAGGATGCAAGGCAAACTCGGTAGTCAAGGGACAAAATTCCACAGTTTCTGGAGACATTAGGTTCCAGTTGAGGAAAAAACATTAGAGGAAACCACTGTGCAGTTTTGAATGCTAAGGGAGGTTAGGATTTTTGCGCATTTCACAGTTCTGATAGGCAAGGGAAAAGCTTAAGGGTTACATATGTGAAGTGCGCAATTTAGGAAAGTTGGATGAGGCTAGGTTGATAAGGAAACTCCGAAATTTGGCCAAGTGTGGGATCAATGAAACTGATGTGAACAATGATAAAACTTGACTATGATCACACACTTGAAAACTTAGCGATACAACATAGACCATCTAGAACATATAAAACATACTTCGCTTAATGCAACAACCTTAGTGGCACCTCAAGGCAAGTGAAACTCCAATGATAGATTTTGGGAGGATAAAGGGAACACTTGTGTAAGAGTGTGTGAAATGAGTGTGAAACATGTCTATGTGGTGAGGACAACCCATTCTCACAAATGTTTCCCCTTGAAGTAAAATAAACTTCCCTTTGCATGAAAAGCGATAAACCCCATGCCCAAAGATGACACATTGTATGTAAAGATAAAAGCATGAAGAACTCTTAACATCAAAAAGTGGAGCTTGAGATCATCAACTTACCAATAAGTGGCTAAGGAATGATCGATCACAGTATCCATAGTAGGCTCCAAAATTTAAGTGCAAGCCAAAATTTTGTAGCGTGTTACAGCTGCTACAATACAGACTTCACCTTCTTGCTAGCTTCTTTTTCAATGAGTGTCTTAAATTCTACGAACTTGGAAAATGTCTCATCCTTATTCCAAATGAAGAAGATCCAACACTTACGTAAGAAGTCATCAATAAAAATGACAAAATATTTGTGTCTCATAGTGTAGGTTGTCGAGAAAGGTCCATAAAAACTATAGTGGATCCTTTTTAGGATTGCATATGCTTTGTTGTCCCAATCATGGAATGTGGATTTTATTTACTTCCACAATGTACATCCTTTGCATACATCCTACTACTTAAGTGCTCCTTTAGGGAGGCAAGTGGTTATTTTTTGTATAATATTGAAGGTACGATGATCGAAATGACCAAGTATTTTGTTCCAAAGTTCATTGACATCGCAAGTTGTACTTTCTCCGCCTTAGTGTTGAATGGAGCACAGTATTCCACATCTAGCTTATACATGTTATTCACACGAACCCCAATCTGCTTCACCTCTCTCATGGCTATGTGTCTCAAGCACGCTTTTCCTTTGTTGAATATCACTTCACAACCATGGTAAACCAACCAATTGGTGAATGCTAGTAGACGAACCCCTAATCCATTAGCTTTACCTTTTTTAACTAGCACCTCGCATTGAAAATTTGAAGACAAAATATTTATTTTCTCTTAAAAATTGTTGTAAAATTCCCCTTCGTCGAGTAGTGCCGAATGCAACAATAGACAATTTGTCTCTAATCGTATCAACAAAAATGAAAGGGATAGAAGAGGAATTGATGTCCAAGAAATCTTTTTAGTAGAAGTTGTCCTGTTCTTCTTAGATGACTACCCCCACAAAATAAAGAGCCCAACAAATCGTTTCCTTTATAGAAGATAAAGTGAATGGTAAGTAAAATAACAACCTGGGTATAGGCGCAAGACAGTAGTTGGTTGCAAACTAGTGGACTAGGGTGCACTGTGAGAGTCAATTTTGCAGTTATTATATAATAATGTCTTAAATTATATGTTTGTGTCTTAATTGTTAATTGTATTAAATAAGTTTCATCTAAAGTGGCCATTATCTTAGATATAAATTTTTGTCTTAAAATATTTTTGTCTTAAATATAAAGTTGTCTTAAATTGTCTTTTTCTTAAAATAATTTTGTCTAAAATTATATTTGTCATAAATATAAATTTTTGTCTTAAAATATTTTTGTATCAAAGTGTTTTTGTCTTAAAGTTTATATTTAATATAATTCAATTGATATTAAATTTTATTATAAAATAACTAAAATAAAAAGTGGTTTTTTAGGACAAAAGATTAAAATACCAAAAAAAAAATTATAAATCAATGGTAATTATGATTTACTCTATTATAAGTTTCATATTATTTATGCCCTTCTCACAATTTCTTATAGGCATTTTAATCACCATTTGAACATTTATGATTATCAATATAATGAAATAGAAACTTTGGATTATTATCAAATGATTATACCACTATCTATTTTCCCTATAATGTATGGATGAGATGAGGATTTGTTATGGAAAGTTTATTTCCATCCATAAAAGGGTGATACTTTGACCTAATTTAATATTAACAGCATGCAATTTCCACAAGGTTTAGAGTAGTGAGTTAGTGTTATTTTAAGGAATTGTGTGGTGAAAATTCAACCATTGGAAAACCATTGGACATAAATCCAATCATATTTATGAGAAAATCCCTAGACGATTTTGATGGCTTAAAAAGAAACATATAACAATGATTTTCAAAAGATCAATCTTCTGTTTTTTAATATCAAAATTAATTCAATATCACATTCATTTATACTAATTTTTTTTATATTTTTTGTGGTGACACCTTGTGCTTCTTACTTATCTTTATCTATACTTATCTTACTGGATTCACTGTTAATTAATGATTCCATTTTATGAAAATAAACATTAATCATATCATTTATTGCACCTATGACTCATTTTGGTTAGGTAATTTATGTCACAAGTTGCATAAACCATATTATCATTTTGTGATTTGACCACTTTATAAGTCAAAATAATTTTATATAATTTTAGTTTAAGTGATTTCACCACTTTATAAGTCAAAATAATTTTATATGTCATTAAAAACCCCAATTATCCAAGTTATGTAAAGGCAATAAGAGTTCAAACTTGTTTTAATCCGTGATGGTTTTTCCCGAGTATTTTGTGGATCTAGTCAAAAGAAAAAGAAAAATCCACTGTAAGTTTAACAATATTTATTTTCTATAAAATTAATTTTTTTAATATAACTTATGCTTACTTTAATTATATATAGTGGTAATAATTTACATTTTAATATATGTCATGTTATTACCTATAATCCATTTTTTATGGAATGAATACCTATAATTTTATAATATAACTTATGCTTACTTTAATTATATATAGTGGTAATAATTTACATTTTAATATATGTCATGTTATTACCTATAATCCATTTTTTATGGAATGAATACCTATAATTTTATAATATAACTTATGCTTACTTTAATTATATATAGTGGTAATAATTTACATTTTAATATATGTCATGTTATTACCTATAATCCATTTTTTATGGAATGAATACCTAAAAAACAAAGATATATGTTGAAATATGAAAATAGTATTTGGGGTTCCTCTTATTCTACTTTTTAATGCAGATAAAGTTGCTAAAAATATGGATAACTAATAAAATTAAAATCTTAATCTTATTAACAATGACTCAAAAAAATTCCCGTTTACTGACATCTTCTCCTTATATTTTGCATATTTCAGGGATATGTTCTCTCTTTTTCTTTATACATAGAATAACACTAATATAATCTTTACGGTAAGTTATAATATTCCACATGGATCACTACAACTACCAGCTACAATACCTCACCTTACGTGGATCAGAATCATGAAGTTATCATACCCTTAAGAGTCAATTAGCTCTATGTCAAGATAATAAATAAAAAGGAAACATGCACAACACAGAATTGCTATAAAAGGAGTTAGCTATCTCAACAATATAATCCTCTAATATTTTAATCCTCTAATATTATTAAAATATTAGAGATGAATGTAATAATCGCATGAAATAGAGAGTGCCAACACTTTGACCCAACTCATTGATATATAGGGATGAAAATTCATATAGAGGTGATATTAGAGTTTGTGATAAAACAGAAGGAGACCTTCAGTAGCCGTCTACAAATGCTATTATAAAGTCATTATTTCTATGTTAGAGATTTCGTCATAGAAACTAAACACGACATAAGTCACCGTAACATGGCATATTAAATGCGATTGCTATATGTGTCATGAACTTCGTCTTAACCAGGCCATCCTAAAAGAAACCTATGGATTGCCGCAACAACGGCAAGTTTTCACGAGTAAAATACCTGTTCAACAGTCTACAATCCCCGAAAATAAAAGGGAAATGGAACCTATATATTATACTTTGGAAGGTATCGTTATGAAATGCAACCAATATATTAAACGTTGCAAACTATAGTAGAAGAGGCGCTGGCGTTCCGCACGCCGACCAGCAAAAGTTGATAGTCTCCCACACAAAATCATCAACGATGACGATAATAGTCGCTGTCTCGATGTCGATCGTGCCCAAAGGATGACACACTCTTATCCCTATTCCTTGCATTT
The DNA here is from genome assembly GCA_031772625.1 of Pinus tabuliformis. NCBI lineage: Eukaryota > Viridiplantae > Streptophyta > Pinopsida > Pinales > Pinaceae > Pinus > Pinus tabuliformis. Next base: position 1,763,835,938 of record CM062817.1, read on the forward strand.
GGTGAAAATGAAAATTGCAACTTTAGCGAAGGCGAATCTCTGTCATTCTCATCAAACTTATATCGTTGTAAAGATTCCAATGCAGTTGCAGCACACTTAGGGTTATCGAATTCCACAAAACATAGAACAACTACAGCACTTGCGGCTTCTCGTTCGCGACCTCCATGAGATTTTTTGGATTCCTTGGGCTTTTTAACAACCCTCACTTCTTTGAAAGCGCGGAATGGGCGAAATATGTGAGCGGCTTCTCTGCTAGTGCAATCACTTGGAACACCGACCACAAAGAGTGTGTTGGATGCATCTTCTGGTAGATATTGAACATCATCCACAGACCGCGTCCTCCCAATTAAACGGTCGATCCTATCGCTATCAGACCTGACATTCAACCCCTCATTATCTTTTAATCCATTTGAAGAAGGAAGGGGCCCACTCTGCGCAACACAGGGATGATCATCAAAAAAAGGAGCACGAACATGATCATCCAATAAGTGAACCCCTTCTCTGTCACCACGTCGCTCAGCAAGCCTGAAGTCTTCCCTACGACTAAAGTGATCACTAGACAACGAACGATCACGAGTATAGTACTCATATTCGTAATCATTGCGAGGCCGCTTGGCTAGTACAGACCTCTGCAAGTCCATTTCCCTCTCAGCTCCTGGTGCCCGGAGTCTTGCGTCCCCCATGTTTCCCGCTTTTGTTGCCCCAACAGAGACAAAGTCCTGTTGCGACCTAATAGAATACTAGAGAAGTCCCAAATATAAGTTCGAATGATGCCAAAGCTACTATCGAAATTATGTTGTCGATAGTTAATATGAGGATCACCAAGCTCGAATATATATCTATTTTACCACATCTAGGTATATATGGTCGGCACATTTTAATTGTTATATAGTCTTTTTGGGCACGGTCACAAGCTATGATCGTCCAGCAATTTGTTCTCATTTAAATGTTTAAATTTCAAAATATATTGAACTTTGAAATTCACACATCATCATTATTATTACTGAAACAGCTATGTCCGTCCATCCCTGTGCATTTCTAGCAAGTATTTGGTGCATTTCTAGCAAGTATTTGGAGCATAATAATACCAAGTCGTCCATCTGTTTGTTCTCATTTAAATGTTTAAATTTCAAAATATTTAGAACATTGAAATTCACAGATTATATTATTATTATTAATAATCCTATATCCATTCATCGCCTTTGTGGTTTTTTTCCCTAATTATTTGGAACATAACAATCAGAAATATAAATATTTTTATAGGGATTTCCACATTTTGGTAAAATTAACACTTGAATACTAAAGCTTTACAAATCTTTTTGTTGAAGGATAAAACATCTCTTTTCCTTACATGTTTTTTATAAAATTTTATATAACTATTTATTATAAAATAGTGAATAAATATTATATATGTTATATTTTATATAACTAATTTTTATTATAGATGTATTTATTTTGAAATATTAATTCAATTATCAATAATTATTAAGTGGATAGTAAATACTTAATCCCTATATAATATTATATAGTATTTTTAGTATTCTAATTAAAGTAATTATGTCTTTTTGTCATTTTAATTAAATAGATTAATTAAAAAAATGTCATATGAAATGAACTATAATATTTTTGAGTATGTGATATTGATAAGCTATGATATTGACACATAGTATTGTAACAAATCTTATTTACAAATTAACAATGTTTAAGGGTGAATCTCCATTATTAAGAATGTTAATTAAATGTATATTGTTTCAATAATAATAATAATAATAATAATTAAAAATGTTAATTAAATGTATATTGTTTAAATAATAATAATAATAATATTAATAATAATAATAATAATAATAATTAAATTTATAATTAAATTGATTTTTATGATATTGGACAAACTTAAAATGTGTCTTGAGTATATCTGTATTTACCAACCATTTAATTTATACCATTATAATAATAAAATAGTAAACAAACATTATATGTAAAATGTAAAAAATATTGTGTATTTGAAATTTATAGAGAGAAAAATTTCATCACTAAATTTAAGTAAATATAAATAATTTTTCACAACTACTTATTAATACAAGATTTTATACAACAAATGTATTATAAAATAGTTAACCAACCTTATATACAAAATGTCAAAACTATCCTACAATTGATCCTTGTGAGGAAAACTTTGGGTCATCAAATTTAAGAAAATCTAAATAGGTTTAGCATCACTCTTCACAAACTCCCTTTTCCTATTTTTGAATATTAATCTCCTTTACATCAATGTCATTAACATTGTATTTAATACATTATTCTAAAGCTCATGTTTTCAGCTTTAAAATTTGATTTAATATATCATATTAGAGTTATATGTTTCACTTCAAATTGTTATTAATTTTCTCTTACTTCATATTAATATCACCCAAAATTATAACTTTATAAATAACAATTTTCAAGGGATTTTTGTCTTACTTTATATTAGTATTACATAAATATCAAATATTACAAGAATTAATCTTCAAAAGTGTTTTTGACAATAAATAACTCTAGAAGACATTACAAGCATTACATGGTGGAAAGGATAACTACATCTCTCCCAACCACTAGAATTACACCCAATTGACAATAAAAGATCTATAATTAAAATACAATATAGATTTAAGGTCTATAATTAAAATACAATATAGATTTAATAGTTTCCAACTAGTAGATTTATGTTCCTTTTTTACATCATTTCTAAATAATCTTTTAGTATGTTAAACATCCTTTTTATTATATTTATGGTCATAAAAATAATGAAATAGCATTTATGGTTTACTAGATTATCATTGTCATTTTATTTGTGTCCTTGTCACAATTTCTTAGAGGCAAGTTGGTAACCATATTTACATTTCTAATTATCAAGAGAGTCAAATGATTATATCACTATCCATTTTGATTATAATGTAATGGATTATGGAAAGTTTATGTGCATTAATAAAAGGGAGCTAAATTTATTTAATTTAATTTTAATAGCATAAAATATATAAAATTATAGCAAGGTGAAGAATAGTTTGTGGGTATTTTGTTAAGGCAATCCATGGTGAAAAATCCATTTATTCCAAATCTATTGGACCTAAATCCAACCATATGTATGGACTACTATGACCCATTTTTGGTGTGATCCATAGGTGTCTTTGATAGCTTAAAATCCAATAAGTTAATGTTTCTAAAATTTCAGATTAGTGGCACTAGTTTATGAGAAAACTAACAAACAAAAGAACCATGTAACAATAATATAATTCTATTTCAAATGAGATTATTGGTACTCATTATTGTTTCAAAAAACATGAACTTATTACTCTTACAAAATAACATAGATAGTTTCAATGATCATCATGTTTGTGACTGAACTAATCCATATAAGTGATGAAATGTTTGCAATATTGATGTTGTAATAGTTATGAAAGCTTGAAGTTTGACAATCATATTAATATTGTCTTTTTTGTGATTTAAACATTGATACTTATGTTGAATAGATCCTTACTTGAGTTTTGGAGTCTTATTTTCTTCAATATCTTTTTCATCATTATATTCTATGGTTTTGCATAAAAACTACCCAATTTTTATTGATCAATATATATGGTGGATTTTGTTGAGCATTAACCATTTTAAATTCATCAATGTATTCCCTAACTTTATGTACTTATATCCATTAATTTGCATGTGAGTACAATTTTAGATTATGGACTCAATTTTTAAGTTAAGAGCCTACTCATGAACAAAATTATTATTTGTAGTAATTATTTCACCATTTTAAGTAATTTTTTTACCTATGTATAATATCAATAATAATATTTATGAAAAACTATTTCACCATTCAAATGATTTTTTGAGCTAGATTTAATATAATAATAATAATTATAAAATATATTGGTTTCCATTTCCAAATACTAATCTAGCCAAATGAACTATTAATTTTTTACCCTTCTTTTCCCTTTCACCATTTTTTGGCGACTCTGTTTTTCACAATAAAGAAAGATACGGGGATTAAAACAATGTGACTCAATATGTCGAACTGGATGATAACTACTAACACTCAATGTGTATATCAGAACCTTTGAGTAACTTCTTCAACATGTGTTTCCAGCAATAAATTCAACCCTCACAAAGTGAATAGTTTGGAGTAGAATAATATGAATAATAATGTATTTTTCAACCCTCAAAAAGTGAATTAGTTTGGAGTAGAATAATATGAATAATAATGTATTTTTCATAAAAAAGCCATGTATATTCCTATTAAATCTGAGTTCTTCCACAAGTATGACAATGGTTTTTGGAAATATCAATGTTTTGTCTCGTAACGTCTCACTTATACGTTATTTTTAATCTTTTTGTGCTTTGAAACCTTCTACCTGTTACTTACCTTTAACTAAATTGATTTTCACCCATGCATGGTTAATGAACGATTCCGTTATATTAAAAATAAATATTAAGATTCATTTGTATTAGGTCATTTGTCAAAAATTAGACTTTCTTTTTCTTTTTCAATTAATTTTAGTTTAACTGATTGGATGAGTTTATTGTAACATTCCCATCTGATTGGATGAGTTTATTGTAACATTCCCATCTACCCCATAGAATATCCTAATGGCGTCAAAGAGTGTTATTTGCATCAAACCCCACCTCCAAGGTTTTATCATAGAAATATGCCCTTAAAATTTTCTCAATTCTCAACCTTCTAGAAACAAAAAAAATAGCAACACCATTAATATGATCAAGATAAATAGGTGATATATGTGGAATCCAAAATTCCCTTAAAAATTCAAATATGAAGTAATGGTAAATGTGCGTTAGAATAGGTTAGAAAATAAGAAAAATAAAACTAAAATCATATAATATAAAATAAAATAAATAATGGAAATATAAGGAATTATAATAGTTTTTTTTTTCTCACACTATGTTCAAGAATAACACCAAAATAAAGTGGGAAATTGAACTCTTGATTTAACAACTAGGAATTCTTTAACAACGCACCCCATTACCAGCTATCCAAATCAACTTAAACTCACACCATAATAATTGAATTCAAAAAAATACTTAATAAAAATAATATTACTATTAACAACTATATAGAAAATAAACATTATATATATATATATATATATAAAATAAGTTGCATATCAATAAAATATTTATTTTAACTAATATTCTTCGTATTAATAAGAGTTCATATAATATATATATATATATATATATATATATATATATATATATATATATATATATATATATATATATATATATATATATATATATATATATATATATATATATATAAATATAATTTAGTTAAACTAAAAAAATCAATTATAACTTGAAATTAGTATAAAAACTAGTATAAAAACACAATGGAATAAATTATGATATAATTATAATATAGAAACATCTATGAATTGGTTAATATGAATTTTAATATAAATGTTAATTATAGATTAAAATTCATATAAGGAATTATTTAGAAAAAGGAAAGAAGGTAAGGATAGGAAAAGTAGTAGGAGGAAGTAAATTTAGAATTAAGGGCAAGAACCCAAATCTTTCTCATTTTCCATTCATCATCTATGTTCATATTACCAAAACACTTTTCAATCTTAATGACTTATCTTAACTACCTATGAGGATAATTCTCAATTTGGGCAAGAATCTCGAAGTTTTCAATACATAAGTGGTGCTTGGTTTTCTTGGTGTTCTTTGTTAGAAATAAGGAGAAGAGTTTATGATCTTTAATTTTTTACACATGCTCCTAAAATCTTAGCTTAATTAGTAGACATATTTCACCAACATAGGGAGCATGAGATGAGCATAGGATTAAGTAAACTCCTTTCAAGCTTGGTGGGTCAAAAATATCTTTGACCAGATTTAGGACACTACAAATGGTGCTTAATGGTTTGAAGGTACAAGAGACTTGATTATTTATTAAAATGTGGGTGATCATATAAATGTTACCTAGATAAAGGACACGCAAACATTGAGGGAAGGATCATTATGGTATCTTTTTTATCTAGGACTCCAGCTATCTTTCTGGAAAGATTCGATGCCCTGGTATTTCAAATAACTATTTTTCACAAAGACATAAAAGACCTGGGATTTTTTTATCATTAAGGTGGTTTCCATTAGGTATCCTTAAAGATTGAGTGGTTAAGGTCTTTAACAAAAAAAAGTTCTAGGTAAGATGATGATGAGACTTAGCATGAACATATTGTTCTATGTGATTCCTTTTACAATACACTTGGTGTGAAATAGAAATATCATCATTCTTGGAGATAAGAACATCGATGAATGGAAGACTTCCATCCACCTCAATCTCCATGATAAACTTGATAAAGGGAGACCCACTATTCACATGTTGTTTGAATATTTCTAATATATCCCATCCATGGGTCTAGATAACACAAGTATCATCAACAAACCTCTTCCATGACTTGAATTGTAAGGCAAATAGGCTAAGGTCTTGTTCTTAAATTATTTTATGATTTTTTTTGCCAAAATAGGAAACAAAGGAGAGAACATGAAACACCACAAGTTTTCTCATAGAATTCACCTTGAAAACTGAAGAAAGTGGAATTCACACATAATCCCAATTCCTCTTCCATGTTTGAATTTGTTAGGTGACTGATAATATCAATGGATTCATTGATAGGAATATTCATAAACGTAGAAATGACAATGAAGCTCACTAAAATATGAGAGGGATCAACTTTGATATCATTAATCTCACTAACATGTGAATAAAAGTCCTTCACAAAGGAGTTGGTGAGGCGAACAAGAGGTTTTAGCATTTGTGCCAGGTTTTTGGTAAGAAGATAGGTGGGCCCACCTATAGTATTTACAATAGGTCTCACAGGAGCTCCCTCCTTATGAATCTTTAGGAGACTATAAAACTTAGGAGTGAGGGGATTACTCTCAAGGAGCTTCTTGCTTAATTTTCATAGGGAATGTTTTGATTTAATGGTGTTGGAAACCTCTTTGAGAACCTTCTTTAGAGGATCCTTATCAATATTATTATATCTCCCACTATTGCTAAGATGGTGAAGCCTTATATTTACATAGTGAGCCTTGCATAAGACAAATACCACACTATCTTTATCACATATAAGAACGGAGATGTGAGTATTAGTGAGAAAATTCACAGATTGGAACTCAAGTTTATTAATATTTAGGAGGCTTAGCCATTCTAAGAATGTCACAATCTGGTAAATCTTTTATACCATATTAAACACATAACATGATATCCTTAATGGGAATTTTCTTAGGAGAGATGGAAAAATTAAAACCTTTCTCTAAAAGATTACAAACATGCTTATGAAGAATAAAATTAGATCGATTAATTACTTTTACTATTTGAAGAGAAAACATTGCAATTATTAAGATGATTTCAAGGGTGGGATGAAGGCTTAGGGATTAAGCTTACGAGTGAGGGAAAATAAGGAAGATTGGAATAATATGAAAAATAAAGGGAAAATAATGAGTAAAAGAGTAGTTTGCATAAGTTCTAACATTGTTGTTATTGGATGATAATATGCCACAACAAATTGCACAAGGGTGGATAACTAATGATGAGGTGCTTAAGATGAAAATATTGAAAATGTTAGGTTTATAGCCAACAAATGACACACTTGAAACATGCGAAGTCATGGAATGGCATTGAGGGTCAAAAATTTGTGAAGGGGGTGATGTAGTTCATACAAATGAGGAGGGGCATGAATAATGGTAGTGGAGGATGGAGTGCGATCGATTAATGAGGAAGAAACCGTAGGGGAGGACAAAGAAAAGGAAGATGATATAGAAGGAAAATAGGGGAGGAGGGGAGAGGAAACAATGTATTCATCAAGTAAAATGACTGAGGAGGCTACACAATCAAGATGTCAAATGTATAAGGAGGAAGCCACGTAATCACTAGGTCGACTGTCCAAGGAGGATGATGAGGAGGAAGAGATAATGTGCAGATGAGATGGCTATGAAATGGTTGGGAGAGAGGATAGGTAAAAGTAAAAATAATTAATATGAGAAGAGTCAACTCAAGAGCTAGAATCTAGAGGGGTTAAATGAGAGCTCAGCCATGACTTTAGTGGAAAATCTTCACCAGCCTTGTTAACCATGTTTCTAGAAAATGATCATTGAGGAGAATTATACGATATGCGAGTTAGGGACCCATTCATCAATTTAGGATCATTTTTAGGAAGCATCATAAACTACTCCATAGACTAGTATTACTTCAATATTCAATTTAAAACTTCTAAGCTAAGCTTTAATAAAGGATTTCCTAGAAAGCCACAAAATCTAGACTCTAAGAATCTAAAAAAATCAACTATTTTAATATGTGTTTTAAAATATTTGTAGCTTTTCAACTATTGTGAACTTTGTTATCTAATGAGAGAAAAAATTGAAAAATTAATCAAATTAAAGTTTAAATATTTCCTAAAAATAAATAATAACCTCATCAAATGGCAAGGAACAATAATAGCTCTAATGACCATTCAGTTTTAAAAATGTACACAAGATTACTCTAAAAAATGGGGGACACATAATTTCAGTCACCATTCTATTTATGATTCAAGCCAACCCTATAAGGGATGAAATATTTACAAATTTATTGATCTAGTTGTTATCAGAAATTGAAGTATAGAAGTCATAATTAATATTCCCCACTTTCTAAGCTAAAAGGTGAGAAGTGTGGTGAAGGGATTGAATATATTTGTTGTTTTTGGTTAACTCTAAACCATTTTTGATTCATTAAAGTAATCCACCCATCCACCCCCAATTTGTGACTGCCCTTTTTGTCAACCCTCTTATAAATATTATTATGAGTTGTAAATTCATGTAAAAAATGATTAATTATAAATGATGACTATCTCATAAGGGCCACATATTTAGAGGTCCGTAGGAGGAGGTGTTTTTTGTAAACCCATATGTTGCATTTAAGTTGTCACCTAAATCCCTATTAGGAGGGATGGTGTTTCTTTGCAACCATTTACTAGGGAGAATGGACTCCTAAACGAGAGGATGAGTCCATAGACTTCCTTGTGGATAATTCTGATAGAGTGAAAATGTGGGAGGAGATATAGAGGAAATTATGTGTGCATAGGTATGTCAAGAAGTAGGGGAGACGAATGAAAGAACCATGGGAGAGGAGGCAATGAGAAAAGTAATAAGGGACTAACGTTTTCTATTGCTTTTGTGTTCTTTGTGTTTGTGCATGCTGGTGTAGTGTCCTATGTCTTTTCTTATCTTAAGGGACGCCTGTATATGTACTTGAGTATTGCTCATGTTTGTGTGGGCTAGAGTAATTGTTTTTGTGTTTCCTTGTGTTAAGGTTTGTAGATGTGCATATGTATTCCTTATGTTCACAGAGGTGTTGTAATTTCCCATGTGTTTCCCTGCATTAAGGGAGGCCTATAGACATGTGTGTATTCCTAGTGTTTGTGTAGGCCAATGTAATTTCCTGTGTGTTTCGTTGTGCTGAGAGATTCTTGTAGATGTGCATGTGTATTCCCTATGTTCAAACAAGATGGTGTAATTTCCTCTGTGTTTCCTTTTTTTAAGGGAGACTTGCATATGTGCCGATGTATTCCCTAAGTTCGAGAGGCCAACATTTGTGCTTGTGTAATCCACCTATTCACGGACGATCATGTGATTTCCTATGTGTTTCCTTATGATGAGGTGGCCCTATATATGTTTTGTGTATTCCCTAGGTTTAATAGGCCAACATTGTTTCTCTGTATTGATTGTTGAGGAATAAGCATTCTTGTTTGTTAAATGTCAAAACATAGTTCAGTAAAGTAGTGTTGGTCAAATGAAAACCAAGTTGATAAACATGTGGGTCTTTCTTGATGATAATTGTTTGACATGTGGCTTAACCCAAGGCTGAAAAACCATAGGAGACTAGTTGGTTGAGAACTTATTGATAGGTTGATGCACCCTAGTGCTATTTGGATTGATAACACCACGTGTAGCCTTAGGGATAAGAATACAAGTGTGAATACCATTGAGAAGTTCTATAAAACTGTTCTATTATTGTTACAAAAGTAATATAGCTAACAACACTCCTTGTTATTTATACATATCTCTCCCAAGACTATATTATACTATATGTGATCTACTTGAAACCTTCGGTTGTTTTTTTATTTGTTGAGATCCATTGTGGTGTTATAGAGAGGAAGTATAGAGAAATTCCTAAGAAATGGGCTATGTTCCTTGTAAGTGAGTGAGTGGTTGACAAATCTTGAGTAAATTAACTCCGCGGAATTTTAATCTAGCTCGTGGATGGATGGATACACGGAATAATAAAAAGGAAGTTACCTTATGGTTAGGAGAAGAGTTGAAGTACCACTCTCAATGACCAACTACATACTTCATAAGATAAGCTCCATACTTGGGTCACTCTCTATCTCAATGCATTGTAAACATCTATTTCTATTGTTACATAACTTGTGTTGATGATGAGGAATGTGTATTCTTATGTATTATGATAACGTTAATGCTTTTTCATCACCATCATGTAAGAGATATGTGGAATCATTGTTTGAGTGATTAATTTCTTGTAATGAAATTATTTGTATCACTTGGCTGGGGATGTTGAATTATTTAAAGAAATCGTGAATATATATATATATGTGTGTGTGTGTGTGTGTGTGTGTGGTAGGGATGTGGAAAATTGCTATCATACTACTAAGGGATTTTTATGCCTATGTGTTGAGGTCCTAGATCGGTAGGTCATGGAATCACGATCTCAGTGCATGAGAGCCATATGCTCCCCTATTTATAATACAACTAAGTAGGGATAACCCTTCACATGTCTAAGTGTAAAAGGCATTCACATTAGTGGACATGGATATTCCTATCGCATCTCAACCCTGATGGGTTTCATCCATGTATTTCTTCTGTTGAGAGGGATCAGGGCATGCGATAGAAAGACTCACAAAGAACTATTTTATGATAACAAATGAACATTCATGTTTGAGCCACGGGCTGTTGGGGAAATCGACCCATTGTATTGTGGTGAGAGGGGTTGGGGCGAGATGATGTGGAGTGCCTAATGCTAGGCTCCTCCATTATAACAACTAAGTATTATAATAGAAAGTGTTTCTTTACATGCAAATTCAAACCTTAATGGTACCCAAGATTGGATGAGGTGGTAGAATGGAATGGAAAGGTGATGACATTCCATGTGGATGGCATGACACATCACATGGTAGGTACAATGGGCCTTTTCGAGGTCCAATTTACATAAAATCAAGTTACACTTGGCATCATTGGGAATTTGTATGTCTCGGGACCGCAAGCCTTACCTTGAAAGGGTGCGTCCCTTGGGGTAAATGCAACCATTTTTACTTGTATATATATTAATGATGCAACATTTCATTTGAAAACTCACTCATGATCATATTTCTTCTATAGAAGTCACTCGTAGAAGCAAAGAAAGGAGGAACTAATTGAAGTTTGGACTTGGTTTTTGGCACGAATTTCTAAACAATTTGATTTGCAAACCTTGCTCAAGAAAAAATTTTCCTAGAAGAAGAGTTGCTAGTTTTTCTTCCAAGTTTGGGTTTCCTAGGGAAAATTTGTTTTCTCTATTGTGCATGGTTGTTACTTTATGATATTTATTGTTTATACTATTTTCACTGCATTGTTGTTCATATTTCTTGTGTATAATTTCTTATGATATCAATGACACAAGAAGAATTAATTAAGGATCACTAGAAGTAATTATCAAATAAGAAAATTAATTTACTACTATGTATCTCTATAGAAAATTCAACGAAGCCACTAAATTCAATGAGAATGACTTCATGTGAGGACTATTTTTTGATGCTCATTCGATGACCTATTCAATAGTTAGGTAACTGAGTCTATGGAGGATCATTGTAGATCTATTTGAGTGTTGGCTAAATCTAAATAAATGTATCTTTGTGAGGGTCGTGGGTTTTGGGATGTAGGTGGCAAGCCTAGTTGTAGGGCCAAGGGTGATAACTAGCCACCATATCTACCTTGTGGAGAAATCTTATAGTACACTTTGCACATTTTTTTTTTGAATTCATAGTTATTGCAAGGTAATAAAATACTAATTGAAGAAATTTCATAGATTTTTAATTATTGGCATTAAGTGATGGTAATGAAAATAAAATGGAACTCCCGAACCACCCTAATCTTCTATCTGAATTAGAAGTGAAGATAAATGGAATATGTTCTTTTCTTGATCCGATGTCAATTAAGTAACATAATGATATTCATGAGATTCGAGAAATAAATATACAATTCAAACATAAACCTAGCATTAAAACATACATGGAATAAGTTTTGCATTCTACATTTCAACAACCTACATGTTTATGATGATAATCATGATATCTATAAAATTTATGGTCATGTGACAAGTATAGCTAGTGAAACTAAAGTTGTTTAACCTAGGGTTTATAATTGTGAGCCTAAATATAATCCAATGGATCACGAGAGCTAGGTTGAAACCCTCATAAATGATGAAAGGGGCCATAATAGTGTTGTGGATGTTTTGAATTAGCATACCTCTACTTGTTTCCATGAAAGAAGAATTGCATGTAGAACTTGACCAAACCAGTGGACCTTCTTGCATAGGGTATGTCGGGGATTTTTACAAAGAATGATCGTTCAAGAGTACTTGGCATCCCTCATTGTTGTAGATGGATCCAATATATGCTATTTTTTTATATCCCAAGCAACAAATGGGCAATATTTGGCTTTGAAATACATTGTGGGGTTTTAACCCTTGGAATGAGCATTGCAACTCATAGCATCTACTGGTATCATTTTCCAATTGTTACCCTATGTAGAGCACCCAATTGACCTCATGCTCATACAAGAAACAAGTCCACAGATTGATTGAAATCATACACTGGTCAAGTGTAGCTCGATTGTGATTTTCAAACTACAATGTCCAACTATAACTCAATTGAGGTTTACACGCCTACAAACCTATTTTTTTTTATTATATTATGAAGGTTCAACTTATGGTGAAAACATTTTTCACAAGAATTTCTTATGTGGACATTTGAACCCAAAACAAGTTTCAAAATTTTCTCTCACAAGTCTATCCGACACAAATCAAAGGTACATGAATGAGGAAGATACCACTATTATTGATATAAATAATACACCTCTTGGCAAAGATATTTACTCAATGCTTATGCTAACATGTGCCCTCAAATCATTGATAGAGGTGCATAGATATCCGTAGACAAATTGGGGGTCCTTCAAACATCACCTGACTATATTGTGGATTTACCTTACTCGAGGTTTGATAGTTTCAAGTTCAAGATGTTGAAATAAAATTATGTTCAGTACTTCTGAATTTGAGTCGTGAATAATATCATGGTGTAAAACCTATCACAGTTTGTCCGAGATTCATCTTTGAGATTTTGTTTCAAAGGTTTTACAAAATTGATGAAGAGCTATTTTGGAGTATACAAAGAAATAATTGGAGTGTTGCATCTCATGTTTAGGAAAAGGATGAAAAATTCAATATTGATAAGATTGCAGATGGATTTCGGTGATCTCTACAAATAGGAAAGGAAGAAGAGGGAGTTGAAAAATCCATACAATGCCTAACAATTTTCTTCTAAATAAAAAAATAAGTACTTCATAATCTTCTCCCTTGATTATTATTATTTATATTAATTGGTTAGCCCCTTGTCATTATATTTTTTGATTAGTCATAATTTTTTTTTACCATGTCATCTTGAATGAGGTTTGAAAATACATCATGAATGTTTCCAAGGCAATGATTTCGATAGCACACGACATCTTCAAAAAGAAAAAAGCAAGGATTTTTACAAGAGTGTTCTCTTAGTAAGAGGTAGTAGAAAGAGGGCGTAGCAGTGACAAAACGACTTGCTGAAGTGACAGAGGAAGCAACAATGATAAGAGGGTTTGCTTTAATGACAAAAGGAGAAGCCAAGAATAACACATGAATACCTGCTTCAGAAGCCAAATGGACATGGCTAGGCTACTTCATCCTAGACATGACAGAAAGATGAGAATGAGATTTCTACTATGTATACACATATGGGAAGATTTTGGACATAATTCAAAATTGATCTTAGTATGATGTTAAATGACTCCATCATTGGAATGGAATGATAACGTATTCACATTATTTCATTGAGCATATCTTGCATCCATAAAGGAATTTGACCATGAGAGATGGGTACATTCACCTTTGAAGCTAGAAGGACTTGGCTAGGTCATAAAGGACTTTTACTAGACAGATGAATGGCCCAAGACAATTACAGGTAAAATTATAAGATGCACTCACTTGGGAATCTAGAAGGACTTGGTTGGGTCATAAAGGATATTTACTAGAGCTGAATGACCTAGGGAAATTATAGGATTGGATGGATCTTCTTTCGAGAATCTAGAAACACTTTACTGCGAAAAGTACTTGTCTAGGATGAACAACGGAGATATATGTAATTCCCCTTTGAAGCCACAATGACTAGGCTTCCATAAGGACTAAGTTTGGTCATAAATAACTTTGATCAAAAAGGTGAATGGTCCAAAGGAAAATTCTCTCATGAGAAGTGAGAAGGAATCAATTATGAGAAGGACTTGGATAGGTCATAAAGGACTTTCACCATAGGAGATTGGTACATTTCCCTTAGGAAACATAAGAGAATTTGGTCAAAATTTGTTGATACTTAGATGCTTATGAGGAGTTACATTACCCACTTGAGGATGGAGTTATCTATAGATATGCATCAACATGACAAGCTCATAAACGTTTCTTAAGGAAGGAGTAATTTTAGATAACTTAAGAAAAATGTCTTGCACCCAAGGAGAATGCCTCTCTCAGTAACAGGGAGTGTCAATTTTTTATGTAATATCAAGAGGTATTCCTACATGCGAAGAGTCCACCTCATTCAACTGACAAAAAGTGCTAAAATTAAAACAAAATAAGTTTATTTTTTGGTTTCATGTAGGCTCAAAATGAACAAGTTGGCCCCACCATGAAAGGATGTGCCCCTTAGCATAAATGCACCCATCCAACTTGTACACACACACACACATACACACACACACACACATAGATATCTATATCTATATCTCTCTCTCTCTCTCTCTCTATATATATATATATAGATTACATGACACTTCATTTGATAACTCACTCGTGATCATATGTCTTATATAGAAGTAACTCATGGGATCATAGAAAGGAGGAAATAATTAAAGTTTGGACTTGGTTTTTGGTACATATTTCTAGACAATTTGATTTGGAAACCTTGGTGAAGAAAATCCCCCCTAGAAGATGAGTTGTTGTGTTTTCTCCCAAGTTTGGGTATCCTAATGAAAATTTTTTGTCTCTATTGTCCATGGATGTATCTGTATTATCTTCAATGTTTGTATTATTTTTTTGCATTACAATTGGTATTTTCTATGTATAATTACTTAATGATCTTAGTGGCATGAGACGAATTAATTGAAGATGGTTAGATGTAATTATCAGCTTATAAAAATAATTTTCTACTGTGCATCTCTATAGAAAATTCAATATTCTCCCAACACTTGAAGACAATATGTATGTCAAAGGGTCCGAGATCTCGAAAATTTCTCCCTATGGTAATGCACGTGGTAGAGGTGGCGATAGTTAAGAGAGTGAGGGAATAGGAATAGTTACTATTAGGTGAAATCAATAATTTCCATCCCATCCCAAAGGCTTGGCATGATTTTACCATTGTGGGCTCAAAAACCCTTATAACGTAACTTAGTTACAGAACTAGGTTAAGGATCAATCTTGTGAGGCTCAAGTTGAGGGTGATAATGTGGCTAGTGATATGCAGGAAAGAAAATGGAAAGGTTGATTATGTGGACATATCAAGTAAGGTGGAGTTCTCATCTAGGCACCATGTGGATGCCATGTGGCAGCACCTAGTGACGTGGAAATGGTTTATTATCCAACCCTTAAGCAACCATAACATTTCATCTGTAACTAAAATTGAGATGAATTTTTTTTATCATAAATCTCTCGATGACATGGTTTTCATGGTAGTGTTAGTTTCTAGTTTTGAGGAAGTGAGAATTTGAATAATTGTGTTACCCCATTTCCATAATGAGACCTCTAAATGCGGGTTAAATGAAGGTAACACCTCCTATCTAGCATGGGTTATGTGAGGGGGTGGGTGGTAATCTTACATGACCCTCTTTAGATGCAAAAGAGTATACTTCTCATTTTATTTCCATACTTCTCTCCCATAATATGCAAGGGAGTACAATTTTCGAGTCATTGAATCATATTTTAATTTTAATTGGGACTCAATCATACCCTAAGTCATATGATTTATAATAATTTATTTACCATTCAAGTGTGTCCTTACCTATGTCTAAACACAAAAAAATATACTTACGCAAAATCTTCGCTTCTAAATGATATTACCAACAACTACTTGAATAGATTCATCGACCTCTGAATCTTTCACTTCATTTTTTTATCAATAAATTGAACAGTTACAAAGAGAACCGATTTTCAATAGTTTAGAAT
The DNA here is from genome assembly GCA_031772625.1 of Pinus tabuliformis. Classification (NCBI taxonomy): domain Eukaryota; kingdom Viridiplantae; phylum Streptophyta; class Pinopsida; order Pinales; family Pinaceae; genus Pinus; species Pinus tabuliformis. The sequence continues at coordinate 1,763,852,475 of CM062817.1, forward strand.
ATACAAAGTTGATGCCCTTTTCATATCATAAATCATGGAGAGTCCTATTAATTTGGAATTCTTCCAAAAGGTATGAAAATGAATTTGAAAAGACCGATGTTTTCTTTCATAACATCTAAAGAAAATTCCATTTCATATTCACTTATACCACTTATGTTATAATTTTGTGCTTTGGTAACTTCTACTCACCACTTACTATCAAGTAAGACTATCTTGGTCCATTCATTGGTAATTAATGAACCCATACAAAATTAAATTAAATTTCACATTCACTTATACCACTTATGTTATCATTTTGTGCTTTGGTAGCATCTACTCAATACATATGTTCAACTAAGCCTCTCTTCATCAATTCATTACTAATTAGTGAATCCATTATCTAAATAGTTAATTAAACATTAATCACATCATTTGTCACATCTATATGACTCATTTGCATTAATTAATCTATGTCAAAAGTAGAATAAACCATTTGCATTATATAATTTATGCCACAAGTCGCATCGACCATGTTCTCAATTTGCATTATTAGTTTTTATTTCTTCTTTTTTGATTAATTTTAGTTGAAGTGATTTGATGAGTTTACCCTTTAAATTAATTTTCCATGGCAATCAGCCTCCCAATTATACAATTCATGTGAGAAGTCTTGTAGTTATTTAGTTTATTCACTATAATTTTGCAAGTGTTTCGGATTATATACATATATATATATATATATATATATATATATATATATATATATATATATATATATATATATATATATATATATATATATATATATATATATCCTCATATGTTGAAAACTTTAAGAAGCCAAAAACACAACCAAATCAAATATTAGTACCTTATTGTTTTACATGGTTAGAACCCTCAAAGAGGGAAATAATCCATGACCTCAACCAACATGGCCACTTAAGGAAAGATAAGAAGAAACCTTGGGTTGTTCTCTTATTTGTTGGGATCCATTGTGGTGTTAGAGCTAGGAAGTATACAAAAATTCCTAAGAAATGGGTCGTGTTCCTTGTAAATGTGTGAGTGATTGACGAATCCTGAGTAAGTTACCTACTCAGAGTTTGAATCTCGCTCATGGATGGCTGGATTCAAGGAATAATAAAAGGGATGTTAGCCTGTGGTTGGGCGAAGAGTTGAAGTCCCAATCTGAGTGACCAATTATATACTTCATAAGATAATTTCCTTACTTGTGTCACTGTCTATCTCAATGCATTGTAAACATCTATTTCTATTGTTACATAACTTGTGTTGATGATGAGGAATGTGTATTCTTGCGTATTACAATAATGATAATTCTTGTTCATCACCATCATGTGAGAGATATGTGGAATGTCTGTTTCATTTATTAATTTCTTGTAATGATATTACTTGTATCACTTGGTCATGGACATTGAATTATTTAAAGTAATCGTGCCTATATATATATATATATATATATATATCTATATATATATATTTATATTTATAGATATGATAGGGATGTGGAAAATTTCAATCATACTACTGATGTATTGTTATGCCTATATGTTGAGGTCCTAGATCCAGAGGTCGTGGAGTCACAATTTGAGTGCATGAATGCCATATTCTCCCTATTGATAATACAACTCAAGAGGGATAGCCCTTCATATGTCTAAATGTAAAATTCATTCACATCAGTGGACATGGATATTCCTATCGCATCTCAACCCTCATGGGTTTCATCCATGTATGTGTTCTGTCGAGAGGGATCAGGGCATGAGATAGAAAGACTGATGGAGAACTATTTTATCAAAAGAAATGAACATTCATGTGTGAGCTGTAGAGCTGTAACTAGGGTCTCTCACACCACTAATTATCCCACATTAATAAGTCAATCTGGGAACGTTTTGTTATTGCAAGGAGTAGCTCAATCTGAGGCTATTTGTCCGAGTAATGCTCGGTAGTATAGTGTTCTAATGATTTGAAAGGAAACAGATGCTAAGCTGTAACTAAACTAACCCAAAAGATAGAATCACACAAGGCGATTGATCAGTCAAGGGTACGGAAGCAATAACCCATCCCTTTAGAAACTGATAAAGAAAGGAAATCAGAGCATGGACTTATAGGTCTGGGGCTAAGCAGCGCCTTGCTGAGGCTCACTATAGCCTTATGCCTGCTCTCACACTAAGAACAACAAAGGCAGGTAAATCAAACAGCGGAAAGTAAAATGGAACAGCAGTCTGGAAATGGAACAGCAGTAATGAAATGGAACAGCAATCCTCAACCGTATGTACACGTTCTATACTACTATAGCAATCTGAGAGTAATGGATGATATGACTATGTTTCTGAACGAAGTAATATTGCTTTCAAGTCTTACAAATACTATTTCACATGGATCTAATAACAATAACATTCATACCAACATTCCACTACAGAAATAGCTGAGAGATGCAATTCGAATAGATCCACTTATACAATGCAGAGACATGAGATAAAGAACTCATTCAGATATCAATTATAATGAAGCATAGTATATCACATAAAAGATGTATCAGATTACTTAAATAATGGAAATAAACAAACCACACACAAATCACAGTATAATAATACAAAAGCAAGTGTCCTTCGGAGCTGGGCTCTTGGCTGCCAATGGAACACTGCCTTAAGTTACTCCAGATGCAGAGACGAAATGAACACCAAGTCTTCTATATTAATCGCATCAACAAAAGTATAACAAAGTCAGGTCTCAGCGAGACTCAATGATCACAATTGGTTCTGAAACTTAGAATTACAAAAAACAGTCCTTCCCCCCGCTTAATGGCGTGGTGCCTTTATATAACAGAAATGACGGATGTATCTAGATAATCAAAAGATAAGTCAAAGCAGCGATCCCTCAGGATCAAAGATCCTGAGGGATTTGCTAATCGTTCGATTCTTCTCTTTCCCTTGCGTTCTCCGACTCAGTATCCTGCATTCTTTCTCTGGGCTATTCGACTCTAATTTTACTTGATCTTGTCCGCATCCGGTTCCCCGTTGGAGGGACAGTAGTTATTTTCCCTTTGCTTCTTGCTTTCAATCGCCGGTCCTTTGTTCCCACGTCTTCCTGCATAGAAAACGTCAATTATTAGCACTTGAGCTTCCTTTATCTATTGTTGCACATTTTATCAAAACCCTTTATCTTCTTTGAACTCATAATGCAGAAAAGGTTAGAATTATTATTGAAAAACCACTAGATTGCTTGTCAAAAGCATACCTTCCAAGTGCTCCACACACCCCCCTGCTTACCCTGTTTCATGGCCTCATGAAAACGTTATAGTTGACATGCAAGGCGGTGAGAGAATAGGCTGGAGAAGGGATCTCGCGAGGAGGCCGGCAACCGTGATGAGCAACTAGATGGTCAAAGAACTGATCTATTTGATCTGCAGGCATCTCATATAAGGCCTGATATCCAGGTGCAGGGTGCCAAATAATTGGACTGCAAAATCGATATCCCAACCAGGATGGCCCTGCTCCCAGAATCCGTTCCCCATAGAGACTCAATCGGCTGGCAGCCAACTCAAAATTCTCATATCTAAAGGGTTCCCTGAGCTGGATATTTGGGTTAGAGATCCGATATCAAAATTTTGCAGCATAGAGGGCAAGATCTTTAATAGTCAGGAAATATTCCAGACTATTTCGGATCAAGTCTTCATGCATGGGACCTAATATCTCCTTGACACCTGGGATCCTCATCAGACTCCTATGCTCTCTCCATAGCGTCACTGGGTCTCTAGGTTCAGCTCGTACCCATAAATCTAAGCTATTCTCTTGCCTATGGAAGGTGTTGTAAGCTTTGAGCCACTTCAGCTGATTAACCCCAAATGAGATAAAGGCTTGGAATTGTATATCGCCAACAAAAGGGCCAGGATTTAAATCAGTTTCCTGGTCTAGCACAAGATTGTGCAGGTAAAACTCGCATAGTAACCTTTGAACTTTAACTCCATAGTGCTTGCAACAGTCTATAAAATTATTAACAGTGTTGATATGGATAGGTGCTCCTGCCCTAACAGCTTTTATTTTTAATCTCAGATATCGTTCAAGCAAAAATAAAGCATAATTTTTAGCAGGGGCCCTACAAGTCAAAACGTCATTATATAAGGAACACACGGTGTCCATCTGCTTAACAACACTATCTAATCGACGAGTTACCTTAGCAACCTTTTCCTGCTCCTTCTGCCATCCTTCAAAGGCCTGGCTCTCAGACTGACTGATGTCTCGAAGTTGCTGTTGGAGCTCTTCGTATCTTTCCTTGGGGACTGTCTGTTCTCGCAACTGCTCGGCTTCCTGCTGGGCTTCCTTCATCATTTTATGCAAGGTTCTGGTTTTTGGGTCCTTCTTCCACACAGCCGTAGAGGCTAGAAGTTTAACCTGGACCTTCCTATTACGTTGCTTGGAGTTTAGGACCCGAATTATGCCCGAGGGTGGTGCTTCTGTTTGGACTTCTTTGCTTTCTGTTTCCTTCTTAATGCGAACGAAGGGTTGCTGTGGTCTTCCTGCCATCGGAGCCTCTTGCTGTTCCATTGGAATATCCATTCGTTCTTCAAGGCCAGATGGAACAGCAGTCTGTCCCTCCGCGCTATTTGGAACAGCAGTTTGTTCCTCCATGTCATTTGGAACAACACCCTGTTCCTCATTATTATTTGGAACAGCAGACTATTCCTCGGCAGTAGGTCTCCCGATGGGGTTTCGACCATCAAAACGAATTCTTGTCCTCGGGGTTCTTGCTACCGTGGTCCTCCTCCTTTTCCCTGCAGTCTTTTGTATTCTCAGACTGGCTTTCAACATTCGAATTTGCTGCCGGAGTCTGGCTATAGTGCCCAGCAACCTCTGCTGCTTCTTTCTTAATTTCTCAATTTCCCTTGTCTCGGCAGAGGGTTTGGTTCTCAAGATTGCTTCTTCTTTATCTAGGATATCTTCCGGCATCCTGGGGACAGATTGTCCTAGATTGTTATCTTCCATTTCATTATCATAACCAGGCAGGTTTTCTTCCCCTGCCTCTTCTGCATGCATTTCCTTAGGTAATTCTTCTTCTGTGGGACCGTCAGGGACACCTCCTGTGCTGGAGGCCTGGCCATATTCTCCCATATTGGCCAGAACTGCTGCCAATTCCTCCTCACCTGGAGGGTCTTGCAACGGGCTACCCCCCGGCTGTGCAATTTCTTCTTCCTGATTGCCCTGCTTGGTGGCCTCTTCTCCCTCAGAGTGTTCATCTCCTTGGTTGCTTTGTCCGGTGGCCATTTCTTCCTCAGAGTGCTCATGTCCTTTTTCAATTTCTCCTTCCAGCTGGTCAGTCTCGGCCTCCGATTGCTCAGCATTTCCTTCGGAGGGTCCTCCCTCTGATTCTGGAGGTTCATCCGCAATTTCAATTGGCTGGGCCGTTGTTCCCTGAATTCTTTCCAACCTTCCTCGTATCCGGGCCAACCGAGCTAACTTCCTTGGCCTCTCAGGTTGGTCGGGTGTACCAGCAGGTTTTGTGGGTTCCTCTGGTTGTTCTGGTGTATCGGGAGGTTGTTTCCGTTTTGAAGCGACATGTCTCTCTGCTGCTGACTTCTTGCGTTTCTCTAATCGTTCCGGCATGCTAGAGGACTGTTCAGGCTTTGGGGGTGGTGCAGCCGATCCTCCTTCGACTATTGCGACCAGTTCCTCCCAAGTACTTTGCTGTTGAGTGAGACCGTGGCTCACTATCAACCGAATCAGCCCATGGTGGCTAACGACTGTATCTATGTGCTGGGCCTTTTTCAGGCTTTGGGCCGCGTCATGTAGTAGCGAATTTAAAAGTGCAGGGAGATTTACAGAACATTTTCCTTTTAAAATAGCTAAAAGTTTTAGGTGACGAGGTCTTACCACGTCTTTTCTCCCTCCGCAGGTGATATAGCTTTGTACTGTCTTTGCTAGCTCGGTCCAGGGTTCCCCTAGTGTTGCCGGCAGAACTCCTTTCCCTTTGACTGTCAAGCTTTGGCCTTCGTCCTGGAAAATTTCCATAGCTTTTTGTATTCTTTCCTTCTTCGGCGTCCATATGGGTCTAGCAGCTGGTAATCCTGAGACTTCTGTGATGATATCCTCTGTAACCTCTATCCGCTTTCCTCCTACTACGGAGTAGTTTTCCTGCAAATTTTGCAGGAATTCCAACGCTACTGCTTCGTTTGATTCTTGCAGGCGGTTGAAGTAATTCAACCATCCTGCATTTTCCAGGATTTTGCGAGCAGCAGCGGAAACTGTCAGCTTGTGAGGTTCGCTTCGGACCGTCTTTCCGCCCATGATTCAACTCAGAAATGGAACTCAAAAATGGAACAACAACTGTTTGCGATATTTGCGACGCAGAGAGGATGATCGATGCCAATTTTGGAAAGGATCACACAGAGCATGCAACAAAAAGAAAAGATCGTGGACGGCAGTCTCCGTGGGATGGAATCATCATACCGTTAAACCATGCCATTCCTTCGTACATTATTTTGCCCGAATGGTATGCAGCCACGTAATCCATGGAGTAATGAGGTTACTTCCCCCCCCGCGATCTGATAGGCTGCCCACAGCCGTCAAAGAGAGGAGCAGCAGCCAGTCGGGAGTGCAATCATCAAGTACAGCATATGAAATTATGCCATGTTGTAAAAAACAACGAAATGCCGAAACCGAGGCAAAAAGGTGGATCACGTTTTATATAAGCCTGCGTGATATAATGAGGAACCAGGGGATTGGACGTCTGTCAACTGTACGAAGTCTCCAGTAGTCATTGTCAGTTCCATTGCCATGATCGGTGGTAATATTCATGCGATAGATATATCGGGGTGTGACATATGATACATGCAAAGGATATAAGAGACAAAAATATTTAATATCATACCTGTTGGTGTAAATATTACGACTTCTATGCCATTAATAGAGCTCTGTTGCCAACAGGTGTTCATAACCTTGGCAGAGTTGTTTATTTCACCCTCCGGAACCATGATCCTTTGTGTATATTCGAAAGAGTGCTTTGTCAAAATGCAGGCCATTATGCTGGCTTGGTGACCAGATAGCCATAATGCCATTCACAAGGTAGGCGCGAAACGTGGTCAGGCCGGCTCGTGATGAGACCCCCTGTTCCAAGGTTTGCTTGTTAATTTACCTTCGGACCATATCCCTGGTGTGGTGGCCGTTATGGGAATGCCACTTCGCTTCCATCCTTATGATCATGGTAGGCCGGCTCTTAATGAGACCCCCTATCCTGCATTTGACAACTTTCATATTTTGTTTTTGTTTTCTTTTGCAGAGCACCTCTCTTGTTTATTTTCACATAAGGGTGGTTCCGCACTCCTTAAGAGCGGGGAATGGTGGAAGAAGTCTTACGATCCCAACAGATAGATATAAATCGTTCGTTCTTACTCCCAAGTAATGATCAAAAAAGATTTTTAGGGGAATCGTCATGATAAAGATCACCAATGACAATGGCACCGGTAAATGATAATGACAGCGAAGATGAAAAGTTCACGTCCCTCCTCTTGTCCTTTTATACATACTGGCTTCATAGTGATAGCGATTTATGATGTGCTGATTTCGGTATATCATGGTTTATGTTCACCGCATAAGTTCATTGCTGTATCTAAAAGATTGAGGAGACCATGGTCGCAAAGCATCCTCCATAAGGGCGAAAACATGTCAATGGCATTCCTGAGAGAAGAATTCATTCGTAGGATACCATTTCATTGAGAGGAACAACGGAAAATCGCAAATGGTGTTCCTTTTCGCAAAGGAACAGCAAAGACACTCAAATGTTGTTTCTTTTCGCAAAGGAACAACAAAGACACACAAGTGTTGTTCCTTTTCGCAAAGGAACAACAAAAACACACAAGTGTTGTTCCTTTTCGCAAAAGGAACAGCAAAAACACACAAGTGTTGTTCCTTTTCACAAAGGAACAGCAAAAACACACAAGTGTTGTTCCTTTTCGCAAAGGAACAGCAAAAAAACACAAGTGTTGTTCCTTTTCGCAAAGGAACAGCAAAAACACACAAGTGCTGTTCCTTTTCGCAAAGGAACAACAAAAACACACAAGTGCTGTTCCTTTTCGCAAAGGAACAGCAAAAACACACAAGTGATGTTCCTTTTCGCAAAGGAACAGCAAAAACACACAAGTGCTGTTCCTTTTCGCAAAGGAACAGCAAAAACACACAAGTGCTGTTCCTTTTCGCAAAGGAACAGCAAAAACACACAAGTGCTGTTCCTTTTCACAAAGGAACAGCAAAAACACACAAGTGTTGTTCCTTTTCACAAAGGAACAGCAAAAACACACAAGTGCTATTCCTTTTCGCAAAGGAATAGCAAAAACACACAAGTGTTGTTCCTTTTCGCAAAGGAACAGCAAAAACACACAAGTGTTGTTCCTTTTCGCAAAGGAACAGAAAAAACACACAAGTGTTGTTCCTTTTCACAAAGCAACAGCAAAAAGCACAAGTGTTGTTCCTTTTGACAAAGGAACAACAAAAACACACAAGTACTGTTCCTTTTCGCAAAGGAACAACAAAAACACTCAAAGGCTGTTCCTTTTGAAAAGGAACAGCAAAATCACATAAGTCCTGTTCCTTTTCGCAAAGGAACAGCAAAAAGCACAAGTGTTGTTCCTTTTCACAAAGGAACAACAAAAACACCCAAGTGCTGTTCCTTTTCACAAAGGAACAGCAAAAACACTTGGAATACAAGTAAAAAAAAATAAATCAAGGAAACATATATACAAGATGTTATGTACAAATTATAAAAATGAATTTCTTAAATTATAGGTGAGGAAGATTTTGCTTCCTCTCCTAAGATTTCCATATCAGTATCTTGTCGCAGCTGCTGACAGAAGGATTCCCGAGTGAGTGGCTTTCGATAAAGGCGAACTCGGTGGCCATTTACTTTGAATGCATATCCAGAACCGTCAATTGTGATCAGGGTAAGGGTCCCATTATCATGTACCTTCTGGATTTCGTATGGTCCTAACCATCGAGTCTGGAGTTTCCCCGGGAAATCCTGAAACCGAGAGTCGTATAACAGAGCCCAGTCTCCTTCATGAAAGACTTTATTCTTGATAAGTGCATCGTGCCATTTAGCTCGCTGCTGTTGAATCAATGCTGTATTTTGTAATGCAGAGAGCCTGATTTCGTCCAATTCATTAATCTGCTGTAATCGATTGATTTGTGCCTCACTCAGGTCTAGGCCGACTTCCTGTGCAGTTCGTAGCGTTCGGATTTCGAATTCTATGGGGAAAATTGGCTGCTTTCCAAACACTAATTGATAAGGTGAATAGCCTGTAGTACTTCTCCATGTGGTTCTGTAGGCCCACAGTGCCTCGGGTAGTCGAGTAGCCCAATCACGCCTATGCGATGCAATGGTCTTTGTTAAAATTGATTCTATTACCTTATTACTACTTTCTACTTGCCCATTTTCCTGCGGATGGTATGGGGTAGTGATCTTATGTTGGACATGATAATTGTTAAGTGTTGCAGCTAATTTATTTCCAACAAATTGTGGTCCACCATTGGTGATTAATTCTCTCGGAAGTCCATAGCGTACAAAAAAATGGAACAAGAATTGTATCACAGAGTCTTCTGTAGCCCTAGGTAATGATTCGGCCTCGACCCATTTAGTAACATAGTCTGTCGCCACCAGAATGTATGTCCTCTGATTTGATGATGGATTGATGGGCCCAACGAAGTCCAGAGCCCATCGTTCAAATGGCTCAATGACCAATTGTGGTCTCAGAGGCATTTCATCGGCTTGGCCAGGTTTTCCTGCTCGCTGGCAGCTGTCACAGGCTTGTGCAAATTTTTTCGCATCCTTGAAAATTGTAGGCCAATAGTATCCCGTCTGCAATACTTTATGTGTTGTTCGTTTTTCAGCGAAATGTCCCCCGCATGGCCTGTCATGGCAAGCTTTTAGAATGTCGAAGATTTCGTCTTCTCGAATACACCTTCTGATTTGCATGTCTGCCCCTGTATGGAACAAATGGCCTCCAATCCATGAAAACCGAGTGCTCTTCTGAACAATCTGCTTGCGCTCCTGAGGGGTTAAGTGTTTTGGTAGCTTACCGACTGCGAGGTAATTGGCGACATCAGCATACCAGGGTGTTCGAACAGCAACAGCAAACAGGTGCTCGTCAGGAAATTGATCCTCCACTGCTGCTGTTTCAATTGCTTTCGGTATTCATGAGAGGAAATCAGCTACAGGGTTCTCCTTGCCAAGTCGATCCTTGATTGTGATGTCGAACTCCTGCAATAAGATCAACCACCTGGTTATTCTAGCATTCGTAACAGGTTTATTTGCCAAATATTTGATAGCAGAATGATCTGTATATAACACAACAGGATAGCCTGTAATATAATGTCTAAATTTGTTAACAGCATGTATTACAGCCAGGAATTCCTTTTCAGTAACAGTATAATTGAGTTCGGCAGAGGATAAATTTTTGCTGATATAGTAAATAGCATATGGCTTCTTATCCTCTTCTTGCCCCAAGACTGCACCAATTGCTGTATCCGAGGCATCAGATGAGATTTGAAATGGCAAATTCCAGTTTGGTCCTCGAAGGACTGGGGCTGTTGATACCAGCTTTTTCAATTCCTTAAAAGCCTAATCACATTGCTCTGTCCACAAGAAATCAACATTACCAGTTAGAGCATATAGAGGTGCAGCAATGCGTGAATAATGTTCTATAAATCGTCTGTAATATCCAGAAAATCCAAGGAAACTGCGTACCTCTGTTTGAGTAGTGGGAGTAGGGATGAGCAAAAGAATCTGAATTTTGGTAGGGTCTACCTGGATGCCAGCTGCTGAAATATAGTGCCCTAGAATGAGCCCTTCCGTCATCATCATATAACATTTTTCGTGGCTCAGGCAAAGTCTGGTAGCGATACAACGTTGTAGAACTTTTTCCAGGGTATCCAGAGCTGGGTCAAAATCATCTCCATATGGTGTAAAGTCATCCATGTACACCTCAGTCCATCGTTTATTAGGTCTGCAAAGATGCTGAGAACAGCCCTTTGGAATGTAGCAGGGGCATTGCATAGGCCGAAGGGTAGTACTCGATAGGCAAACGTTCCCCAGGGGCAAGTAAAGGAAGTTTTATCCTGGTCTTCAGGGGAAATTTGGATTTGGTTATATCCACTGAAGCCATCCAGGAAAGAAAACAAATTTCTTCCCTGCCAAAGTGTCCAATACTTGATCTATAAATGGGAGGGGAAAGTGATCCTTCTGTGTGGCCTTATTTAACTCCCTGTAATCCACGCAAATCCTCCATTTCCCATTTTTCTTGGGTACCACCACTAGGGGAGAGACCCATTTACTGTCAGAGATGGGGTAAATAAAATTAACATCTAAAAGTTTCTGAAGTTCGGCTTTTACTATTTCTTTTAGATGGGGGTTGAGTCTTCTTTATGGCTGACGAACAGGTCTTGCATCCTTCTCTATATAAATGTGGTGGGTGCATAATTGAGGATCAATCCCCTTCATGTCAGGGTAATCCCACGCAAATGCTCCCTTATATTTTTGTAACAGATTAACAAGCTTCATTTCTTGATTTGGTGTAAGGTTGGCGTTAATATTTAGAGTCTTACCAGGTTCAATTTCCACTACTTTACTATTGGCAACAACAGTTACTGGTATTGTTTGGTCATGTGGATCTTTTAAAGGGTCTTCTTCTAGCTCGCTATCAAACGCTGCTTCTATCATGAAACATTGCATATGCGTTCTAGATTCAGTTTGACTAATGAAGTTGTTGATGGTGTCATCTTCTGTTTGATCTTTAAAATCTAAAGCCTTCTGTACAGTCAATGGAGATCTGATATTGTTAGTAAGATATGACACGGGATAGTGACTAGTTTTAATCATCGGCAGGCTTGGCTGTGCTGGAGGATATAGAACTAGATTTTTAACGTCTGGTCCTTTAGTTATGGTCATGTTTCCCTGTCGGCAACCAATGTAGGCATCGGCAGTAGCAAGCCAAGGTCTTCCCAGTATTAGCGGATGTCCATCTAGTCGGGTTTTTGGATTAATTACCAGGAAATCAGTTGGATATTCCCAGGAATCTACGGAAACCATGACATCATATAGAGTACCTTTGGGTCGAACTACAGATTGATCTGCCAATTCTAACAAAGTAGAAGTAGGTTCTACTAATCTGATGCCAAGCTTTTGGCAGGTGGAAGTTGTCAAAATATTGATTGCAGCTCCCAAGTCGACTAAAGCGTTAGTCAGGGTTTGATCATAGATTTGGACAGTTACAATTGGGTTCCTGGGATTTTCGTATTTGATAGGTGTCTGTTTTCCTGATAACAGGTCGGATAAAGTATCAACTACTTGGACTCTAGGGTTAGTAGTTATATTCCTCCTTGATTTTTTTATGCACAGTTCTTTTATAGTTTTTGCGTATATAGGAATATCTTGAATGACTTGGAGGAATGGAATATTTATGTACAGATTTTGTAACTCTCCCAGAATGTCAAAGTCTGGAGTTTTTACTGGTCGTGGTATGACTAATCGTTTCGGGAAAGGAGGAGAGGATGTACTTGCTTGTTGATGGGTCTGCTCTTTATTTTCATCCTTTTGTTGTAGCGGTTGTTCTATTGGTAACTGATCTTCAATGTGAATTGTTTTGTCTCCCTCTGTTTCTATTATACGTCCAGATCGTAACTGAAGATCATTGCACTCCCTTAGGTCAGGTCCGATTTCTGATGTGTCTATGATTTGGATGGATTGGACTGGTCTATTATTAGGATTGGGATTGGGTTGGGCTGGGAGTTGCGGTCTCAGATTAGACTGGGGGTTTTGTTGTAAGGTTAGTAGAGTTGGTTGAGGGAGTGGAATAGTTCCTGTTGACTGATATGTCGATCTTGGCCAATTGGTCTGCCAGGGTGAACCTTGTGAAGTAGGGGGAATCCATTGCGGAGGATATGAATTATTCTGCCAATATGGTGGGGTATAAGGAAAATTTGGCCAACCGAATTGGCCTGTCTGATTCATCCATGGATTCGAAGAAGGAAATGGCTGTGATGACCAATTCGGGACTGGGGGTGTAGATTGGTTTTGCCACATACCATATTGCTGAGCATTATACTGTGGAGGTTGAAAAGAAGAAGATGGGTCCGAAGACATACCTGATTGCCTAGGTTGCCATTGGCGACGTTGGTTAACAAAGTATGCTGGTTCTGATTCTTCTTCTGCTTCCTTGTATACTGCCTTCAATCCAGGAAGTGAGGGGCAGCTCTCAGTAAGGTGGTCTTTCGTACAGATAGCACATGCTTGAACTGTATCTAGCGGACATTCCTTGTGGCTGTGTTTTCTTCTGCATCGGGGGCAGAAAATTGCCAGATTTTGCTCCGCCTCCATTTGCTTTTGTTTAGCCTGCACAATATCAAGCTGTGTAGTTAATGTCCCTAGAATATCAGTTTTAAATTTTTCTAATAAATTCCCAAGTTCTACACATGTTACTCCTTCTGTTGATATTTTGTTATCTCTAACAAACCTATCATATTCTGTTGGTTTTATCCTTGTGCTACCTCTTGAACTCCTAATGCATAAATTAATGATATCAGCAAAATTCTCTTGGTAAATATCCCCTTTTCCCATGATATTCAATGTTTCAATCCATTGTTCTTTCATACCTCTAATTAATGCAGTTTTCAACACATTATCAAGCAGAGGTAATGATGCATAGGGGGATCTCTGTAAATTATACTGGAAGCGTTCCACATATTCCTCTAGAGTTTCATTTGGTCTGGCCGTCATTTGGAAAATTTCATCTTTCAGTTCTCTTGACCTACAGTAATCCTGATATTTCTTGATAAAGGACTCTTTCATTTGCTCCCAATTGTTTATGACTCCACCACCTAGACCCATAAACCATCTCAGAGCTGCTCCCTTCAAAGTAGAGGGGAACAACTTTAATTTCTGGGGGTCAGTGTTGTAATCATACCCTCTACATAACACATCGAGTTCAAATAAGAATGCATCAGGGTCTTCTGATGTGAGTCCGTGAAACGTTGGGATGTGTTGAAGAGGAATCACCTTCATGGGGGCATTTGCAGCAGAATCTACTATAGGATATTGCATTGTAGAAGTTTGGGTATTTGGCTGATTCTGCGCCATGGGATCGAATATGTGCCAATAACCTTCCGGAATTTCTAGGAGGGTGTTCCTAGGTTGAGAAGGGGCGGCCTTGGCAGGGGCTGTTTTAATGACACTTCCCTTATCTGGGATTTCTATCTGAAGGAATGGGGTGCCTTCAGTATTAATTCTAGCCGTGCTCCCCTTATCTGGGCTGTTTAACAGCTGGATTATCCTAGAAGGAGATTTTGGTTCCTCTATTTCCCCTGTTTCCCCTTCTCCTTCACAAAGGTTGCTTAAGTTCCCTTCTTGCAGCCGTTCTGACACAGGATTTTCAATTTCTTGGAAGTCCTGTTCATCAGTCTGACTATGCACCTCAGCGTAGGCTCCAGATGGTGATGCTGTAGCCTGAAGGGAACTAGTAGGCTGCTCAGAATGAATCTTTCTGAGGCCTACTGATAGCTGAGATTCAGTTTTCTTATAGATTTCGTCTATGAAGGTTGTTCGGCCAAGGGTCACCGGTCCTTTGGCTTTTTCAGGTTTGGCTGGGGGTTTGATATTCTTTTCTAGCTTTTTCTGCTTAGTCATGCACTCTAAAAACTACTAAATCCTATCAACCAGCAATTCTACTAAGAGAGCGGACGGTGGAGCAGGGCTTTTACATGCTCTGTACGCAGGTTCTTACCTTCCGTTTTTAAAATCCAACTCCCCCCTAGCAGATTTGCGCACTACTCTGTAAAGGGAAAATGGCTATTACTCCACCCCGGCAACGGCGCCAAAATGTAGAGCTGTAACTAGGGTCTCTCACACCACTAATTATCCCACATTAATAAGTCAATCCGGGAACGTTTTGTTATTGCAAGGAGTAGCTCAATCCGAGGCTATTTGTCCGAGTAATGCTCGGTAGTATAGTTTTCTAATGATTTGAAAGGAAACAGATGCTAAGTTGTAACTAAACTAACCCAAAAGATAGAATCACACAAGGCGGTTGATCAGTCAAGGGTACGGAAGCAATAACCCATCCCTTTAGAAACTGATAAAGAAAGGAAATCAGAGCATGGACTTATAGGTCTGGGGCTAAGCAGCGCCTTGCTGAGGCTCACTACAGCCTTAGGCATGCTCTCACACTAAGAACAACAAAGGCAGGTAAATCAAACAGCGGAAAGTAAAATGGAACAGCAGTCTGGAAATGGAACAGCAGTAATGAAATGGAACAGCAATCCTCAACCGTATGTACACGTTCTATACTACTATAGCAATCTGAGAGTAATGGATGATATGACTATGTTTCTGAACGAAGTAATATTGCTTTCAAGTCTTACAAATACTATTTCACATGGATCTAATAACAATAACATTCATACCAACATTCCGCTACAGAAATAGCTGAGAGATGCAATTCGAATAGATCCACTTATACAATGCAGAGACATGAGATAAAGAACTCATTCAGATATCAATTATAATGAAGCATAGTATATCACATAAAAGATGTATCAGATTACTTAAATAATGGAAATAAACAAACCACACACAAATCACAGTATAATAATACAAAAGCAAGTGTCCTTCGGAGCTGGGCCCTTGGCTGCCAATGGAACACTGCCTTAAGTTACTCCAGATGCAGAGACGAAATGAACACCAAGTCTTCTATATTAATCGCATCAACAAAAGTATAACAAAGTCAGGTCTCAGCGAGACTCAATGATCACAGTTGGTTCTGAAACTTAGAATTACAAAAAATAGTCCTTCCCCCCGCTCAATGGCGTGGTGCCTTTATATAACAGAAATGACGGAGGTATCTAGATAATCAAAAGATAAGTCAAAGCAACGATCCCTCAGGATCAAATATCCTGAGGGATTCGCTAATCGTTTGATTCTTCTCTTTCCCTTCTTGCGTTCTCCGACTCAGTATCCTGCATTCTTTCTCTGGGCTATTCGGCTCTAATTTTACTTGATCTTGTCCGCATCTGGTTCCCCGTTGGAGGGACAGTAGTTATTTTCCCTTTGCTTCTTGCTTTCAATCGCCGATCCTTTGTTCCCACGTCTTCCTGCATAGAAAACGTCAATTATTAGCACTTGAGCTTCCTTTATCTATTGTTGCACATTTTATCAAAACCCTTTATCTTCTTTGAACTCATAATGCAGAAAAGGTTAGAATTATTATTGAAAAACCACTAGATTGCTTGTCAAAAGCATACCTTCCAAGTGCTCCACACGAGCCACGGGCCCTTGGGGAAATCGACCCATTGTATTGTGGTGAGAAGGGTTGGGGCGAGATGACGTGGAGTGCCTAACAACATGCTCTTCCATTATAACACCTAATTATTACAATAGAAATTGTTTCTTTAGATGAAATTCAAACCTTAGTGGTACCCAGGATGGGATGAGGTGGTAGAATGGAATGGAAAGGTGATGACATGGCATGTGGGTGGCATGACACAAGGTAGGTACAATGGTACTTTTGGAGGTCCAAGTGACATCAAATCAAGTTGCATGTGGCATCATTGGGAATTTGTAGGTCTCGAGACCTTAAACCTTACCATCAAAGGGTGTGTCCCTTTCGGTAAATTCACCCATTTTACTTGTATATATATTAATGATGCGACACTTCATTTGAACCCTCATTGAAGATCATATATCTTCTATAGAAGTCACTCGTAGAAGAAAAGAAAGGAGGAAATAATTGAAGTTTGGACATGGTTTTTGGCACAAATTTCTAGACAATTTTATTTTCAAACAATGCTCAAGAAAATTTCTCCTAGAAGAATAGTTGCTAGGTTTTCTCCCAAGTTTGGGTTTCCTAGGGAAAATTTGTTTTCTCTATTGTGCATGGTTATCATTTTATGATATTTATTCTTTATGTTATTTTAATTGCATTGTTGTTGATTTTTCTTGTGTGTAATTTCTTAATGATATCAATGGCATAAGAAAAATTAATTGACGATCATTAGAAGTAATTATCAAATAAGAAAATTAATTTACCACTGCGCATCTCTGTAGAAAATTCAATGAAGCCACTAAAGTCAATGAGAATGACTTCATGTGAGGACTATTTTTTGATGTTGATTCGATGACCTATTCAATAGTTAGATAACCGAGTCTATGGAGGATCGTCCTAGATCTATTTGAGTGTTGGATAAAGCTAAATAAAGTTATTTTTTAGAGGATCCTGGGTTTCAAGATGTAGGTTGCAAGCCTGGTCATAGGGCCAAGGTCCATAACTAGCCACCATATCTATGGTGTGGAGAAAGCTTATAGAACACTTTGCATGAATATTTTTTTGAAGTCATAGTTATTGCAAGGTAATAAAAAACTAATTGAATAAATTTCCTAGATTTTCAGTTATTGGCATCAAGTGATGGTAATGAAAATAACATGGAACTCCAAAACCACCTAGATTTGCTATCTGAATTAGAAGAGAAGATAAATGGCATATGTTCTTTTGTTGATTGAATGTCAATTAAGTAACATAATCGTATTCATGATACTAGAGAAATAAATATACAATTCAAACATAAACCTAGCATTAAAACATACTTGGAATAAGTTTTACATTCTACATTTTAATAACCTACATGTTTATGATGATGATCATGATATATATAAAATTTATGATCCCATGAGAAGTATAGCTAGTGAAACAAAAGCTATTTAAGCTAGGGTTTATAATTCTGAGCCTAAATATCATACAACAGATCAGGAGAGCTAGGTTGAAACCCTCATAAATGATGAAAAGGGCCATCATAGTGTTGTGGACGTTTGGAATTAGCATACCTCTACTCGTTTCCTTGAAAGAAGAATCTATAACAAAGACAACTCGATGCACATTTAAGAACAATTGTATGTAGAACTTTACCAAACTAGTGGACCTTCTTGCATAGGGTATGTCGAGGATATTTAAAAAGAATGATCATTTAAGAGTACTTGGCATCCCTCATTGTTGTAGATGGATCCAATATATGCTAATGTTTTTATATCCCAAGCAACCGATGGGCAATATTTGGTTTTGAAAGACATTGTGGGGTTTCAACCCTTGGAACAATCATCGCAACTCATAGCGTCTACAGTATCATTTTCCAACTGTTACCCTATGCAGAGCACCTGATTGACCTCATGCTCATACAAGAAACAAGTCCACCCATTGATTGAAATCGTACACCGGTCAAGTGTAGCTCGATTGTGATTTACAAATTACAATGTTCAACTATAACTCAAGTGAGGTTTACAAGCCTACGAACCTATTTTTTTTTTGGTTATATGATGAAGGTTCAACTTATGGTGAAAATGTTTTTCACAAGAATTTTTTATGTGGACATTTGAACCCAAAACCAGTTTCAAAATTTTCTCTCACAAGTCTATCCCACACAAATCAAAGGTACACAAATGAGGAAGATACCATTATTCTTTATTGGGTTGTGTTACATTCTTTCCATGACTAAGCTACGTAGTGAATAGGGGGTTAGAGAGGGTGTGGAGCCCCACCTTCATTACGCTGATTGTGTAGAGTGGGGGTCACGGGGGGGGGTGTGGCAACCCCCCTTGTCTGGGGGGTTTGAGGGGTGTAGGGGCGGACCTACCTATGGTTTTCGGTCCATGGTTTTGGACGTGATGGTTTTCGGTCCATGGTATTGAAGGCTTCGGCATGTATAAATATGTATTGTAACATTGAAAGGAATATAAGTAAAAATCAAGCTGGTAGTCTTGGTTTTGGGATCCAGGGGAAAATCTCAGCGTATATGTGTTTTATGTGTTATGTTATTGCATTGTCTATTTTTTGTGTGTTAGAATGCGTATGAAGGTAATTTCTGTACGGGGTTAAGACCTACACTCTTGATATAAATAATACACCTCTTGAAAAAGATAATTACTCAACGCTTATGCCAACAAATGTGCCCTCAAACCATTGATAGAGGTGCATAGATATCCATGGACGAATTGGGGGTCCTTCAAACATCACCTAACTATATTGTGGATTTACCTTGGTCGAGGTTTGATTTCAAGTTCAAGATGTTGAAATAAAACCAATTAAATTATGTTCAGTACTTGTGAATTTGGGTCATGTATAATATCAAGGAGTAAAACCTATCACAGTTGGTTAGAGATTCATCTTTGAGATTTTCTTTCAAAGGTGTTACAAAATTGATGAAGAGCTATTTTAGAGTATACAAAGAAAGAATTGGAGTGTTGCATCTCATGTTGAGGAAGAGGATGAACATTTCAATATTGAAAATATCACAGATGGATTTTAGTTATCTCTACAAATAGGAAAGGAACAAGATGGAGTTGAAAAATCCATACAACACCTAACAATTTTCTTCTAAATCAAAAGATAAGTACTTCATAATATTCTCTTTGATTATTATTATTTATATTACTTGGTTAGCCTGTTGTAATTGTATTTTCTTCTTAGTCATAATTGTTTCTACCATGGCTTCTTGAATGAGATTCTGAAAATACATCATGAATGTTTCCAAGGCAATGATTTTGGTAGCAGATGAAAACATCAGAAAGAACAAAGAAAGCATTGTTACAAGAGGGTTCTCCAAGTAATAGGTAGTATCAATATTGAGTAGCACTCACAAAATGACTTGCTCAAGTGACAAGGGAAGCAACATTGTTAAGAGTATTAGCTTACGTGACAAAAGAAGAAGCCAAGAATGCCACATGAACACCTACTTCAGAAGCCAAAAGGACATTTCTAGGCTACCTCAACCTAGACATGATACAAAGGTGAGAAAGAGTGTTCTAGTATGTATACACAGATGGGCAGATTATGGAAATAATTGAAAATTGAACTTAGTATGATGTTAAATGACTCCCTCGTTAGAAGGTAATGATGACATATTCACATTATTGGGTTGACCATATCTTGTGTCCATAAAGGAATTTGACCATGAGAGATTGGTACATTCACGTTTGAAGCTAGATGTTCGCTTATGGGGGCCTAACCCATGTTTAGAGTTATTTAGCCAAACAAATCCCTACACTACTGGCCCTTTTGGCATCAGCCTGCGGAGCATGGACTGAAGTCTCACTCGAAGCAATATGGGGAGATGTTCGAACCAAGTTTTCACACCCTTGAGATGGTTCTGATGTCGGTTTATTCTATGTATACCTACCTTCACGCAGGTAACTTCGTGCTCTGTTCCATCCTTCAGTACCTTTGTGAAGTGTTACAATTGGCTTTTGTGCAACCCTAACCAGAGGCTGAGATGCTTTCGCACCACTAGGGCAACAAAATGTGATGTTTCCCAAACTACGTCAAGTATCTTACTTATCTTATTAACAGATCTTAATTATCTTCACGTAAATAGATATTCTAACTTGTATTCACTTAACCAATACAATTATACACATTCGCGCATCATATAAGCATTAGAAGTGAAATTCATACGCAATATAATAGATGCATAAAACAGGAAATAAAGACACAAAATTGATAGAAACATCTCTTGATTAATACTTCCAAATGATTACAGACTTGACTCGCCGTGCGCACTGAATTGCAGGGGTCCATGCACTCAGCAATCAACCATTAGGCCTCTGTGCACTCAATTGTAGCGCCTCTACCTATGCTATGACCCAAACATAGACTTCTACTCTAGATCTATCTCCCATACATCCTTATTCCATCTCTTTCTTATTTTGTTACCAAACTACTTAGCACTTTGCTCTATTTATACAATCCCATGGTCCGCGGACCATGGGTAGATTGTCTACAACTGACATTACATTACCAAAATAAGGGAGGACCACCCTATGAATCTTTAACAAATATGCGCTCTGCACCCACAAAATGTGGAGTCTTTATATTGGAATTACAAAATCAGACCAAAATCTAGGCTCTAAGCCCCAAAAATTCCCTTGGGGGATCCCGTGCCCAATAGGCCCCCAACAAAAACATCGTGACTAGCCCTCAAGTCACTCTACAGGTGTGGAGATCTTAGCGCGAAGACCTAACAACTCTGATTGGATTGCTAAAAGTTTGGTAACGCACTGAGAGGCTGCCTGGTGGACTTCCTCTACGCGTTGTCTTGTGATCACTGCTGTTGAATTGTTTCCCTAAATCCTCTCCTTAGTTGCTTGCAATTGTGCAAGCTTTGCTTCAATGGATGTTGTGATTGTATATGCCTCATCAATCCATGGTTGTAGGCACACTTTCAAGACTGCTTCTTTGTACCAAGCAACATCCACCTGCTCTTTAAGCGCCTTTGCTTGCTGCATCCTTGGAAGCCTATACATAAGTGCAACTATTTGTGGAGTCCCTTTTACCTCATCGTATCTCTGCTGCAGCTTGTACGTCTTTGTCTCTAGGTGTTCTATGTTTAGGCCTCCTGTAGGGTGGTGAGGACCTCGAATGACTGCTCGAACAGCTTCATGCAGTCTGTCACTGCACTGTTAACCGCCACCATTGATGTTGTGACCATGGTGGTACGTTGTTCTCGGACCTCTAGCGGGGTTGAAGGTTCAGACTTCAACTGTAGTTCTGCTATCTATAGGTTCAACTCTAGCTAAACCCTAGCCATTTCTGCTCTTGAATTGCGCACCCCTCTAGCTAACTTTTGGATGCACTCCTCCACGGATTCCTCTGCTTTGATGGCCAACTCTGGGACCATCTAGTAGGCTTCCTCCACAACCTACACTATCTATTTGTTCTTCTCCACTACCTCGTTGTGTTGTAGGCTCAACTACTCAATGTTGATGCACTACTCACTCATTACCTATATAGCGTGACTATCCCTAGCTCGAAGTTCTGCAGTGACTCCATCCTGTAAACGATAGATCATCTCCCGAGGGAGCACAACCAGGTTTAACCTGATTCCTTTCAAAATGATGACCATAGGCCTATCGACCTCATTCTCTGGGATGAGTGCTCCATCTAGTAGCACTATTGTTTTGGTCATCTTGGAACACAACATTTCCTTAGTAGCTGAAGTGTCAACTGTGAGGTTTGTGGACACTATGCCAGCCTGTGGAGTGCACACCTAAAACTCCTGTATTTGTGTCCGAAGAGCCCCCAATACCAACTTGTGTTCCTCCTCAAATTACTGGAGGGCCTCCGCGGTGACATCCTTAAGCATTTTGTTGATATCATGTAGATCCCCTTTAGTGAGGGTGATAGGGTCGAAAGATGTCTTTGAGGCCTTTGTTTTCTTTCACAGCCCTACTTCCTCTCGTGGTTGTAGACGTTTTAGCTGGGTGGACATCGTCTGCGGGTCTGCGCCACCTTGTTTTATATCGGTCTCTTGTTCAAGTGAAGGTGACTTCTTTCCTTCGCACTCTTATTCTATTGTTTTCTCCTGCTCCACCAATATCGCAGCGTCACACACCACCTGGGCCTTAGCCACTGCTTCTTCTTTCCTGCGCTTTTTTGCTAGCTGCATGATTTATAGTTTTGTCTCTTTCTTCTTCTACTACACAGTAGAATTTTCTTCTTCCACTGCGGAGTCAGCTGGATCACTCCACTCTGGCGGCCAAGACTCAAGGACCGCTAAAATTACATCATTAGTTGCTAAGTATGGTAACTCATGCCACATCTTCATAGGGTCCTTTCGTGCCCTAATGAAGAAATGGTGGAAGTCTACTTTGAATTTTCCAAAGCTCTGTAGACTGTTGTAGGTTGTAAGTGATAACCAAAACTTGCAATTGATCCCCATCATGATGTTCATCTCCATAAGCACCCAAAAAATATTGCTCTCCATTTTCCTCTACGCATCCCTAGTTGCCCATAGTGAAGTGTAATTTTCTACCTCTGGAAGGTCCTGCATGATCGACGGGAACTCACTATCTTAGGGCAACTCCCATGCCACCAGTACTATCAACAACAGGAGCCATGCCTAATGAAATTTTTTTCCCTGCTCTTGTGCCTTGCGGTAGTTCGCAAGGAACTCCTTTCATACATAGTTTTCCCAGTTGAACTAGACCCCTTCTGTGCATCGCACCGCTAGTGCAACCACTGATGTAGGCACCTCATATGTGCAATACTTCCACATTACCTTCCCTGCCAATATCTGTGTCGTGACCTTGACTGTAGTGTTGTTGATGTTGGAGATGGCATACCCTCGCTTCTTCTTCTCCAACTTGAACTTATTTTTCATTGCCTCCACGAGGGCCAACTCATCTCCTTTTCCCTCTGAAATGTTTGTTGGGTCCTCCCTTGCATAAGGGAGTCATGTAATCTGGTGAGTTAGATGGTCTGTGATAGGGATGGACTCCTCCAACCATAAGCACCCATCATGTACCAAGCAAAGAAGCTACCTGAGGATGAAAATGGTCACTAGGGATGGTAATGTGGCACCCAGAGTAGGTTTAGCAACCTTGCTTTCTCAACACATCTGAGCCATTTGCTGGATCCAACTCTATCATTCTAGATGGCATGTCTATCTTTTGGCCATTAGCTTCATAGTCACTAAATGTGGGAACTTCTCGTGGTCCACAAGGTCCCAATCTTCAAATTTCAGCATGGGAACCCGTCCCAAGTGCGCTCCTTCAAATACAATATTGTCTGGGAGCAAGGGAGTTTTTAGAGAGCTCTTTCTCTCATCTATATCCTTTGGAACATAGCTTTACCCTTTCACATAAGAACATATTTTGGCAGCCTATTGATAGGGTTCGTGCCCTGGGTTTCGACTTCCATCTCTACATCCTACTACTCTACCAGGATTTCTTCAAACTCTTCCTCCTCATCTACCTCTAAATTAATGGCCTCCCCATTTTCCTCTAATGTGAGCTTGGTCCCCAATGGATTTCTAGGAGATATGTGCACTGATATCATGGTCTACTTGTCCATCTTAGGTCTCAGTGTTCGCAATGATTTAGGGATCTTAGCGATTATTCCGATGCTCTTGGGGCTTCTACTTCCACAATTTCCTGCACGGCTCCCTTGTTTGTCACTACTCATGTGTCCATGGCTTCTTCAGGTGCTGACATAGTGCTATTCCATAGTTCTCTCAGTGTCTCTGGTAATTGTTCAAACAATGAATTAACTTTTAGAATATCGAATAAGTCTCTATTCATGAAGACCTAAGTGCACAACAACTCAATTCTCAAATTTCCAAGTGTTGTTTGTTGGACAACCACTTGTAATTTATGGTGCCTTTCAAATTTGAATTCAAAAATTCCCCCCACATTCAGTCCATTAATCCTAGATTTTTAGCAGATTTTCAAGAATCTAGCCCATAAAGTTCACCTTAAATGTCTGTCGCTCGCTCCATTTGGCCTCAAACCAAGCATCACATCGTGAATAGTGACTGTAACGGTCACTTTCTGGCAAACCTGCGCACTAGTGTAGCTATCTTCACTCTGTCGCGGACCTTGTGACACTTCGCTACTGTGCGCAGTCTTGACATCACACAGTTCACAAGAAAAGTAGTTTATAGTCATGCGCCTCCTTTCAGCTGCCTTGAGCACTAATACTGTGCTTCGGTTAGCTAGTCAGGTAGCTGGGCCACCTTTGTATGGCTTTAAACGACTGCCATTCACCTTTCCTAGGAAGGGATCACCATTCTACCTTACCAACTATACCACGCCACAATTTGTAACATCCTTAATAATATACGACCCTAACTAGTGCATTATGAATTTCCCTGGGAATTTATCAAACTTACTATCATACAAGAAAACCATATCGTTTACCTTGAATGTGTGGAGCTTGATGTGTCGGTCATGCCATGCCTTTCCACACTACTTTTGGACCTGCTGGTGAAATCCAGCCAAAAATCGTTCTTCTTCGAGCTCTTCCAGTTGCGGAAGCCTCTCCTCAAGGGCTTCGTGATCCATCATACCGGTGAGCACTTCTATACATAGACTAGCCACGATATATTCCATAGGCATTATGGCTTCCACTCCATAGACAAGCCTAAAGGGTGTATGTCCTGTTAGTTTCTTGCATGTTGTCCGATAAGACCATAAAATTGCTGGTGTGTGTAGGTCCTAATCACTTCGATGTGCATTGCATACCTTGGTCAGCGTCTAATGCTTTGTTGAATGCTTCTACTATCCCGTTAGCCTGTGGGTGATATGGTGTGCTCTTTTGATGATACACCTGAAACACTTCCGTCAGCATGCTAATAGTTCCATTCAGGATGTGTGTACTACGATCGCTTATCTAGATCTTCAGAAATCCAAATCATGTTAGTACATGTTCAAATAGAAACTTCACGGAAATCTCACTCATGTAATCCTTCATCGGCTACACTCCTGCCCAATGAGTCAAATACTCTGTTGCAGTGATAATGTACCTCGTGCCTGTCTTTCCTTGAGGTTTGATGGGTCCTAAAAACTCTATTGCCCATTTTTCAAAAGGTTGCAATGTGATTTCTGGATTCAAGGCATCTCATCCCTTTGTGATGGCCTACCTGTTCTCTGACATACATTGCACACTTTGCAATATGCTTTTTAATACTTATGAATGGTTGGCCACCACAACCCCAGTCGTAGAATCTTCTACGTGGTTGCTCTTCCTGCATAATGTCCACCCATGGCGCCCCCATGAGTGTTCACGAGGATACTACTTCGTTCAAATTTGGGTACATACATTTGTAGCATTTCATCATTCCCCATCTTGTAGAGATGCCCAGCAATGACAAATAAATCTGTCACGCACACCACTAATTCTTTATTTTGCTAGACAGAGTATCCTTTCAGCGTAGCTCCAGTTGTTAGAAAGTGTATTATATCTTTAAAATTTCCATCCGCTATGCGCACAACAAAGAACTGCGTGTCGAGTAATCATTCCTCCAAATTAGTAGGTTCCTCCCTTGTCTCAATGTGCAACAGGTGATCTAATCTTGCGTTCAATCATCCAGGCTTCAGAACAACTTTAAAAGCATATTCCTGAAACAATAAAAGCCATCTGCAAATGCGCACCCCCAACACAGGCTTATTGACCAGGTACTGTAGGATGGAGTGATTTGTATACATCTTAAAGTGGCCTCCTAGCAAGTAGTGTTGACACTTTTGGAGTGCATATACCATAGCTAGTCCATTGTGCTTAGTTGTGGAATAGTTCTTCTCTGCTTTGGATAATTTGCAGCTTGCGAACGCGATGGGGTGGCCCAAGCCTTCCCCACCATCCTGTGTTAATACTGCTTGCAACACTATACATGACACGTCAACATGGACATGAACTCTTTCTTCCAATTCAGGAAGAAAATAATCGATGCAGTAACCATCTTTTCCTTCAATATATCTAGGCTTTTCTTACAATCATCATTCCAACAGAACGCAACATCCTTCTTCAACAATTTTTCCATCAGCGTGGTGATCAAGGCATAGCCTTTAATAAAATTTCTATAATATCGTGTATGTCGCAGAGTTGCGCGCAACTGTTTCACACTTCTTGGTGCTTCAAAGTTTAGAATCACCGCAATCTTCGTAGGGTCTACCATCAGCCCTTGTTTGCAAACCACATGCCCTAATAGGTTCCCAAAAGGAACAAGGAACAAACACTTCTTGTGGTTAAGTGCGATTTGGTATCTTCGACAGGTATCTAGCATTAAGTGTGAGCTCGCTACATGGCACTTAACTAGCCCAAATACAATCCAGTCATCAAAATAGACCTCCAATAACTTATGAAAATATTCCTTGAATGCCAGAACAACCATGCAGGAAAAGATGGCCGACGCATTCGTCAATCCAAATGGCATGATAGTATACTGAAAGAAACCCCACTCAGTCGTGAAGGTTGTATTACTACTATCCTCTGGCTCGATTTTGATTTGGTGGTGACCAGAGAACCCATCAGTGAAAGAATATGCTTCCTGACTGCCTACACTGTCCAACACTTCCTCCGTGAACGGAGTTGGGAATGGATCATGCACACAAGCGTCACTCAATTTTCTGAGATCCACGCATATCCTTATCTCATCCTTCTGCTTCTTCTCTTGCACCACCATTGGGCTTACCTAATTGGATTCTTCCACAGGCTCAATAATTCCTACCGCGAGTCTAGTTGTATGCAAACCTTCTCCTTATATTTTGGATTTAAGTGGTACAGCCTTTCCTTAACTGGCTTCGCGTCAAGTTTCAACATGATCTTCATCACTCCTAGATCTCTGATTATTCCTTTCAAATCTGTAAAATTGATCAGAAATAAGCCCTAATCTTCACAGAGCAATTCAGCGACCTTATCCACTATCGTGTCATCCTAGTAGTCTTAGATGTTCTTGAATTTTGGTTTTCGCTTCATACCAATGTTTACCTACTTAGTTTCACTGGTGGGGTTATATCAGGGTTCTCAATCTATGATTCGTGAACCTTGCGATGGCCATCTGTTTCTGGAATGTTAATATTCCATGGATTCTCATCCTCCTCTTCAATAGTCACATTATAAAATTCTAGCGCGTGACTCAACTGAGTAGCTAATTCAGGCTAAGTCAAGTCTACTGGCTCTTGTGGTATCCTAAAAATGGTTGTTTTTACCTCTTGTAGCACTTCATCAATACTGTCCCTACTATCCTCAAAAAAGAAGGTCATCATGAACCCTTTGCACAGGATATCCCATTTCCTTGTCCCATGGCGGACCTCTATTTCTATATACCAGTTCATTGGTTAACATCTATGGTATGACAGAACAGGTGCACCCACTCAGGTTGTGGCTTTTCTCCATAGGCCTGCATCCACTTGGCCACATGTTCGTGCAGGTCATCCTGTACATCATACTTCTCTGTTAGTCGCATCTTAGGCTTCCCAAATCATGTCCACATCATTCTCCTACATTTGTGCCAATCATTAAAGCTTCGTTTGTGCGTACCCCACCATCTCGTGGGCGTAGCGTGCAGTACCCAATCCAAGGCCTGGAAGAGTTTCTTTTCTGACACCTCCCTTTTGAATGCATCTAATAAGGTATCTACCTCATTTAAACCATCATAAGTTGGAAGATCTCTTACTTCTATCGACACACAGTGCAATGACCTAATTGTCATCATATTGTAGTTCAGCGTACCTACTTCGTGTAGTGCATTCTATGAGCATTCTATTTCCTCATAAGAATCCTAAGTGCAGGAGCTCTCATGCTCCCATGTAATCAGTCCATCTGCAGTGGGATTTACCAAATGTTGGTCTCGCACTATTACCTTATGAATACATTCTAGATCATCATCACTCTCATAGTCACGGACCAGCTCCGTATAGCGCGATCCTTCAGTAGTGTCCAGGGGTATAATTACGCGCAGTGAATTTTTCCCAAAGATCATTTTTCACTTTTTCAAATTGATTACCCCGTTCATATCAGTGGCCCAGTCAATTCGTAGGAGTGTAGGTTAGGGATTGTTGTCATCAACAATCTCTATCACTTTGAAATCTACCAACGTGCTCGCTCCCTCAATATCCACAATTATTCCTTGCAATCTGCCAACGAGTATTATTTTCTACTGATTCACCATTCTTAGCTGAATTGCAGACCATTACAGTGCGGATCTCCCCATTCATTCCCATGTCTGTTTCGGTAGAAAATTCGCATCTGATCCGAAATCTAGAATGACTTGATCCATCTCATATTCTTCGATCTGTACGATGAGTCTCATTTCTTGTCTCATTTTTTTCTTATGTTTTCCAATCTAACGAACTATGCGTGATTCTCCTGGCACAGTCCCAACGCATCTATTTATGAGCTCCTGTAACCCTTTCACAGCCTTACTATCATACAGTAACTTCATACAAGTTTCCAAGAAATTTGTGAGCATGGATGGGTCCATCTCCAGCTCCAGTTTATCTTTGCTTCCTGAAGTGGAGGCATTAGTGAAGCTCTTCTTAGCTTTCATGAAGGTTTCCAAAGCATGCTCCAAATCAAACTCGGGCTCTCTCACTAGGGCTTTGTGAACCCAAATACCATCTTCTGTCTATTTCCCTTTGTCATCTCCCATCACAATTCCACTTCAAAGCACAATGTTTACATTTGGATCTTCCTCATGCGGCTCGGACCTCATCATCTATAGGTTCTAAGTCAAGGGAGGTGGTAGCACTCCTTTTTCGCGTATCCTAGCTATCAGCGTAGGACAATCTTCTGTCTCGTGATCAAACAATGTGCAATACTTGCACGATGGGTGCATTGGATTCGTACAATCGTGGGCATAGTGTCCTGGCCCTCCATAATTGTAGCAAATCAACTATCCACTACCTCTACCAAGTCCCGCCCTACCTCAGCATCATCCGTACCCTTGAAATCTTGTCTGTGCCATTCCTACATTTTTGTCAAGGGGCCATGTTTTAGCCTCAACCCTGTAGGTGGGAGTTTTATCCATCATCAATTCATAGCTTCTGCATGTACTCTCATCATGTCCCACTGACCTACAAAAGTTGCAGAACAACTATTGTGAAGTTTGTGTATACTTCTATAACAAGTGACAATTGTCTATGGCATGTTTTCCCACTATTTGGCAGATCATGCACCATAAGGCAGGCAGCACGCTAGGTCTTGCTTGAGCTTCTAGCCTTAAAGGCATTGGTCCTCCTCTTGCAAGGTAATTTGTAAAAACTAGGCAATGGTCTTTGTCATGACCCTAACTCTTACATTTACGAACTACACTTCTTCGCGCACTTTTGGTCGAACCGTCCTCTCCTGTTTCAAACTCTGCATCTCAAGGCACAAATTCTTCAGTTGCGTGTCGATTTGCTGAACTCCTAGGTTAGGATCTTGCATCGGGGTCTCATGTAGCCTCATAGCAATCTCTAAGGCCTCTGCCTGAGTTGTTATCTTCTGCTACGATAGTGCACTCCTTAAATGTGGTAGTAGTGAAGCTACAAACCACTCACGATGCTATCCATATGTGAGATTCATAGTCTTCGTAGATCATACATTTCGGCCTCTAATCTAGTTCCCAAGGAGTCTCGCCTGGTAGCATCATGATGTCTTTAAATCCCACGATCAACTGTGCTTTATATTTAGGCTTGCTAAATTCTCTATTTAGCAATCTTTAGATATCCATGACTCTTGTATTTTGGTTATTATCGGAGTGCTTAATATACCAAGTCAATGCACGATCCTGCAGGGTGCTAACAAGCATCTCTTTTTTTATATGGTCATCTGTAACACCTTGCACTTCCCATACAACTCCTACAATGAACCAGAATTGGTCCAGATCCTCATTTCCTAAACCTTTGAACATAGGAAAATTCACTGTGTTTGCCATGCTGAATCATGGTGGTGGTGGAGTTGGTACGGGTGAAGATGGAGATGATGGTGGTGAAGCTAGTGGTGGTGTGGGTGGAGGTGCTAGTTGTAGAATTCTTTGTCTTATCAGGTGAATAACAGTTCACGGAGAGACCTTCACGAGCTCTTCCTCATCCCCTCGTAGAGTTGAAATCAAGCGGCTATCTTCTAGACCCTTATTTCCTTCATTCTTGTAAACCTTTCCACTTCACATAACCCTGAATGTCAAGGTAACTGCATAACCCGATTTTCTCGCAACAACATTTTAATCAAATTTTTCAAAGAATTTATGTACTTACACCACGTTCCTTTGAGAAAGAATCGCTTTTCCTTGCTGTAGCTAGCTGAGGTGTCAACCGCGAACTCAATAACAAATCCTCCTATAATATGATTGAGCCAATTGTCGATGACGCACACAATATTGTCCTCTAATGCTTCCAACTCTCGCACTAGCTTTGGGGTCCACACAATAGGACCCTCAAGTTTCCACCTTCCTTGGCTATCTAATAGCTTTGTGATCCACTTGTATAGCTTAGTAGGGAAGGACGCAAAAAATATTTCATGGATCTCCATATATAAGTAGCTGTCTAGCCACTCTTCTTTTGACAATCGTGAGTTTCTGTTCTCGTGCGTCGTGAACTCGTCAATTCTTCTGTCCAACCAGCCTTGAATTTCTTTCTTACTTGGATTCTAATGATATGACATCACACATATCTATGCAGATTCCGGTCCCAGAAACAGAACCATTTGTTGGATTATGGGGGCCTGACCCAGGTTCATAGTTATTTAGCCAAATAGATCCCTACACTACTAGCCCTTTCAGCATTAGCACGTGGAGCGCAAACTGAAGTCTCACCCAAAGCAGTATGGGTGGATGTTGGAACCAATTTCCCACACCCTTGAGATGGTTGTGATGTTGGTTTATTCCAACTACGTCTACCTTAACATAGGTCACTTCACGCTCTGTTCCACCCTTTAGTACCTTCACGAAGTGTTACAATTAGCTTTTGCATAACCCTAACAAGGGGCTGAGATTTTTTCGTGCCGCTAAGGGAGCGAACTATGATGTTTCCCAAACTACATAAAGTATCTTACTTATCTTATTAACAAATCTTAATTATCTTCATGTAAACAGATAGTCTAATTTGCATTCACTTAACCAATATAGTTATACACATTCATGCATCATATAATAATTAGAAGTGAAATTCATTCCCAATATAACAGACCCATAAAACTAGAAATAAAGACACAGAATTGATAGAAACTTCTCTTTATTAATACTTCTAGATGATTACAAATTCGACTCGCCTTGTGCACTCAACTGTAGGGGTCTATGCACTCAGCTGTAGACTACTAGGCCTCTGCACACTTAGCTGCAGAACCTCTACCTATGCTATGACCCATACTTAGACTTCTACTCCAGAGCTATCTCCCATACATCCTTATTCCATCTCTTTCTTATTTTGTTATCAAACTACTTAGAGCTTCGCTCTATTTATACAATCCCATGGTCCGCGGACCATGGGTATATCTTCTACAACTGAAATTACATTATCAAAATAAGGGCGGATAACCCTATGATTCCTCAAAAAATATGCACTCCACCCCCATGAAATGTGGAGTCTTTACATTGGAATTTCAAAATCAGACCAAAATCTGGTCTCTAAGCCCCAAAACTGACCTTGGGGAATCCCGCGCTCAACACTAGAAATACTTGTCTAGGACATAAAGGACTTTGAGTAGATATACGAATGGCCGAAGACAATTACAGGTGAAATTATAAGATGCACTCACTTGGGAATATAAAAGGACTTAGTTGGGTCATAAAGGATATTTACTAGAGCTCAATGACCCACGAAAATTATAGTATTACATGCATATTCTTTCAAGAATCCAAAAGGACTTGACTACGAAAATGACTTATCTAGGATGAACAAAGGAGATATATGTAATTCACCTTTGAAGCCACAAGGACTAGGCTTCCATAAGGACTAAGTTTGGTCATAAAGGAATTTCACAAGAAAGGTGAATGCTCGAAAGGAAAATTCTCTCCCGATAAGTTAGAAGGACTTGGTTATGAGAAGGACTTGGATAGGTGATAAAGGACTTTGACCATTTAGAGATTGATGCATTTTCCTAAGGAACCATAAGTGAATTTGGTCAAAATTCATAGATACTCACATGCATATGAGGAGTTACATTACCCACTTGAGGATGGAGTTATCTATAGATATTAATCAACATGACAAGCTTATAAACTATTCTTAAGGAAGGAGTAATTTAAGCTAATTTAAGAAAAATGTGTTGTACCCAAGGACAATGCCTCTCTTAGTAAGAGGGAGTGTCGATTTTTTATGTAACATCAAGAGGTATTCCAACATGTTAAGAGTCCACCTCATTCAACCTACAAAAAATGTGGAAATTAAGACAAAATAAGTTTTATTTTTGTGTTTCATGTAGGCTCAAAGTGGACAAGTCGGCCCAACCATGAAAGGATGTGTCCCTTAGCATAAAGGTACCATTTCAACTTATACATATATAGATTACATGACACTTCATTTGATCACTCATGTGTGATCATATCTCTTATATAGAAGAAACTCATGGGAGCATAGAAAGGACGAAATAATTGAAGTTTGGATTTGGTTTTTGGAACATATTTCTAGAGAATTTGATTTGGAAACCTTGCTGAAGAAAACCCCCCTAGAAGACGAGTTGTTTTGTTTTCTCGCAGTTTTGGGTTTCCCAAGGAAAATTTGTTGTCTCTATTGTCCATGGCTATCTCTTTATTATCTTCAATGTTTCTATTATTTTTTTTGCATTACAATTGATATTTTCTATTTATAATTACTTAATGATCTCAGTGGCATGAGACGAATTAATTGAAGATGGTTAAAAGAAATTATCTGCTTATAAAAATAATTTTCTACTGTGCATCTCTGTAGAAAATCAATACTCTCCCAAATATGTATATCAAAGGGTCCCATATCTCAAAAATTTCTCCCTATGGTAATGCACATGGTAGACATGGCCATAGTTAACAGAGTCAGGGAATGGGAATAGTTACTATTAGGTGACATCAAGAATTTCCATCCCATCCCAAAGTCTTGCCAATTTGGGCTCAAAAACCCTTATAACGTAACTTAGTTACAAAACTAGGTTAAGGATCAGTCTTGTGAGGCCAAAAGCAAGGGGGATAATGTGGCTAGTGATATGAGGGAAAGAAACTCGAAAGGTTGATTATGTGGACCTATCAAGTAAGGTGGAGTTCTCATCTAGGAACCATGTTGATGCCACATGGAAGCACCTACTGACGTGGAAATGGTTTATTATCTAACCATTGAGCAACCATAACGTTTCATCTGTAAGTCAAATTGAGATAAAAAAACTATCATAAATCTCTCGATGACATGGTTGTCATGGTAGTGTTAGTTTTTTGTTTTAAGGAAGTGATAATTTTGATAATTGTGTTACCTCATTTCAATAATGAGACCTTTGAAGGAGGGTTAAATGAAGGTAACACCTCCCATATAGCTTGGGTTATGCGAGGGGGTGGGTGGTAATCTTACATGACCCTCTTTAGATGAAAAAAAGTATACTTCTCATTTTATTTGCATACTTCTCTCCCATAAGGTGCACAGGAGCACCATT
Source organism: Pinus tabuliformis (assembly GCA_031772625.1). Taxonomy (NCBI): domain Eukaryota; kingdom Viridiplantae; phylum Streptophyta; class Pinopsida; order Pinales; family Pinaceae; genus Pinus; species Pinus tabuliformis. The sequence goes on from CM062817.1 coordinate 1,763,886,349, forward strand.
TTAGAGTCATTGACTCATATTTTTATTTTAATTGGGCGTCAATCATATGATTTATAATAATTTGCTTACAATTTAAGTGTGTCATTACTTATGTCTAAACACAACAAAAATACTTATGAGAAATATTTTCTTCTAAATGATATTACCAAGAACTACCAGAACAGATTCATCAACCTGTGAATCTTTCACTTCATTTTTTTAGCAATAAATTGAGAACTTACAAAGTGAACTGATTTTCAATAGTTTAGAAATACAATGTTGACGCCCTTTTCATATCATAAATCATGTAGAGTCCTATTAATTTGGAATTCTTTCAAAATGTATGAAAATGAATTTGGAAAGACCGATGTTTTCTTTCATAACATCTAAAGAAAATTCAGTTTCATATTCACTTATACCACTTCTGTTATAATTTTGTGCTTTGGTACCTTCTACTCGCCACTTACCATCAATTAAGCCTATCTTGGTCCATTCATTTCTAATTAATGAACCCATACAAAAGAAAATTAAATTTCACATTCACTTATAGCACTTATGTTATCATTTTGTGCATTGGTAACTTCTATTCATTACTTATGTTCAACTAAGCCTCTCCTCATCAATTCATTACTAATTAATGAATCCATTACATGACTATTTAATTAAACATTAATCACATCATTTGTCACATCTATACGACTCATTTGCATTGGCTAATTTATGTCAAAAGTAGAATCAACCATTTGCATTATATAATTTATGCCATAAGTCGCATCAACCATATTCTCAATTAGCATTATTAGTTTTTCTTGCTTCTTTTTTATTAATTTTAGTTGAAGTGATTTAATGAGTTTATCCTTTAAATTAATTTTCTGTGGCAGTCAACCTCCAAATTCTACAATTCATGTGATAAGTCTTGTAGTTATTTGATTTCTTCGCTCTAATTTTATATTCCATATATCTATATATGTGTGTGTGTGTGTGTGTGTGTGTATACATCCTCACATATTGAACACTTTAAGAAGCCAAACACACAACCAAATCAAATATTAGTGCCCTATTTTGTTACATGGTTAGAACACTCAAAGAGGGAAATATTCCATGACCTCAACCAACATGGCCACTTAAGGAAAGATAAGAAGAATATTGTATATAAGAGTTTCGCAAAAATTACCTTCGGAAAATGACCTTCCATGCTTTCTAAATAGACATCATTGGTAAATCAAGTGTTATGTCATGGATTAATATAGCCATAAGTATTGAGGAGAACATGAATGATTGAATCCTTTTATCTATATAACATATATAACCATTAAATTATGTAGCTAGAAATTAATTCTAATGAATACTAAATAAAAACAATTTTACCTAAACGCACATTAGATGATATTGATCTCAACCAACTCCTATGTGTCTAAATATTCAAACAACATCACTTAAGAACAACATGGGATAAGATTGAAGGATTTACAAAAGTAACACAAAAGGAAAAGAAGAGAAGCATTGGTGTGTATTCCTCCTTACTCTCCTTAATGACAACTTCCTAAACTCTTAACATATATTTAAGTTTGGAAATTTTAGTTTTGTAAAATACTTGGTGAAAATGTTTATAAATTGATCATATATAGGAAAAATAACATTTTGAGAATATCTTTTTATATAAGATTTCTAATAAATTCCATGTGTAGATAAATATGTTTGTTGTAGTAATATTGAGTGAAATATTTCATGATTTTAATGGCACTTTGGTTACCACACCATAGTCTGGGAAAATGCTTCTGCTGGATTCCAAACTTTGAAGAGGACCTGTAACAGCCACAAGTCTTCTTGGATTTCATTATTTGATTCTCAATTCTCTACTTCATGTTAATAAAGATAAAAAACCTATTATTTCTTACAAACTTGAGTGATACATATAGAACCAACACTGAAAATATAACTTGTAGTAAACTTTCAATCCTTAGGAATATTGGACCAATTGGAATCAATGAAAGAAAAGAACAAAGGAGCCCCCCTTGACAATAATGTTTCCAAAACTTAATTATACAATGGATATACTCAAGTTTCATTTTCGCTATTTCCTAATTTCTCTTACAGGGTGCTCTCATGGGGTGTTTTCACATTCCAAAGCTTATGCATTTCAAGATTTCAATATGATCCATACTTAGTTCTCTATGTTGATGTCCATCTAAAAGGTTTTCTTCCTTTCAAAATAGGTACAAAATCACAAGTATTGTTCATAATAATGGAATGATGCTCTTTATTCATTTCTATGTCCTAATATTGATGTTTAAAATCTTATGCAAGTGTTTAAATATCATGAATATCTCACACTGGAGCCAAAAAACGAGGCTCACTAGAATTGTGAATGTGTATGTGTTATAGACATTTTTGGGCACTGCAACCCCAAGCATAAAATGTCCATAAACCAAGGGATCCTAAGTCCCTAAAAGTGTTGTTCTAACCCCTAAAGGAACAAGGTCAACTGATTACAGCTTCTCCCAGAAGTTCTCCATGAAAGACTGCTCAGAACTGGTCAAAACAGGATCATTTCACCTGCTCCATAAGCAAAGTCCATTGTATCTCACCTAAGTACACTCTATGGGTGCGTTGCATTTCAAAAATCCCTGCTATGGGGTGCGATGGGCGATAAGTGACAAATGGCAGTGTCAATCCGCGAGGTGGAGAGTCATGGAATCTTCTAGAAACTTCTCCTGTGACACTTGCCTCTCTGAATTTGACCAAGGATGAGTAAGAGATCATCAATCTCCAAGTGGAAGCAAAAACTATCAGAGGGAAGACACTAATCAAATCACAAGCTGACTCATCTCCCTTACAGATATCTATATATGGATCCCTCATCCCAGAGATCTAGAGGCTGGAATTTTGCATCTTGTAAGGAATTGCTGTTGGTTTCTTGAGACAACATCATAGTGTTGGGTGATCTAAGCTTTGTATGAGGTGAAGAAGGGCTTACTTGCTGAGAGGATAATGTTGGGTCAGAACAATTGGTTGTAAGTCCCTTGGCTCTTTCTTGATTATCAATAAAATCTATTCAAGTTTTCCTCCATACTCTTGTGTCATTTATGTTTTATGCATTTGTATGGTCAATTTACATCTGATCCTAAATTGTTTATGATTATAGATCCATGTTCTTGTATAGTGTTATGCTACTCTGATTCTACAGGTACTCTTTGAAGCTGGGCGTACAAAGAAGCAAGTAGCAAAGGACTATCAGAAGAGAGAGGAATCGGACTAGGAGACAAGCGCAAGATAGAGGTTGGTCCCCCTTGTTCTTCTCTCATCTATATTTCATAAAGGAAAAACGAAAGTAGCTTTACTTTGTTTGTTTCTAAGGTAGCTACCACACCTTAGTGGGATAAGCAGCTCTGTATAGACACCTTTCCCTGTAACAAAATGGCGACTCCGCTGAGGAGCGACTAGTTTGTTTGTTTATCTACCTTGTTGTTTACTTTATAAACTTACAGACGGAGCCTGAAGTTGAGCCGGGTAGCTTTCGAACTGCATTTGCTATGCAAATGCAAAGTAGATAAATGCCGCTTCAGTCAATCTCCAGGTTTTGTTTATGAATTAAACAACTGATTTACAAACTCCCTAATTGCCCTTGTGGTGGCTCTAGTAACCTCCTTAGATCTACCCCCATTGTTGATTTACTGATTGCCACTTGCTCAGCCAAAATCCCTGAACTGAACTGCAAACTGTGACCCGGAACCCAAGAAAAGTCTCGTCTCTAGCCCAACGTAGGCTCTGTTCTGTGAATCTGAAATTTAGCGCACTTCCCGAGTGTAGTAGGTGCGCTGCATTTCAAGTTCACTATGTTACAGGTGCGCTGATCACACTAGGCATTGTTCCTCAGTTTTGGTTTCTGTGATTCATTCTTTTCAGTTCTATTCATGAGTTTTGCTGCTTGTAATGAGTATACCTCTGTTTGAAAGCCCTTTTCCTTACTGTTATTTCGCCTCCATTGTGCAAAGAACTGTAAATGTTTTTGTGTATTTGTTGAGTCATTTTCAGTTCTCCTTTGCAAAAAAGTAACATAGATGTATTGTCGTTTCTCGATTTGAAAGTGTTGTAAGTGTCGTTTTCAGTCGTAGAAGAGAGTCTGATTGCTCTTGATAGTCGATTACCCTGTTACTATTGTATTTGATCTGAACTTGTAGTTTTTCTAGTGTCGAAAGCAAGTATTCATTTCCGAATCGTAAAGTGTTGTGATTGTCTTCATTTTTTATTTTGAAAAGAAACTTGTTAGTAATTGTTGCTTGAAAATTAATTCAAATTTGCGCATTAGCTTTCTTTTTATCATTCACATACTAAGAGACCCGAACACAAATACATGCATGTGCATTTGCATTTAGACTGTTTGATTGGTTTGATTTAGGACAGTGCATATAGTGTGTGCTCTTTGCTAGTTTTGAAAGAATACTGTCTCTCTTTCCTTAGTAGCTAGGATTTTCATTGCACAAAGAAGATAAAAGACTGTTTATCATCTTAGATTGCATTTGAGGAATTGTACATATACATCACGTGGTGAACCTGAAAGGAAAATTTCTTAAGCAAGATCAACTATAAAATAAATTCAATGAATCTAACAACGCTTTGGAACCTAACGCACAACATCTAGAAGTCTAGGCTAGAGACGTATTCCGGTGTCGTAAAGCCTGGTAACTGTTGTTCTCACTGATGGTTGGGTGATTCCTTCACTTTGAGGCGATAAGTTCCAGTACGGACTTGTGCTCCCACGTAACGTCGAGTATATTTTGGGAGAACACAATAGGCTTAACCCTTTATCCATAGGAAGCCATGTCTGCCGCCCTATCAATCACAATGCACTGAACACAGCATTTGGGAAGATTGACTGCCGTACTATAAAAAGTATTCTGCAGTTTTGTGATTGGTTTGGTAATCCCTCTGCCTAGATTTCCAGAGCAGTCCCTTTCGTTCCTTTTCAGACTCCTTAATGGAAAAGGTCCATCTGAGCACTTGTCACTTCAGGCTCATTAAAAATCAAAGGCGACTAGAGTCATCTTTTGTTTTTTCTCGACTCTTAAAAATTGAAAAAACAAGTTGTGTGAAAGCGTCTAAAATTCATCTAATTCAGAAACATACTTCCCCTTGATTTTTTAGTTGATCGAGTAATCCGCAATCGTGGAAGAAAGTCAATTGAAACCCTGTCGTTTGTGGAGGCTTACGAGTCAACCGTCTTTGTCTCTGGAATCGAAACAATTACGGACAAAGCGAACTCGTTTAACCAGTTCCAAATCTCCTGGTAAAGTTAGAACAAGTGTTCCAACAACATCAGAGACTCCGGTTACTCCAAACATTTCTGGTATCCCTGCCTTTACAGAAGAAGTTCAGCAGCCACCGAAGGATAGTAGTACTGATCCTAGTTTGAAGGTAAACACTTGTATCACTGAACCAGTTCCATCTACAACCGGTTCGGAGAGTGTTGTTCCCAAAACATCTATCGCTGCAGATTCTATACCTTCTTCGGCACTAGAAATATTCTACGGACCTGACGGTCTACCTCTTCCACCTGGTCTGATTGTTATAGAGGATATTGTGGAGGATCCTCCATCTAGTACTCCATTGCAATTTGGAGTCGGGATCACTCTGTATCCTTCTTCATCAGAAATTAGTCTACCGCCAGCGGAAGCTCCTGTAGAATCGCTAGGTAATCTTTTGGATAGACTAGAAATGTCTGAACAACCGTCAACATCTAGGACTACGTCGTCTGACACAGCGATGGTAGAACTTCCTGCTATCACTCCAACGACATTCGCCAGTATACCATCTGTCCCAAATAGCTCTCAATCGCTAGAAGGAGCCCACTTAGGGGCTATTTCGACGGTATGGTCCGTTCCTATTTGTTCATCTGGAATAATATCTGGGAACTCTTATGTTGAGTCTCAACAAATTGATCCATTTAAAGGTCAATTTGGGCAGTCCAGTCCTCAAGGGCTAACCATTCCCTTAAGTACCGGATTACCGCCGTATGGGGGGTAGTATACCCTTTCATTGTCCCCTCCGAGAGGACAGCCATACGGGAGTTCACAACAAAATTCGGGTTATGCTGGAATTACATCAAGCGGTTGGGTACCGATACTACCTCAACAACCAAGAGTTGTATATTCGGTGCAACAATGTTTACCTATGTCAAGTATACCAACTACGCCAGCTATTGTGACGGTGTCGCAAGTTCAAGTGCTGCCTGTTGTATGCCAACCTCAGGTTTCTCAGGTTGTAATGCAACAGCCTCTTGACCCTGCAACTCAACCATAATCGCCGACTGGTGGAATGACACAGGTTCAAACGGGTACAATTACCCCTCATCTTGGTCAAACAGTTAGTATCGGGCAACAGCACATGGATTCACAACCATGGCTAGTGCAATACCAACAACCGTAGTTCCAACAAGTATACCAAGGTTTTGAGCAACAAATCTTTGCAAATAGTGGGCAGCCGTATATTCAAAATGGTCAAAATGCATTATGTTGGTATGCAAAGACCAACTGCTCAGGCGATCCCATCTTATCCTGGGTATGCTTCACCTAACCTGAATCAACAGTTACCCTTCGTGGAGACTTTAGAGTTACCTAATTTAAATCGGTTAACAAACGATCCAATCGCTTACGCCCCTTGGTGGCTAGCGATTCCGCATAAACTTCCATTAGATATTCCTAAATTTAATGGAAATCCGGGTGAAGATCCGTCGAATCATGTGATGACCTTTCATCTGTGGTGTTCATCAAACACCCTAAACGATGATTCGATTAGGCCTCGCCTTTTTCAGAGGACGTTAATTGGTCTGGAAGCAAAATGGTATATCGAATTGCCCAGAACTTCATTTGACAACTTCAGTACCCTAGCCACAACTTTTTTAACCCATTTTCAATTACCAATAAGGTACGAAATAGGAATGGAACTTCTTACCAATTTCAAACAAACAACGACCACTCACATATCTAATCATATACATGAGTGGCGACTTCGTCGTAGAATGGTAAAAACGTATGTTCCTGATCAGCTTTTAGCTGAATGGTTTATTAATTCATTATTGCCTTCCATCACGGAAGATGTGGCAAAAGGGGGAGTCGTCACCGAAGAGCAAGTTATCGCTCTTGCACAACATTTGGACTTGATTTACACTCAGTCTAGCACGCTCTACGATAAAATACCTGATGCTCCTAGACCGGAATTCTCAGTCCCTCCTCCTCCTAAATCAAACAATGACTCTCATGCCGGCGATGGCATGATTGGCGCAACAGACACGAAATTGACAAAGGCTACATCTAAAATGGTCCATAAGATTTCCAGTCAAAATGAAAAAGAAGAACTTCTTGCCTCGGAAGTAAATGTCATATTGACAGATAAAGGCAAAGAAACCAAGCAACTAGGGGGCAAGAAGAAAAGCAAAGGGAAGAAGAAGAAACATGAAGAGTCATCACCTGAAAAATCTTCTGCAAACCCTCCTGGAAATAGGAAACCAAGAAATCCATGCTTTATATGCGATGAGGATCATTGGACCGTAGATTTTCCACACAGAGCTGAGCTTAAAAAATTCTTCAAGAATTCAAAAACCTCGGTAGTGTTAACTGATCCGTTTCCAAATCCAGGAACAAATCCGGTTGATAGTGGAAATGCTTCCCCGTCTCAAGTGCTAATGTTGTCAGTTTCAAAACAGCAAAATGATGCTATCATATCGACAAGGAACAAAGATTATGGGAATCCATAGCTGTCGAACAACAAGGATAAAGATCAACCTAGTAGTTCGACAACAACTTCGACAGAAGTTGTGCCGCCCATCATTCCTGAGTTGGCAATAAAACCGCCAAAGGGAGTAGTACATAAGTCGACGTTTAATCCTCATGCTAGAGCAGCACAACATTATAATATAGTGGAAGATTTGGCCCAATCGCCATCCGCTATGTCGACGCTTGAGGTACTGCAAAATTGCCCATCCCAAAAGCAGGATTTATTATCGGCCATCGGTGGGATAGACCCAAAGGATTCCAATCTTGTATCCTTTGATCATAAAGGATACGATCCTCAGTTACTAGCTCGACTAGCTTTCCTCGTTCAAGTGAAAGCACTCAAAAAAACTGTTCATTGAACAATTATTGATGAGGGGGCATCTACATGTATTATGTCGATGAGTTGCCAGAAAAAATTAGGATCTCCAACCTTGTCCCAATCTTCAACGACATTAAAAGCATTTGACGAACGAATATATACCCCATATGGTATTCTAAGTAACTTGAAGGTTGAACTAGGAGGGAAAGCAGTAGAAATAGATGTTGAAGTAATCGACGGAAACCTCGATTACAACATCCTACTGGGAAGACCATGGATATATGCTATGGCTACTGTTGTGTCGACCTATTTTAGGAAGATTGCATTTCCCTTTCAAGGAGGGATTATAATCGTCGATCAACAAAACTTCCTCCCCAATGGTTCTCAAGTTACGGGAAGCATTCCAATGATCCATGGAAGCCCCCATTCGCTTCAAAATATCGGAGTAGGCCTACTAAAATACCCTGTATTAATGGGAACTTTTTCCCTTCCACCTCCAATCAATTTTGTGGAAGTAGCATCGGTAGGAACCTGCAATATGATATCTTCGATTAAAAAGATCTCAGAAAACGATATCGACATGGATCATACGCAGGTTTTTCCTCCAAGCCCAACAGAAATATTGTAGCAATCAATGTTCCCAGCATGGGAAGCAAACCCAAATCAACGCTCATCAAGCGTTTGGATAGATAGGTCTAAGGAATATGGCACCCCTTCAGATCCTTGGTCGCGAGTGCATGTCACGGACGAAGGAATTGTTCAATCAATGGTAATTGAAGGGGCACCATGAAAAGATTACCACCATAGTTCCCTTCTTCTGGATTGTGAAGAAAATACTCCTGATGACCTTTATCATCCTTCAGTTTTTGATTTTCTATCAAATACTATAAACACGGTGGATTCTAAGCGAAACTTGTCCAACATTGAAGAGACTATCGCCATAAATATCTCGACCAAAACAGATGTTGTAGAGAATATTTATGTTGGCAAATGTTGTTCTCCTTCAGAACTGGAAATATATAACGCTCCTTTTGACGATTTCAGAGATGTCTTTGCTTGGTCATATAATGAAATGCCAGGCATTGACTCGAGTATCGTTGAACACGAAATCAAGATGTATCTGGATGTTAAACCAGTACGACAACGGCTACGGTAGGTGCACCCCAAGAAAGCCGTTGCCATCAAGGCAGAAGTTGAAAAACTTCTCCATGCTGGTTTCATTTACCCGGTTCCTCTAACTGATTGGGTATCGAATAATGTCCCTGTTATGAAAAAACAAGGAATGATTAGAGTGTGCGTCGATTATAGGGATGTAAATCAAGCTTGTCCAAAAGACAACTACCCTACACCCTTCATTGACCGGATAATTGATGAATGTGCCGGATGTGAAATCTTTTCATTTATGGATGGATTCTTCGGGTATAATCAAATAAATATCCGCCCACAGGACGAGTCGAAGACTGCATTTATTTGTCCTTGGGGCACATTCACATATCGAAAATTACCCTTTGGTTTAAAGAACGCGGGGGCAACATTTCAGAGGGCAATGAATTATGCCTTCCATGACATCAAAAACATCGTTCAACCATATCTTGATGACCTTCCGGCTCATCCGCGAAAGCGGACTGATCATCCGCAGCATTTAAGAGCGATATTTCTACATTCCCGACACTACAAGATATGACTCAATCCACACAAATGTGTGTTCTGTGTCAGTTCTCGATGTTTAATTGGCTTTGTAGTCTCAAAAGATGGGATTCATCTCAACCCATGTAAGGTTCAGGCAATCATAAACTTGCGTCCACCTTCGAATTTGTTTCAGATTCAGAAACTCCAAGGGAAAGAAAACTTTTTGAGGAGGTTCATTCCAAATTATGCTGAACTTGCTAAAGGTTATAATCATCTATTGAAAAAGGAAGTGCCCTTCATTTGGGATCAGGTCGCGCAAGCTTCCTTTGATGCTTTGAAAGACTCCCTAATGAAAGCATCATTAATGTACGCTCCTAATTATAAAAAAGACTTTAACCTGTATCTAGCTGCAGCGGATACAACCATCGCAATGGTTTTAGTTCAAGAAGACAACGGAATTGAACATCCTATATATTATTTAAGTAAGAACTTAAAAAATACAGAAAGAAAATATTCTTATGTTGAAAAACTAGCGCTCGTAGTTGTTCAAGAGATACAGAGATTTCGACACTATGTCCTTTTTCGAAAAACTACCATTCTGTCAGATTGCAACCCCATGACTTATATATTGTCGTGACAGTTGCTGGGGGCCAAATATTCAAAATAGATAGCAATTCTACAAGAGTTTGATATGGAATTTGTAAAATCCAAGTCGAAGAAAGCTCTGGTTTTCGCAGAGTTATTATGCAATCTTCCATCGTCGTCCAACGATGAAACATCCGAAGAAACGATTGTGGACGAAAATTTGTTTATGATATTTTCAAACAATTTGTGGTATGGAGATATAATAATTTATCTCCAAACCCAAAAATATAGGTCCAATACCTCTCACTCCGAACAAAAACGTATTCGATACCAATCAAAAGACTACATGAACGTCGGTGATACACTTTACCGTTGTGGTGTCGATACATTTCTACGGAGGTACCTCACCCATGAGGAGGCCGAAAAAGTCCTGAATGATTGTCATTCAGGCGCGTGTGGGGGGCATCAATCCGGTTACGGTACAGCAAAATTTTTTTTACGAGAAGGATACTTCTGGCCAACAATGTTCAAAGATTACATAACCACAGTCGGAAGTTACCATGCCTGTTAAATTTTCGATAGAAAAACTAGAAGACCACCCGCACCTCTGCAGCCAATAGTTGCTGTCGGGCCATTCGCCAAATGGGGCATCGATTTCATGACATGTAACCCCACCTCGACCGGGGGGCATGGGTATATCATAGTCGCAGTTGACTATTTTACCAAATGGGCCGAGGCGATGCCTGCATTAGATAATACCAGTGAAATAGCTGCCCTCTTCTTTTTCAATCATGTACTCGCCAGATTCGGCGTCCGACCAGCTATAGTCACAGATCATGGATCGCATTTTCGCAATCACATGATGGTCGAATTAGCTGCCAAATTAGGGTTGTCTCATGAGAGCTCTACTCCATATTACCCGCAAGCCAACAGACAAGTTGAAGCAATCAACAAGGTCCTGAAGCGCATGCTGCAAAGGATGATTGGCGTTCACAAAAGAAGTTGGCACCTTATCCTGTACTCAGCCTTGTGGGCTTACCGAACATCGGTAAGGAATGCAACCAGGTTTACACCTTTCCAACTGGTATATGGCCTAGAAGCAGTCTTACCAATCCAGTGTGAAATCTCATCCCTCAAACTCGCAATTGACCTTCTCCCGAGGACTTCAGAAGAGGAGGCTCGTTTCTTGGAACTAATCCAATTGGATGAAACCCGTCGTGATGCCGCTTTGGCTAACGAAGCCCATAAGAAACAAGTCAAGGAGCAGTTTGACAAGAATGTCAAACCCCGTGTCTTCTCAGAAGGTGGCTTGGTCTTGCTTTATGACCAAGAATCTGATAAATTGGGGGTAGGTAAATTCAAGTCTTTATGGATGGGCCCTTATATTGTTAAGCGAGTGTTAGCAAAAGGAGCCTACGAGTTAATGGATTATGATGGGATTCCATTGGCACAACCTCGTAATGGGTTGTACCTTAAGTGTTACTATGCGTGATTCAGTATAGTAACCTATATGCTTTTGTTATGTTTTTGTTTTCACTAAAGTATTTGTTTTGGTCAACTAATCCACTTTTTACATTTATTGCAGATGTCAAACCTATTGGAGTCATGTGTTGGATATGCCGACGGAGCGATTCGTAGTTCGCGGAACCTATCTTTTGCGGCCTGGGCCATTTTTGATCCAAGCGGCGAGTTAGTAGGTTTCAGAGGGGTATGTATTGGTCGATCAACGAATAACATCGCTGAATATAGCGCGTTGATACAACTTCTCTTTGATGCCATCACGCATGGTATACGCCGACTTATTGTTAGGCTAGACTCACAACTCATCATACTACGACTCACTGGTATCTACTCTGTCCGAAATCCAGCTATTTATCGCATGTTCCTAAGGGTTAAGATTTTGGAAAGGCAATTTGATATTACTCAATATCAACATATTTCCAGAAGCTTAAACACATTAACTGACTCATTGGCAAATTATGTGTTAGATAGACATTTGCAACATTTATAAAAAGAAGCATCCCATCAATATTTGCATTTGGATCATGTAACTTAACCAAAATAAAACTCCGAAAATCAAAAATATATATAACTGTTTATGGTTTACACATAATGTTCTATAACCAAGACAAAATTGATCAAATGACCCAAAACTCAAAACATTAGGGGGCACCCTAGTCTAATGATGCTCGTGATAGCAAGTCACAGCCTGTGCGATCATGCGTAAGAGCCTAGTCCATCGTCTTGGCACACTAGTAGTATGCCGCTGCAACCTCAAAGGCAGCTCGTCAGTCCTCACATCTGGAATACCGAGAGTGAGGCTTGTAATGCTGTGAGAGTCTCGTCCACTTCGAGGTCGCGAAGGATAGCCCTTCCAACAGCCTCTCTTGCTGGGGCGGCATCTGGTACTCTCAGGCATACTACTAGCTGAAGAAGACCGACATCTCCATGAAAACATGAGTTTTGATTAGTCTTGATAGGATAAAGCACAAGGACATTATAAAATAAAAACGATAGACAGGAATATGGTCAAAGAATTTACCAATGGAACCCCATTGTTCGCCAGCCGGCAGTACTAAATCTGGGTCACCCCGGAAGTCCATACCAGCATATGGATACTCCGAATAAACCATCTCCTGACGATCAAACCACCCGAAGAAGGTATCGGAAAATGAAATCTGAGACTAACCAGCATGCCTAGACATATGGTCGACCCATCTCTGCATACGTGGTTCAGTTGGTGAAGGTAAATCGAGTGCAATATACTGCATCTGCATCAATGGTATCTTTTCCAAGGTGAAGGCGGTCAAGATAGAACCATACCCAAAGTTCTTCAACCTCCTGCTCTTCACCTTGGTCAACTGTTCTTTCATCACAAGGAGTATTGTGTCGCACCAGTTGAACACCTTCGGTTGGAGACATTCCAAGGCATACTGCATATAAGATCGGTTGGCTACATGAAGAGCCGCACCACCAGCCATCCTACCAAAAGTAAACATAATAGTCCTCAGGGACCTGTCAGTGACATCACGGATGATGATCTTTCCATCTTTACTCGGCTGAGATCCCTATCTGCAATACCTGCGAACATAATCTCTCACAGATTCACCTCCTCGTGCCGAACCTGATAAAGAGATGGGGGCACCCCACCTCGATAAGCTGGTCAAGAAATAGATGTCCACTATAGTCAAGGGGATGGATTTGCCCCTAATCTAGAACACTTGGCTGGTAGGATCCCAAGCATCGAGCAAATACTGCAGCAAGTTGATTTGTTGTCTCATGCTAGAAATGCGGAAAAACTTCAGCAAACCACAGTTCCGTAGTGCATTTACTGCAACTGGATCATGTAAAGCAAGCATGTCCTCTTCTTCATGCTCACGTTCTCGCCATGTAATATTCATCTTGCTCCCAAATCTCTGAAAACAAACAAGAGAAGAGTTAGATCCTGATTTGGTGAGAAACAGGCAAAATTTCCATCAAAAACTGTGCATAAATTTCCTTCCTTGCGCCCATTGCACCTACAGAAGTGTTCTAGGTGCGTTGCATGTCAGTTGGCGAGTAGACAGGCTAACATCCAATGCACCTTTCGATACACAAGGGGTGCACTGAAGCTAGGGCGAGTTTTTCAAACCCCAAAGGCTCAGAAAAACCAAGAATCAAGCTCAGAATGCAAAATGGAAAGCATGAAATGAAAGAGCTCAGGTTTAGCTCCTACCTAGTCCAGACGGCGCCGAGAATCGTCCACAGAATCTCCTGGAATCAGCTCATGAAAATCAGGGGGGAAAAGCACCTCCAAAGCTCCAACAAGCCAAAGTTCAAATGAAATGGTAAAATGAGAGGTAAAAGCAGTTTTAAATTACTTTTTACGTAATTCGAGTAAAATATTAGTGTTCTAACTCATTTTTCAAACATATATTGTTCATTTCTAACTAGTTTGATGAAGCAATTGAAAATACAGTATAATCTTTGAAAGAATGAAGCTATTTATGGTAAAGTCAAGAAATGACCGTTGTATCAAGCAGTTTTAGCACATAGTTCAAGCTCGTTAAAAAATAAACATAAGTCATGAGCAAATGTTTCTCCCTGCATTTAAGCTCATTAAAAAATGAACTATTTCCCGGTAAATAACCATCGTGAATGTAGTACTTCAGCCTTTAAAGCCTTGGTCGTGTTCTCATCATCACCTCCACTCTGTATTGGCCGATCATTCACCTCCATTTGATTTTTTACCCCTTTTGAGGAACAGCTGCGAAGAGTGATCCTGCTAGCCATCCTTGTAACACTGCCGTGATTGGAAAATTCCAAACCTTACCTGGAATTAGCTGCTAGCCAATTTTATCATTCGTTCCTCAAAAGACGAGTCTCCTTTAAGCTCTTTTCAACTGACTCGTAAAATATGAAAAGATTGCTGAGCCATTGGCCTCTCCATCTCGTTAAAGGGACCGGAAGTGTTATCCCTCCTTTAGATTTTAATATTTTTGGACCTGAGGGATTATTACACAAAAAGATCAAGCACTTGTCTTGTTCAGCTCGTTAAAAGTATCAAAAATTCATCCCTTCTGTATTGTTTTATACTTTTTCGGACTTAAGGGATTAGATGACGAAAAAGGAATTTTGGAGTTTCCTTTACGTCCCTTTTCAGACTCTCTAAAATTGAAAAGGACCGAGTTATCTTTGTCGTTAAACTCGTTAAAACCTAATAGCGACAAACTTGTCCATAGTAGACAAGAACGAGTTTCACTATCGCTAGGCTCGTTAAAACGTAGCGATGGGTTTGCCCGAAGGGAAAATTATAGAACAAGCATATGTTATCCTCCTCAAGCTTGACAAAAATAAAGAGGTACTGGTCAGCAATGACTGGGGAAAAATTGGGAAGAAAACTTGAAGAAACTTTGTTGGTAGCAAGTCGCTCTTGAACATGACACTTTCACTCCGCATCCAAGTTGGGTTGGGTTGTTTCATTCACCGGTCACATCACCATGGTCCCATCACACCATCCACATATGGGGTTAATGCTACCAATCCATCACGTCAGTCTCGCCGATATGTTCAAGAGAAGTCATTCAGAGAATTCACCCGTGTCTCACCCGCTACAATACATTTACACTCCGTTCTTTCATGACCGCCAGCCTGAACCTTATATCACCAGATTGTTTTGACCTCCATTAAAATAATTTTCTCCGTTCCGTGTCATTGATGTGGGATTCATTCAGGCCCTCCTATGATGGATCGCTTCTTGTTGACATCAGCTCATTATCCAAGAAGTCGATCTAGGAACACCCCTTTCAGTACTTTGAATCTTGCATGCCTCAATGGCAACTTTCTCACTTCCGGCGACAGGTTTACATCAATGGCCTTCAACCGAAAGATTTTGCGTGGTGTTGAACGCCAAGACCTTTATCACACCACGTGAATTGTACTGCAGTACCTTGAGGGTCATTATCATTATCAGTGACTCCTCTCGTGCCTGTTAACAGCTTACATCATTGGCTGGTAATTAGGTGATGTCTTTCCATGTTCGACTCCAGAACATCTCTCACATGGATCGACTTATACTTCGAGTGAAGATCGAACGAGATTGAAGACCCTGGATCTAGTTTCATCCATCCGGGCTGCGATATATATTCCGGGAAATAAAGACATCAAATGTACATCATTGTTGCACAGATAATCATCCAATCAAAGGGATGATGACTCTACCAAAATCATCAGTCTACACTCAAACGATTGTCTGTCCTATGTACATGAGAATGAATTTATAAAGCTGAGCATGGGAATGCCTGCCTCAGCTAGATCATGAAAAGATTATGAAGATAATGTATTGTATTGTATCTTATTACAGGTCTCCTCCCAGCTTGAAAGAACTTTGGATCCTCATAAGAAAGCATTTCACCCGACATCAAAAAAGATTAACGACCTCATGCTTTAGGGGGCAACTGTTATAGACAATTTTGGGCACTGCAACCCCAAGCATAAAATGTCCATAAACCAAGGGCTCGTAAGTCCCTAAAAGTGTTGTTCTAACCCCTAAAGTAACAAGGTCAACTGATTACAGCTTCTCCCAGAAGTTCTCCATGAAAAATTGCTCAGAACTGGTCAAAACAGGATCATTTCACTTGCTCCATAGGCAAAGTGCGTTGCATCTCACCTAAGTACACTGTGTGGGTGTGTTTCATTTCAAAAGCCCTTCTATGGGGTGCGATGGGCGAGAAGTGACAAATGGCATTGTCAATCCGCGAGGTGGAGAGGCATGGAATCTTCCAGAAACTTCTCCTGTGACACTTGCCTCTCTGAATTCGACCAAGGATGAGTAAGAGATCATCAATCTCCAAGTGGAAGCAAGAACTATCAGAGGGAAGACACTAATCAAATCATGAGCTGACTCATTTCCCTTACAGATATCTATAAATGGATCCCTCATCCCAGAGATCGAGAGGCTGGAATTTTGCATCTTGTAAGGAATTTCTCTTGGTTTCTTGAGACAACATCATAGTGTTGGGTGATCTAAGCTTTGTATGAGGTGTAGAAGGGCTTACTTGCTGAGAGGATAATGCTGGGTTAGAAAAACTGGTTGTAACTCCCTTGGCTCTTTCTTGATTATCAATAAAAGCTATTCAAGTTTTCCTCCATACTCTTGTGTCATTTATGTTTTATGCATTTGTATGGTCAATTTACATATGATCCTAGATTGTTTATGATTATAGATCCATGTTCTTGTATAGTGTTATGCTACTCTGATTCTACAGGTACTCTGTGAAGCTGGGCGTACAAAGAAGCAAGTAGCAAAGGACTATCAGATGAGAGAGGAATCAGACTAGGAGACAAGCGCAAGACAGAGGTTTGTCTCCCTTGTTCTTCTCTCATCTATATTTCATAAAGGAAAAACGAAAGTAGCTTTACTTTGTTTGTTTCTAAGGTAGCTACCACACCTTTGTGGGATAAGAAGTTCTGTATAGACACTTTCCCTGTAACAGTATGACACTAGTATCTATATTGGCCAACTTCTTCTTATGTTGTATGAATCCATGTAGCAAATTACAATGATAATGCAATTTCATGTTCATGACACCCAACCAAAGGAAGGTTAATATCCAAAGGTGTATTTTCATCCTCAATATAATGATATACAGAAGAAAACATAATAGGATAAGTAATATAAAGAAAATATGGAACATATGTCAAAGATGGACCATAGAATAAAAATGTCCTAAATGTAGAGATAAGCTTGCATGCTTGTATATTTTCATGAAATTTAAATCTCTCCCCATAATAATTTCAATTGAATGAGGTTAAATAAGTGTATAACATTTTGAGATGAGTGAGGGTGAACGGGCAAAGGGAAGAGCTATGGTTTTCAGGTGTCTACAGGTGTAGAAATCCATGGAAGGGCGCAAAGGGGAGAGCTCCAGTCCCTCCTATAGGTAGGCAGTAGCTAGCTGAGGCAAGAAACCATTAGAAAGTGTTAGAGGTCCTTTAGGAGAAGGGATAAGGAACACAGTAAGGGAGCAAGAATCTAACAAGTCAAGAGAGAATAACAACAATAATCAAAATGAGGAAGAAGACAAGGAATAGGGAAGGAAAAGCAAAGCACAAAAGGGGCCATGTAAACCCAAAGCTAAGGTCACACCTAGAGAAGATTTAAATGATCCAGCTTTGTAGGTGCACAGGCAACACATCGAGACATATGCTATCATTTGTAAATTCATGGGATTATGGCCCATTCAAAAGGCTTTACAGACATGGATTAAATACAGCTGAAAACCAAAAGGAAGCATTGACCTACATCTTTGGTCAAAGGGTTTCTTCAGTGTGATCTTCACAAATATTGAGGATAAAGATAGGGTGTTTGAAGGAGGGCCATACTTCTATGCAGTAGCAGACCTATACATGTGACTGTGGATGATGACTTTTGTCCCTGAGGGATAAAGTTTCACTTCAGTCCCAGTATGGATAAGACTCTACTCTCTACCTCTTGATTACTGGCAACCAAAATCATTATCTTCCATAGGAAACAAACTAGGGCGTTTTGTCAAAACTTCCTAGGCCACCAAAAGGGGAAAGTACACCTCCTTTGCATGAATATGTGTGGAGATGGATCTCTGTGGAGCTCTACCAGATGAGGTCATCTTGGAAGTTTTTGATGAAGAATGGGTGCAAAGAGTAGACTATGAACATATTCCTTTCAAATGTCGGAGATGCCATGAGCATGGGCACCTATTTATAGATTGCCCTCTCAGTAAAACAGAGAACAGAAGTAAAGCAACCACAATGAAAGATACTGAAGGCTTTCACAAAGTGGTACATAGAGGAAAATGGGGCAAGAGGGGGCCAAAGCAACATCAAACAATAGGGCAACACGCTAATTTGAATAAGTTCCAATTACTTGCAGAAGAAGAAGAATAAATAACGAAAGAAGATCAGGTAATGGAAGGAAGCCCAATGGAGAAGGACAAAGAGAAGATAGAGTACAAAAGAGGATATTAACAAACGGAAAGAGACTATGCTGAGCGATGTAGAATTGGAGATGGACCAAGAAATGACCCATAGTGAGATGGAAATGTAGGATCATGAACTACAGGAGATTCTTGATAGGGAACACTTAGATCTGGAAGGGTTCTTGAAACAGGGGACCATGACGGGGGTAGACTCTTTACTTCCAGAAGAGTTCAATAGAGTACAAGAGCTGTTCATATGGAAAAGTCAGGATAAAGGGCTAGACAGGTAGGGAAAAAATGAAAGGCGGGGCAACGAAGGTGTGAAAACTATGAAAATCACACCTGGATTAGCACCCAGAAACCCAAGTAGGAAGAGAGGCAGGAAAAAGCAGAACGAGTTATTGATGGAATGTGGAAAGCTAATGATAGATTCAGGTAAGATGAAAGATATAACCAGCTACTCCTCTATGAATCTTTAATAATGAAGTTTACATCTTGGAACATCATAGGTCTAGGTAGTAAAAGGAAACAAAGAATTCTTAGTAATAGAATGAAACAAGAAACTCGAGACATGATATTTATCCAGGAAACCAAATGTTCCATTCAAAAAATAAAAGAAATTCACAAAAAATGGCTCAATAGATTTGAGTTTCTAGAAGTCAAAGTATATAACACAACAAGGGGCATACTTACTCTTTGGAACCCCGAAAAGATTGGAATAATAGATTTTGAGCCATCTAGAAATTATTTGTTAGTGGTTATACAGCCAGTGGGAGATAGGGAGACCTATCTGGTCACGAATGTATATGGCCATCAAAGAATGGATGATAAACTCAGGTTTCTAAATTCTCTTATGGAGCTTAGAGACAGACATGTAGATGTACCATGGATCTTCCGTGGGGACTTCAAAATGATCAAATCACTTTCAAAGAAAAAGGGGGAACTAGAACATTAAGCAGAGACTCCATAACTTTTCAAATTTTTATAGATAATATGAAGCTTGTTGATATTGACATCAGTAATGGTCTCTTCACTTGGAACAATAAAAGAGGAGGAGAATCTCAAGTAGCCTCAAAGTTAGACAGATTCATAATCTCGGAGGACCTTATGCTCAGCTACAAGGAAATGATAACGATAATTCTCCCCTTTGGAGGTTTGGACCATTGGCCTGTTCAACCTGAGGTTCAGGGCATTGGTCCCCCAAGAGCAGATGTTTCAGATTTGAGAATATTTGTCTCACACACCCGAACTTCATCAATAACATTACAAATTGGTGGACAGAAGATTTGCATATTGAGGGTATGAGTATGTTCCAACTACACAAAATACTAAAGCACATCAAGTTAAGACTTAAAGATTGGAACAAGAATGAATTTAGCAATATTTTTGTAGCTAAAAAAGCTGTTGAAGATAAAATGCGGGAACTTAATCAAACCGTTATCTCAGAGGGCTTTGATAAATATAGAAATGACCAAGTCACCGAACACCATCAAGACTGGGATAATTTATGTAAACAAGATGAAATATTTTGGAAACAAAATTCTAGAGTTCAATGGCTAAAAGAAGGGGAGCGTAACACTGGATTTTTCCACAGATCAACCATAGCGAACAAATCTCATAATAGGATATTTTTGCTCAAGCATGAGGGCAGTAATCTTCTTAACTCCCATGAAGATATAGAAGATGTGTTAGTTCAGCATATACATGGAATACTGTAGGAAACCTTTTCAGATAGAGAGCATTTTATCAGGGATTTAACAGGGCATATTCCTAGACTGGTTACTAGAGAGGATAATTTCAATCTCAATAGGCCAGTGATAGAAGAGGAGGTTAGTGAGGTCATCAAATTAATGTAGAATGGTAAAGTGCCAGGCCCTGATGGTTTCAATGTGGATTTCTTTAAAGCTTGCTAGAATATAGTTAAATAGGATATTCTGAAAGTAGTGGAAGATTCCAAGTTGAATAGAACTATTTTGAAGGTGCTCAATACTTCCTTCATCTCCCTGATCCCCAAACAGGACAATGCTCAGACTCTAGACAAGTTTCGACCCATAGCCTTGTGCAATGTGGTTTACAAGATCATATCCAAGGTTGTTGCTAATAGAATCAAACCACTTCTTCCTACTCTAGTTTCTGTAGAGTAATCTAGTTATGTGGAAGGCAAACAAATTCTCAATAACATCATTCAAGCACATGAGGTGGTGCACTCATTGACAAGCAATAGGAAGGCTAGTATGATTATGCAATTGGACCTAGCCAAAGCTTATGATAAGGTGAATTGGTCCTATATAAGGAGGGTCCTTATTTCTTTTGGGTTTGATCATAACTAGGTTAGATTGGTCATCGCCCTAGTAACTTCTTCCAACTTTTCAATTCTGGTTAATGGTTCTCCTTCCAGGACTTTTACTCCTTCTAGAGGCCTTAGACATGGTGATCTGCTCTCTCCCTTTCTCTTCATCCTCATGATGGAAGGTTTGGGTTGGTCTATCAAGCATGTGAAAGAAGTTGCTAATATCAGAGGCCTCCAACTTTCAGAGATTGGTCTGGCTTTGACCCATCAACAATTTGTCGATGATACTATGCTGCAGGGAATCCCCACGGTCAAAGAAGCTCTAGCGTACAAACATATCATCTCGGACTTTGCCATGGCTACAAGTATGGAAGTTAATCTCTCCAAATCTAAGATTTTTTTTCTTTAACACCAATATAGCTATTCAGAAAAATATTTCCAGGATTCTAAGCTTTCAAAGGGATGTCCTTCCCCCCAAATGTTTGGGAGTTCCTCTTACTGATAAGCCTTTGCACAAGGGCATTTGGGAGCCGATGATTAATAAGATGCAGGATAAAATTAGGAAATAGACCTTTAGATCTTTAAACGCAGTTGGTCGGTTAGTGCCTACAAAAGTTGTTCTCCAATCAATCCCTCTCTTCATGTTATCAACCCTTCCAACTCCAAAAGGAATTTTACAACTTTTTAGAACCATTCAAAGAGACTTTCTTTGGGGTAAGGGGGAGGAAAGAAAGAAATGGACCTTGGTAGCCTGGGAGAAGATCTGTAAACCTAAAAATTATGGGGGTTTTGGACTCGATGATCCAGAAGTACTAAGTAAAGTTTTAGCGGCAAAATTATGGTGGAATTGGGTGAAAGACCCAAAGGCGCGGTGGGCTAAAATCTGGAAAGAAAAATATGCTAGCAATTGGCAATATAATGATCTAATAACGATGTCTGGCATTATAAAGGTCTCACACATCTAGAATAAGGCCTAAGGGAATAGAGAATTAGTTCCAAAAAACAGCTTCTATGAAATGAGAGAGGGTGATCTTGCTTTGTTTTGGGAGGACAAATGGCAACAAGGACCTACACTGTTAAGAGAGAACCTTCTGGACCTCAAGAATGAAATAGATACCAAAAGGTTACTCAAGGTAAGAGATTTTTGGGATCAAACCAATCGTGAAGGAAAATGGAGAACCTAGAAGAATTTGGTTCACAAGGAAGACAACTCACTGAAAGCCAAAGCAGAAGCACTTCTGAGAATATTGGAACAAAGGAAAATTTTAGTGATAGGGGGGCATAACCAACCTAGATGGGGCAACAAAAATGCATGCACCTTCAATCTTAAGGAGGAAAAACAAATAATCCTTGAGCTGGTTTCGAATGATTCGGATAGGTTTTGGCAGAACATATGGAAAAATCAAGGATGGATGAAGCTTAAACTCTTCGTGTGGTTGGTTCATCATAGGAAAATTTTGACTTGTGATAACATTTCGAGAGGGCTGTTGTGGGCCCTTCTAGATGCCAGCTCTGTGAAGCCCAAGAGGAAATAATGGAGCACCTTATCAATGATTGCATTTTCACCTCTTGGTTGTGGGATACATTTGCCACTATCTTCCAGAAGATAGATAGGGGCAAAGGAAGTATTGTCAATACCCTAATCAATTGGAGAAGCAACTTCTTTTATTTTGAACTTCTAAGCTCTGCCTAGGCTTTAACACTAAGCTTCATAATTTGGACTCTCTGGAATGAAAGGAACAACATAATCTTCAAGAATGAAATTTGTTCCTCCAACACCTTTTTGAACAAATCTTAAGACAGCTTAAGGAGATGGTAAGTACCATAGTGTGAAATTTCCGTAAAAATCCACCTTAAGAAGCTGAAACCCAGATTCTTCACAAGTTAGGTATGCAGGGGCTTATTCCCCGGGGCCTGGACAGGAAGGTTTTGAAAATGGATACTAAGCAGGATTATTGGCATCCTCCCCCTCAGGGTTTTTTGAAGTACAACATTGATGGGGCATCCAAAGATAACCCGAGTATTGCTGGCTATGGAAGGGTGTTAAGAGATGAAAATGGCAGTCTCCTTTTTATTTTTCATTGCCATTTGGGAAAGCCACTAACAATATGGTAGAGTTAGTGGCTCTGCAACAATGTTTGGAATTCATGAAGCAGGATAATCTCCAGAATGTTATTGTAGAAGTTGATTCTGAGTTAATCATAAACTCGGTCAAAAGAATCAACTATGGCACGGAGCCAAAAAAAGTCTCAAAACAATGGAGGTTGCTTTGGGTATTTCAAAGGATTCAGCTTCATCTTTGTGGTCTACACACTATGAGTTTTAACCATGTGCGAAGGACCGCAAACAAATTGGCGGACATCTTGGCCAATCAAGGTGTACTCTGTAACAGTAGCAGGGTTGCAATGAATTGGCATGAGATGCCTCTAAATAGATTAAAGGTGCAATTTCACGACTAGGCAAATGAGGATATAATGTTGTTTCGAACCAAAGACACAGAGGCAGGGTCGAGTTGATTTGGATTCTTTATGCAGGGTTTTCTCAGAAGCAATAATATTTTGGGGATTCAGGGCACTGTCGGCCTCCCCAACCCTCGACAGTATGAACACAAAAGTTTCAGATCAGAGTTTCTAAGCAGATACAGTTCTACAGATACTCAGCTGAAAAGATGGATTTTCATTCTGCACGAGTACATGCGATCGAGGAGAAGTGATGGTAAGCGGGGCCAGAATTTCGACTTTCCGGGCAACCTAAAACCCCTGTCTTCCTTTTTGTGGATGCAATATCACTCGGGAGGGGGTTTATCGTCCATCACAAGCCTTTCATGGGGGAAGTGGTTTTGCGGAGTTGGGAGTGGTTCCACTCACCAAGTAACACGTGGCATTGTACAGGGAAAGAATTCCGCCCTCATCGTGCGATAATCTTTGAAATGTTAGGCCCACACAATATACACCTCGGCTACCGGATCGTGCAAGACGGATCAATGGTCAGGAACAATTGAGCATTTTGGTGGGTTCATGATGGCTATCATGTGGATAATCGCTGGGCTACCTAGTATTGCGATATTTTCCTCCACTGTTGGATCTGGCATGGAGGATCAAGAGTCAAGGGTAATGGCGTTGTTCCCCTTCCGGACCCGAAACCCTTTTAGTGGTGTCCCTAATTCCTTAACGGGTCTATTTCTAATTTTTTAATTTTTTGTTGTCTCCAGCTCGAACAATTTCAGCTTGGTTTGTATTTTGAGGTAATTTCGGGACCAAGGCTCAGTGTTTAAGCATGGGCTATAAGCGGTTGGTTTTTCTTTGGCCCAAAATTCCTTTGGGAATGTTGTATATTATGTAAGTTTTTTATAGTTATAATGAAATAGAAGGTTTGACTCTTGCTTCAGTAAAAAAAAATGTGTATAAAATTTTACTTATTTACATAAAAAACATACTTCTCACATTTAGGTTGTCTCAATTTCCTTTTCTCATTATGAATTTGAGCTCATGTTCTACTACCGAACAAACAAAGGTGGCTTATATCTAGTTCACTCTTATTCCATGTTACTTCGAGTAATATATTTTTTAAACCCTTATGTGGGACTGTGATTTAATTTGTAATTGGAATAATTAATAAGTTCTACCAAATAATGAAGACTTAAATAAATACCCCTCTAATGCTACAAATTGTCAATTTGTTAACACATTTTCCTCGACGATAATTTGAAATTGTCAAACTTGTACAACATAATTATATCATCAACATTTTCAATCGCTAAAACATAGTCCTTGATTGTTTTATATTAAGCAAAATGAGTAATTTGTATATTGATATAAGCTTATAGATGCTCTACATGGTGTCTAATAGAAAACTAATGTTTACTATAATAAAAAATAAAAATGAATATGCTTTTTTAATTAGCTTTAATTAAAAGAATTATAAAACATCAATAATCCCAACCTCACTTTGGTCACTATGGTCACTCATTTTATTGTTGATGTTACAACCTGATATATTAAAGATATTTCAGTGAGTCTTAGTCATAAATAAAATATTTCTATGTGCACATGACATAATATAATTTAATATCAACTTTAAACATAGATAAAATAATTAAAAATACAAGAAAGTGTGAGTAAGATGTTCAAACCTTATACTTTCAAAAATTAATTCAACAAGTGATTTAAATAAACTATTTAAATATTTAAATAAGCTATCAAGTACATCTAAATAAGAATAATAAAAGGGATATTCATAATTCATTCATATAAAATAAATATGCAATATTTCAAATATTCATAATAATAAAAAAATTCAATTCAGGTCATCAATAAAATATTTTAATATGTATACTTAATTAATATTTAAGTATATTTAAAGGTTATTAATAGGAAAAAAATATACATTTTAATTTGAATGTATAATCCATATTAATTAAAATATTTTAATGTAAACTATGTATTTTGAGTGACGCTCTTCCACTTGAGTTTCAAGAGCTTCTTTTTCCACCTCTATTTGGAATTATTCTTCTACCTCTCGAATTTGATCTTCCAACCAACTGAGATTGTATCTTGAAGACATCTTCCAATAAAGTATTTGTTGTTCTTCCCAACCAATGTTCATATGAAATGAGTAAAGCATTCTGCCCATCATCTGAAAATTGTGAGATATCCTTTTTCTCCTCTAAAACTAGACCTATAGAATAGAACTTTGCTGATAAACTCCTAAAAATATTCTCAACCACTCTTCTTTCTTCAAGATTCTCAACCTGAGATAAAATTCCTACAATGGGCCATTCTCTTGACTTTTAAACTTTATAATGATAGTGTACAAGACTACTAATTTTATTCACGGGATTTATCAAATGTGTGTTGTAATGTGAAAATCGGCTTTTACCATATGTTATTTGAGCTTTAATTGAGACTACCAAACATGCTCCTCAAGAATTTGTGTCTTTTTATTATGAAACATATGATTATTTTCATTATCTTTTCAAATATAAACATGGTTCACTTCAAGAACAAAACCCATAAATAATGTTATGCTTTTGGGTTAAAATTAGCGTAAGCAATTTACATTAAAAAAAAACCATCAAAATGATATGCTTAGTTTCATTTAAAAAATTATTCTATAAAGAACTAACAGATATAAAATTAATTGTATTTCATGTACTAATCCGTTCATATTAAAAGAAAATACATGTTATATATAATTGATACACTTAGATTTTAAGTATAATTTTTTACTTTAATTTTATGTTATTTAAAATGAGACAAATTTAGTGATAAGGGTATAGCTCAATAAGTAATTATTATGATATGAGGTTTTGCGTGAACTAAGAAATCCAAAATTCGAACCCCTCCCAGAGGAGGATTGATCATAGGCCCCAAAGATAGGGGTGGTAGCCCCAACTCAAAATACGAATGTTATATAAAAGCTTTTGCATGGACATGTGAAACCAAAACCAATTTCAATTTTCTCCCACGAGTCTATCTCATGCAAATAAAAGGTACACGAAGTGAAAAGATACCATTATTATTGATATAAATAATACACCTCTTAATATTGATATTTACTCAATGTACCTGCTAAAGATACACATGCTCAAATCATTGATAGAGGTGCATACAGATCTATGGAGTGAATTCAAGGGTCCTTTGAACGTCACCCATTACCCTACTATATATTTGATAGTTTTGAGTTCGAGATGATGAAGTTTCTACGATCGCCTCCTAAATGAGGTTTTAAAACATATCATTAAGGTTGCTAATGTAACGATTTTGGAAGAAGATGACAACGTCATAAAGAACAAAAAAAGGTCTGTGACAAGAGGGTTCTCCTAGTAAGATGTAGCAGCAAGAGGGTCACATTAGAGAAAATTTGATGTCTAAAATGGGCCTCCTTTTTGGAGGGAAAAAAATAAGAAACTACTTTTTCAACTCCTATTTTTAACTTATGTCCCTATGATTTTACTGAAATTTTAAGTGGGGGCACTAGTGTAACGACCACTCGTTGAATTTCCATGTAAAAAAAAATATAAGACCAAGGTCGTGGGACACGTATTCGATGCTGAATGGTGAGAAAAACATCCTAGTGGGTGTTGATTTCACTTAATTAATGGATATGGAAATTGGAAAATGCAATGGTAAAGCAAAAGAGGCATTAATTAACATTTATTTATAAAAGTAAAGGAAAATAGGAGAAAAGGAAGATGAAATGATAAAAAAGCTTATGAGGATCAATTCAAAAATTTTGTTAGTTAGGATTTTTTTTAGTTGAGTCTTTGACATTCTCTTCTATTCTCTCTTTTTCTCATACTGTTGCATCACCTTGATGTGGAATCATTGGGTGAGGGTTGAGGCATTTTGGCCTTTGGAATTTATTCCATGAGATCCCACATTCATGCTTCGAATATGGTGCGAGGGCGATTTTCCAAAAGAAAGATTTGGTTTAGCCCAATCTATGGTTGGGTGGTAAGTGGAAGTCCCTGACTTGGTTAGCATTTTCATATGTAATATGAGGTATTTCTTGTTGTTATCTATGACAATATGTATTTATTATGATAGTGATATTATCCCTAAGTTGTCATGGTTTATATGTTAGTTATTTGTTGGTTTATATTTTAGTTACATGATGTATATTATTTATGGCTCCTAACATGTTTGATGAATATATGAATAGTTGACAAATGCATGGACTAAAAAATGTTATTGAAACTATTATGATAGAGAATTAGACCTTCATGGTGAACCTTAGATAAGTTTGAAACCACTGTGTTCATATATGCATTCATGACCTATAGATTACATGTCCCTAATATGTTTGACAAAATATATTTCATGGTTAGGCTTGGTTAGGTCAAGTCCTTGATTAATTTTTTTGTTAGAAGCTTTGTCTTTGTGTCATTTATTGTTTTGGAAAGATTTATCAAATTCTATGCAGTGATCTAGAGCCTAGCCTTTAAAATGTGGCACAAATTTCTCTAATGAATAACAAGAGAAGGAATTTCTCAATTAACAAAGGGAGAAGTAGTGGTAGGAGGATTTTATTCCATAAAAAATGGAGTAACCAGGACTACCATATGAACACCTACTTCAGAAGCCAAATGGACATGGCTGGTCCACTTCATCTTAGACATGATATGAGAAAGAAATCTCTAATACATACCACAGATGAACATATTAGGGTCATACTTCAAAAACCATATAGTATGATGTTGAATGTCTCCTTCACTGGGAGGGAATGATGAGGTCTTTGCAATATTAAGGTCATTGACTAGAAAGGTGAATGGCATAAGAAAATTACGGGGGAAGTTATATTATATTCTCACTTGAGAAGCCATAAGGACATGGCTAGGTCTAAAGGATATTGACAATAGGTGAATGACACAGGGAAATAAAGGATTGGATGGATCTTCTCCCAAGAAGCCAAAAGGACTTGGTTGCTAAAAGAACTTGGCTAGGCTTAATAGAGGAAATAGATGTCATTCACCTTTGAAGCGTGAAGGACTATTCCTTCACAAGGACTTGACTAGATCATGAAGTCCTTTGAATAGAAAGATGAATAGACTAAAGTAAAATTAGCTTTTCAGAAGCCAGAAGTACTTGGAAGCCAAATGGACTTTAAGCAACTTTAACCATCGGAGATTGATACATTGCTTAAGAATCCATAAAGTACTTTGGCCAAAATCCCTAGATACTCACATGCATATGAGGAGTTACATTTTCCAAATGAGGATGGAGTTATTTATAGACATGCATCAACATCAAAATCTCATAAATTTCCTTGAGGTATTCCTACATGGAAACAAGCCTCCTATGTTGGTGTACAAAAATTGTGGAAATTAAAAGAAAATAAATTTTATTTTTTGGTTACATGTAGGCTCAAAAGGGTCATGTCAACCTCACCATAAAAGGGTATGTCCCTTAGGGTAAATACACCCATTCAAATTGTATATATATAGATTATATAAGACTTAATTTATCACTCACTCATGATCATATATATTATAAATAGAAAGTGCTAACAATGAGTAGGAAATTAGTTTACAATCAACAACTAACATTAACATTAAATTAAGGGGCAAAAATTCAATGCCAACAAAGAAGATGCATGAAAATGATTTAGTTCATAAAAATGTAACCAACCTCTAAACCACATGTATACATAATTAAAATACTAAATAGCCAATACAACAAGAAATGAATGCACACTAATCAACACAAGAATGGAAGGCTTCTCATTAATAAGCTCCTCAAAACCCAATAGTGGGATGAGAGCATTTCATATCATCTTCATAACATAACACTAGCCTCACAATCCATCTACCTATAAGCTAGAAAGAGTGAGTGTTTTTAGTTCATCAAGCACAAGATAGAAATCCTATAACTACCCTACCTTAAGTGATAAAAGTATAGATGCTTCAACCATGAGGGTCTATATATAATAAAAGTAATGATCCTTCAATTTCCATGTGACTCTTGAGTTCCCTCATGACTCTTCTACTCCCAAGCTACTCTGAGACTTCGAAGCTAGTTTTCAACTTTTAGCATCCTTATTTTGGTATCCTTCTTTTGTACTTTTCCATGGTTTACAAAATAATACTTTTACAATATGATAATTTGAAAGTCAACCAAACATGACATGGCTTCTTATAGGAAGGCTTAAGACTTAAACAATCTGGATAGTGTCCTCGTCATGACCTAAGGCCATATTGGGGTTGAGTTGACTATTCGATAATTGTCACTACTTTAGGTTTAGGCATCCACCATGAAATTTTTCATTGTGTAAAAGTAGTACGCTAGACCACATGCAAGCACAAAGGCTAGGAACATGGCTATTTTGGCTAGGTGTTGGAAATGGAAGGGTGGATTGTTGTTGAGAACTAGCGAAATAGATAGAGGTAGGAGTCAACACACTTGAATATTATTAGTGCACAACAGGCTAACATGAATATTATTAGTGCACAACAGGCTAACAGGGTGAGTACAAACATGATGGCCTCACTTGCAGTGAGGAGATGTAGCAAGTGGATAGATTGGATATTTGAAATGAGCAGTGTGCAAGTAAGGCTTAGAGGACAAGGTGGAGCATTGTCTTTGTGTGCATTCTTTAATACATTCAAAGCTATTATTATTTTCAATGGCCTCTTAAAAAGTTTAAAAGGGGCAGAGGAGAGGAACCTCCTTCAAAAAAATCAGTTGCAGAGGTCAAATATCTAGTTGCAGCTAATGAATAGAGGGTTAAAATAACACAAAAATTTTAACCCACATAAAACAGAGTAAAAACAAAGTAAAGCTTGGAGCAACACAATAAAATTTTGCCTTATAATTATAATGAATGAAAATTCATTCATATGAGATTGTGGTTCATTCTCCATGTTAAAAACAAGACTTAAGATGATTTACATTTCATGAGTTGCGTAGACTGTAAAAGTTTGTAAGAATTTGTTTTCAAGAACCCACCAATATTTGCTCCACATTTTCTCCTCTCTACCTCTGAGACTTACACGCTTGACTCTCTAATAGCTTATGAAAATGAATTTCACATTCATATTTATCAAAACATACAACTTTTACTCATTAATACAAGACATAGAAAATATTTAAGACACACTATGGGTGATTATACAAAACGACTAATTTTATGAACTTCATTAGGTAGCTGATTGCAAGTAAGAGTTGCAAGTAAATGTTTGCCCATACATATTTACTAACCCTTAATTAAGTGCTTTAACTATCTCATGCATTGAAGAATGGTCAATTTGTACTTCTACTAAGAACTTCAATCCTTAAGCCTACAAACAAATCGCAACATGTAGTTGTGGTGCAAGAAAAATCACAACTTGTAGTAACAATCCACTTTGGAGTTCGAATTCCTTTATTCTCTTCCAGAATTATAATGTTTTAAATCTTGAATGATCCCACCAAGACATCTTTGATACCTATACCATTTGATCAACTCATTAGAGACAATGACTCCATTTACTCCTTCAACCCATAATAATTATCTATCATTTCCCCAATCTCAGTAAACAAGGATATACTTAGATAGCTATCTGATCCAGGTGGATGTTGGTGGCCACCCACCTATCCCATTTGGACCCCCACAACTATCTCTTTCAGTTTTTCAGTTTCCTTAATTATAGCACAGTTTACTATTTTTAGCAGTTTTTCGGGTCCTAAACTTCCGGAGCCGCTTTGAGGCCCTAAACGACGTTTTTTTGGGAAATCCTCCGCCAACGATTTTCTTGATAAAAAATTGTCTTTTCCGTCGTAGTCCTCAGAGAGATCTTTCCAATGGGCTATCATGCGCGTCAAATGGAGATAATACGACCAATTCGCGACCCTGGGAAGTTGGCTGTCCAACTCACCCCAAAACAGGGCCCACAATTTGGCGTTTCATCTTCTAGGGTTAGCTTTTGGAATGTGAAGGGTTTTCCATTGTTTCTCAATAATAAATAGGCCTTCGAGCCTCATTGTAAACACAGTTCGAAACAGTTCAGAGGCATGTAGCCGAAACATCTCTTCTCAGAAATAAGATACCATCGCCCTAGCTGGGTTATTTCTATTTGTAAGCATATTTCAGTATTCTCCATTAATGAAATGAAGCATTATTTCCGCTGCATCTCTGCTTTTATGGTTATCGCATCTCTGTATTTATGGTTATCTCTGTAATCTATTGTGTTCCTGCTTAAATCCGGATTAGTGGTATCAGAGCGGTTTGCTTTTTCTCTGTTTTTCTTTGCATATCCCCAACAAGGTCGGGATATAAGGAGTTAGGGCTTGAATTGGTCGAACCTTTGCAAGACCAGCCTCGCAAATCTCGACGACCTCCCATGGCAGATGAGAAGAAAGACGAGGGGACAGGAGATCCTATCAGAATCTTGCTCGAAGAAGCCCTCGAGCGGCAAAGGAACGCGATGATGGATAGCTTTGCGCAGATCCTTCAACAGCTACCCAGAGGCGACGCATCGGCTTCCAACAACTACTCTGGAAATGCCACACCATTTAAGGTACAAGTTAATTTTGAAATCCCCATCTTTGAGGGTCAAATAGACGCCGATGCCGTAGATAAATGGTTAAATCTGCTAGATGGGTATTTTTCTGTTCATGAATTTTCAAGTCAGGAAAAGATTGTTTTCACTCTTCTCAAAGCAGCCCCCCACATCAAGGACTGGTGGGAAACATACTGCGAGCAGAAGGATGAAAGTACAGGCTCACTGTTTTCAACCGCCCCCACTTGGAATGACTTCCGGGATGCCATCAAGGAGCAGTACTACCCTGTCAAAAGCTATGAGGACAAATACATCAAATGGACCACACTGCGGCAGGGATGAGACCAAGATGTACTAGAGTTCACAAATATTTTTCATACCCTTCACACACAGTTGGGTACCAAAGATTCTGAGCTGCATCTGGTACTCAAATACCACGGCTGCCTACACAGATACATCCAGGAAGAGATGGAGTTCTTGAACATCTCCTCACTCAGCACAGCATATCGATACGCTGTCAAAATCGAGCAAAAGTTCAAACAGAAGAAGCGAGACTTTGGATCTGCAAATCCGAAGCCCAAAGGACATAGCCAAGGTGGGGTGACCCAAGACAACCCCTCTAAGCTGCAAGAAAAGAACAACACCACGAAGCCGAGGAAGGACACAGGAAAGTGGTGTGAGTTCCACAAGAGTCCCACTCATAACACAAGTGAGTGTCGGACCAAGCAGTCGTTGGTGGCCGAGTTGAAGGCTTCCGAATAAGATGCAAGTTCTGACTCTGAGCCAGAACCCGACAAGGGGGATGACAAAGGGAAGCAAATCATTGATGCGGATCCTAGTGCCACTGTTGCCACTGCCAAGATCCAGAAGAATGAGCCCGAAGAGCCAGAGGAGGGGGAACGTCTTTTCCACTCACAGATGTGGGTGAAGGGTTTGCCGCTGCAATTCATTGTCAATAGTGGCAGCCAAAAGAACCTCGTTTCAGCAGAGGTCATGAAGCGGTTGGGCCTACCAACTACGCCACACCCACAACCATACATTCTCGGGTGGCTTCACGAAGGACGAGATCTCAAAGTTCACCAGCAGTGCCGCCTTCCCTACAGCATCAAGTGCTTCATAGATGAGGTATTTTGTGATGTTACACCTTTGGATGTTTGTGATGTACTATTAGGCCAGCCATACTTGTGGAGGCGACATGCTGTGTATGAGTTAAGGCCTCGCGCTGTCATTATTTCTTTAGATAATTCATTATACAAAATACCAGAGGTAGCTCCACCTACCACCACCTCTTTGATCACTGCTAAGAAAGGCAGCAAGCTCATCTCACAGACTACGAAATTTATTTTTTGTCTAGTTCGCTCCCAAAGTAAGGGGAAGATCGTTGCTACATCCATGACCCCCGCAAAGGGTTCCTCCACGCAGCAGCAACAACATAGGGATACAATCATGACAGAACATAGGAACAACTTCTCCTTACCCAGAGGGGTACCACACAAGTTTCAGGTGGGCGAAAAAGTTTGGTTACATCTGCAGAGAGAATGCCTTACCAGAACCCATCAGAAACTTAGACCGCTTCGACATGGTCCTTACACCAGTAACAAGGCTGTGGGAAACAATGCTTTGAAGCACAACATTCCTCCATTCCTTCGCTTGCACCGATTGTTCAATGTGGACCATCACCGACCATGCTTCCCACAATTTCTGGACACATCAGAGATTGCAGAATAGCTCACTAGAGACCCAACACAGCAGAGGCTTCCTCATCTCACAGAGGAACTCAATGCAATGGGGACCATTGCTTCCTAAGGGGGGAGGAATGATCCAGGTGGATGTTGGTGGCCACCCACCTATCCCATTTGGACCCCCACAACTGTCTCTTCCAGTCTTTCAGTTTCCTTAATTATAGCACAGTTTACTATTTTTAGCAGTTTTTCGGGTCCTAAACTTCCGGAGCTGTTTTGAGGCCCTAAACGACGTTTTTTTGGGAAATCCACCGCTAGCGATTTTTCTGATAAAAATTGTCTTTTCCGTCATAGTCCTCGGAGAGATCTTTCCAACGGGCTATCATGCGCGTCAAACGGAGATAATACGACCAATTCGCGACCCCGGGAAGTTGGCTGTCCAAGTCACCCCAAAACGGGGCCCACAATTTGGCGTTTCATCTTCTAGGGTTAGGTTTTGGAATGTGAAGGGTTTTCCATTGTTTCTCAATAATAAATAGGCCTTCGAGCCTCATTGTAAACACAGTTCGAAACAATTCAGAGGCATGTCTTCTCAGAGATAAGCTATCATCGCCCTAGCTGGGTTATTTTTATTTGTAAGCATATTTCGGAATTCTCCATTAATGAAATGAAGTATTATTTCCGATGCATCTCTGTTTTTATGGTTATTGCATCTCTGTATTTATGGTTATCTCTGTAATCTATTGCGTTCCTGCTTAAATCCGAATCACTATCCCTCTTTCTTTGTATTTATCATTAGATAGCCACGTGCTTCTCCTTCTCTACTATTTTGGGAATCACATCAACGGCGATACTAGTGCTAAAGATTATCTCCACATCAATCTCATTACACAGCGTATGTCCATGGTCAAAAATTGGAAGGAATGTAATTTTCTAAAGTTGCAATCTAGAAAATAGTTCTTCTTATGTTCATGGTGCACCTTATTATCTTAAAAAAAATGATTTTGTGGGGACATTATTGTGACTCCTCCCTTGTATCAATTTGACATCTAGCCTTAGCCTTTTATAGAATAGTTCTAGACACTCCCCATTACTCTCCCTATATGCACAATTAATCTTTAAAGCATTATGAAGGCCTTTCTTCAACCAATTTACCATGTGAGCACATGGATCAACTTGACATTGATATAATATACGATTTCTTATTATTGAAAATGTTAAGGAAAAGGATGATTACCATGCTAAAAGATGAATGGGGTTATATCCATGATCATGATGATCTATCATTTTAAGGATGCATTACTAAAACAACACTTCACAAACCCAAAATTTGTTAAAATAAAGCCATGACCATTAACACAAGATACCTTTATTCTATTGAAATACTTATTATAAAAGGATAAATAGTGAAAGCATATGAAACCTAAAATACATTATTAGAGAAACAACCACCTAAACCATTATGCATTAATATTGTTAGTACCCAAGACCAAACATAGGTGATAAATGTAATATAAGATAAGAACATAGTCTATACTTTTTCAATGTTATTGTAGCAACAACAACACTTGTTTTGAATAATATAAAATATAAAAAGTTTTCATACCATAAACCAGTTAGTGGTAATAAATTGAAATTCTTCAAAAGACATGATAATGAATTTGGAAAGATCAATGATGAGTTTATCCTTCAAATGAATTTTCGATGACAATAGACCAAAAAATTTTACAACTCATGTAAGAAGTATTGCAGTTATTTAATTTCTTGGCCATCATTTTAGAAATGTTATATATATATGTGGGGGATATATATCCAAAAAATGAAGATACTTCCTCAAATGTTCAAAGCTTAGTACAACATTATTTTACATGGTTAAAACCTTTATAGGGCTATTAAAGCCTTTCCAAAACTTGATTATACAAGGATATACTTGAGTATATTTTTTTCTACATTCTAATTGCTCTCGTGGAGTGCTCTAATGAGGTGTTTGCACATTCCAAGCCTTATGTGTTTCAACACTTCAATATGATCCATTCTTAGTTCTTTATACTCATTTACATATAACAGGTTTCAAAAGAGATACACAATCCCAAGTGTTATTCATCACAATGGAATGGCACTCTTAGTTCATGGCTATGTCCTAATATTGATGGTGAAAAAATTATGCAAGTGTTTCTATATCGTGAATCTTTGGTACTTGAGCTCACTAGAATTGTGAATGTCTCACACACTAGTATATCGAATCACCAACGACTTGAGCAAAAAATATGACGCTCAGTAGAATTGTGAAAGTGTCTAACACACTAGTATCTAGAATCACCAACGACTTCTTGTTTTGTATGAACCCATTTAGGATACATGGAAGTTGCAATGGTAACGCAATTTCAGGTTCATAAGACCCCACCAATGGAAGATCACTAGCAAAAGGTAAATTTTCATCCTCACACAATATAATCCTATAAAGAAGAAACCATAATAGGATCAATAATAGAATAAGAAGATGGCACATATTTCAAAAATGGATCATAGAATGAACGTCCTGTAGAATACGCTTGCAGGATATTTTCATCGAACTACAACCCTCACTACTCTTCTTCCACCACTGTAATATGGTACTCTTTTTAAAAGATGACTATTGTAAATTTCCAATTATTAGTAAAGTGGAAACTAATGAGTTGAATTTATCTTGATTGTAAATAAATACCTGAAAAGGAAAGAACCAAGTTAAACAATGCACTTGTTACTGAGAATTCTATATCTGAAATACTCTGCAATATGTAATTGACCTAAGAATGGGCTGAATTACCGTCATAAATTCGCGGGTTCTATGGTAAAAACATGTTCTAATAAAGGTATGAAACACAATATATAAGTCACTGTAAGAGACTATTGCTGTAAATTCGGCGAAAGTGAGTTGTGGACGATCCTAACAAATAGAGTTTTTCGCAATTAAAAAAGCCTTTCAACACCATCTACAAATCCCAAAAATAAAATAAAAATGAAACTAATATATTCAACTTAAGGAACTAGCTATGGAAGACGAGGGGCTGAACTTCGACTGGACGAACCAACAAAGGTTGATTGTCTCAATCGCAAAATCATCGACGCTGACGATAATAATCGCGACCTCCTTCTTCATCTTGTGCAAAGAACGACCCATTCCTATTGTTGTTTCTTGTATTTGAAGAAACTGCAAATTGCAACTTTAGGGAAGGCGAATCCTGGTCATTCTCATCAAACCTATAACCTTGTAAAGATTCCATAGCAGTTGCCACACACTTAGGGTTATCGAATTCCACAAAGCGCAGAACAACTACAGCACAAAAAGTGTGTTGGAAGAATCTTCTGGTAGATAATGAAGATCATCCACAGCGCCCCTCCTCCCAATTAAAGGGTCGAGCGTATGGCTATCAGACTAGATATCCAAACCCTCATCTACAGTTAACGGATTTGAAGAAGGAAGCGGCCGAGTCTTTGAAACAAGCGACGATTAAGATAAGCAGCAGACGATGAAC
Organism: Pinus tabuliformis; assembly: GCA_031772625.1. NCBI lineage: Eukaryota > Viridiplantae > Streptophyta > Pinopsida > Pinales > Pinaceae > Pinus > Pinus tabuliformis. The sequence continues at coordinate 1,763,923,533 of CM062817.1, forward strand.
GAACATCATCATCCAATAAATGAACCCCTACTCTGTCGCCACCTCTCTCGGTTAGCGTGAGGTCTCCCCTACGATTAAGATAAGCACCAAACGATGAACGATCACGGGTATAATCATATTCATAACCATTGCGAGGCCGCTTGGCTAGTACGGACCTCTGCCAGTCCCTTTCTCTCTCAGCTACTGTTGCTCGGAATCTTGCGTCCTCCATGTTCCTCTCTCTTATTGCCCGAACAGTATCGAAGACTCGTTGCGATGTAATAGCATACAACAAAAGTAGCTTGAAAGAAATATCTATGCTGCGAAAACTCAACACTAACAACTACAGAATTTACATTGTAGATCGTTAATATCGGAGCCATCAAGCGCGAATATATATATATATATATGGACGGCCTATTTTAATTGTTATATTTTCTTTTTGGGGCACGGTCACCAGTGAAACAGGATAGTTATATTTTAGTTGTTATATTTTCTGATTTAAACGTTCAAAGTTCAATATAATAGGATAGTTATATTTTAATTGTTATATTTTCCTATTTAAACGTTCCAATTTCAAATTATATTGAACTTTAAAATTCACACTTCATTGTTGTTATTATTGAAACTCCATCTCCATCCATTCATTGTGCATTTCTGGTGAGTGTTAGGAGCATACCTGTCACGCCCCCAAGCCTACGGTAGTCTTTCAACCGTGTTTGGCGAGGTGTGGCACCACCGTGTACTTTCTTTTTTTCAATACTTGTACATATGGACTACGCCTTTCACATAAACATACTTAATTATGTCTTTCTTAATTAAGAACAATGCATAAAACTTCATACACGTTCATAACCAATATGCAAATAAACCATGAACATAACAATTGCACACAATCATATAGGGAGGGGCAACTCCCGAACGAGTCCGCCCAATAATAATATATTATGAAACCTTCAATAATACATACAAGTGTGCCGGGCAGAGTCCACGGCCAACACTTAGAATCTCAAAATAGGCAAGACCGCCTTTACATACATTTGTTAACCTTCCTTGGTTGGAGCGTGCTCACCCGAGCCACCAGAACTCCACCAACTCAGCCTACACATAAAACTGTCTTATACCGTGTGCCTTCGTCCACAAAGAACCACTTAGTAAAACTGCGCACTTATCTCATGCGCATGAGATGTGCGCACTTCTCACTGCGTCCTTTTACCCTTAGCTCGAATGTAGAGAGAGAGCGAAGTGCTTGATGATGAAATGAAGCCTCTGCGCTGCCAATATATACGTTGGCTATCCATTCGATGGAGGGGTGTCAAGCTCTCAAGCCGACCCCCTAAAACATGTTAGGAGCCCTTGCTTTATTATTTGGTAGGTCGGCCTTTGCCCAAGTGCAAGGCCTCCCTACGCCCCTTATAAGTCTGCAACACTCCATCGCATAATCCTCTAAGTATCATATGTGCGCCCATAACGTCGCAGCCAGCTCGTCCTCACGTTGCATTGTTGTTCGTTCTTGTCGCACGCCGCCCGGTCGCTGTCGCACTGTCCGCCCGTCGTGTGGAGGGGCGCCCGCCCGGGTCGCCCATCGTCCGCACTCGTCGTTCGCTGCTGTACCGTGCCGCCCACATCGCGCCTCCGTCGAACCTTACCCGCGTCCTCCACATAGCTGTCCATCGTATGTTTGCCGCTCGGTCGTTCGCCCATCGGGCGCGGGTCGCCCACGGGTCGCCCGCCCATCGTGCGCGGGTCGCCCACGGGTCGCCCTTCCGCCTGTCGCACCGGCTCGTCGGTTCGTTCTGCCCGAACCTCAACCGCCATGCCTGCTCGCCGGGTCGGGTGTCCGCACCCGCATACCAAATCGCCGCAGCTCGTCCGCAGCTCGTCCGGTGTCTGTGCCCAACCCTAGCTCGTCAACTCGTCCACCAGGTCACCGTGCATGGGTCGCCCGCCCGGGTTGCCTTCCCGTCATGCACGAGTCGGCCACGGGTCGCCTGCCCGTTGTGCACGGGTCGCCCACGGGTTGTCCCGTTGTCCAACCGCCGTATGAAGGGTGTTTGCCAGGTCGCGCTCTTGCCCGAGTCGCAAGGGCGTTACACTCTCCTCCACCCGAAGACGTTGTCATCCCAACAACATATCATCTCAGTAGTTCTCTACCAAGATTGCATCGACCATGGTGTAGACTCCTCCATATAAGGCAACATCACTACATATATAAGGACCCGTCTCCATCAAGTCATCTCCATGTGCAAACTGCCTATGTACATCAACAAGTGCTACACATCCTGGCCATGTGTCAACACTCATTTCCACGATTCCATGCTCAGGTCCATGGAAACCCCATCTTTCTGCAACATGTTATGATCACCATACCTGCTCAACCATGTTTGAGGGCTCACTGCCATGAGCAGCTTAACAATGAGCCCCATCTTCTATGTCATCTAAGAAGATGTGGACGGAGAAGAGCCAGGCAGCTCTCTCTCACTAATTAGCTCAATCCATATGTCCGGATCCTCAACCTCCATCCTTTGTAGATATGCCTCCCGATCTTCCTTCTGGATGTTCGGCCTCACATATACTTCGTCGATATCATCATCATCATCCTCCACCAGCTCTAGCCTTCTTGACAAGTCCAAGATGCTATCTGAAAGTGATCTAATGACCAATGACTGCTCCACAAGCTTTGTCTCAACGGTAGACAACCGCTTGTTCACCTTCTCCTTGTCCTCCATCTACATTCCTCCCAACTTATGATCAGGTTTTGTCACACCAATGGTTGGAACACCAATGGGTACATCTTCCCTTCCATCATAAATGAAGAGTTTCCTCAAATGTGGTACAACCATAGCCTCAAACTGTTTCATGAACTCCATCCCCAATACTGCCTCATAGTCATCAATCCGCACTATAGTGAAGTCCACCTTTCCGGTCCATCCACCAAGTGTAGTCTCCACCTTTTCGGCCATACCAAGGATCGCCATAGGAGGAGAATTCACTGTCTTCATTTGTGCCTTTACTGGTACAAATTTCAGCCCAAGTCTCCTTGCAATATCTTCACTCATGAAGTTGTGTGAAGCACCACTATCCACCATAGTGAGTACATCAGCACCTCCGACCTTCATTTGAACATACTCCAATATGTTCCTTTCTGGATCCCTCCTAGAAGGTGCCTCCGTAGTAGCAGAGGCTCCGAGTACCTGCATCATCCCTACCGCAGCATTTTCATCATGCTCGTCATCATATTGTGCAGCAGCGGCCACCTTTGGTTTGGAGGGGCAATTCTTCACCACATGTGGTCCTGCACATATCCAACACTTCAAGGGTTTCTTCACCTTCGGACCATCATCCGATTTCGAATCATCATCCTTCTTCTTTTCCTTTGGGTTATCGGACTTCTTTTTCTCATTAGAAGTCTCATCGTAGTGATCCACCAACCTGTCAACTGCAGCAAAAGCCTCCTCAAGTGTTCTGATCTTCTGCCTCTTCACTTCATTGCGTGCCCAAGGCTTCAACCCAATAATGAAGTTGAACACCTTGTCCCTTTCCGCCATGTCGGGAAGTTCCAGAGCTGCACTTGAAAACTCTCGCTGATATGCTTGTAAGCTTCCAGTTTGTTTGATGTACTTAATCTTCGTCCTTGCTTCCCATGTTTCATCCTGGGGACTGAAATGAGTCTGCAAAGCCTTTTTCATGTCATTCCACGAAGTGATGTCATCAGCATTACCATTGATAATCTGATCCACCCTCCTTCGCCACCACATCTTAGCATCTTTTGTCAGGAATTGAGCGGCTACCTTGACTTGTGTCTCCCCATCGGGTAGACTCAACCGTTCCAAGTACTGTTCCATATCCCATAGAAAGTTGCCAAGCGTTGCTGCATTCCTTGTACCATCATAAGATTCCGGTTCTTTGACCTTCACATGAGGCACTCCTCCACCTGAGTTGTGTCTCACGGCCCTCTTCAATACCGCAATCTCATCTTTGGCATCATCAAGAGCTTTATTTACCTTGTCAAGAGTTCCTTTCAAGTTCACGATCTCAGCAAGACCTTGATCCCTTGATTTTTCAACCTCTCCGACCCTTTCTTCCAACCGAGTACACATAAGATCATTGTACTCACATTGTGTCTTGAGCTCATCATGCTGTGTTCGGAGTTCTTCAAGTTCTTCCCTGACCTTCAAGATGGCTTCTCGCTCCTTAGTAAGGGAGTCCACATCCTGGTTCCAAGAAGTCTCTAAAGTCTCCATTCGTTCAATCACTTTTTCCATGAACCCAAGAGTAGTATCTTTCACGGTGTCCTTCATCGGATGACTAGACCTAGCTTGAGAGTTAGCTGCCATCTTCTTCTGCGATCTAGTCTCAACCATTCATCGGTTTATCGGTAAGAACCTGTTCAAGTCTTTACGAGCAACCCTGCTCACGAGCTCCGACCGAGCTCTGATACCACCTGTCATGCCCCCAAGCCTACGGTAGTCTTTCAACCGTGTCTGGCGAGGTGCGGCACCACCGTGTACTTTCTTTTTTTCAATACTTGTACATATGGACTACGCCTTTCACATAAACATACTTAATTTTGTCTTTCTTAATTAAGAACAATGCATAAAACTTCATACACGTTCATAACCAATATGCAAATAAACCATGAACATAACAATTGCACACAATCATATAGGGAGGGGCAACTCCCGAACGAGTCCGCCCAATAATAATATATTATGAAACCTTCAATAATACATACAAGTGTGCCGGGCAGAGTCCACGGCCAACACTTAGAATCTTTTACAAAATAGGCAAGACCACCTTTACATACATGTGTTAACCTTCCATGGTTGGAGCGTGCTCACCCGAGCCACCAGAACTCCACCAACTCGGCCTACACATAAAACTGTCTTATACTGTGTGCCTTCGTCCACAAACAGCCACTTAGTAAAACTGCGCACTTATCTCATGCGCATGAGATGTGTGCACTTCTCACTGCGTCCTTTTACCCTTAGCTCGAATGTAGAGAGAAGTGCGAAGTGCTTGGTTGCTCAAATGAAGCCTCTGCGCTGCCAATATATATGCTGGCTATCCATTCGATGGAGGGGTGTCAAGCTCTCAAGCCGACCCCCTAAAACATGTTAGGAGCCCTTGCTTCATTATTTGGTAGGTCGGCCTTTGCCCAAGGGCAAGGCCTCCCTACGCCCCTTATAAGTCTGCAACACTCCATCGCATAATCCACTAAGTATCATATGTGCGCCCATAACGTCGCAGCCAACTCGTCCTCACGTCGCATTGCTGTTCGTTCTTGTCGCACGCCGCCCGGTCGCTGTCGCATTGTCCGCCCGTCGTGTGGAGGGGCACCCGCCCGGGTCGCCCATCGTCCGCACTCGTCGTTTGCTACTGTACCGTGCCGCCCACATCGCGCCTCCGTCGAACCTTACCCGCGTCCTCCACATAGCTGTCCATCGTATGTTTGACGCTCGGTCGTTCGCCCATTGGGCGCAGGTCACCCGCCCACCGTTCGCGGGTCGCCCTCCCGCCTGTCGCGTGCATCGGCTCGTCGGTTCGCTCCACCCGAACCTCAACCGCCATGCCTGCTCGCCGGGTCGGGTGTCCGCACCCGCATACCAAATCGCCGCAGCTCGTCCGGTGTCTGCGCCCAACCCCAGCTCGTCAACTCGTCCACCGGGTCACCGTGCACGGGTCGCCCGCCCGGGTTGCCTTCCCGTCGTGCACGGGTCGCCCACGGGTCGCCCGCCCGGGTCGCCCGCCCGTCGTGCACGGGTCGCCCACGGGTCGTCCCGTTGTCCAACCGCCGTGTGAAGGGTGTTTGCCCGGTCGCGCTCTTGCCCGAGTCGCGAGGGCGTTACACTCTCCTCCACCCGAAGACGTTGTCGTCCCGACAACACATCATCTCAGTAGCTCTCTACCAAGATTGCATCGACCATGGTGTAGACTCCTCCATATAAGGCAACATCACTGCATATATAAGCACCCGTCTCCATCAAGTCATCTCCATGTGCAAACTGCCTATGTACATCAACAAGTGCTACACATCCTGGCCATGTGTCAACACTCATTTCCACGATTCCATGCTCAGGTCCAAGGAAACCCCATCTTTCTGCAGCATGTTATGATCACCATACTTGCTCAACCATGTTTGAGGGATCACTGCCATGAGCAGCTTAACAATGAGCCCCATCTTCTATGTCATCTAAGAAGATGTGGACGGAGAAGAGACAGGTGGCTCTCTCTCACTAATTAGCTCAATCCATCTGTCTGGATCCTCAACCTCCATCCTTTGTAGATATGCCTCCCGATCTTCCTTCTGGATGTTCGGCCTCACATATACTTCGTCGATATCATCATCATCATCCTCCACCAGCTCTAGCCTTCCTAACAAGTCCAAGAAGCTATCTAAAAGTGATCTAATGACCAATGACTGCTCCACAAGCTTTGTCTCAATGGTAGACAACCTCTTGTTCACCTTCTCCTTGTCCTCCATTTGCATTCCTCCCAACTTATGATCAGGTTTTGTCACACCAATGGTTGGAACACCAATGGGCACATCTTCCCTTCCATCATAAATGAAGAGTTTCCTCAAATGTGGTACAACCATAGCCTCAAACTGTTTCATGAACTCCATCCCCAATACTGCCTCATAGTCATCAATCCGCACTATAGTGAAGTCCACCTTTCCGGTCCATCCACCAAGTGTAGTGTCCACCTTTTCGGCCATACCAAGGATTGCCATAGGAGGAGAATTCACTGTCTTCATTTGTGCCTTCACTGGTACAAATTTCAGCCCAAGTCTCCTTGCAGTATCTTCACTCATGAAGTTGTGTGAAGCACCACTATCCACCATAGTGAGTACATCAGCACCTCCGACCTTCATCTGAACATACTCCAATCTGTTCCTTTCTGGATCCCTCCTAGAAGGTGCCTCCGTAGTAGCAGAAGCTCCTAGTACCTGCATCATCCCTACCGCAGCATTTTCATCATGCTCATCATCGGATTGTGCAGCAGCAGCCACCTTTGGTTTGGAGGGGCAATTCTTCACCACATGTGGTCCTGCACATAAGAAACACTTCAAAGGTTTCTTTGCCTTCGGACCATCATCCGATTTCGAATCATCATCCTTCTTCTTTTCCTTTGGCTTATCGGACTTCTTTTTCTCATTAGAAGTCTCATCGTAGTGATCCACCAACCTGTCAACTGCAGCAAAAGCCTCCTCAAGTGTTCTAATCTTCTACCTCTTCACTTCATTGCGTGCCCAAGGCTTCAACCCAATGATGAAGTTGAACACCTTGTCCCTTTCCGCCATGTCGGGAAGTTCTAGAGCTGCACTTGAAAACTCTCGCTGATATGCTTGTAAACTTCCAGTTTGTTTGATGTACTTAATTTTCGTCCTTGCTTCCCACGTTTCATCCTGGGGACTGAAATGATTCTGCAAAGCCTTTTTCATGTCATTCCACGAAGTGATGTCATCAACATTACCATTGATAATCTGATCCACCCTTCTTCGCCACCACATCTTAGCATCTTTTGTCAGGAATTGAGCGGCTACCTTGACTTGTGTTTCCCCATCAGGTAGACTCAATCATTCCAAGTACTGTTCCATATCCCATAGAAAGTTGCCAAACATTGCTGCACTCCTTGTACCATCATAAGATTTCGGTTCTTTGACCTTCACATGAGGCACTCCTCCACCTGAGTTGTGTCTCACGGCCCTCTTCAATACCGCAATCTCGTCTTTGGCATCATCAAGAGCTTTATTTACCTTGTCAAGAGTTCCTTTCAAGTTCACGATCTCAGCAAGACCTTGATCCCTTGATTTTTAAACCTCTCCGACCCTTTCTTCCAGCCGAGTACACATGAGATCATTGTACTCACATTGTGTCTTGAGCTCATCATGCTGTGTTCAGAGTTCTTCAAGTTCTTCCCTGACCTTCAAGATGGCTTCTCGCTCCTTAGTAAGTGAGTCCACATCCTGGTTCCAAGAAGTCTCTAAAGTCTCCATTCGTTCAATCACTTTTTCCATGAACCCAAGAGTAGTATCCTTCACGGTGTCCTTCATTGTATGGCTAGACCCAGCTTGAGAGTTAGCTGCCATCTTCTTCTGCGATCTAGTCTCAACCATTCATCGGTAAGAACCTGTTCAAGTCTTCACGAGCAACCCTGCTCTGATACCACCTGTCACGCCCCCAAGCCTACGATAGTCTTTCAACCGTGTCTGGCGAGGTGCGGCACCACTGTGTACTTTCTTTTTTTCAATACTTGTACATATGGACTATGCCTTTCACATAAACATACTTAATTCTGTCTTTCTTAATTAAGAACAATGCATAAAACTTCATACACGTTCATAACCAATATGCAAATAAACCATGAACATAACAATTGCACACAATCATATAGGGAGGGGCAACTCCCGAACGAGTCCGCCCAATAATAATATATTATGAAACCTTCAATAATACATACAAGTGTGCCAGGCAGAGTCCACGGCCAACACTTAGAATCTTTTACAAAATAGGCAAGACCGCCTTTACATACATTTGTTAACCTTCCTTGGTTGGAGCGTGCTCACCCGAGCCACCAGAACTCCACCAACTCGGCCTACACATAAAACTATCTTATACCGTGTGCCTTCGTCCACAAACAGCCACTTAGTAAAACTGCGCACTTATCTCATGCGCATGAGATGTGCGCACTTCTCACTGCGTCCTTTTACCCTTAGCTCGAATGTAGAGAGAAGTGCGAAATGCTTGGTTGCTCAAATGAAGCCTCTGCACTGCCAATATATACGCTGGCTATCCATTCGATGGAGGGGTGTCAAGCTCTCAAGCCAACCCCCTAAAAACATGTTAGGAGCCCTTGCTTCATTATTTGGTAGCTCGGCCTTTGCCCAAGGGCAAGGCCTCCCTATGCCCCTTATAAGTCTGCAACACTCCATCGCATAATCCACTAAGTATCATATGTGCGCCCATAACGTCGCAGCCAGCTCGTCCTGACGTCGCATTGCTGTTCGTTCTTGTCGTACGCCGCCCGGTCGCTGTCGCACTGTCCGCCCGTCGTGTGGAGGGGCGCCCGCCCGAGTCTCCCATCGTCCGCACTCGTCGTTTGCTGCTATACCGTGCTGCCCACATCGCGCCTCCGTCGAACCTTACCCGCGTCCTCCACATAGTTGTCCATCATATGTTTGCTGCTCGGTCGTTTGCCCATCGGGCGCGGGTCGCCCGCCCACCGTTGGCGGGTCGCCCTCCCGCCTGTCGCCCACGGGTCGCCTTCCCGTCATGCACGGGTCGCCCACGGGTCGCCCGCCCGGGTCGCCCGCCCGTCGTGCACGGGTCGCCCACGGGTTGTCCCGTTGTCCAACCGCCGTATGAAGGGTGTTTTCCCGGTCGTGCTCTTGCCCGAGTCGCGAGGGCGTTACAATACCAATCTGAAGCAGTGTAATGTGTATTTAGAATTTAGAAATTTACAAATTATGATTATATTTTATAATTTGAATGGGTTAATGATTAAAAGCATGCATTCTTTCTTAAAAAAATTTCCAAAATAGAAATTTAAAAAATCTTATACATAAATTTTTTTCTATCTTAAATATAACTTTCAAATTAAATTACTATTAAAACTCTATATTCATTTATCAAACTATAAAATTTCTAATTTTTAAATATTTACAACATCTAAATAACGAGCATAAATATTTTTATATGATTCTGGTGAGAGATTTTGTTTACCCATATCTCATTAAATTAACACTTTAATTTCTATCTCTTACATTAAAAGTTATAAAAAAATACATTTCTTTTATATGTATACCAAATTTCTACAATTTTTTTTTTTCTTTTTAGTTTTAAAAAAGATTCAGATAACCATATATTATAAAATAGTGAACAAATATTATATATTAAATTTTATAGAGTTAGTTATTTCTATATATAGATTTATTTATAAAATAAAAATTTTAAAATTTTAATTTAATTATTATGGTTATTTATTTATATATGGACTTATTTTAAAATAAAGAATTTAAAATTTTAATTTAATTATTAATAACTATTAAATGGATGGTAAAATTTTATTTTCCCAAGATTTACTTACAAAAATAGTGACTTCTTTTTTGTTTTTTTAATTAAATTGATTAATTAAAAAAATTATGGTTTTTGGGCATGTGGAATTTATAATCTATGATATTGGCCCATGGTATTGTAACAAACTATATTTACAAATTAACAATCTCCATGATAAAATAAGGTGATTTCCATACTTAAAAAGTTACATGTTTTTTTTAATTCACATATGTTTAACTTATATATTATTTTTTTTCATAATAAATAATAATAATAGAGTTCATAGGATGGAGAAAATGATGGAGCTGATCACGCGTCTTAGGGTTTTGGTTGCAAGTGAATATCATGGATTTTTGTCAAGCCGACAAATGGAGAAGACAAACAAAGCAGTTAGCTAACGCAATGGAATAGAGAAGTCAAGCTCAATTTGTTTTATGGCAAAGGACACTAGGGAGCTCTCAAGCCCTTGCTCCCTTGCTCCTTATTTGATTTTTTTTTTTTTTGTTAATATGTCCTATACTCACGGACAAAGGAGTAGATCAGAGATAGATCTTTCGGCCATCACCATTTATCTTAGACAAAATGGCGTAAAAAAATTTTATGCGGGGTAGAGGACAACTATACAATGTTGTTGGTTGGTCATGTACTCCTCTTGTTCTGCTAAAGAAGTCTGCTACGAGCCCTTATCATAGTAATTACCCTGAAAAAAATGTTGGTTATGCAAGAGGAGGTACCCAACCTCATGCGTGAATCTCATAGACCTATGCGAGAGGGAAAGAAAGGAGACCTTGAACAAACATGATTCCAAATCTTTACCAAAGACCTACATGGGAAATCCACCTTCTTTTAACCATGGATTTAAAATCCATACAAAATCTAAATCATTATATAGAGAAGAGGTTGACTATACCTACAAATGATAGATTCTCCTAATGAACAACTAATTCTCTAAGATTATTCATAAATGAAGAATCAAAGTATATCTCAAAAATCTATAATAATATTGAATGTGAGGTTATGTGGAGGCATGCTACGATCCACGAACCTAGGAGGACTTGTCTCCCACATGGATGCATCACAAGGGGCTTCTTTCCCTACCAATCAACCACAACACAACCTAAGACCTTATATTGTTGAAAAAATGAAACAAACACCTTCCATGGAGGTCAACCTTCCTTAGGTAAACCACAATTTTTTTGCTCTTCAATTAAAGGGTGTAATATGTAGGCTCAATGGGTTTTAGCGTAAATATAATGTTTTACATCAGTGGGTCTTTTCTTCGAGGACTCCCAACATTGATATATATTTATGATCCAAATTTTTTTTTACTATCCAATTTTATAATCAAGATGATCTGGAAAAATTCTTGCATGAGGGGACCTAGTTTTGGGGAAGAGATGGGCTTTTGATCACCCCTCGGTTTCCATATTTTGATGCCAAAAATAATGGTGGTATTAACAATTCTGGTATGGGTGAGGCTACAAAACCTCCCCATCCCTTTCTGGCATCATAAGTTTCAAGATGAAATTGGAAACACTCTTGGAAAATTCATAAAGGTGGACCATGAAAGAACTGATAAAGGTTTATTTACCTTCACTAGAATTTGTGTTGAAATAGACCTGAGCAAAGATTTATCTCGACACATTAAGATAAAACACAAAACCATCCAATGGGAGAAGAATTATATTAATAAACACAACATTCCGGTGGCATATATGTTATCACATAGGTCATGTGCAAAACACATACCCATAGGAAAAAAATCCCCAAAGTGTTGAAATGTGGCGACAAGAATATTCCAATTTAATTTGTCCATGAATTAAATTGTGAATTAAAATTGGATTTAGTCTTAACAGATACTTGGAAATAAATAATTAAGTTATTTTGACTTAACTAGTTGGAGAAATTCATGTTAGAAGTCTTTCTGAAGTCATGCAAGAGTTATCCCTTAAAGTAAGGAGATAAGCCTTAAATTAAGGAGATAAGATTGAGTTATATCTGAGTTGTAATTAGTTAACTCAGTTTACTGAGTTAAGTCCAGTTAAATTAGTTCCAAACTATTTGAGGAACTAATGGTGAGTTAACAGTGAGTTCGTGCATGCATGCACTCAACTAGTGTACTCCAGTTAACTGAAGATTCCCTCATTAGAAACTCATGCAGGTCTATTATGAGAAAGACCTCGTTGAGATTAAAGTCAAGGATAGTGTACTATCAGTTGCATGTGCTTTCTTATAAAGAAAATACATGCATGCAGAAGGAATCATTCCTTGAGGATTGCGCAGTTCTGATGGTGTGTGAGATTAGAGTGTTCCACTTGGTTGAAGGTGAATCATCCCAAAGGAACAATGCAAGGAAATAGGAGCTCGGAGGGTAGATAGGAAGACTTGAGAGAAGCTAAGATTATCTATGAGAATCTGTGAGGATTGTACTGAGAGCTAGCTAGTTGTGAGAGCTAAGCCTTTAGATAATTCCTATGTATTTCCACCTTATATGATAATACAGATAGTGGGCTTTTTAACTGAGGCTTTCCCCAAAGTATTTTCATGTGTATTGTGCATTGATTCTTCTTCTTTTGGCTATATTATTCAACTCGATCTTTAAGATTCCGCAAATTGATAATAGAAGTAGGTTATAGTATTCTGCTTTGATTTATATTGCATTATCGGGTTAACCTACAGTTAGATTTTATACATGGTCTCAAAGCTAGATTTGTAGAAAATTTCTACATGGTATCAGAGTTGTGAACACTATACTGAGAAGAGAATTCAATGTTTGAAGTTTGGGGTTGCAGGTGCATATCGAATTCTTATCATACTTCAAGGTTGGCCAATGGCATTCTATGGCTTGAGACTCGAGTATGCCTTGGAAGTAGCTCGAATTACATAGCATGGAAAGATAGAATGGAGGTTGTATTAGAAGACAATCGCTTAAAGGAATTAATTGATCAAGAAATCCCAAAGCCAACTTCAGCTAATGCACAAGAGTTAGCTGAGTGGAAGAACTGTGTGGCGAAGGCGAGATGGATCATAGTTGGGGGAGTTCGAGACCATATTGTCTCGAGTCTCCACAGGAAGGATACTCCATTTTCAATGTGGAAGACATTGGAGGTTCTCTACCAGAACAATAGTGACCAGAGGAAGTTGGTGCTCAAGGATAAGCTTCCAAGAATCAAGATGGAGAAGGGTGATGCTGTTTCCACATATCTAAACAAGGTCACCACCTACAGAGATGAGATTGGAAGTGTGGGAATAACTACTGCCGATGATGATATGGTGAGCCTCGCTCTCCTTGTCCTTCCAAAGATTTGGAATAGCTACCAAGACTCTATGAATGGAAGAGAGAAACTGTCAGATTGGGAATGATCATGGTGAGATCTTATGTAGGAGGAGATCAGGAGGAGCACACGAGATGGTTCTTCATCTAAGGATGATGATGAAGAAAATCTGGCCTCAGCAAGTAAGGCAAGGAAAAGGAAGGGGAAGGCTTCTCATTCCAAATCGAATTCTTCTCATGGAGGGAAAAAAGTTGACAAGTGTAAAGTGAGATGCTTTAATTATCATGAGATGGGACATTATGCGATGAGTTGCCCATCGAAGAAGTCCAAGAAGAGATCATCGGAAGGATGAGAAGGTAAGGCATTAGCCTCTCAGCTCGAAATGGACTTTACCCTCATCGCATGCATGGTGTCATCGATGATGGGTTGTGTCTAGTATCTTGACAGTGGAGCCTTATTCCACATGACTGGTGATAAAAGTTTATTCAATGCCTTGGAGGAGAAAGACCTCAAGATGCACATAGAAATGGGTGACGACGGAAGGTATAGTGTTTTAGGAGTGGGCACAATTTCTTTTCAAAGGGAGCATGGACCTCCTATCACCTTGACAGATGTGAAGTATGTGCCTGGACTAAAGAACAACTTGGTATCGGTCGCAATGTTAGAGGACAAAGGCTATGATGTTGTCTTCAATAAAGGAAAAGGTGTTCCTAAGACACATAGCTTTGGGTGAGACCAAGAGGATAGGGATTTAGGTGAAGAATATCTATAAATTAGAGGTAGATGATTGTGCAACATTGAGTACGAAAGAAGAATTGGTGTAAAGCCAAGACATTAGTGATTTGTGGCATAGGCAGTTGGGCCATTTGCATCATGGGGCTTTGAAGATAATGTAGCAGATATCTATAGGACTTCCCAAAGGTAAACTTGAGCAAGTTAACACATGAAAATTTTGTACCTTGGGAAAGTACACCAAGTCTTCCTTTCATGAGCAAGACAGTGGAGCAATGGATATCTTAGAGCAGAGTCATATTGACGTTGTGGGCCATTCTTGACGGCATCGGTAGTGAAGCGAAGGTATTATGTGAACTATGTAAACTTTGAAATGAGAACTATAAACTTAAAATGGGAACTTTGGCCAAAAAACCCCAAAAACACATGAAAAACAGTGCTAAAAATGAAAAGTGTGTATACTGGAACAATGATGCTATTTTTTAGGGGTCAATTTTGAACATGTTTTAAAAATGGCAGTGACTATGAAATTTTCATGCAAAATATAGCTTCAAAATGAAAGTGATGATACTGGAACAATGATTTTTTTTTTTTTTTAGGGCCAATTTTCAAACTTTTTAAAAAATGTTAGTAAAACCAAATTTTATGCGCCAAACAAAGTTGTTTATGAGGAAAAAGCACATTAATGTTTCTGGTAGAATATCATTTTCTTTCCTACGTATAAATTCAACATGTTTTCAACCATAACATGTTAGAAACAAAAGAAATTGAATTTTTGTTGGCTATAAAAATTAAAAAACCATGACATTATGAACGAATTACATCACTAAATGAATTCAAAAGTCATTATTTGTATATTGAATAAAACATACATTATATCCCTAATTTAATATTGCATTGTAGATATTTTAAACAATAAAAATTACCATAATTAAGACATATAATCCAACAACATAAAAATGCCTCACAACTTCTCATTTAACACCATATCGAAATCATCAATTTTATTTCAAGATACGATGCATACATGAGTTATATAAACTGTCTTAAACAATTATTCAAAATCACTCATATTTTCTTGCACACCATCAGAATTCACATCTTCAGATGGGTGATTGGATGCTAACGAACATGTTCCATATTCTTCTCTTTCATCAACTAGTGCCCCATCTCAGTCCACATGCATGCCCAACATTTCAGGTTTCAAAATTCTTCTAGATCTATGATTGGTTTCAACATACTCCCATCTCAACACTATTCTTTCTTGTAACAACCTTTTCAGAATCTCTATCATCTTAAAGCGAAGAGTTCCTCTCTTTGTTAAATTGAAGTCATAAACAAGTATGTCAACATCGTCCAATTTTAATATGTCTGTGCGGGAGCGATTTATATTTGTACCCTTTCTTTTTCTCTTTCTGCCATTTTTTTTGTCAACTACCATCTCTGGCTTATACACACCACTGAATGGGTGTGTATTTATGGCATACCAATGTACTTCAACACTTGTAACATCCTCATTTTCTATAAAGACCTTTATAACTTTAGCAACCTAGAATGTATAGCCATTGAGATCTCCATCTGCTAGCACTGCAATCATGCAACCCTCCTTAATATCATGTATTGAACCCCTGTAAAGGTCTTCCATGGCTTCACATTATGCACGAGATCTTCTGGAACCAATATACATCTCTCTTTACTCTGCGTGTGAAGAATTAATAATACCTTGAGATTGTTGTTGTTCAACAATGTTTCTTTTCTCATGTTCATTTGACACATTTTGTGGCCAAATAAATGGGTTTTTCAAAGGTATATCTTCATTTGTTGTTGTTGAAATGATATCACTTTGATTATTCAAAAATGACTCCCACCAAACTGAATCAGCAATGTCAAAGTACTCATATGTATATCTAATACATTTTTTAATTTCTTCCAGGCAATAAGAATAATTTATATCTCTATTTTGTCTGTGTACATTCTGAACTTCACCAGCTGATTGTAATAACAACAATTTTGATGAAAATATTGGATGATCTGGAATGAACTTCAAAAATTGTAAACCTCATGATGGTACCCATTCTGCAATAGTTGAATTTTTCTTGCCCCATATTAGTGTTTTCCCATCAATTTTTTTGATACGAAATTGATGTTGGAAGCTAATGTCATTAAGTTGTTCAATGCATTTCCCCTCACCATATGATCCCAAAATAAACCTTCGCATGTCAATAGTTTCTTCCAACACATCAAAAGTAGGCTCTGGCATGTATGATTTCTTAAGACATTTAATTAGTGATGGCAAGCTCTGTTGGGTCCCTATAATACTAGTGATTACCCCATTACTATTGTAGTTATACCCCTTATTTATATTTTTGTGCCCCTATTACCCCCATATTGTTATTTCTGTGCCCCATAGAATCCCTCTATTGTTATTTTTGTGGCTTTATATTATTATTGTTAGGTCGACTGGATTATATTGTGACTCCTTAGACTCCTATATATAGAAAGGAGGTTTTGTCATTTGTATCATCCAAGAATTGTTCATTTATGTAATGTAAAGGAGGTTTCCCCCTCGAAGAGGCTAAATTCTAAGGCGTTGATCTATCTCTTCTATCTTTTCTTGAGCTGGTTTCATAACATTTGGTATCAGAGCTTTGGATTCTAGGGTTTCGCTGCTCCAAACAAGTCATCGTGGAATTTTCACTATAACTTTTTTTCTGTGACGTTTCAGAAGTTGCAAAAAAAACCCATTTGAGAAGAGATCGCGCTGAACCTTGGGTCCGAATTTTAGAGCTTTTCGCGTGATATTTGCAGAGATATGATCTGAGCAAGTTGGTCTTTTTGCAGACTCCTGAATTAATTTCAAAACAGGTGACCTGGGGAAAATCGTCATAACTTTCTCTCTGGGGATCGGATTGAAATTTCGTAAGAAGGTACAGAAAGAGGACAGACTTTAGTTTCTTGTATGTGTGTTTCAGATTCAAAGGTTGAAACAGCGACTCGTGGCACGTCGTACAAGTTCGCTCTACTGAACCAGTCTAAAAGCAAGTCACTGTGGGAGATTTCACATAAATCTTCCTTGGGGAATCCAATTTGGCTCAGACTTGTGGCATTGGAAAGAGGACGTAGAAGGCTACTACAGGTAGCAATTTCATAACTAGATGATCCGAAATTACAGAGATACATCAGATTCAATATCAGGCTTCTATAAAGTGAAAGAAGGTGTTTAGTTTTTTTTAAAATTTTTGTGTAAGCTTGGTTTAACAGAATTCAAAGGGCATAGTAAAGCATTATTATCGGTAACTGATGCCCCGAGGAAAGAAAATGCAAACACCTAGTAAGGAACCTGAAAGCTCTAGCATGACTCATGAAGAAGAGGAAGAAATACTACATGATATATCAAAATTACAAGAACAAGTGCAACAAATGTCACGCTCACAAAAGTTAACAGATGCTAAGATAAATGGCGTGGAAGCTAAGATAAGTGGCATGGAATCTAAGGTAAATGGCGTGGAATCTAAGATAAAGGGCATGGAAGCTAAGATAGATGATTCGAAGACAGATTTGAAGAGAGACATGACAGATTTGAAGATAGATTTGAAGACAGACATGGAAGAATTGAAGAAGTTGCTACAAGAAAGGGTCACTAATGGTGAAAAGGTAGTAAAGGAAAATCATGATGAGAACAAAAGAAATTTTAATTATGATTCCATAGACGCTAATGTTGGATTAAAGAATCACCATATTCCAAAAATCGATATGAGGAAGTTTGATGGCAAGGATCCCGCCACATGGATATTACAAATGGAGCAATTCTTCGATCTCAATAATGTGCAAAACGCACAAAAGGTACGTATGGCAACTGTATATTTGGAACCAAATCAGTTTGTATGGTATCAATGGCTTTGTTCTCGTAAACAATTTATTACTTGGGCAATTTTTACGGAAGAATTGATAGCACATTATGAAGATACAAAAAGCAACACTTTTTTTAGCCAATTGATAAGTCTCAAACAAAAGGGTTCAGTAATGGAGCACATTGAGGAGTTCCAAAAATTGAACATAAGGGTAAAAGATATTCCAGAGGAGCATAGGATTGATGTGTTCATAGGGTCTTTAAAGGATAATATCCAACATGATGTTCGCCTTTGGGAACCTGATTCATTAGAGAAGGCATTCAGGTTAGCAAGAAAAATGGAAAGCAAAATTATGGCAACCAGGAAGCATACCACTCACAACTATAAAGACGGAAGTGTTGTTGCCCCTAGTCTTCCACAACCTATAAGGTTGACACCACAACAATTGGAAGAAAAAAGAGCAAAAGGGCTTTGTTACAGTTGTGATAGCAAATACACTAAAGGTCATAAGTGTGCTGAGAAGAAACTATTTTACATAGATTGTGAAGAGGAAGAAGAAAAGGAGCAAGAAAGGTCAAAATAAGAAGATATACTCCAAGAACAAAGCCTAGATGAAGAACAAATAAATCCGACCATATCTTGTAATGCATTGGCAGGAATTACCACTCCTCAAAGCATCAAGATAGAAGGACAAATCAAGAAGAAAAAGGTAATAGTGTTGATTGATTCAGGAAGCACCCACAATTTTATTCATTGTAGGGTAGCAAAAGAATTGAATTGCTTCTTATATCCAGCACCAGAGTGTCAAGTGATGATTGCAAATGGAGGAACAATAAATTGCTCTGGAAAGTGCCATAATATCAAGCTATCCATGGGAGAATATGTATTGACTAGCCCAATGCTTTCCATTCCAACGGGAGGTGCGGATGTTGTACTAGGAGTCCAATGGCTACAATCCTTGGGTACAATAGCTTTTAATTTTCAAGAACTTTTCATCAAATTTTCTATGGAAGGAAAGGAAGTTGAATTAAGGGGTATTGCAGGGAAACCGGGAAGGATAATCAGCTCTCATGGTATGACAAAGCTTCTAAAAAAGGAGCAAAGAGGTGTAATTGCACAATTATGCTCGCTAGATGTTTCCACATTGGAATCATCTATTTCTCCAGATCTCCAAAAAGTCCTGGACAATCATTCCAAGGTATTTGAGACTCCCAAGGGTCTCCCACCTATGCGTGATCATGATCATGCTATTCATCTGATTCCAGGAAGTGTTCCTCCAAACATCAGGCCGTACAGATATCCCTATGTCCAAAAAGGTGAAATTGAACGTATGGTTGTAGAAATGCTAGAGGCTGGTATAATTCAACCGAGTCAAAGTTCTTTCTCAGCTCCAGTAGTATTGGTGCACAAGAAGGATGGATCATGGCGCATGTGTCTGGATTATAGGGAGCTCAACAAGCTCACTATTAAAGATAAGTTCCTCATTCCTGTTATTGATGAATTACTGGATGAATTGCATGGATCAATTTACTTCACCAAGTTGGATCTTCGTTCAGGATATCATCAAATCAGAATGAAGATTGAAGACATTCCTAAAACGGCATTTAGAACTCATGAGGGTCATTATGAATTTTTGGTCATGCCTTTTGGCCTTACCAATGCACCTTCAACATTTCAAGGTTTGATGAATTCAATTTTCAAACCATTCCTTAGAAAATTTGTGTTAGTATTTTTTGATGATATACTAATATACAGCAAGTCTTGGAAGGATCATGTTGAACATGTTGACAGGGTGCTACAACTATTGGAGGAGAAACAATTATATGCAAAAAGATCCAAATGTTTCTTTGGAGTCCAGGAGGTGGAATATTTGGGTCATATTGTATCTCATGAAGGAGTTAAGGTAGACCCTAGCAAAACAATTATATCCAGTAGTCATCTTCATCGCGTAACAACTCTATTCATATTGATGAATAGTGTAGCATTGTCAGTAGTAAAAACATTCATGAATAACTACACTAAATTATACATGGCCAACAAGTTGTTGAGGTGTAAAAAGAGAAAAAGTAAAACATACAAGGTAAATTAATAGCTATGGGTTAATAGTTTGTTTTAGAACAATAAGCAGAAGGTATGATTAAGATGAAAATATACATGAATCCAATAAAATGTGACTGATGTTGTAACCATGTGACATGTGGAATTGATTTACACATGACATAAAAAATTTATTAATTACATAGATGAACCATGATAAATGAATTTTGGTATGGTACTAACATGGTGAAAAAAATATGTTGATATATTTTATGTCATGCAGGTGATACCATGAGGATGGTATTATAGGTTGTACCATAGTTGGACTATGCACAGAAGTACATATGGTACCATATCACTACATATGATACAAGGTTGAAAAATGAAATGCATATTGGTGTGTGTAACATAGCTTGTGTGCATGTATCCGGTTCCAATATAATTTTTCCTTCCTCGTCAAGTTCTGGCAATATTGTTTGAATTGGGAGCTTGTCACCTATAACCTTCTTTAAACATGAAACATGGAAAACTGGGTGCAATCGAGAAGCTGTAGGAAGCTCCAATTTGTATGCCATAGTACCAATCTTTTGCAACACCTTGTACGGACCATAATACTTTGGTGATAATTTATTATCCTTCTTAGCTTGCTTTAGGGACATTTCCTTATATGGTTTTAGCCGTAGGAATACCCAGTCACCTACATCAAAGCTTCTTTCACTGCGATGTTGATCTACTTGTTGTTTCATTCTATTTTGTGCCAACACGAGGTTATCCTTTAAGAGTTGGAGGACTTGTTGTTGATGTTCGATGTGATGTTCCACTGCCTGAACCTTAGAATTTTCTCTTAGATATGATGTGATGGATGGTGGTTGATACCCATAAAGTGCCATAAATGGGGACATTTTTGTTGTTGTATGGAAGGAAGTGTTATACCACCATTCAGCTAGAGGCAACCATTTGACCCATTATGTCTGTTTATCAGATACAAAGCAACGAAGATATCCTTCCAAACATTTGTTTACTATCTCAATTTGCCCATCAGATTGAGGATGATAAGATGAGCTATGAGCTAACTGAGTACCAAGACAAGAAAAGAATTCTGTCCAAAAATTTCCAGTGAAAATGGGATCTCTGTCACTTACAATAATCTTTGGGTTTCCATGTAGCTTTTGAACTGTTTCCATAAATGCAGTAGAAACTGTACTGGCTTTACATGGATGTGATAATGCACAAAAGTGTGCATACTTGGTAAGTCTGTCAACTACCACCATGATGAAACTCTTTCCCTCAAACTTGGGTAAACCTATGATAAAATCCATTGAAACCTCCTCCCAACGTTGGCTTGGAATGGATAAAGGTTGTAATAGACCCGGTGTCTTAATTGTTTCAACTTTATTTTGCTGGAAAACCAAACATTCCGCCACAAACTTTTGAATATCTGATTTAAGGCCATCCCAAAAAAATTCCTTCTTAACCCTGTGGTAAGTTTTAAAAAATCCTGAGTGCCCTCCTAAGGGAGAAGTGTGCAATTCCATAAGAATATTTTGTTTTAGCTGGGAATTCTTACAGAGGTATAAGCGATATTTGTACCATAATGAATCATTTTGCCAGCTAAATGTATCAGAAGTACTGGAATCTTGTTGTAGCTTTCGAATAAGTGCCCACACTTCTTCGTCATTCTTCCATTCCTCCCTTGCTTCATTTATCCAATCTGGTTGGATAATAGAAATGGCACACAACAATGCTTCCACATCCTCATCCTTTCTTGAGAGTGCATCTGCCACCACATTTTGCTTCCCTTTTTTGTAGATGATTTCAAAGTCATAACCCAACATCTTTGTGACCCACTTTTGTTGCTCTTCAGAGGATAATCTTTGTTCTAAAAAGTATTTAAGGCTATCATGATGCGTTTTTACCTTGATGTGTCTTCCCATTAGGTAGGGTCGCCATTTCTTAAGTGCATGGAGTATTGCCAACATTTCCTTCTCATAAATAGCTTTTCTCAAAAACTTTCCCTTGATTGGAAGACTTTCAAAAGCAATGGGTCTTTCATCTTCCATTAGAACAGCACCAATTCCATTTCCTGAAGCATCACATTCCACAATAAAGATTTTCATGAAGTCCAGTGTAGCTAAGACCGGTGCTTGGAACATTGCCTCTTTAAGATGTTCAAAGGCCTTTGTTGCTTCCGGAGTCCATGAAAATGAATCTTTCTTCAATAATGTTGTTAGAGGTGCTGCTATTCTCCCATAATTCTTAACAAACTTGCGATAATACCCTGTCAACCCAAGAAATCCTCGCAGATGTTTTATGGATGTGGGGATTTTCGATTCCTTAGAAGTAATTATGACTACTGGATACAAAAAGCAACACTTTTTTTAGCCAATTGATAAGTCTCAAACAAAAGGGTTCAGTAATGGAGCACATTGAGGAGTTCCAAAAATTGAACATAAGGGTAAAAGATATTCCAGAGGAGCATAGGATTGATGTGTTCATAGGGTCTTTAAAGGATAATATCCAACATGATGTTCGCCTTTGGGAACCTGATTCATTAGAGAAGGCATTCAGGTTAGCAAGAAAAATGGAAAGCAAAATTATGGCAACCAGGAAGCATACCACTCACAACTATAAAGACGGAAGTGTTGCTGCCCCTTGTCTTCCACAACCTATAAGGTTGACACCACAACAATTGGAAGAAAAAAGAGCAAAAGGGCTTTGTTACAGTTGTGATAGCAAATACACTAAAGGTCATAAGTGTGCTGAGAAGAAATTATTTTACATAGATTGTGAAGAGGAAGAAGAAAAGGAGCAAGAAAGGTCAAAAGAAGAAGATATACTCCAAGAACAAAGCCTAGATGAAGAACAAATAAATCCGACCATATCTTTTAATACATTGGCAGGAATTACCACTCCTCAAAGCATCAATATAGAAGGACAAATCAAGAAGAAAAAGGTAATAGTGTTGATTGATTCAGGAAGCACCCACAATTTTATTCATTGTAGGGTAGCAAAAGAATTGAATTGCTTCTTATATCCAACACCAGAGTGTCAAGTGATGATTGCAAATGGAGGAACAATAAATTGCTTTGGAAAGTGCCATAATATCAAGCTATCCATGGGAGAATATGTATTGACTAGCCCAATGCTTTCCATTCCAATGGGAGGTGCGGATGTTGTACTAGGAGTCCAATGGCTACAATCCTTGGGTACAATAGCTTTTAATTTTCAAGAACTTTTCATCAAATTTTCTACCGAAGGAAAAGAAGTTGAATTAAGGGGTATTGCAGGGAAACCAAGAAAGATAATCATCTCTCATGGTATGACAAAGCTTCTAAAAAAGGAGCAAAGAGGTGTAATTGCACAATTATGCTCGCTAGATGTTTCCACATTGGAATCATCTATTTCTCCAGATCTCCAAAAAGTCCTGGACAATCATTCCAAGGTATTTGAGACTCCCAAGGGTCTCCCACCTATGCGTGATCATGATCATGCTATTCATCAGATTCCAGGAAGTGTTCCTCCAAACATCAGGCCGTACAGATATCCCTATGTCCAAAAAAGTGAAATTGAACGTATGGTTGCAGAAATACTAGAGGCTGGTATAATTCAACCAAGTCAAAGTTCTTTCTCAGCTCCAGTAGTATTGGTGCACAAGAAGGATGGATCATGGCGCATGTGTCCGGATTATAGGGAGCTCAACAAGCTCACTATTAAAGATAAGTACCCCATTCCTGTTATTGATGAATCACTGGATGAATTGCATGGATGAATTTACTTCACCAAGTTGGATCTTCGTTCGGGATATCATCAAATCAGAATGAAGATTGAAGACATTCCTAAAACGGCATTTAGAACTCATGAGGGTCATTATGAATTTTTGGTCATGCCTTTTGGCCTTACCAATGCACCTTCAACATTTCAAGGTTTGATGAATTCAATTTTCAAACCATTCCTTAGAAAATTTGTGTTAGTATTTTTTGATGATATACTAATCTACAGCAAGTCTTGGAAGGATCATGTTGAACATGTTGACAGGGTGCTACAACTATTGGAGGAGAAACAATTATATGCAAAAAGATCCAAATGTTTCTTTGGAATCCAGGAGGTGGAATATTTGGGTCATATTGTATCTCATGAAGGAGTTAAGGTAGACCCTATTCATCAATATGAATAGAGTTGTTACGCGATGAAGATGTTGATAGTGTATAAATCAAAACTTCACTATCAGATCACTCAATCCCTTTCAAATAGAAGATGTTGAATGATACAAATGGAGAGTCTCCTAAAGATATTATATAGCTTAAAGAATGAAATTTTCCCTCCAAAAATTTTCCCCTCAAAAAATTTTGCGAAAATATTTCCCACCAAAAATTTTCACGAAAATATTTCCCTCGAAAATTTTTCGTGAAAATATTTCCCTCCAAAAATTTTTGCGAAAATATTTCCCTCCAAAAAGTTTACTAGATTTATTTACCTTCATTAATTTGTTCTATAATTTATTGAAAAATTTAAACTAATTTTTTTTATGAAATAAATCATTAAAATTAAAATTGTAAACTACAACTTCTACATTAATTATTTTAATAGTTAAAGTATATAATATTTACTAAAAAATTGAATTTTCTTTTTTAGATTTTTATAATATATTCTAAAACAAATTATCCCACATTCAACCCGTTGTAAAACAGTTCTACAATATTCGCTTAATAATATTTTAAAACAAATTACACCGCATTCAACTGTAAAACAATTCTACAATATTCAGTTTATAATATTTTAAAACAAATTATCCCACATTAACCGTACGATAAAATATCTCCGTAATTTCACTTATATATAAAAATTTCATTATCACTATTACTCACATCACATCCAAGCTTTCTGAAAATCATTGAAAGACTCGTGAATTTGTGGAGCAGCTACATCGCTATCAACAACATATTCAACGAAGAATTCTCGCAATTGAAAGGTAAGTTAATTTTTTTTCCTTGAAAATTTTCATATTAAATTAGTTTAATGAAACAGATTTTTTTTTTTAAATTACTAATTTTTCTGAGCCAAAATAACAATTACATCTGTCGTGAACATGGTGGGCCCGATAAAACTCAATCCAACCCCCCGCCCCCCAGGACCCTGACCCCAACCCCCGGCGCACGCCCTCCAGACCCACTGGCACCCTCCCTCCCCCGGGAGCCCCAACCCACACCACCCCGCTTGACCGCCCCACCCCACGCCGTACCTCCCCCTACCTGAGGGCCCCACCCCACCCACCATCACCCGCCCCCAGGCACCCCCCCCCCCCCCGACACCCTGCTTACCCCACCCCACACCATGGGCGCCCCATCCCACCCACCGGCACCCAGCCCCGCCCAGGTGCCTGCACCCTACCCTGTCCCTCCGTGTGCCCGCGCCCCTCCCCTCCCACCAGCGCCCTCCTACCAGCCAGCGCACGCCCCCATTCCTGTCCTCCCACTAGCGCTTGTGCCCTGCCTCGCAATGGCATCCCTCCTCTCGGTGCACGCCACCATCCCCGCCCTTTCGGGTGCCTGCCCCTCGCCCTTCCCCACCCCTCCCACCACGCTCCCATGCCCTACCCCGCCCCTCCCCTCCCAACGATTCCCCTCCTCCTAGTGCACGCTCCCATCCCCACCATCCAGGCGTCCGCGCCCTGCCCCTCCCCTCCCCTCCCCTGCTGTAATGACCTACAGTTCGGTTGATGTACGACCGCGGGTGAAGGCTGAACGAGCGCATGGGTAGGCTGAAAGAGCTGCAGTTCAGTGAAAGGTGCGAGCTCAGATTCATGTGTGCGTGCAGTTATACGCCTAATATAGGAGGGTGAGCCAAGTTTATATGCATGGCTGCGTGCGATAAACCTTATAGAGGGTGACCAACAAATGTTTGAAGTCGACGGAGGGTGAACGCATGTGTAGGAAGGCCGACTTGATGTTTAGGTGGCTTTTGCGATGAAGTAAGGGCGTTGGGTGAGTTGGATGGGCAGCCTACACTTCGTCCTGCATTTGGTATATATGGAGATGTGTTGGATGGCATTTCAATACATTTGACATCGCTCAACATCTTCGCTCAAAGGAGAAAAGCGCAGGTCTAGTGCGCAGAACTAAGGAGGAAGGCACAGATTATAGATGCACCCATTCTTGGGCTTGGTTACACGGAGGAGACTTGCTTAACTCGGTTGTGGTTGAAGGGCATGGGCAGGAGCGCCCGGCCGTTGGGTGAGGGCGTGCACAGCCGTGTGGAGCTCGAATTGTGCGAAGGTGCCCGACAGTGAAATGGAGGAGCGCCCGGTTTGTGGGACGACTTGGCACGGGTGTCTTGGCGACTTGGGTGAGCACCCACCTATCATGCAACTGTGCACGGTGACTTGGTGAAGTGTTGAGATTGTGGACAAAGGTGTATCTCGGGTAGAGGCGCCCATGTGTGCTGACTTAGAGGTGCGCCCAAGTTGGGCAAACAAAATGATCGTGCGACAAGGTGAACGAAGCGTTGGTGAGTCATGCAGCGACCGTGTGGAGGGGCCAATGAGCTAGGCAACTGAGTTTTTCCTTGGGTTGTAAATTTGGCTAAGTATGAAACTTGGTGTTTCCCAAGTATACTTGTAAAGCTTGTAACTTGTAAAAGATTGTATAATATATTATGCGGGCAGACTCATTGTTCACGGAGTTGCCCCTCCGTTTATACTATCCAATTATTGTGTACATCATTTATACTTGTTGTTGATGATGAATGTGTATGGGTGTTCATTGGTATAAAGGATAACATAATAATACTTGGTTGCGAAACACAAAATAAGTAGGAGCAAGTGGTTAGGCGTAGTCCATGAACATAAGTATTGGTGAAAAGAAAGTGTTCGGTGGTGTCGCACCTCGCTAAGGGCGGTTGAAAGACTACCGCCATCATGGGGGCGTGACAAGTGGTATCAGAGCTAGTCTGAAGACTTGGAGGAGTCTTGCAAGAAGTTGAAAGCTGATTCATGGTTGAGGAAGCTTGATAGTTGATGACAGTGGAAGCAGGTACTTGCAGGTGAAGGAAGTTGTTTCACATACAAGTGGAACAAGAGCTGGTTCAGGTTGCAGGCATCTTGGTGAAGTTGTTTGATGGTCGAAACTAGATTGCAAAGAAGAAGGAAGTTGTTAGCAATGGCAGCTGAATCTCAGGCTCAGTCTAGTCACAGTGTGAAGGATGCTACTATGGCACTTATGGAGAAAGTGTTGGAGAAGATGGAGGATTTGGAAGTTTCCTGGAATAAGAATATGGATTTGATCGAGAGGGATCAAGAGGTGAACTCGAAGATGAGGGAAGAGCTCAAGGAACTCCGGACTCAACACAAGTACACTGATCTTATGTGTACACAACTTGAAGTAAGGGTCAAGGAGGTTGAAGAGGCAAGAGAACAAGGTCTTGCAGATATCATGGGCTTGCGAAAATCTCTTGACGAAGCCAGAGATGAGATCGCAGTGTTGAAGAAGGCCGTGAGGCATAATTCAGGTGGAGGAGTGCCTCATGTGAAAGTCAAGGAACTGGAATCTTACGATGGTATAAGGAGTGCAAAGACTCTTGGCAACTTTCTATGGGACATGGAGCAGTACTTGGAACGATTGGGTCTATCTGATGATGAGACGAAGGTCAAGGTAGCTGCTCAGTTCTTGACAAAGGATGCTAAGATGTGGCGGCGAAGACAGATCGATCAGATTGCCAATGTCAGTGTTGGTGACATTACTTCGTGGGATGACATTAAGAAAGCTTTGCAAACCCATTTCAGTCCTCAGGATGAAACATGGGAAGCAAGGATGAAAATTAAGTTCATAAAGCAGACCGGGAACCTTCAGACGTATCAGCGGGAGTTTGCAAGTGCGGTTCTAGAACTTCCTGACATGGCAGAGAGGGACAAGGTGTTCAACTTCATTATTGGGTTGAAACCTTGGGCACGCAATGAAGTGAAGAGGAAGATGATTAGAACACTTGAGGAAGATTTTGCTGCTATTGACAGGTTGGTGGAGCATTATGATGAGACTTCTGATGATAGGAAGAAGAAGTTTGATAAACTGAAAGAGAAGAAGAAGGATGATGATTCAAAATCGGATGATAATTCGAAGATGACGAAAGCCTTGAAGTGTTGGATATGTGCTGGACCACATACGGTGAAGAATTGTCCTTCTAGACCGAAAGTGGCTGCGATGGCACATTCTAATACGAAGAGTGAAGAAGCTTCTATGGGGATGATGCAGATACTTGGTGTTGTTGCTACTATAGAGGTGGTCTCTTAGAGGGATCCTGAGAGGAACAGTTTGGAGTATGTTCAGATGAAGGTCGGAGGTGCTGATATACTCACTATTGTGGATAGTGGAGCCTCTCACAACTTCATGGGTGAAGATACTGCGAGAAGAGTTGGGCTGAAATTTGTACCGGTGAAGGCACAGGTGAAGACAGTCAATTCTCCTGCTGATAATACTCTTGGTGTAGCTGAGAAAGTGGACACAACACTTGGTGAGTGGAAAGGGAAGGTTAAATTCACTATAGTGCGAATTGATGACTATGAAGCTGTGTTGGGGATGGAATTCATGAAACAATTTGATGCTATGATTGTTCCACATTTGAGGAAGATATACATTTACGATGGGAGGGAAGATGTGCCCATTGGTGCTCCAACCATTGTAGTGACAAGGCCTGATTGTAAGTTGGCAGTGATGCAAATGGAGGATGAGAAGCGGATGGAAGACATGAGTAAGTGGTTGTCTACGGTTGAGACAAAGCTTACCAGGCAATCATTGGTCATCAGGACACTTTCAGATAGTATCTTCAATTTGTCAAGAAGGCTAGAAGTGGTTGAGGATGATGATGATGATGATGAGGCGTATGTGAGGCCGAATGTCTGGGAGGAGGGTTGGGTCACTTATCTACAGAGGATGGAGATAGAAAATCCTGACAGATGGATTGAGATCATTAGTGAGGGTGAGCATTTCAGGCTTTACTCCCTCCACATCTTCTTAGATGATAAGAAGATGGGGCTCATTGTTAGTTGCTCATGGCAGTGAGTCCTTTAAAACAGGTTGAGCAGGTATGACAGATGGTGCAGGGATGTCTTGGCATCAACCATCATGACATGTTGCAGATGGGATGGAGTTTCCACGGACCTGAGCATGGGTGAGATTCTTGGTGAGTCCGGGATGTGGCAGAATCCGAGATAGACTGGTGAAGGCATAAGGACATTCAATCTCATGGCTTGAGCATGACAGTTGGATTAGCTACCCAAATAGTTCAAACATGGGGTCCAGAAGTGCACAGAGAGATGTTGACATCAGACAGGCAGGAAGGATAACAGTTCACAGGATGAGCATGACACATGATGGAGATGGGAGTTCTACATATGTTGCAGGGTTGTTTGCGGTATGTGGAGGAATTGACATCATGGACCAAGGATGAGACAAACATTGATGATGTTCTTGGTGGATGGCATACCAGGATGGTATGCTGTCGAGGACAACAATGATTTCAGGTGGAGGAGGATGTAACAACCTGCAGTTTGGTTGATGTGCGACCGCGGGTGAAGGATGAACAAGCACGTGAGTAGGCTGAATGAGCTACGGTTCGGTGAAAGGTGCGAGCTCAGATTCATGTGTGCTTGGAGATATACGCCTAATAGAGGAGGGCGAGCTGAGTTTATATGCATGGGAGCGTGGGATAAGCCTTATAGAGGCTGACCAACAAATGTGTGAAGTCGACGGAGGGTGAACGCATGCATAGGAAGGCAAACTTGATGTTTAGGTGGCTTTTGTGATGAAGTAGGGGCGTTGGGTGAGTCGGCTGGGCAACCTAGACTTCGCCCTACATTTGGTATATATGGAGATGCATTGGATGGAATTTCAACACATTCGACATCGCTCAACATCTTCGCTAAAAGGAGTAAAGAACAGGTCTAGTGAGCGGAACTAAGGAGGAAGGCGCAGATTATAGATGCACCCATTCTTGGGCTTGGTTGCACGGAGGACACTCGCTTAACTTGGTTGTGGGTGAAGGGCATGGGCCAGAGTGCCAGACAGTTGGTTGAGGGCGTGCACGGGTGTGTGGCGCCCGAATTGTGTGAAGGTGCCTGATGGTGAAACGGAGGAGTGCCAGGTATGTGCGACGACTTGGCACGGGTGTCTTGGCGACTCGGGTGAGTGCCCACCCATCGTGCAAGTGTGCACAGTGAGCTACTAAAGTATTGAGATTGTGGAAAAAGGTGTGTCTCGGGGAGAGGCGCCCGTGTGTGGCGACTTAGAGGCATGCCCAAGTTGGGAAAACAACACGATCGTGCGATAAGGTGAACAAAGCATTGGTGAGTCGTGCGGCGACCATGCGGAGGCACCGACGAGCTAGGAAACCGAGTTTTGCCTTGGGTTGTAAATTTGGCTAAGTATGAAACCTGGTGTTTCCCAGGTATACTTGTAAAGCTTGTAACTTGTAAAATACTGTATAATATATTATTTGGGTAGACTCATTGTTCAGGGAGTTGCCCCTCCCTTTATACTGTGCAATTGTGTACATCATTTATAATTGTTGTTGATGATGAATGTGTATGGGTGTTCATTGGTATAAAGGATAACATAATACTACTTGGTTGAGAAACACAAACTAAGTAGGAGTAAGTGGATAGGCGTAGTCCACGAACATAAGTATTTGTGAAAAGAAAGTGTTTGGTGGTGCGCACATCGCTAAGGGTGGTTGAAAGACTACCGCCGGCTTGTGGGTGTGACACCTTCCCTCCCACCCCACGCCCGCGCCTCGCCCCGCCCCACCTTTCCCACCAGACAATCTCGCCCCACCCTGCCCCTCCCCTCCCTTCCCACTGGCGCCCTCCTCCCGGCCGGCACACGCCCCCATCCCCACCCTCTGGGAGCAAGCGCCCTACCCCGCCCTTCGGGTGCTCCACCCTACTCCTCCCACCAGCACCCTCCCTCACGGCCAATGCCCGACGCTTTGCCACACCACCTGGGCAGCCCATGCCCCCCCGCGGTAGGCGGAAAGGCGATTCTGGGAATCACCCTGCCGCCCGGGTGGCACCTACCTCGGCCGCACCCTCGCTTGGATGGCGGCAGGGCGATTCTCGGAATCACCCTGCCACTTGTCGGGCGGTGGCGTGGGCCGCCTGGGTGGCACGACCGAGGTAGGCACCACTCAGGTGGCCTACGCCGCCGCCCACTGGGCTGGGGCGTGGGCCACCTGGGTTGAGCCTAGCCCGCCCGAGCCACCAGGGCGGCCCACGCCCCCGCCCTGCAGGTGGCAGGGTGATTCCCAGAATCGCCCTGCCACTTGCCGGGCGGGGGTGCGGGCCGCTTTGGTGGCACCTACCTCTGCCATGCTGTTATCGGGAAATCTATTGTCTATGTAAAGTTGCTAGTCCCACTAAGGCTGGTAGATACCTTAGAAACAAACAAACTAAAACCATTTTCGTTTTCCTTTATGAGAAGTAGATAAGAGGGGAAAGAAGGAGACCAACCTCTGTCTCACACTTGGCTCCTTGCTTGATTCCTCTCCCTTTTGATAGATCTTTGCCACTCGCTTCCTCGTCTACCCAGCTTCAAAGAGCACCTATAGAATCAAAGTAACATAACACTATCCAAGAACATAGATCTACCATCATAAACAATATAGGACCAGATATATATTGACCACACAAATGCATATATCATCAATCATACAAGAATGTGGAGCAAAACGTGAATAGCTTTATTAATAATCAAGAATAGAAAAGAGGATTACAATCAATTTTTCTGACCCAGCGTCATCCTCCAGCAACAAAGTCCTTCTTCACCTCATGAAAAGCTTAGATCACCCAACACTATGATGTTACACCAAGAAACCAGCAACACTTCCTTACAAGATACAAAATTCCAGCCTTTGGATCTCTGGGATGAGGGATCCATATATAGATGTTTGCAACGGGGGTGAGTCAGCTTTTGAGATTTGATTAGTTTCCTCTCTCTGATAGTTCTTGATTCCACTTGGATATTGATGATCTCTTACTCATCCCTGGGCGAATGCAGAGAGGCAAGTGTCACAGGAGAAGTTTCTGGAAGATTCCATTATCCTCCACCCCACAGATTGACCCTGCCATTTGTCCACTCTCGCCCATCACACCCCATAGAAGGGATTTTCAGTATGCATCACACCTCCCGTGTGCATTTAGGTGGGATGCAACGCACTTTGACCATGGAGCAGATGAGATGGTCCAGTTTTGACCAGTTTTGAGTAGTTTTTCATGGAGAACTTATGGGAGATGATGTAATCAGCTGACCTTGTTCTTTTAGGGTTGGAACAACACTTTTAGGGACTTAAGAGCCCTTGGTTTATGGACATTTATGATTGGGGTTGCAGTGCCCAAAAATGTCTATAACAGTTGCCCCCTAAAGCATGAGGTCGTTAATATTTTGATGTCGGGTGAAATACTTTATCATGAGGATCCGAAGTTTTTTCAAGCGGGAAGGCGACTTGTAATAAGATAAAGTACAATACATTATCTTCATAATATTTTCATGATCTAGCTGAGGCAGGCATTTCCATTCTCAACTTTATAAATTCATTTTCGTGTACATAAGACAGACAATCGTAATGATTATCTATGCGGTAATGATGTACATTTGATGTCTTTATTTTCCTGAATATATATCATAGCCCGGATGGATGAAACTAGATCCGGGGTCTTCAATCTCGTTCGATCTTCACTCAAAGTACAAGTTGATCCATGTGAGAGATGTTCTGGAGTCGAACATGGAAAGACATCGCCTGATTACCAGCCAATGATGTAAGCTGTTAACAGGCGCGAGAGGAATCACCGATAATGATGATGACCCTCAAGGTACTACAGTACAATTCACGTGGTATGAATAAGGGACTTGGCGTCGAACACCACGCAAAATCTTTCGGTCGAAGGCCATTGATGTAAACCTGTCGCCGAAAGTGAGAAACCTGCCATTGAGGCATGCAAGCTTCAAAATACTGAAAGGGTTGTTCCTAGATCGACTTCCTGGATAATGAGTTGATGTCGACAAGAAGCGATCCATCATAGGAGGGCCTTAGTGAATCCCACATCAATGACACAGAAATGGAGCAAATGATTTTAATGGAGGTGAAAACGATCTGACGACATAAGGTTCAGGGTGGCGGTCATGAAAGGATGGAGCGTAAGTGTATTGCGATGGATGAGACACAGGTGAATTCTCTGAGCGTCTTCTCTTGAACATATCGGCGACACTGACATGATGGATTGGTAGCGTTAACCCCAAATATGGATGGTGTGATGGACCCATGGTGATATGACCAGTGAACGGAACAACTCAACCTGACTCGGATGCGGAGTGAAAGTGTCATGTTCAAGAGCGACTTGCTACCAATAAAGTTTCTTCAATTTTTCTTTCCAATTTTTCCCCAGTCATTGCTGACAAGTACCTCTTTATTTTTTTCAAGCTTGAGGAGGATAACATATTCTTGTTCTATAATTTTCCCTCCTGGCAAACCCATCGCTATGTTTTAACGAGCCTAGTGATAGTGAAACTCGTTCTTGTCTGTATGGACAAGTTTGTCGCTATTCAGTTTTAACGAGTTTAACGACAAAGATAACTCGGTCCTTTTCAATTTTAGAGAGTCTGAAATGGGACGTAAAGAAAGCTTCAATAATCCTTTTTCGTCATATAATCCCTTGAGTCCGAAAAAGTATAAAACAATACAAAAGGGATGAATTTTCGGTACTTTTAACGAGCCGAACAAAACAAGCGCTCAATCTTTTTGTGTAATAATCCTTCAAGTCCAAAAAGATTAAAATCTAAAGGAGGGATAGCACCTCTGGTCACTTTAATGAGCTGGAGAGGCCAATTAATCGACAATCTTTTCATATTTTACGAGTCAGTTGAAAAGAGCTTAAAGGAGACTCGTTTTTTGAGGAACGAGTGATAATTTGGGTAGCTACTAATTCCAGGTAAGGTTTAGAATTTTCCAATCATGGCAGTGTCACAAGGATGCCTAACAGGATCACTCTTCGCAGCGGTGCCTCAAAAAGGGTAAACAATCAAATGGAGGTGAATGATTAGCCAATATAGAGTGGAGGTGATGATGAGAACATGACCAAGGTTTAAAAGGCTGATGATAATGCATTCACAATGGTTATTTACCGGAAATTGGTTCATTTTTTAATGAGCTTAAACTCTGGGGGAACATTTGCTCATTTCTTATGTTAATTTTTTAACGAGCTTGAATTCCGTGTTAAAACTACTCCATCCAGTCATATAATAAGGATGTCTCATTTAAAATGGCATTTTTTTCAAAGCTTTGCCCTGCATATTTTCTTTATGCAAGTTGGGAAACGACCAATCCTACGAGTTTAAAGGGTTAGAGTACCTACAAATTTAAAAAATAAATGGTCGCTCTTCGCTTGCATGCCAAAAGGTTTGCATGCCCCCAGGTATAGCGAAAAATTTCTGGCTTACCAAAGACTGTTCCATCCATACTTCAGACAAAACACTTCCTCGGTGATTTCTACCGAAATAAACAAAGGTCTGTGGCGCAACTAGCTCCACCCACATAACTTTGACAAAGGACAATATTATCTCATAAACTAGTCATATATCCTTCATGGAAACTTACCCTATACCCAAGGTTTTCCTATCGAAACAGGGCATGGTGCATGCCCCCTGGGTTTCAGTCATGTCCTTCGAATCACTCACGCTCATCTGGAGGACAGACTGGGGATTGATGAGACATTCCTTGTGTGAAAAGACCATTCAAGGATGGTATTTGACTATTTGCTATGTGTGAACCGGGGAATGAAAGCTGGTCTACGAGCTTGACCACTCTTCCTTCATGCAGAAAACACATTACTCTAAAGAGTGAGGAGACAATGGCTCCGATGCAATAAATATAGTCACGTCCAAGAAGTAGATTATAATCCAGGGGTCCTTGGACTACCATTACGTTC
The DNA here is from genome assembly GCA_031772625.1 of Pinus tabuliformis. Lineage (NCBI taxonomy): Eukaryota > Viridiplantae > Streptophyta > Pinopsida > Pinales > Pinaceae > Pinus > Pinus tabuliformis. The sequence goes on from CM062817.1 coordinate 1,763,958,430, forward strand.
ATGTGAATGGTTTTCCTTCTCAATGTTATCGGCACATTGGGGAGGATCCCTAATGGTCAACTGGTTCCTTTGTCAAAGCCTGTTAGATTTCTCATTTCAGGCAAAAGCGATGGCGAACAAAGTGCTTTCCAAGCAGTTGAGGAAAGGATACTCACAGAAGCCCCTTTATCTATGATGGTACCGGCCATGACCATTCTATATATTTGAGCAATGATTCGAAATGGTACACTAGCCAGTAAGCGGGGTCTGCCTAGTAGATTCCAATCAAAGGAAACAACTAGGTTGCTTGGAGGTGGGACCTAATAGATGGTCGGATACGACTCTGACGAAATTCCTTCCTGCGGTAAAGGAACGGGTAGACTACCCCCATGTTCATCGGAGTCTGTGCTTACGAAGAGAATTTCGATGGTGTCATTCTTGTTCTCTCCGGTGACTGTATCATCTGAAGATGGATCCTCTGAAGGTAAGACCGGGTCAACTGTCGCCTCGACCTTTTGACTTTCATCTGGTGTGGATTTAGATGGTTTATCTTCAATGGTAGAGGCTTTGGCCGACCACAATGGCGTGTCAGTCGGATTTTCAACTAGTGACGGACTCGGCAAGAGTTTCTTATATCCAGGAGGAAGTCGTAAGCGTGAAACCGAACGGTCGTCCAAAACTCTTTTAGCCTCGTCTAAGAAGGGAGAATGGTGGACGGTGTGATCGCCTTCACACAGCTTACAAGGAAATTTATAGTTTCCTTTTTGTCCAGGGGCTTTACTTTCACTAGTTGACGGTGTATTTTCAACATGATCATCAGAGGTTGATGACACCAGATTGTGTAAACGAGGAGACCTGTCCCTTAAGATCCGAGGGATGCAAGGAAAATCTTGATGATAGTGGTCTCCTTTCTAAATGACACATGGTGATTTAGGCCTGGATGATGCAGTGTGTAGATTTTCGCTAGACAATGCCTGGTTTCCCTTTTTCACCTTGGGCTCCTTCTTATTCTTCTCTTTCTTCTTCTTCTCCTTCTTCTTCTCGGTCACTTGATTTTTGGCTTTACCACCTTCATCAAGCAAAGAGGAAGGAGGAGAGGGAGAATTTAATGAAGTAGAAGGTTGGGGGGAAACTCTGGTATCATTTAGTTGTTGATTTGATTGTTCAGGAATCACGGTGTTCTGAACGACAGAGGTCGAGAAGAGCCATATGGGCACCAACATCTCCCCATGAGGAGAAAGGACTAGGATTTCCTCCAAGGGGGAATCCTTGGTTGGTGGACTCCGTTTTTCTCAACCTAAGACCAACGTAGGAAAGGTGATGTTTATTCCAATTAAAATAAATTTTAGACGCTTTGACACAACTTGTTTTTTCAATTTTTAAGAGTCGAGAAAAAACAAAAGATGACTCTAGTCGCCTTCGATTTTTAATGAGCTTGAAGTGACAAGTGCTCAGATGGACCTTTTCCTTTAAGGATTCTAAAGAGGAATGAAAGAGACTACTCTAGAAATCTAGATAGAGTGATTACCAAACCAATCGCAAAACTGCAGAATACTTTTTATGGTACGACAGTCAATCTTCTCGAATGCTGTGTTCAGTGCATTGTGATCGATAGGGCAGTAGACATGGCTTCCTATGGATAAAGGATAAAGCCTATTATGGTCTCCCAATATATACTCAACGATATGTGGTAGCATAACTCCGTACTGGCACTTATCGTCTCAAAGTCGAGGAATCACCCAACCAACAATGAAAACAACAGTTACCAGGCTTTACGACACCGGAATACGTCTCTAGCCTAGACTTCTAAATGTTGTGCGTTAGGTTCCAAAGCATTTTTAGATTCATTAAATTTATTTTACGGTTGATCTTGCTTAAGAAATTTGCCTTTCAAGTTCACCGCGTGATGTAGATATACAATTTACTAAAATGCAATCTAAGATGATAAACAATAGTTTAATCTTCTTTTTGCAATGAAAATCCTTGCTACTAAGGAAAGAGAGACGATATTCTTTCAACATAAAGCAGAGAGCACACACTATATGCACTGTCCTAAATCAAACCAACAAACACTCTAAATGCAAATGCACATGCATGTATTTGTTTTCAGCCTTCTTAATGTGTGAATGATAAAAAGAAAGCTAAGCGTAAATCTAAATTATTTTTCGAAGCGACATTACTAACAAGTTTCTTTTCAAGACAAAATGAAGACAATGAAGACACTTTGTTATTTGGAATTGAAAACTTGCTTTCGACACTTGAAAAACTATTAATTCAAATCAAATACAAGAGTAACAGTGTAATCGACTATCAAGAACAATCAGATTCTCTTCTGTGATTGAAAATGACACTTGCGACACTTCCAAATCAAGAAATGACAGTTCAATTATGCTACTTCTTTGAAAAAGAGAACTGAAAATGGATCATAATACATAAAAAAAATTACAGTTCTTTGCACAATGGAGGTGGAATAATGGCAAGGAAGGGGGTTTCCAACAGAGGTATACTGACTATAGACAACAAAACTCCTGAATAGAGCTGAAAAGAGTGAAATACCAAAGTCTGCAGGCAAAATTAGCCCTTGCTTATCAGCACACCTATTACACAGGGATTCCAGTATGTATCCCACCTACAGCACACGGGAAGTGTGATGCATACTAAGATCCTTGAAGAGAGGGTGTGATGGTACAGTGTGAGACTTTTGATCCAGTTCTTGATCACAGTTTGCAACACAGTTTAGGGATTTAGGCCAAGTAAGTGGTAATCAGTAAATAAATCACAGGGGTAGATCTAAGGAGGTTACTAGAGCCACCACAAGGGCAATTAGAGAGCTTGTAAATCGATTGCTCAATTCATAAACCAAACCCGGAGATAGACTAAAGCAACATTGATCTACTTTGCACTTGCATAGAAAATGTAGTTCGAAGGCTAGCTGGCTTGACTTCAGGCTCCGTCTGTAAGTTTATAAAGCAAACAAATATAGACAAACAAACAATCTATTCGCTCCCCAGTGGAGTCACCATTTTGTTATCGGGAAATCTAGTGTCTATGCAGAGCTGCTAGTCCCACTAAGGCTGGTAGCTACCTTAGAAACAAACAAACTAAAACCACTTTCGTTTTCCTTTATGAGAAGTAGATAAGAGGGGAAAGAAGGATACCAACCTCTGTCTCGCGCTTGGCTTCTTGCTTGATTCCTCTCCCTTCTGATAGATCTTTGCCACTCGCTTCCTCGTCTACCCAGCATCAAAGAGCACCTATAGAATAAAAGCAGCATAAAACTATCCAAGAACATAGATCTACCATCATAAACAATATAGGACTAGATAAATATAGACCACACAAATGCATATATCATCAATCATACAAGAATGTGGAGGAAAACTTGAATAGCTTTATTAATAATCAAGAATAGCAAAGAGGATTACAACCAATTGTTCTGACCCAGTGTCATCCTCCAGCAAGAAAGCCCTTCTTCACCTGATGAAAAGCTTAGATCACCCAACACTATGATGTTACACCAAGAAACCAGCAGCACTTCCTTACAAGATACAAAATTCCAGCCTCTGGATCTCTAGGATGAGGGATCCATATATAAATGTTTGCAACGGGGGTGAGTGAGCTTTTGAGATTTGATTAGTGTCCTCTCTCTGATAGTTCTTGATTCCACTTGGAGATTGATGATCTCTTACTCATCCCTGGGTGAATGCAGAGAGGCAAGTGTCGCAGGAGAAGTTTCTGGAAGATTCCATTATCCTCCACCCCATAGATTGACCCTGCCATTTGTCCACTCTCGCCCATCACACCCCATATAAGGGCTTTTGAGTATGCATCACACCTCCCATGTGCATTTAGGTGGGATGCAGCGCACTTTAACCATGGAGCAGGTGAGATGGTCCAGTTTTGACCAGTTCTGAGTAGTTTTTCATGGAGAACTTCTGGGAGATGATGTAATCAGCTGACCTTGTTATTTTATGGGTTGGAACAACACTTTTAGGGACATAAAAGCCCTTGGTTTATGGACATTTATGATTTGGGTTACAGTGCCCAAAAATGTCTATAACACACGCCACCTGGGCCGCCCACGCCCCCGCCCGGCAGGTAGCAGGGTGATTTCGGGAATCGCCTTGCCACCTGCATGGACATTTATGATTTGGGTTACAGTGCCCAAAAATGTCTATAACACACGCCACCTGGGCCGCCCACGCCCCCGCCCAGCAGGTAGCAGGGTGATTTCGGGAATCGCCTTGCCACCTGCCTGGTAGGGGCGCGGCCCGCCTGGGTGGCGCGTACCTCAGTCGCGTCACCCGGGTGGCCTACGCCCCCGCCTGGTAAGTGGCAGGGTGATTCTGGGAATGGCCCTGCCGTCTACTGGGCGGGGGCGCGAGCCGCCTAGGTGGCGCCTAGCCCGGCAGTGCCACCCGGGCGGCCTGCGCCATCACCTAGTAGACGGTGGGGCAATTCCCAGAATCACCGAGCCACCTGCCGGGCGGGTGCGCGGGTCCCCTGTCGGGCGTCGGCTGGGAGGGAGGGAGTTCGGGTGCCGGCCGGGAGGGGTGGGGTAGAGTGCATGGAGGGCAGGGGGTGGAGTGCGCAGAGGGAGGGAGTTCGGGCACTGACCGGGAGGGGTGGGCTAGGGTGGGGCGCCGGCCGGGAGGGGTGGGCTGGGGTCTGGCGCCGGCCAGGAGGGCGGGGTGGGTAGGGCGCACCCAAGAAGGTGGGGAGTGGGAAGGGTGTGCCCGCGCGGGGTTTTCAGAGGGTGGCTTGGGCGAGGGGATGGGGGGGGAGCCTGAGATTGGGGGGGGGGGGGGGGGGTGGGGAGTTTTGTGTGCCCGGGTGGAGGGTTGGGTAGGGGGTGCCCAGGGGAGGGTGGGAGTGGTGTGCGCCTAGGTGGGGGGGGGGGGGTGGGTATGGTGTGCCCTGGGGGTTGGGTAGGGTTGAGGTAGGGTGGGGTAGTGCAGGGTTGCAGAGTGGGGTGTGCCCGGCTGGGGGGGAAGCCCGGGGGAGGATGGCGAGTTGTGTGCGCCCGGGTGGGGGGATGGGTAGGGGGCGCCCGGGGGAGGGTGGGGAGTTGTGTGCTCCCGAGCGGAGGGTGGGTAGAGGACAACTGGTGGAGCGTGGGGAGTGGTGTGCGCCCGGGCGCCGGGGGGGGGGGGCGGGCGGGGTGGTGGGAGTGGTGTGCACCCAGGCAGTGGGGTACGCCCGGGTGGGGTTGGGAGGGGTAGGGCACCAGTGGGTAGGGTTGGGAGATCGCCCGGGTGGTGTTGGGAGGGGTAGGGCACCGTTGGGTGGGGTTGGCAGATCGCCTGGGGGAGGGGATTAGGGTGGTGGCTACCCGGGGGAGGTGGTTAGGGGGTCGTGCACGCCGTGGGTGCAGTGGGGCTCTATTTCATATTTTTTTTTATACTTATTAAAAAAAAACCAAACATTTCATATATATGTATATATATATGTATATATATATATATATATATATATATATATATATATATATATATATATATATATATATATATATATATATATATATATATATATATATATATATATATATATATAGAGAGAGAGAGAGAGAGAGAGAGAGAGAGAGAGATCGAGAGTGAGAGAGAGAGGGAGAGATAATTTTGGAATGTTTTATTTGTGTTTTACTTTTTTTTACTCTAGAATGTTAACGAATACCCTTTTAGAATGTGAGGGGTAGTGGGTGAGGAAGGGGCCGTGGGCGGGTGGAAGGGTGGTCGTGGGGCAAGCGGGCGAGGGGGGCTGGCATTGGCGGGGCGATTTTGATCATACAAATAAAAAATTTATGATATATTTCTGTTGTTAATTTAAGTTAATATGTTTTTATTATTTACTGATTTATGTGTTTCTATTTTTTAGGAAAATGACATCAAAGAAAATTTCAGTGAATATTTATGGACCAAATGCTCTTAAAGGTGCATCTTCAAGAAACATTGGTAAACAAACTCCCCCTGATCTCATGACTACAAATCTTTCAAGTGCCTCAAGTGATAAGAAGATGATTTCAGACTGGAAGAATTCGAAAGAGGTGAAATTTCCATCAAGAATCTAGTATGTGAAAGAAAGAGAAAGCACAAATGTGAATATATATCTATATATTGATATACCGAATGATAATGGAAATTTTGACATGATGGGAAGAGTCATAGATATGTGTTCAGTGGTGGACACTGAAGTTGTTTACATACTTACAAAAGCTCCCAAGTCACATGAAAGGATTAAATACCAACTATCATATTCATTATATGATACGAGAGAAGTATCTACAAAGTTGTGCAAACAAATCGTAAATGAGATGAAACAAAACATCGTAAGTATTGTTATTTATATTTGTATTTTGCGTTCCTGAAAGTGTCTCGCTATATTTTTTAACTTTGTTTTTTATTGAAATGTGATATTTTGTTTGGAAAAATTTTGTTGAAAGTTGTTCAATTAGGTTGGGAGGCATTCATTTCATAGAGCATGATATCATGAAAGTTGTCAGCAGTTTTTACACAATGTCAAAAGAAGATATGGAAAATAAGCGAAATGTAGTAATAGATGATGCTACAAAACTACATCCAAAGAATCAGAAAAAAAGGCCTCTGGTGGATAAATCTAGTAAGCGTAAACAAGTTACTTTTAAGGACGATGAAGTTGAAATTAACAGTGAAGCATATGTTGCCATTACTGAATATGACATTGGAACTGAGAAGATCCATTAAAATCCAAAAGTAACAATGCCCAAGAATAAATCTGTTGGGAATGCTATGACCAAGAAAAGTAAAGTTGAAGATTTTGTAGCAGTCATTACTAGCAGTCAAGAACCTAGTGAAACTTCAAAAGAAAGCAGAGAAATCATTACACCAGGAGCTGATTTAGAGGATGGCATTATTAAAACAAAACAAAATTTCATTCGAGAGAATTTGACAAAGAGAACCTTAATTGATGGTGGTCGTACATTTCAGCTTAATGTCAGGCAAACCTATAAAGCAAGTGAAGGACAATGTCAATATCAAGTTAGAAAGACTCATCATCTGCATGTTCACAACTTGAAGACATTGATGAGGTACAATCCATATGCTCATGTGGTTAGTTATGTGCTTCTTGTTGATCCACTTCAAGTTCCCAACAAAGAAGCATTTGATAAGTCAAAATGTTTTGAATACAATTATTATGTGCTTGGGGGGAACCATTCTGTAGAAGCTCAAAGACAATTGATGGAGGAATATCCTAATAACCCACATTTTGAAACAATGAAATGTATCATTTACGTTGGTTTATCAGCTACAAAAGAAAAGTTAGTGGCATGTGATCATAATTCAGATAATGAATATAGGATATCTATGACTTTCATCCAAAGCGTTAGATTTATTCATAGTGAATTTGAAGAAAAATGTAGTGGGGATAGGATAAATGTTACTGTAAATTTTTGAAAGGAATGTTGTATGCAAATAGGCTATCAAATTGAAGAGAAAACCAATTCAAAAGGTGGAAAAGGCAACAAAAATAATGATTTATTCAGAGGTGTTGATAACATTTTCCAATTGGCATTTAGAACTGGAGATATTTGGAAGTTGATTGATGAGATTTTTAGCATGTGGGAAGACATTTCCATTAAAAACCAGAAGGTCAAAAAGTCTAAGGCATTGATATGTGGCAACAATAAATTAGCTCCTGAAATGAAGCAGCTTCGAGAGAATATGACTATCACACCTTGGAGGGCGACACAAGGAGTGAAAGATGAAAAAATTGTCAAAACAATATTATCTCGTGTGAGGCCAGAGGAATTATCATTGGAGGAAATGTTTGAAGAATTTCAAAAGTAAGTTTGTTGAATTATTTTTATTTATTTCTAGATTATAATTATATTTTAAATAAAACATGTTGTTCTTGGTAGTATTTGTTATACGTATCATTATATTAACTTTTCGTTACTTTATCCATGTAGTCACAAAGTTTACATGAAAATTCAAGAACAAATGGTTAGATTGTTGAATGAAGATAGTTGGGAAGATGTTGTACGCAACTATCCAGATTCAAGTTCTACGTTAACATTAAAAGCTTTTTACCTTGCATTTAAAAATGTATCTTGATTTATACATTCATTTTTATTCACCTGTGTACTATTTTTAATTTATAACTTACACATATATTTGTTTATTTTATAAAAGATGAGGAAGGATGATAATGGAGCGCCAGACATTTTCAAAACCTTTATTGAAAAAATAAAGATCGAAAGACTGAGGAAGCAACATATTAAGAATGTTCAACTTGATCCAACTCTTAATCATTTCATTTGGAATGGACTAGACACTATTCAATATCAAGTAATACAAGTCGACTGTGAAAACATTTCTAAACTCATACCTAAAAGGGATTATGCCCTAGTCATTGCAGATATTTCCCATGGTTTCAATATTTCAAACATTGACTATGATAGTGACCCTTATACTTATCAAGCTCTTAGTAAAGTGGTTGCAGGATTTGTAAAAGTCACATCATCACCATTATGGAGATTTGTGACATTTCATTCAGACACACAATTGGCAATGATATTGTCAAGCTTCAAGGGAAAACAATTCAAGGATGCAGCTTACATGGTAAGACGTTTGAAATGTATATTTGATTAATGTTGAAAAATTTATTTATGTACAAGTTAATTGACCTTTTACTATTTCATGTTATAGGAAAAAGTCAAATCTTCTTAACAATGAAGATCAAAAATTTATAAATGATTGTGAGTTCATCCATATTGATAGTTGGGCAAAAGATGATAGCCATATGTCTATGATTTTTAATCAGGTAGATGGAAGGAGTCATAGCCAAATACTGACTTATGATGCTGTTGTGAGAAAACTAACATATGAAGACAAAGAAGCAAAAGGAGAGATAGTTAACATTTATCAGAAACCACAATTATTGATTAACTATCTTATAGACATTTATTCAAATGAAGGAGATTGGGTTCTGGATTTATTTTCTAGCTCAGGTAAGTTTTATTATATGGAATTGAATTTCAATATGTTATTTTTTAATTAATATTTCATTGTACTAACTTAGTTCATTATTTCTTTTGTGCTTGATAATTAGGTAAAACACTAGCATGTTGCCTTCAAAAAGGAAGAAAATGCATTGCAATTGAAAAAGATCCAGTATAGTGCAATTTCATTCAGCAAAGAATTAATGCTCTTCAATTTCTTCGAGATGCAATGTAGGAAATTGGGTTGAAGAAAGGGGACTTTAGTGAATCATGTGTGGTAAAAAAGGCAAAGGAACCCCAACCCCCATTACATGGAATGTTTGGAAAGACATACATTGGGAGATTCGCAGACATCAAAGATCCATTAGAAGAGGAAAATGAGCAAAAGGAAACAGGAAATATTGTGGAAGAAGACAATGATGAAACTCTAGAGGACGAAGAGTTTGGATTATGTGACATTGTTGATTGAATTTAAGTTATGCTTGTAAATCAAGCTCTGCAATGTTTTGACTTTGACATTTTATGAGAAGAATAAACACTCAATTAGAGTTGTTATATGTTCAATATTTGTAATATGTGATTTTCGCATTGATTTTTAAGTTAATCAGTATTTTTTGAAAAAAAAAAGTGATTATTATTATTTTTTTGACATGAAATTCATAAAAAAAATATTATTTAACCATTTTTAGTTAAAATTGTCGTATAAAGATTGTGCTTTTGACATGTCAATTCTAGCAAAAAATTATCAAAACGTGTAGTTTTTTAGTTATATTTATGTTAAAAATGGTTATTTTCAGCTCCATTGTTAAAAAATATTGTTTTTTAGAAACAATTATTTCAAGTGGATTGAAAAATTAATTAAGGATGTATAAATATGTAGAATATCAAAAATTCTAAATATCGACCTTCTAATTTAAAAATGTAAAACAATAGAAACCTCACTGAAAAAAAGGTTAAAATTAAAATAAAAAAACAAGAAAATGTGAAGAAAACGACCACTTCAAAAATTAGCAAATTTACAAAATAATTATTTACATTTTATACATTAGAAAATTTAAAGCCAAAAAACAGGTCTTTTAAAAAAAGGGTGTGATGTAGAATACTCACTTTTTTAAATCAGCATGAAAATCACTACCATTCTTAAATGTAATGTACATCAAAAAAATTAAAGTGTCAAAAACTATGCTCTAAAAAAAACATGTGCGTTCTGCATCACCCCTTTTCAAATCAAGTCACTTTTTTGCTATCTCTACGAAAAAGGTAACAGTATCAGTTCCCGTTTCAAAGTTTACATTGATTGTGATTTTGATTGATGATTATTCTCGTAAATTCTGGAATTATTTCATGCAGAAGAAGGACCAAACCTTCACAAAGTTTTGTGAGTTCAAAGCTTTGGTTGAGAAAGAGTCAGGGAAGAAGATCAAGGCCTTGAGAAGTGACAATGGTGGAGAAAATGTCTCTCAAGAGTTTAAGGACTTCTATTTAGTGGAAGGAATTAAACGAGAGTTGACAAAACCTCATAACCCACAGTAGAATGGGGTGGCCGAGAGGAATAACAAAACTATTGTAGGGCCAACACAAGCAATGTTGCATGACCAAGGCCTACCACTTCACTTGTGGGCTGAGGCATGCAACATAATAGTCTATTTGCAGAATAGAAGCCTGCATCACATACATGGGATGAAGACACCAGAGGAAGCTTTCTCGGATAAGAGACCAGATGTGGGTCACTTCAGGATCTTTGGCTCATCGGTATATTGCCATGTGACAAAGGATGCATGAAAAAAGCTTGATCCAGCAAAAGAGTTGGGGATACTTGTGGGGTACACTGATACACCTCACAACTATCAAGTGTACTTGCCTACCAGTCGAAGGAGAATCGTTCACAGAGATCTCAATTTTGATGAGCATAAGGCCATGTGAGTTTCCATTGAATGGGAGCTCCAACTATAGGCTATGGAGGAACTATTGGTTTTTAAGCAGGAGGAGCCTCAGACTGATGCAGAGAAGCCGCATGTAGAGGTTCCAAGAGTGGAGACATCCACTCAAGCAGAGTCTTCCAGAGATGGACAAAAGTAAACAATAGAAGCTAACATATTGTTGAAGGATGCGAGAGAGAATGTGGGAGCACCATCTTCTCAGCGCAGACAGAGGAGGTCACCTAAGAGGTACACTGGAAGTAGTGCAGCAGCCGATTTGGGTTGATGCTATGGTGGAGGAGTATGACTCCATAGCTCGTAATAGTGTTTGGGACGTGGTTTTGAGACCAAATAACAAGTCAGTTGTGAGTTCCCATTGGATTTACAAGGTAAAGCAAGCTATTGATGATGAGAGGATCATGTTGCTGCAGTATAATCCCTTTCTTGTTGAGAGGGAGTGTGGAAATGTGGCAACAAGAAATGTTCTAATTTAATTTGTCCTTGAATTAAATAGTGAATTAAAATCAAATTTAGTCTTAAAAACTACTTGGAAATAATTAATTAAGTTATTTTGACTTAATTAGTTGGAGAAATTCAAGTTAGAAGTCTTTCTGAAGTCATGCAAGAGTTATCCCTTAAATTAATGAGATAAGCCTTAAATTAATAAGATAATGTTGAGTTATATTTGAGTTGTAATTAGATAACTCATTTTACTGAGTTAAGTCTAGTTAAATTAGTTCCAAATTTTTTAGGAACTAATGGTGAGTTAAAACTCAGTTGATGCATGCATGCACTCAACTAGTGTACTCCAATTAACTGAAGATTCCCTCGTCAGAAACTCATGCATGTCTATTCTGAGAAAGACCCATTGAGATTAAAGTCAAGGACAATGTACTATCAGTTGCATGTGTTTTCTTATAAAGAAAACTCATGCATGCAGAAGGAATCATTCCTTGAGGATTGCATAGCTCTAATAGTGTGTGAGATGAGAGTGTTCCACTTGGTTCAAGGAGAATCATCCCAGAGGAAAAACTCAAGGAAATAGGAGCTTGAAGGGTAGAGCGGAAGGCTTGAGAAAAGTTAAGATTCCCTGTGAGCATATGTGAGGATTGTATTGAGAGCTGGCTAGCTATGAGAGCTAAGGATTTGTATAATTCCTATGTATTTCCACCTTGTATGATAATACAGATAGTGGGGTTTTTAGCCGAGGCTTTCCCCAAAGTATTTTCATGTGTATTGTGAATTGGTTCTTCTTCTTCTGGTTATATTGTCCAGCTCGATCTTTAAGCTTCTGGAAATTGATATTAGAAGTAGGTTATAGTATTCTTCTTTGATTTATATTGCATTATCGGGTTAACATACATACAAATTTTCTACACAAAGAAGAAGAAGGGTTAGGCCCACAAACCAAAAGGATGATAACCCTTAAATCTTTAATTTTTGAAAGAAAATGTAGAAGAAACCATGGATAGCCATCCAATATTGGATGAAGTGGATGTATAGGTCGAAAATGAAAATGTATTTCTCATAGATTGACATTCAAGCACAAGAGGCCTAGGAAATAGGATCATAGAAAAATGTGGTACATTCAAAAAATTGGATGGGGGCCAGAAAAAAGCACATGTTTATGAGACTTCAAATTTAGGCGAATAATCCCCACCAAAGGCATCACGAAATATAAATTGCACCATACCATTTAGATAGGAGAAAAAAGTTGAGGCACGGAGGGTCGAGTGGAACTTTGGGTAGTGAAACCATGTCGAGATGGTACATTTTTCCATGGAGATTCTTAGGGTATATTGTAGGGAATATTTTGCAAGCACATTCTTGAAATAGTTTAACTATTGTGGCATCTTGAAGATTACATAAGGGGCCCAAAGGTGAAAGTTATAGAAACTAGTCATGTTTATACTCATTTTTCACGAAATTTCACAATGAATCCACAAGTGTAGTCATAATTGGTATCTAAGAAATAATGTTTCAAGTCACTCTCAGAAGTCAGTTATTTCCATGTATTTCTTCCATGTATTTGCCATTATTTTGTTGAGATAATATAAAGGCCTTTTAACTTTCATGTAGGGCCTAGAGAGATTGCTCACGCATTATGAGTGAAATCCATTAACAAATGGTTCATCATCTATATTATCTTCATTTTATGTTGCTTCTTCATGGATGTTGCTTGTATGGTATTTCCTTGCTTTTTAACTAATTCTATTTGGCATAACCACAAGAAGGATCCCACATCATTTTGGTATTAGAGTAGTCTTTGATAATGTGAATTGTGAGTGTGGATGCTGACGGGGGCCAAAATCAAAGAAGGTGAACAAAAACTCAAACCTTTTAACCTCAATATTGGGCATGCAATTCAAATAATTAAAATGGTGGATAATGACATGCATACAGAGAATGAGCAGGATTTCCCCAATCTCTTCTACCAAATGGAAAATTGGGTGGAAAAGTTGTTTATAGATTACGAAAGGAGAATGGAGAAAGAGGGTAAGAAAGAAGAGGGTTCTAGTAGATGATAATGCATGAACACATTGAAGAGGCATAAAAAGAAACTCTTGCATCTCCATCTCGATCTTAAATTTCTTGATCTTCCCCTCATTCTCATCATTCAAATAGTCATAAAAGAAATGCTTCTAAAAAGTCATTTTTCAAATTCTATGTGAAATTTGATTTTCCCATATTTAATGGAGAAGTTAATGCAAAGAAATTAAACAATTGGATTAGGAAAATTGAAGCGTATTTCTATATACAAAAAAACAGAGAGGATGAATCAAAGACCCAATTGGCATCTATTTGACTATGACACGTTGCTCTTGTATGGTGGCAGAGAAAACTTTAGAAAGGTAGTCAAAATAATGTTAAACTCCTTTCTTCATCATCTAAGTTTATTTCTACATTAAGAGGGAAATTTTACCCATCAGGTTGCAGGAAAAAATGACAATGGAATGGAAAAACTCAATACATGGAAATTAATCAAAATGTTCAAATTTTTAGAGAAATTTTTTGGGAAGCAAGCATTGGCATTGAATATTCCTTTATACTGAACAGACACTTTGATGAAATACATTTGTGCTTTAAACAATAATATCCATCATTCATTTGTTTTGTTTGATCCCACTGATGTAGATGAAGCCAAAGTGAAAGAAATTCATCTTGAAAACAATGGAAAGCATGGATAAGGAGATCATGCAAACAATCCTTCATCTATTCCTCATAACAACAAGTTGAAGGGAAAATGAAAGGGAAAGAAGATAGTAGAAATAGAGAAAGAAGAATGAAAACCCTCGTGCACTATTGCAATAAAAAAGGGCATGATGAGTGACATTGTTGAAAGCTACATCCAAAATTTAAGACTAAGAAGTTTGGTGGAAAAGGGAAGTAGAAGGAGGTTGCTACAACATAGAAAGAATTAGGTTTGGATTCTAGTGGTGGCACACATATCACAACTGTTGGAGTACAAGGTAAAGGTTCCTTTTATGCTCGTTCAAGTTCTGAAAGTAGAACTCATGATGATGAAACAAAAATAAGTGAATTGTTTCATATAAGAGTTGTACCTAAGCAAACGCAAATAGATACATTGTTTGATCCAGGTTCTCAATTTAAATCACTTAGAATTAATTGTTATGAATTTGGGTTTGGAAACAAATCTTATCCAAAATCTATCCTCTTGGTTGGGTGTGCAACAATGTAAAACTCAATGTCACCAAACAATGTAGGGTTAGGCTTGTTATTGACTCAAACTTGATAGACGAGGCTGATTTTGATGTTGTCCCACTTGACATTTCTGACAGTCTTGGCAAGTCCATACTTATATGATAGGAAGGAAATTTCTTTTCACGCGTGAGAATAAGTATCATCTCACGAAAAATGTGGCAAAATGTTTTAACAACACCTGGTTTATTTTCCAAGTAAATAAAATAAGACTAAGTTTATGGGACATGTATTCCAAGCTAAATGGTGGGAAAACATTATAATGTGCATCACTTTTTGTTTTTAATGCGTATGAAAATTGGCAAAGGAATTGTCCAAGGAAAAGAGGCAATAATTGGCATTTTATTATGAAAATAAAGGAAAATAGGAGAAAATGGAGGTGAACAGACATATTTCTACATACAAGAGGAATTAGACGAAAAATGAAGTAAAATGAAGAAAAAGGAGACTTTAATAATAAAAATACATCAAAGAAATAATTCACAGTTCTTTCACAGTTTTTGGCTAGCATTTGTCAGTTCAGTTTTGGCTCTCTCCTTCCATTCTCTCACTCTCTCATACTCTTGAACACTTAGAGAATATTGGATCATGATTGGAGCACTCTATAACTCACTTGGATTGGAGAAGGAAACTAATGGAAAGTAAGGAAGTTTAAGGAAAAAGTTGGACCAATAACTACAATTGGATTGATTTTTAGGTAACAAGTTGCATGTTTGATTTTCTTGTTGATATTGGATGCATTGTATATGCATGTGGTTCCTTGGTTATGTCCTTTCAATGGTATGGATATTTTCCTAGATTGGCAGTGACTACATCCTTTCCTTTCCGTTTCATAGATAGCCATGGTGTAGTGAGTTTCCCACTTATTTTTCTAATTTGTTCTCAGGTTCTCTATGGTTTTGGGTTGGAAGAAACACTTAAGAGCCCTAGAAAAACATGGGATGAGTTACTAGTTCCTAAACCCTACAAGTTGGGACAAATGATTGGGAGCATTGTTGGTTGAGTTACTAGTTCTTAGAGCCTGATCCAAAATGGATCCAGTTTTGCCACTAGATCAAAATCTTCAAATGTAGATGAAAGTGAGCTCAATTCAAATTGCTTGTTGACACAATTCCAACAGTGTGAACGACACATAAATCCAAGTTAGGATGGAGAAGTTAGAGCTAGTCAAAGTTTATGGAAAATTAGGGAAAAAAGTCAAAATTCAACAATCAATGGTCAATGGTTAATGCTCAAAAGGGCGATTTCAGTAGGACACATGTCTTCCTGAGAATGCACCGCTTTTCTTGGATGATCTCAGCAGAGGAGGTGGCATGTCATAATGTGATTGGATGATATGGTCCAATCTAGTGCTCACACGTGGCAGCCTAAATTTTGTCCAATGTGACCTTATTTTCAAAATTTTGGGGATTAGGGAGGATTGAACCCCTGACTTCCCGGAATGGCTAATTCTTTGCTGAAACTAGCTCACTTGTTGGGCTACCCCAGGTCTTGCTAGAGGAAGTGATAAGTTTATATTTATTGTGTATCAGGATTGGGTTGCCAGAAAAAGGCCGGATGGTCGGCGTCAACCCCACGACTGCCAGACCTTTGGATTTATTGTTATCATATAGTCTGCAAACATATTGTAATATCCCACATGGTATATCATACCACATGATTAGTGTATCCACCAATGGAGCCAACACATAATACTTTGCATAGCTGTTGTAACAACTTAACAAATAGTGGAATGTTCAGGTGGGGGTTTCCAACCCTCGACCCACCAAAACCATATATATGCAACAACTTTAACATATTCTGATAATGAATATATCATATGATCGGGATTGAGACAAAGCTGAACAAAAATTTTATTAAATAGTTGCAGGTTCCAAACCCGGCATACCACCAGTGCGCAGAACGAGTTAGTTTTGAGTAGGACGAGGTGGTTTTCATTAGTAGATAGTGGTTTTGCAAGGGCAGAGGTAGTTTTGGATCATTCCAGGGAGTTTGGAGGTCACAATGGCCGAATATGGTCAAGTTTATACTCATTTGACTCGAAATTTTGAGCTAAATGCAACGATGAGGTTCATTTTCTCATTTGAGTGTCTATTTTTTAGATCATACATGTAACAACATTTTGATGACAAAATAAAGTGGTCAACACTGGAAGCTAAAGGACTAGGAGACGTAGCCAGGAAGTCTGGGGAACTCCTTTATTAAATTTTGTTGTGTTGATGTGTTTGAATGTATTTTCAGTTTGCTTATGTGTGTATGTTATTTGCAACCTTTTCGATCCATTGCACTAAGTAAGATAAACAACTTCACATAAAGTCTATAATAATTTTTTCATTAATGGATCAAGTGGTATCAAAGCTCAAAGGTTTTCAAGGTTTGACAAGTTTGTGTGAAGATTTGAATGCTTACTAGGTTGAGGCTCGGATGAGGTGATGGTGAACATGTTGAGGTGAATCCAGAGATTGGAAGGGTATTTTCACAAAGAAGGATGGCAAATGAAACTCCACTTGGGTCAGAATCTCAATTCTTGGATAGTCTCATGACGGTATGTGAAATGGTGGAAGAGATGTATCACGAGTTTAAGAAGAACAAAGATGAAGGCACTTCATCACCTAAATATCAAGAAGAAAAGGGAAAGTGAGGAATGCTTCCTCCACCATCTACTCCGTCATCACCATCATCATCATCATCTTCTTCTTCTTCTCATAAATCTAGTCCTTCTAAGAAGAAAAAGAAGAAATCCTCTTTGATCAAATTAGATGTAAAATTTGATTTTCCAATTTATGATGGAGAACTCAATGCTGAAAAGCTTGATAATTGGATAAGACAAATTGAAGTATATTGCAGGGCGCAGAAAGTTGTTTTAGAAAGGAAGAAGATCCAGCTTGCTAGCCATCGACTTGGAGGAACCGCACTTGTATGGTGGGAAGGCAAGACACAAGCAGATCTCCAAAATTATGGTAAAATCATTTCAACTTGGAATGAATTTGTTTCTACTAGTAAAAAACAATTTTGTCGTTTGGCTTATATGAAATAAGAAATGATGAGTTGGCAAACACTATGTCCATTAAAAGGTCAAAGTGTTCGAAGTTGTACTCAGGAATTCCGTAAGAGAGCTTTAACATTAGGCATATCATTGGAATCACCAGAGACATTATTGAAATACATAGGTGGTGTTCATAGTTATTTGAAGCATAACATACTTATGTTTAATTCAACTAACATAGATGATGTATTGGTTCAAGCAACTCATCTAGAAGGCAGAGGCAATAATGTAACTCAAGATGTTGGAAAATCATCCAAACCTGTTGAAAGCAAGAATAAAGGAAAGAAGAAACTTTAATGGAAGGAGAAGAAAACAAACATTGTGAAGAAAGATAAACCTTCATGCACCCATTGTAAGAAGGAAGGACACGATGAGGCACACTACTGGTCATTGCATCCAGAATTGAAGCCTAAGAAGTTTGGGAATAAAGCGTGGAAGAATGTTTCTGCTATTCAAAAGGACTTGGGATCAGATTCAGGTGAGGAGACAATGGTTACAACTACAAGTATAAAAGGTAAAGATTCTAATGCATCTATGAGTACTTCTTTGCATTTCGTTGATAATGATAATTATGAGAGGAAAAGAAATGAGCTATTTCACATTAGAGTTATTTCCAAGCATACTAAAATTGATACTTTATTTGATAGTGGGTCACAAGTTAATTTGATTTCTGAGGCAATTGTAAAGAAGTTGGGTCTAGAAACAAAACATCATAAAAAGCCATATGCATTAGGTTGGGTGTGTGATAAAACTAAGCTACAAGAGACAAAACAATGTAAACTTCATTTTTCTATTGGGTCAAAGTTTGTAGATGAGGATGAGTTAGAAATAGTCCCATTGGACATATGTGGAATTGTATTAGGAAGTCCATACTTGTACGATAGAAATGCTATCTTCTATCAAACTGAAAATAAGTATCAACTCAATAAGTATGGAATTGAATATGCTGTAAGGGCTCATAAACTCAAATAATATTTCTCTCTCACAAATTTAGCACAGATAAAAAGAATTGTAAATTCAAGTAAACAATTTTTACTTATGATTGTAAAAGCAAAGGATATTGATAAATCTGATGCCTTCCAAGGCTATAATCCTAAATAGAAAGCAGATCTAGTTAAAGTTGTTTCTGATAATGATTTTTTATTTCAAGAGCCTAAATAGCTTCCAGCCAAGCAAGAGATAGAACATGAGATTTATTTGCATCAAGATGCTCCACTACCTAACATTGGAAAGTATAGGTTATCAGCTCTAGAGAATGCAGAGATAAAGAATCAGGTACACGAGTTGCTCGATCAAGGGGTTATTCGACCAAGCACATCACTGTGTGGATCACCTATTGTGTTAGTGCCAAAGAAATATGGTTTGTGGAGAATGTGCATTGATTTTAGAGCACTAAATAAAATCACAATAAAGAATCATTATCCTCTTCCTTGTATTGATGATTTGTTAGATCAATTAAAAGATGCAGTTTACTTCTCTAAATTGGACTTGTGAAGAGGCTACCATCATATTAGAGTTGCAGAATAGGATGTATGGAACACTATTTCAAAATAAAGAAAGGACTCTATGAATGGATGGTTATGCCTTTTGGCTTAACTAACGCTCCAGCTACATTCATGCAAGTCATGAATGATGTATTTAGGCCATTCAATGATGATTTTGTAATAGTTTACTTAAATGATATTCTCGTTTTTAGTAGAACATGTGATGAACATGTAAAGCATGTAAAGAAGATTTTAGATGTTTTAAAAAGAGAAAATCTCTATGTAAAACTGTCAAAATGTGAATTTGGTAGAACATCTTTTAATTATTTGGGTTATATTGTAGAGGGTGGTGAATTGAAGATAGATCCCTCCAAGGTTGAAGTCATTGTAAATTGGCCTAAGGACGATACTTCTACAGAAGTTAGAAGTTTCATAGGGGCAACACAATATTGGAGAAAGTTTACTGCTAACTTTTCTTTGATCCCAACTCCTTTACATTCTTTGACAAGTGTGAAACACGTGTTTCAGTGGGGAGGAAAATAGTAGAAAGCCTTCGACACATTGAAAGAAAGGATCAGTACAACGCCAGTACTAGCACTGCCAGATCTTCAACATCAATTTGAGATCGAGACAAATGCAATTGAATATGCCATGGGGGTAGTGTTGATGCAGCACAAAAAGCCTATATGCTTTCATTCTGAGACATTAACATCAATAGTAGGTAACTATCCTAAATATGATAAGAAATTATATGCATTATTTTATAGTGTTAACAGGTGGAAACATTACATAATGGGTAAAGAAACAATCATACACACAAATCATCAACCACTTCAATATTTACACTCGCAAACTAAATTGAAACAATCAAGATGCTATTGGTGGATGGGTTTTCTACAACAATTTCGTCTTGTTATCATATATAAGAAGGTTATACATAATAAGGTTGCAAACATGTTATCAACACCAATTCTAAATGCATCCACAATACTTAAGCATAATTCAGTAATTCATGAAAGTTACATTGAACAATATGCTCAAGACATAGATTTTAAGGATGTATATGAACTGTAAGCCATGGAAATTAGGTAGAAGAATTGGATTATTTCATAAAGGACAAACTCTTATATCATTTTGGAAAGTTATGCATTCCAGAAACTGAAAGAGTTAATATAATTCGAGAAGCACATACTTCTGTCATATCAGGTCATTTTGGTCTAAGTAAAAGAGTTGCACAATTACATTGATTCTTCTATTGGCCACAAATGAATGAGAGTGTTTCTAGATATATTAAAGGATGTACTATGTGTGCTATAAGCAAGCCAAGTAATAGAAAATTAGGCTTGTATACTCCACTTCCAATTCCTTCTCGTCCTTGGGAAAGTGTTTCCATGGATTTTGTTCGAGGATTGCCAAAGTTTAGAAAGGGTGATGATTATTTTTACGTAGTTGTGGAAAGTTTCAGTAAGATGTTTATTCTGACACCATGTAATAAATGGGTCACAGCTAAATAAACTACAAAATTGTTCCTTCAAAATGTATGGGTTCTGTTGTAACATTTTTTGGTTTTGATAAGGTAGAATAAAATAGTCAAAAAATAAAAAATATTTTGAAAACACGCTAAGTTAGGATATGGACATAACAATAGTGAATAAAATGTTAGTGAAAAAAATCTTGATGATGATGTCCATATCAAAGAAAATGTTAGGTTAGAAAGAAAAGAACACAAATAAACTTTGAAAGTGAGCAAGTATTAAATGGCACAACCCATGATAGTCAAATAGTGTAATATTGACTACTTCATGTTTTAAATTTGATGTTATAGTTATAGAATAAAGATCTGGCCAAACTATTTAATCTTGGCAGATCAATAGTTAGGTAGAGAATAATAAGGTGCTCACCAGTTTTATCTCAGCTCTTGGAGGTTATAAGGGTAGATTTAGATAGCTTGCTTTTGTAAAACAAAAAGAAAGGGAAAGGGTTTTGCTAGCTTAAATGCACTCATTAAGTGAAGAAAAAATGATAGGATAAGATAAGGGTAAGTAGAGAAAGGTTGCAGAAGTTTGATTATTGATTGGAAAAAATGTACATTTATCATGTTTCTATGTCCACGAGGCAATTACACAAAGCAACAAGGGCTACGAGATAGATTAATTAACTTCCCATTCATCCCCATTCATCCCTATATTGATTAATTTCCCCTTCGAACCTTCATACATTCATATTCATTCATTTTCGATAAGAAACCCCTTTTTCCTAAGGTCAAAACCCTTTTTGCCTAGGAAAAGTGCAAATCCCATGTAAAATCCACTTTTACCCAAAAAACCAACAAAAATGTGTTTACCCTAAGTATTGATGCATATATATGAAAAGAAAATAAACTCATAAAAAGCATAATACTTAGTATTTTCCCACTTTCCACCTATAATTCCCTTTTTCGTTCATATTTCATATAATTTCCCCTTTTCTGCTCATATTTCATATTAACACTAATTATAGTATTAAACCCCTTAAATTCCATTTTCCTGTATATATTAACTCCCTTTTATTAAATAACCCGAAACCTTAGTTTTATTATAAAACTATGTATTTTAATAAAGCATTGCATCAATGGATTGCAAGCCTTTTTAACATGCATCCACTCCCCTCCGATTGTGATATGCGATCCACAAAGGACCCGAACTCGACCAAATATATATCATATTTCATAGTCATATCGCATCTGCCTCCATTGCAAGTCTCGGCTTAAGCATTAGCACTCTGCCATTGCAATCTCCAATATGCGATTGGGACCCAGACTCAATCACATATCATATATCATTTATTCCTACGTCACGTTCAACCTGTATCTCATTCTTATGGGATGGGCCTTCCCCCGGTAAAATACGATTGTGATATGTGATATAAACCTCGACCCGATATCATTATCTGCCTAAATTGATAAAATTTCAAATCCACCATATGTGTTTTGTGAAGCATTTCTTTGTTAAATCATTTTTATGATTTTAACGAAGAATTAAGCTTAAACTCCATATAACCCCGCTAATCAAAGTTTTAACAAATAATAAAGCCATTTCTGCCATAATTAACCATTGGGGACCCTCCGCACTGCTCTTTCACTCCACCACCATATGATCTAATGCATTCAAATCCAAAAGCCCTCAACAATTTTGGGTTGGATATCTGTATGGGCATTACCCACCAGAAAAGTAGTATTACACTATTCCCTTTGCTACGTGTCAGGCTCAAATTATTTCGGGTTACCCCTGACAAAACTGCCCACACCTCATAAAGCAGTGCGAAGAAAATCGAAACCACCTCCCGATAACGACAAAATGATGATTGTTTATTTGCCTTATATTTCAAAAAGAAAGTTGTTTCTCCATTTAAATGTAAAAACTATCATTTTGCCTTTGTTTCGCCTATTTTCATAGGAAGCCCTCCATAAGCCTCTATGAGCAATTAACCCATGGTTTTAACTTTTGATACCCTCTCGACTCCTTCCAATAACCTCTCACGCTTAATAAAGCCATTAATGTCCTCCTCTGTCACCTACGATTTCTTAAACATTTTTTGTGTTTTGCAGGTAAAGACCCTGACTCTAGGCTTACAAAGAAAAAGCCTTCATACAGTTTGAAGAAAAATATAAAGTGATTTACTGTTGAAAAACACAGTAAAAACCTCAAATGCATTGTGAAGGTAAAAAGAAACAGTAAAAGTTACTGAGCAGGGTTAAAGGAGATTTACAGAGTTTAAAGAGTATCAGATGAAAGATAAAATGAAGGCAAATCAACCAGTGCAAAGGATTCAAACAATCTAGTATC
Source organism: Pinus tabuliformis (assembly GCA_031772625.1). Taxonomy (NCBI): domain Eukaryota; kingdom Viridiplantae; phylum Streptophyta; class Pinopsida; order Pinales; family Pinaceae; genus Pinus; species Pinus tabuliformis. The sequence goes on from CM062817.1 coordinate 1,763,981,382, forward strand.
TTAAAGGGAAAAATATCAGACAAAAAGGACAGCACAGCCTGAATAAAAGGGATAGCAAGAAGCAGTTCAATAGCTGACCCTATCTTCTTGCATGAAGGTCTTTTCCTTTCCTAGAATAAATATCATTCAGTTTTAGGATATTTTTTAGTTTCATTATTGTATAAATAACTCTCTTCTCGAGATGTTATAGGTTCGAAGTTCAAGATTCATTGTTCATTACTTGTAAAGTTTTGACTATTAATTCTACTTTGAAGTTGGAAGCAACCTTTGAAGAAAGATTTTCTAGACACTTGATGTACTCGGTCTTTCTGGAACCTTAATACAAAGAAGAGGATTCTTAATTTGGTTTTACACAGTTTGTGTTATCCTGTATGTTTTTCTAGTTATTAATCATTATGTTTTTCTTCATATGCTTATGACTTATAGAGATATCTAGGTAGGAAAAATTGTGTCTCAATTTATTCCTATAAGCTCCTAAAGTGATCATCTATCAAGAGAATGAACTAATGAACTGTCTGTTTAGCTAATCCCCTCTAATGAATAAATCATCAGCATCTTCTGTAAGCTTAAGTATACTGCCTTGAACCTTTGGAATGTAGTTTAGAAGGTTTTCCCACTTATGATTGTTATGTTTTGTAGTCTGGAAACTGTGATAATCATATTATTTTATGTCTTCTTCTCACCACTATTTTGATCTATATCATTGTGTAAAGTCATATAACAGCCCTTTGCTGAGATATTAATATAACCCAAAGGATTAATTACTTCAATTCTACATTTGTATTCATTCATTGGTCTTCCAAAACTAAAACCAAAAACCCCAAAACAATTATTTTAGATGCTTTGGCATTGGTAGCTGACCTACTACTATCTCAGAGGTACAACATCAGATTGGCGTCGTTGCCAGGGATTCAAATTTCATTTAAGTTTCCCTTGGTACAATGATATTCATTCATTATTTTCCCTTAAAGGTGATTAAAGGTTTAGAAAGGTAAAAATCATTCACTTAGGTGACTCCACACTTCCAAGATGGTACCTTTTAAACATACCATATCTCGTTCAGAAGCTGACATAGTTAGTCCTCTTTCAGATCCTAAAAGGCTTCTAAGAAAATCCAGTTCTAAAAGGGGACACCATCCATCATCTTCTTCCTCTTCAGTCCTACAGTTTGAAGAATTAGAATCATTTGACCCCTATAGTAATATCCCATCTGATCCTGATTACTCCCATTTATCACCTAGGGTTACTGAACTTCTAAATAAAGGAGTTGATTTTAGGTTAGCTTACCTTATTCATTCATTACGATCTCACCCAATACCCACATTACCACCAGGATCACCTAAACTAAATCTGAATTGGGTGTTAATCTACCAGAATATAAACCCACAGATTTCATATCCCCTACCACCTATCATTAACTTCTAAATAAAGGAGTTGATTTTAAGTTAGCTTACCTTATTCATTCATTACGATCTCACCCAATACCCACACTACCACCAGGATCACCTAAAACTAAATCTGAATTGGGTGTCAATCTACCATAATATAAACCCACAGATCTCATATCCCCTACCACTTATCATTTTCCTTCCATTTTTAACTAAGCTGAAGCTTCTTCTTCTAAACAATCTGAGGAGACTTTCTCTATATATTCCAATACTCTCTTTGAAACAAAAGAAGGTATTCCTTTACATGTCCCAAAGTTAGTTCTTATGACTCCTTTGAAGTATTTCAGGAGATCTCCTCCTCCTTCACCTCCAACTAGTTCATCAACCTCTAAATCACCATCTTATTCCTCTACTTCTTCTTCGTCCTCTACATCCACACAAACACCTTGTACTCCACCTGGAAAACCTCATATACCTCAAGCACCTCATACACCACCTGCTGTCATGGCTTTTTGACCTATTGTATAGGCAAGATATGCTACCTTAGTCAGATTACCTAATAAGCTTTATGCATTCCCAGCTGGATATTTAAAATACCTTCCCAAGTACAATGGAGGAACTGTTCCCTCAGCTATAAACCATCTTCAAGCTTTCCTATACTTTGCAGACAACATGAATGCTGAACAAGAAAATGTTTATATGAGATTGTTTATACAATCAATTGAAGGAAATGTGAGGATTTTGTTTAGGTAGTTACAAGCAGCTTCCATTAGAAACTGGGAAGAGCTTACAACCATATTTAAAAATTAATGGGCTGTGAAAAAGGATCCTCTTTACTTCTTCACAGAATTTGAAGAGCTTAAAAGGAATTTCGGTGAATGAGTATCAGATTTTATCAAAAGATTCAATAAACTCTATCACAAAATTCCTATTGATTGTAACCCCCCTGTAGCAACAACTAAGTCTAGATTTTCTAAAGCTTTTGATGATGACTTTGATATTATGCTATGAGAGAGAACTTCAAGAACTCTTGAAGATATGCAAACAAATTCTATAGAAGTAGAATAAAATAGTGCAGCCTCAACTTCTTTAAAACATAAGGAAGAAAAGGCCCAAAGAAAACTAAATTTTTTTCAAGAAGCCTCTAGTTGCTCTAAGACTAAATCAGAAGACTCAAAAATAAATGAAATAACATCTCTTCTTAGAAACATATAAAATAGGATTTCAAAGATTGAGACCCAACCTAGGACAATACAAAAAATAGTTACTAGACCCAAAAATCAAAATCAAGGTCAGTATAAAAGAAATCCACCACTACAAATTCTTTAGAGACCTAGCAATGATCAACAGGTTCCTACTCCTCTATTGATAGATAACCAACAACATAATGATAATAATATGACAATTACTGAATATATTAATAGTATGGATTCTTCTTCTAATCAAACAACCATCATTCCTCTCTCACAACAAAATCAGGTTCAAGAAGATCAGGAATCTTCACAGGTCTCTAAATATCATGCTTTCCTGGATTTTTTAATTGTAGAATTAAACAAGAGGTATTATCTTAGGCCTAGGCTTGGTCTTGAGAGAGCTCCAAAGGAAACACCAGTAATTGAACCATGTACCAAAATTACTAAAGCTCAAACAACTCTTAATCAACCCTTAGATCACTCAATTGATACTACCCAAACTATTAAAAACATTTTGACTACATTTAATGTTGAAAAATACTTATAGAGGGTTAAGATCCCAGTTCCATTGTCATAACTTTCTAAAAACCCTGGTTACAAAATCCAAGTCACAAAATGGATACAAAATACCTCAATTGATGCTGAAGGTGATGTCGTAAGTTTGCAAGATGAAAAACCAACAGTAGTTTTTGGCCCTAGTTCAGACATGAAGGATGACATAATGCCTCCTTTCTATGTAACTCTTAAAATAAATGATTCCATGTTTTATAATTGTATTCTTGATTTAGGAGCATCACACAAATTGATGCCAAAATCTATCATGGACCATTTGAAACTCGATATAACTAGATCCTACCATGACATGTACACCTTTGATTCTTAAAAGGTTCCCTGTTTGGGATTGATCAAGGATCTAGTGGTTACCCTTGCCCAAATTCAAGTGAAAATTGTAGTACTTGATATTGTTGTCACATATATCCCTCCCAAATTTGGAATGCTCCTTTCTAGGTCTTGATGTGCCAAATTAGGGGGAACTCTATAGATGGATATGTCATATGCTACTATTCCCGTTTATGGAGGAGAGAAATTAAGATTATATAGAGAAGTAATATTTATCCATACTGTTTGTAAGGCTGACCAACCAAGGAACCATCCAATTTATGAAATAGATCAAGACTTTGGTTGTTTTCAACTCACTTCAAACCAACATAAAACTCAAGTGAAAATTGAAGAGGTAGTTGAAAGTCCTGAACCAAATCAAACTGATATTTGGAAATTGTTCTTTGATGGCTCTTGCAAAAAAGATGGGGTAGGAGTTGGAGTAGTTTTAACTTCACCTGAAAAGGAAAATATAACCCAATCATGTAAATTAGATTTTGGAGTTACCAATAATGTTGTTGAATATGAAGCTTTCCTTTTACGATTGCAATTAGCCAAAAGCTTAAAAGTTCAAAACATAAGTGTTTTTACTGATTCAAAACTTATTGTTAAGTAAGAAATGCTTGCTAGACCAAGCATCCTAAAATTAGGTCCTAGTGAAATGAAGTATGGGATTCAGTTGAAAACTACTTTGATGCTTTTAATTTGACTCATATTCCCAGAGATCAGAATATTCATGCAGATGCCTTAGCTGTCTCTCCTAGCTCTTTTAAAATTCTTGATCATACTGATGTACTCTATTAAACACTAGTGAAATATAGGCCATCTATCCTAGATAATCTGAAACATTGGCAAGTATTTGAAGATGATGAACATTTGAAATCATTTCTGCAGGAAATAGATGATTTTTCATATCTACAAATTGATGAAGATACAACTAAAATAAATGAAAATGTAGATGAAAACGATACTTCAGATTTTAAAACCCAAATTTCTAATCACGACATTATTCAATTATCAAATAATTTTATTCCAAAAGGACTCATTCCTTTAGAAAAATTGTTTGATCAAAATGATGTTCTCTGAAACCCTCAGTCCAATTCTTCAGAAGATGACATAGAAGAGATTAACATTGGAACTAATGAAGATATCAAAAACATCAAAATGTGTGCATCTCTAGACCTTGAGATCAAAGCTCAATATCTTAAGTTACTGCAAAATTGTAAGGATGTTTTTGCTTGGACCTATGCTGATCTAAAGACCTATGATACGTCATTAATACATCATAAGATTCCTTTAAAGCTAGAAGCAAAACCTTATCAATAGAAAGTTACAAGGATAAATTAAGCCCTTCTACCAACTGTAGAAATGGAGATTAAGAAAATTCTAGATTCTCAGATCATCCTCACTCTTAGATATTCTAATTGGGTTGCAAATCTAGTTCCTGTTAGAAAGAAAAATGGAGAAATAGGACTGTGTGTGGATTTTAGAAATTTGAACAAGGCACCATTAAAAGAAAATTATCCTTTTCCCAAAATGGATCAATTACTTCAAATGGTTTCAGGAGCACAAAGACTTTCTATGCTTGATGGTTTTTCAGTTTACTATCAAGTGAATGTTGATACAACAGACAGAGAGAAGACAACCTTTACTACACCCTCGGGTACATTCATGTATGCTAGGATGCCATTTGGCATAACCAATGCTAGAGAAACATTTCAGAGAGCTATGGACATAGATTTTATGGGCTAGGTTAATAAATTTGTGGTTATTTGTCTTGATGCCATAATTGTTTTTACTAAATCTGATTAGAAACATCTAAAGCACTTGATGAAGGTTTTTGACAAGCGTAGAAAATTTGGAATATCATTGAACCCTAAGAAGTCCTTGTTTGCTATCAAAGAAGGAAAATTGTTGGGCCATATTATTCAAAGGAGGGAGTTATAATTGATCCCAAACAAGTATCGGCCATTGAAACATTGACCTTACCTAGAAACAAGAAGGAGATTCAAGCTTTTCTAGGAAATATTAATTTTCTAAGGAGGTTTATTCCAAATTATGCACAGATTGTAAACGATATAACTGACATGCTCTGAAAGGACCATGAACTCAAATGGACTCTCTCTTTTAGGCGTGCATTTGAACAAATAAAAAGGGCTATCTCTGAAGCTCCCACCTTAGCCAGCACTGATTATACTAAGCCATTTAGTATTTTCTCTTTTGCCTCTGAAACAACCCTTGCTACCATGCTATTACAAAAAATGAAGATTCCCATGACCAACCCATAGCCTTTTTCAACAAGGTTATGAGAGATGTTGAGATTAAGTATGACGTAATTGAGAAGCAAGCTTATGCCCTCATTCAAGCCCTGAAATCATTTAGAATGTATGTCTTACATTCACCTATTACTGCTTATGTCCCTAATAGTGCTGTGAAAATTGTCCTAACCCAACCAGACATTGATGGGAAAAGAGGTAGATGGATCACTCAAATTTTGGTGTTTGATATAACCATCAGGACTACAAAGTTAGTAAAGGTCAAGGATTAGCCAAGATTCTAGTTGAATCCAACTGCAAAGTACTTGGAATCAATGCTGTTTTATAAATACAAGGGAAGAGTACACAAGAACCTTCCCTTCATCCTCAAGGGAAGAATACACAAGAACCTTCTGTCCTTGTAGGAGGGGAGAAACCACAAGAACGTTCCTTTCCTCCTAAAGGGGAGAATCCACAAGAACCTCTATGTTTAGAACAGATCAATCATATACACATTGGTGAAAAATTCTTGTTGTCAAACTGGTATCAAGATATTGTAAATTTCCTAATCCATTTTGAGTGTCTAGCATCATTCTCCAAAACACACTGTAAAACCCGTCAGTTAAAATCAGTTAAGTATTGCATTATAAATGCAAATTTATAGTGGAAAGCTCCACTGAATATTTTGTTATTATGTTTAACAGAATGAGAAACTGAAGGAATCATTGATCAATTTGATACAAGATGTTATGGGGGACATTATGCTTGGAGAGCAACAGCATACAAGATTCTAAGGGGAGGATTTTCTTAGCCCACATTGTTCTTACAAGTAGGTGAAAAGGTCAAAGGTTGTGTTCCTTGTCAAATGCTTTTTGGTAAACAAAAATTAGCAGCTCTTCCACTTGTTCCATCAATAGCTTCAAAACCTTTTTCTCAATGGGGATTAGATTTTGTTGGAGAGATTAACCCTACTTCAAGTAATCACTATAGATGGATCCTCACTACAATAGACTACTTTACTAAATGGGTGGAAGAAATTCCAGTCAGAAATGCTACTAATTCAGTAGTAATTAAGCTTATTGAGGGGAATATCTTATGTGGATTTGGTTGACCAACTCAAATTGTCATAGATAATGCATAATCCTTTTCTAGTGTTAAAATAATTGACTTTTGCTAGAAATATTAGATTTTGTTACATCATTCAAATCATACTACCGTCAAGGTAATGGCATTGGAGAGTCATCCAACAAAAGCCTGATAAAGGTAATAAAAAAGACTCTAGCTGATCATAAGAAGAGCTGGGATTCACATTTGATTTATGCAGTATGGGCAAATATAATTACTCCAAAGAGATGAACTGGAAAATCTCCATTTGAGTTAGTCTATGTGAAAGATGCAATCTTCCCTACCAATTTGGCCTTCCCTGTTTTAAATTTCCTGTAGGATTCAACAGATGAACCTGATGATTTTTTGAGAAGGATAAATCAGACTATTGAACTTAATGAAAATAGAGATGAAGTTCAATACAAATTAATGAACTATCAGAATAAGATGAAGACCTTATTTGACAGAGGAGCCAAGGAAAGGGACTTTAAGGAAGGTGATCTAGTTCTAAGATGGGATGCGAGGAGAGAAGAGAAAGGAAAGCATGGAAAATTTGATAATTTATCATTTGCACCATTAGCAATTATTGAAGTCAAGGGTAAAAACACTTTTGTGTTACAGAATCTTGAGGGGCTATATTCTACTTATCCTGTAAATGGAAGCTTTCTCAAACATTACATTCAGTACAAAGAAGTTCAAATAGTTTTCATTGTAAATACTCCAGTTTTCTTTACTTTTCAAGATGTCAATGTGATTTTCTTACAGCAAGAACTCCATAGCCCAAGGAGAAGGCACATGGATTTGTAGGTTCTCTGCATTCTACAAGAGAAAGAAGTCCCTAGATGGAGCCAATGTTGTAACATTTTTTGGTGTGGATAAGGTAGAATGAAATAATGAAAAAATACAAAATATTTTGAAAAAATGATAAGTTAGGATATGGACATAACAATAGCGAAAAAAATGTTAGCAAAAAAAATCTTGATGATGATGTCCATATCAAAGAAAATGTTAGGTTAGACGTCCTAAAAAATCAAGACAAAAAGAAAATGTCAGGTTAGAAAGAAAAGAAAAGAAATAAACTCTGAAAGTGAGCAAGTCTTAAATGCCACAACCCATGACAGTCAAATAGTGTAATCTTGACTGCTTCATGTTTTAAATTTGATGTTATAGTTAGAGAATAAAGATCTGGCCAAACTATTTAATCTTGGCAGATCAGTAGTTAGGTAGAGAATAATAAGGTGCTCATTAGTTTAATATCAGCCCTTGGAGGTTATAAGGGTAGCTTTAGATAGTGTTCTTTTGTAAAATAAAAAGAAAGGAAAACAGTTCTGCTAGCTTAAATGCACTCATTAAGTGAAGAAAAAATGATAGGATAAGCTAAGGGTAAGTAGAGAAAGGTTGTAGAAGTTTGATTATTGATTGGACAAAATGTACATTTATCATGTTTTTATGTCCATGAGGCAATTACACAAAGCAAAAGAAGGGCTACAAGACAGATTAATTAACTTCCCATTCATCCCTATATTCACTAATTTCCCCTTCCTACTTCATACATTAATATTCATTCATTTTCCACAAAAAACCCCTTTTTTCCTAAGGTCAGAACCCCTTTTTCCTAGGAAAAGTGAAAATCCCATGTAAAATCCCCTTTTACCCGAAAAACCCACAAAAAGGTGTTTACCCTAAGTATTGATACATATTTATGAAAATAAAATAAACTTGTAAAAAGAATAATAGTTAGTATTTTCCCCTTTCCTGCTTATAATTCCCTTCTCCACTAATATTTCATATTAACACTAACTATAGTATTGAACTACTAGAATTCCATTTTCCTGTATATACTAACTCCCCTTATTAAATAACCTGAAACCTTAGTTTTATTATAAAACTATGCATTTTAATAAAGCATCACATCGACAGATCACAAACCTTTTTAACGTGCATCCACTCCCCTCAGATTGCGATATGTGATCCATAAAGGACCCGAACCCGACCAAATATATATCGTACTTCATAGTCTTATCACATCTACCTCCATCGCAAGTCCCAACTTAAGCATTAACACTCCGCCATTGCGATATCTGATATGCGATTGGGACCGAGACCTGATCACATATCATACATCATTTGTTCCTACGTTGCGTCTGGCTCCTATTGTATTCTTTTGCGATGGGCCTTCCCCCGCTAAACTACGATTGCGATATACGATATAAACTTGGACCTAATATCATTATCCACCCAAGTTCATAAAATTTTAAGTCCGCCATATGTGTTTTAGGAAGGTTTTCGTTTTTAGGTTGTTTTTATGATTCTAACGAAGAATTAAACTTAACCTCAATATAAGCCCACTAATCAATTTTTTAACACATAATAAATCCATTGTCTCCATAATTAACCGCTGGGACCCTCCACTCTACTCTTTCACTCCACCACCGTTCAATCTGATGCATTCAAATCCAATGACCCTTAGAAATTTTAGGTTGGATCTTTGTATGAGCATTACCCACCCGAAAAGTAGTATTCCACTATTCCCTTTGCTACGTGTCAGGCTCATACTGTTTCGAGTGACCCCTCCCAAAATCGTCCATGCCTCATAAAGTGGTGTGAAGAAAACCAAAACCACCTCCCGATAAGAAAAAAATGACCATTGTTCACTTGCCTCATATTTCAAAAAGAAAGTCGTTTCTTTGTTTAAACGCAAAAATTACCATTTTGCCTTTGTTTCGCCTGTTTTGACAATAAGCCCTCCATGAGCCTCTGTGACCAATTAAGCCATTGTTTTACCTTTGGATATCCTCTGCACTCCTTCTGATATCCTCTGAAGCTCAATAAAGCCATTAATGTCCTCCTCTGTCACTTGTGATTTCTTAAACATTTTCTGTGTTTTGCAGGTAAAGACTCTTCTTCCAGGCTGACAACGAAAAAACCTATATACAGTTTGAAGAAAAATCTAAAGTGATTTATTGTTGAGAAACACTGTAAAAACCTCAAATGCATTGTGAAGGTAAAAGGAAACAGTAAAGGTTACTCAGTAGGGTTAAATGAGATTTACAGAGTTTAAAGAGTAGCAGATGAAAGATCAAATGGAGGCAAATCAACCAGCGCCAAAGGATTCAAACAATCTAACAGCTTAATGGGGAAAAAATTAGACAACAAAGCCATCACAACATGAATAAAACAGACATCACGAAGCAGTTCAATAGCTGACCCTATCTTCTTGCATGAAGGTCTTTTCCTTTCCTAGTATAAATCTCATTCAGTTCTAGGATATTTTTTAGTTTCATTATTGTATAAATAACTCTCTTCTCGAGATGTTATAGGTTCGAAGTTCAAGATTCATTCTTCATTACTTGTTAATTTTTTACTATTAATGCTACTTTGAACTTGGAAGCCACCTTTGAAGAAAGATTGTCTAGACACTTGATGTACTAAGTCTTTCTGGAACGTTAATACAAAGCAGAGGATTCTGAATTTGGTGTTACATAGTTTGTATTATCCTGTAAGTTTTTGTAGTTATCAATCAATTTTTTTCTTCATATGTTTATGACTTATAGTGATATCCAGGTAGGAAAAATTGTCCCTCAATTTATTCCTATAAGCTCCTGAAGTGATCATCTATCAAGAGAATGGATTGATGAACTATCCATTTAGCTAATCCCCTCTAAACAATAAATCATCAGCATCTTGTGTAAGCTTAAGTATACTGCCTTGAACCTTTGGAAGATAGTTTAGAAGGTTTTCCCACTTATGATTGTTCTGTCTTAAAGTCTAGAAACTATGATAATCAAATTATTTTTTGTCTTCTTCTCACCACTATTTTGATCTATATCATTGTGTAAAGTCATATAGCACCCCTTTCCTGAGAAATTGATATAACCCAAAGGATTAATTACTTCAATTCTACATCTATCTTCATTCATTGGTCTTTGAATACTAAAACCAAAAACCCCAAAACAATTATTTTAGATGCTCTGGCATTGGTAGCTGACCTACTACTATCTCAGAGGTACAACAGTGTTATGAACCAGCTTAAGAAAAAGATAGAAAAGATAGATCCACGCCTTAGAATTCAGCCTCTTCGAGGGGGCAACCTCCTTTACATTACATAAATGAACACTTCTTAGATGATTCAAATGGAAAAACCTCCTTTCTATATATAGGAGTCTAAGGAGTCACAATATAGCCCATCCAACCTAACAATAATAATATAAAGCTACAAAAATAACAATAGAGGGATTCTATGGGGCACAATAATAACAATATGGGGACAATAGGGGCACAACAATATTAATAAGGGATACAACTATAATAGTAATGGGGTAATCACTAGTATTATAGGGACCCAACATGCCCCTCTCCTTCAAAAAAGTGTTTTCCTCAACACTTGAGTAGTTCTGGATGCTTCTATATAAAATTCTCATCCTCCCATGTGGAATCTTCAGTGGATAAGTTCTTCCACTAGATAAGATACTCCAAAATTGATCGATTTCGTAGATGTAGAGTTCTTGCTTTGGTGACTGATTTTGGTTCCAATATAATTTTTCCTTCCTCATCAAGTTCTGGAAATATTGTTTGAATTGGGAGCTTGTCGCCTATAACCATCTTTAAACATGAAACATGGAAAACTGGGTGCAATCGAGAAGCTGCAGGAAGCTCCAATTTGTATGTCGTAGTACCAATCTTTTGCAACACCTTGTACAAACCATAATACTTTGGTGATAATTTATTATCCTTCTTAGCTTGCTTGAGGGACATTTTCTTATATGGTTGTAGTCGTACGAATACCCAATCACCTACATCAAAACTTCTTTCGCTGCGATGTTGATCTGTCTGTTGTTCCATTCTATTCTGTGCCAACACAAGGTTATCCTTTAAGAGTTGGAGGACTTGTTGTTGATGTTCGATGTGATGTTCCATTGCTTGAACCTTATAATTTTCTCTTAAATATGATGTGATGGATGGTGGCTGATATCCATAAAGTGCCATAAATGGGGTCATTTTTGTTGCTATATGGAAGGAAGTGTTATACCACCATTCAAATAGAGGCAACCATTTGACCCATTATGTCTGTTTATCAGATACAAAGCAATGAAGATATCCTTCCAAACATTTGTTTATTATCTCAGCTTTCCCATCAGATTGAGGATGATAAGATGAGCTATGAGCTAACTGAGTACCAAGACAAGAAAATAATTTTGTCCAAAAATTTCCAGTGAAAATGCGATCTCTGTCACTTACAATAATCTTTGGGTTTCCATGTAGCTTTTGAATTGTTTCCATAAATGTGGAATAAACTGTACTGCCTTTAAATGGATGTGATAATGCACAAAAATGTGGATACTTGGTAAGTCTATCAACTACCACCATGATGACACTCTTTCCATAAGGCTTGGGTAAACCTGTGATAAAATCCATTGAAACCTCCTCCCAACGTTGGCTTGGAATGGATAAAGGTTGTAATAGACCCAGTGTCTTAGTTGTTTCAACTTTATTTTGTTGGCAAACCAAACATTCCACCAAAAACTTTTGAATGTCTAATTTAATGCCATCCCAAAAAAATTCCTTCTTAACCCTGTGGTAAGTTTTTAAAAATCCTGAGTGCCCTCCTAAGGGAGAAGTGTGCAATTCCATAAGAATCTTTTGTTTTAGCTGGGAATTCTTACAGAGGTATAAGCGATCTTTGTACCATAATGAATATTTTTTCCCGCTAAATGTATTAGACATACTGGAATCTTGTTGTAACTTTCAAATAAGTGCCCATACTTCTTCATCATTCTTCCATTCCTCTCTTGCTTCGTTTATCCAATCTAGTTGGATAATAGAAATGGCACGCAACAATGCTTCCACATCCTCATCCTTTCTTGAGAGTGCATCTGCCAGAACATTTTGCTTCCCTTTTTTGTAGATGATTTCAAAGTCATAACCCAACATCTTTGTGACCCACTTTTGTTGCTCTTCAAAGGATAATATTTGTTCTAAAAGGTATTTAAGGCTATAATGATCTATTTTTACCTTGAAGTTTCTTCCCATTAGGTAGGGTCACCATTTCTTAAGTGCATTGAGTATTGCCAACATTTCCTTCTCATAAATAGCTTTGTGTAAAAACTTTCCCTTGATTGGATGACTTTCAAAAGCAATGGGTCTTTCATCTTGCATTAAAACGGCACTAATTCCATTTCCTGAAGCATCACATTCCACAATAAAGGTTTTTGTGAAGTCTGGTGTAGCTAAGACCGGTGCTTGGCACATTGCCTCTTTAAGATGTTCGAAGGCTTTTGTTGCTGCTGGAGTCCATGAAAATGCATCTTTCTTCAATAATGTTGTTAAAGGTGCTTCTATTCTCCCATAATTCTAAAAAAACTTCCGATAATACCCTGTCAACCTGAGAAATCCTCGCAGATGCTTTATGAATGTGGGCATTTTCCATTCCTTAATGGCTTTAATTTTGCTAGGGTATACCTTAACTCCTTCATGAGATACAATATGACCCAGATATTCCACCTCTTGTACTCCAAAGAAACATTTGGATCTTTTTGCATATAATTGTTTCTCTTCCAATAGTTGTAGCACTCTGTCGACATGTTCAACATGATCCTTCCAAGACTTGCTGTAGATTAGTATATCATAAAAAAATACTAACAAATTTTTTCTAAGGAATGGTTTGAAAATGGAATTCATCAAACCTTGAAATGTTGAAGGTGCATTGGTAAGGCCAAAAGGCATGACCAAAAATTCATAATGACCCTCATGAGTTCTAAATGTTGTTTTCGGAATGTCTTCAATCTTCATTTTGATTTGATGATATCCTGAACGAAGTTCCAACTTGATGAAGTAAATTGATCCATGCAATTCATCCAGTACTTCATCAATGACAAGAATGGGAAACTTATCTTTAATAGTGAGCTTTTTGAGCTCCCTATAATCCGGACACATGTGCCATGATCCATCCTTCTTGTGCACCAATACTACTAGAGCAGAGAAAGAACTTTGACTCGGTTGAATTATACCAGCCTCTAGCATTTCTACAACCATACATTCAATTTCACTCTTTTGGGCATAGGGATATCTCTACGGCCTGATGTTTGGAGGAACACTTCCTGGAATCAGATGAATAGCATGATCATGATCACGAATAGGTGAGAGACCTTTAGGAGTCTCAAATACCTTGGAATGGTTGTCCAAGACTTTTTGGAGATCTGGAGAAATAGATGAGTCCAATGTGGAAACATCTAGTGAACATAATTGTGCAATTACACCTCTTTGTTCCTTTTTTAGAAGCTTTGTCATACCGTTAGAGCTTATTATCCTTCCCGGTTTCCTTGCAATACCCCTTAATTCAACTTCCTTTCCTTCCACAGAAAATTTCATGAATTTTTTTTGAAAATTAAAAGCTATTGTACCCAAGGATAGTAGCCATTGGACTGCTTGTACAACATCAGCACCTCCCATTGGAATGGAAAGCATTGGGCTAGTCAATACATATTCTCCCATGGATAGCTTGATATTATGGAACTTTCCTGAGCAATTTATTGTTCCTGCATTTGCAACCATCACTTGACACTCTGGTGCTAGATATAAGAAGCAATTCAATTCTTTTTCTACCTTACAGTGAATAAAATTATGGGTACTTCCTGAATCAATCAACACTATTACCTTTTTCTTCTTGATTTGTCCTTGTACCTTGATGGTTTGAGGAGTGGTAATTCCCGCCAATGCATTAGAAGATATGGTTGGATTCATTTCTTCTTTATCTAGGCTCTGTTCCTGGAGTATATCCTCTTCTTTTGACCTTTCTTGCTCCTTTTATTCTTCCTCTTCACAATCTATGTAGAATAATTTCTTCTCAGCACACTTATGACCTTTAGTGTATTTGCTATCATAACTGTAACAAAGCCCTTTTGCTCTTTTTTCTTCCAATTTTTGTGGTGTCAACCTTATAGGTTGTGGAAGACTAGGGGCAACAACACTTCCATCTTTATAGTTGTGAGTGGTATGCTTCCTAGTTACCATAATTTTTCTTTCCATTTTTCTTGCTAACCTGAATGCCTCTATAATGAATCAGGTTCCCAAAGGTGAACATCATGTTGGATGTTATCCTTTAAACTACCTATGAACACATCAATCCTATGCTCCTCTGGAATATTTTTTACCCCTTATTTTCAATTTTTGGAACTCCTCAATGTGCTCCATTATTGAACCCTTTTGTCTGAGACTTATCAATTGGCAAAAAAAAGTGTTGCTTTTTGTATCCTCATAATGTGCTGTCAATTCTTCCATAAAAATTGCCCAAGTGATAGTTTTTTTACGAGAGAAAAGCCGTTGATACCATACAAACTAATTTGGTTCCAAATATAAAGTTGCAATACGTACCTTTTGTGTGTTTTGTACATTATTGAGATCGAAAAATTGCTCCATCTGTAATATCCATGTTGCGGGATCCTTGCCATAAAACTTCCTCATATCAATTTTTGGAATGTGGTGGGTCTTCGATCCCATATTAGAGTCTATGAAATCATGATTAACATTTCTTTTGTTAGCATCATGAGTTTCCTTTACTACCTTTTCACAATTAGTAAGTATTTCTTGTAGAAAATTTGTCAAATCTGTCTTCAAATCTATCTTCAAATCATCAATCTTAGCTTCCACACCCTTTATCCTAGATTCCACGCCATTTATCTTAGTTTCTGTTAGCTTTTGTGAGAGTGAAATTTGTTGCACTTGGTCTTCTAATTTTGATATATCATGTAACATTTCTTCCTCTTCTTCATGAGTCATGCTAGGGCTTTCAAGTTGCTTACTAGGTGTTTGCATTTTCTTTCCTTGGGGAATCAGTTACCGATAACAATGCTCTACTATGCCCTTTGAATTCCTTCAAAATAGTTTTTCAAACCAAGCTTAAGCAAAAATTTAAAAAAATCTACACACCCTTTTTCACTTTGTAGGAGCTCGATATTTCCTCTGATGTCTCTCTGTAATTTCGGATCATCGAGTTCTGAAATTGCAACTTATAGTAGCCCTTTGTCTCCTCTTTCTAATGCCACCAATCTGATCCAAATTGGATTCCCCAAGGAAGAGTTATGTCAAATCTCCCACAGTGACCTGATTATAGACTAGTTCAGTAGAGCAAACTTGTATGACGTGCCACATGACACAATTTCAACCTTTGGCTCTGAAATAGATATAAGAGAAACTACAGTCCATCCTCTTTCTATACCTTCTTACGAAATTTCAATCTGATGCTCAGAGAGAAAGTTATGATGATTTCCCCAGGTCACCTATTTGTAATGTAATTTAGGAGTATGCAAAAAAACCAACTTCCTCAGATAATATCTCCGCAAATATAGCGCGAAAAGATCTGAAATTCAGAACCAAGAGTCAGCATGATGTCTTCTCAAATGGGTTTTCGTTTTAGCTTCTGAAATGTTGCAGAAACAAAGTTATAGCGAAAATGCCACGATGACCTGTTTGGAGCAGCGAAACCCTAGAATCCAAAGCTCTGATACCAAATGTTATGAACCAGCTCAAGAAAAAGATAGAAAAGATAGATCCATGCCTTAGAATTCAGCCTCTTCGAGGGGGCAACCTCTTTTACATTACATAAATGAATACTTCTTGGATGTTTCAAATGAAAAAAACTCATTTCTATATATAGGAGTCTAAGGAGTCACAATATAACCTAGCCGACCTAAAAATAATAATATAAAGCCAGATAAATAATAATAGAGGGATTCTATGGGGCACAGTAATAACAATATGCGGACAATAGGGGTACAAAAATATTAATAAGGGAGACAACTACAATAGTAATGGGGTAATCACTAGTATTATAGGGACCCAACAAACAGGTTCATTATGGGTTACCCACTTCTATTATATTCGATCGAGATTCTCGATTTGTCAGGGAATTTCATCTGCAAACAAATGGTCATACAGAAGTGGTCAATAGGACGGTGATACAGTTGCTTCGAGGATATTGGAGCAAGCATCCCAAACTTTGGGAGGAGACTTTGTGTTATGTGCAACATGCTTACAACCATGCAAAACATTCTTCTACTTAGGGATCTCCTCTTCACACTTGTTTTGGTTTTATACCAAATTCTACCTTGGATTTTGTCTTTGGTAAAGACATAGAAGTTGATACATATAGTGATGTGGACAAAGCAGCCAAGTTCATTGAACAAATCCAGGAAATTCACCTGGAAGTACAAGAACGACTTGAAAGAAGCCAAGCAAAGTATAAAGTGTGCATGAAAAGCATCAAGTTGAGCATAGTTTTCATGTTGGTGATGAAGTTTGGTTGTACATAAGCAAAGAAATATTGCAAGGGGAAGGAAAAATGTTGAAACCAATTAGATATGGTCCTTTCAAAATACTTGAAAAAATTGGTGAAAATGCTTTCCACCTAGATCTACTAGCTTATATGTAGATCTATTATGTCGTAAATGTTGAAAACTTGTGATTGTATGAGCCTTATTTGATTGAATATCCCGAAGAGCAAGGTCAGCTACCTTCCATTGAAGATTTTCTTCCCAAGTATCTTATTGAACTACAGGAGGATACAGTTCTTGACAGGAGGATAAGGACTTCGTGATGGGGAAATGTTGAGTATCTTCGAGTTGGACTCAAATGTACAAATCCAAGTAAAGCATAATGGATATAGGTTGGACAAGTGAAGGAAATTTATCCTCACTTACTTGACAGCTAAAGCCAACTTTTGGTGGTCTAAAAGCTTCTAATGGGGAGGAGTGATCTAAAATGGATCCAGTTTTGCCTCGAGATCAAAATCCTCAAATGCAAATGAAAGTGGGATCAAGTCTAAGTGCTCATCAAAATGATTTGAACGGTGCCAACGACACATAAATCCGAGTCTGGATGGAGAAGTTAGAGCGAGTCAAATTTTATGGAAAATTAGGGCAAAACGTCAAAAAGTCAAAAGTCAATAGGCAATGGTCAATGGTCAACTATCAATAGGGGGATGTCAGCAGCACACATGTCATCTCAGGAATACAAAACTTTTCCTGGATGATATCAATAGAGGAGGTAATGAGCCGTTATGTGATTTGTTGATATGGGCCAATCCAGTGCTAACACGTGGTAGCCCAGATTTTGCCCAATGTGGCCTTCTTTCCAAAATTTTGGGGATCAAGAGGATGAAACCCCAACCTCCTAGAATCGCTAAGTTTTTGTCGAAACTAGCTCACTAGTTGGGATACCGCAGGTCTTGTTAACGAAAGTCGTAAGTTTATATTTATTGTGTATCAGGATTGGGTTGCCAGAAAAAGGTTGGACAGTCGGGGTCAACCCCACGACTACTAGACCTTTGGATTTATCGTTATCATATAGTCAACAAACATATTCTAATATCCCACATTCACCGCAAGTCACAATAACACATGGTATATCATACCATATGATTAGTGTATCAACCAACGAAACCAACACATAATACATCGCATATACGTTGTAACAACATAACAAACGGCATAATGGTGAAGCATGGGTTTCAAACCCTCAACCCACCAAAACCATATAGATGAAATGAATTCAATGCATTCTAATAACCAATATATCATATTTTTGGGCTTGAAACAAAGTCGAGCACAATTTTTATTAAATAGTTGCAGGTGTCGAAGCTGTCATACCACCAGTGCATAGACCAAGGCAGTTTTGAGCAAGCCAAAGTGGTTTTTGTTAGTAGAGAGTGGTTTTGCAGGGGAAATTGTGGTTTTGGATCATTCCAGGGGGTCTGGAGGTCACAGTGGCCAAATATGGTCAAGTTTATACTTTTTTGACTCAAAAATTTCGAGCTGAATGCAACGGGGAGGTCAATTTTCTCATTTGAGTCTCTACTTTTGAGCTCATACCTATAGCAACATTTTGAAGATTTAATAAAGCAGTGAGCACTAGAAGCTGAAGGACCAAGAGATGTAGCCAGGAAGTCTGGTGAACTCTATTAAATTTTGTTTTGTTTATGTGTTTGAGTGTGTTTTCAATTTGCTTATGTGTTTTTGTTATTTGCAACCTTTTCGATCCATTGCACTAAGTAACATAAACAAGTTCATATAAACTCTGTAATATCTTTTTCATTAACGGATCAGAGTCACAGGTTGAAATGAATGCTCTAGAGCCCTAATTAGTTGTGGGTTGAGTTAATAGCTCCTAGAGCCCTGAAAAACATGGGTAGAGACTGACCTAGATAATGTTAGTGATTTCTGGACCGTATAGGTGAGATCACTGTGGCAAATGGTTGAGGTTGGTTAGCCTATGGAAGCCCTGGTTGGTTTTTCTTTGGTTTAACCCTCATGACCCCACATTCATGCTTAAAATATGTCATAGGGGTGAGTGGCTAAAAGAGAGATTTGGTTAATCCAAATCTATGGTCGAGTGGTACATGGAAGTCCCTCACTTGGTTGGAATTTTCATATGTTAATATCAGATATTTTTATATTGTTATCTATGATCATTTGTAGTGATTACACTGGCTATTTTATGGCATATCTTCCATGATTTTCATTCTATATATATTTGGGCTACATGATGTATTCTATCTATGGTTCTTGGCATGTTTTGATAAGTTATTGAATGGTTGATGAATGAATGGTCTAACAAGTGTTGTTGCAACTAGTTAGAAATAGATTGGAGCCTTGTTGGTGATTCTGAGATGAAATTGAGAATTTTATGGTCAAATATGAATTCATGAACTGTAGCTTTCATGTTTACCATATCTTAGATGAAATTTCTATCATGGATTATGCATGCCTAGGTAAAGCTCCTCCTTGGGTTTTGATTCGATTTCCTTGTCATCATATTGTTTATGTTTCTAGGAAGTTAAAGCCAATTCTAGGAAGTGTTCTAGAGTTTAGTCTAGAAAAGTGGCTCAAATATTAGAACCACTGGGACAAAATTGGATTTTTTTGGTAATAACCGCATGGAATTTGTCCTATGCATGGAACTGGAACATCATACCTGCAGTTATGTTATTTTGAACATGTAGTTGGGGAGTTTCCCTTGTGAAAATAACTCCATCTCAAGCTCCTAATTGGTCTGTAGTCCTAGAGGGATGTCTGTAGTTGTCTGTGTGCCAACGCCACTTCCATAACTGTAACTTGGAGGTCAGGTCATATCATAGTGATACTTGTCTCATGTTTACGCTAGAGAGCTTGTAAAAGTGGGTAAATGTGGGAGGTGATGGTTACAAGGTGATATTAGAGTGGGTTTCATTCTCTTTGGGTGATATCTAATACCAAAGGGTGGTATTAGAGTGAGGTTGTAGAAGTAGACCTTGCGGTAGATGTGATTGATATGCATGCATGTTACTTGTCAACATGTTTTCTATAAATTAATTTTGATGGTCATTGTTACAGTATTGTGTCATCATGATGATGTTGAGATTTCGAGATGTTGGTGTCATTATGTATATATATTATGAAAATATGGATTGATTGTGCAAACAAGATAGCCTCCCTTGAACTTCACAGAGGTATGATTTTGATTATGTCTACATTTGGTTTATATAACACAATATGTTTGCAGGAGCTAAAAGATCAAAGATGAGGAGAAGAATGTTGGATTACAATTCATATGAATCTCCTTATATATTAGTTGAGCGGCAAGGATATGACTATTCTCCTAATCTAGAAGATACATCAAGAAGTTTTAAGTTATAGATCATAAGTTGCAAGGAAGGAAATAACAAGTTGATTGAGTCATAGGAAAGACTTGCCAGAACTCAACAAAAGAAAGTAGAGGTTAATGGAGTGATCCTTCAGAGTCTTTTGGATTTGTAGAAATAAGGAAAATTGAAGATAAATCATGGATAAGAGTAAAGGACTAATGGAGCATATGGTAGTAGGTCTTAATCAAGATACATGTTAGACATGGATGGCACAATTAGAGGTGGCACATATTTGGATACAGCTCATAGCCATACTAGCGCTCATGGATTCTATTCTAGTTCCATTTCAGAGAGACCGTCGTCAATAATGCCAACATCCTTATAGGAGTGAGAAGAATTATTTTCCAGAAGAGTTCAAGAAAGACAAGCTTCATACATTTGATGGGGATGTGAATAAACCAGAATATGTAGAAGCATGGCTACTTGGGATGAGGAATTTCTTTTGGTTGCGTGATTATCTAGAGAATATGAGAGCTAAGATAGTGATCTTCAGTCTCAAGGGAAGAGAAAATATCTGGTGGGAAGATATGAAGAATGTTAAAGGCATCAAGATAAAAGAGTTGAGCTGCAATGAGTTTAAAATACCCTTGAAGAAGATGTACTTGTGTGAGAGATACTGTCATGAAAAGGACAAGAAACTATATGACTTGGAGATGGGTTCCGTAATAGATGAAGAGTACACGACTAGGTTTCTAGAGCTGTTGAGGTATGTGTCATATCTCAAGGATGAGATGAAAAAGGTCCAAGGGTTCATTAGTGGATTTCCTTTAGAATTTATAGATTAGTTTGAGTATGATGAGCCTCGGTCATTGGAGGAAGTTATCGAGAAGTTGAGGCATTGTTATGACCATTCGGATTGCAAGTCTGAGCCTTAGAATGATTGGAAAGGTAATGGAAAGACTAAAGGAAAGTGTGCTAAGAAGTGAATAATACCTCACAATGCAGGTGATAAGGAGAATGTGACACCTTATAAGAATTTCAATGTAGTTGATAGAGGGCATAGGTTTTACTCTGAGGAGCAGAGTAAGGGTGATGGTAGGAAGCCTTGGTAGTGTTTGATTTGTGGTGGGGAGCATCGCAAGAGAGAGTATTCCTCAAATTTGTGTAGAAAAGGATAATGGGGAGGTTGATCATCAAGAATCCATTATCAATATGGAAGGTAAGATTTTTTATCAAGTTTTTTCCATTTTGATTGACCTTGGATTTAATTATAGTTATATCAGTCCTGACCTAGTGGATAAGTGTTTCCTGAATAAAGAAGTGCATGCAGAATCTTGGTTGGTGCAGTTGGCTGCAACAACCAATAGAAGAGTTCATCATTTTCTAGTGCCTTGTGCATTTGAGCTGAATGGTATGCCTACATGAGTACCTCTAAATGTGCTTCCTTTGGGTTCATAAAATATGAATTTGGGCATGGATTGGTTGTTAATTCACATCATTAAATTGGATTGCTATGATAAGGCTGTTGAATGTGTGAATGATGATGGAGAAAGAAGAGTCTTGCATGGAAAGAAGAAGCCTACTTTAGTGAGAATGGTTATAGCTATACAAGAAAAAAGGAGTTGCAAGAAAGGAAGTTTATTGTTTACAATGCATATTTATAGTGACAAAGGAAAGGATGTTGAGGATGAGGAAGTGTTGAAGAGGTACCATGTTTTGCAACAATTTCAGGATTTTTTTCCTGAAAATATTTTAGAGTTTATTCCTCATAGAGACATGCAATCTTCCATTAGTTGATGCTAGGAGAAACACCAACATCTAACACACCATACAGGATGAGCAATCTATAGTTGGAGGAATTGAAGTTTCAGCTTAAGGAAATGATTGTTAAGTGATATATTAAGGCCAATTGTGTCACCTTGGGTTGCACCGGTATTGTTTTTAAATAATAATGGTAGTACTCTTTCTTATAGACATATTTGGGCACTGAAACCCCAATCACATATGTCCATAAACCAAGGGATTCTATGTCCCTAAAAGTGTTGTTTCATACCCTAAAGGAGCAAGGTCAGTTGATTACATCATCTCCGAGACGTTTTCCATTAAAAACCACTCAGAACTGGTCAAAGCAAGACCTTACAGACTGCCCAGTGCAAAGGGTGCAATGCATCTCACCTGCCACATGCAAAAAGTGCGATGCATACTGGAAATCCCTTATGTAGGGTACGATGAGTGAGAGCAGACAAATGGCACAAGCAGTTTGCTAGGTGGAGACCCTGTGAATCTTCCAGGAGCTCCTCATTTGACACTTGCCTCCCTGAATTCACCTAAGGATGAGTAGGAGATCATGAAATCTCCAAATGGAACCAAGAACTATTAGAGAGATAACACTAATCAAAATCATAGAAGCTGACTCACCCCCTTGCAAATATCTATAAATGGATCCCTCATCCCAAAGATCCAAAGGTTGGAATTTCGTAATTTGCAAAGAGGTGTTGCTGGTTTCTCTTTGAAGACATTATTGGGTGATCTTGCTTTGTGTTAGGTGAAGAGGGGTTTCAAGCTATGAGGATGGCACTAGGTTAGACGAAGTGGTTGTAATCCTCTCCTCTACTAGTTTTACTAATAAAGCTGTTTGATTTTGCCTCCATATTCTCGTGTATCTCTGAATATTGTGTTCATATATGCATTTGTATGGTCAATATATATATCTGATCCTATATTGTTTACAGTGAAAGATATCGATTCTTTGGTGGTATTATGCTGCTCTGAATCTACAAGTGCTCTTTGAAGCAGGACAAGTAAGGAAGAAGTGGTGAGATTCTGTTAAAGGGGAAAGGAAACAAGTAAGGAGCCAAGCGGAAGACTGAGGTTGGTGCTCTCTGCTTCTTTCCCATCTCTCTCTCGTAAAGGAAAAACAAGTGACTTTAATCTGTTTGTTTCTAAGATATCTACCTGTCTTAGTGGGACTAGCAGCTCTGAATAGACACTAGATTTCCTGATAAAACTCTTAGATGATGCATTGATTAAGGGTAGTTTAGCAAGGTGACTATCAAGAAAACGTATCCTTTGCCTCAGATTGATGGCTTGTTTAATCAGCTGAAGGGAGCATCTGTTTTCCTCAAAGATTGATTTCAGATTGGGATATCATCAAGTTCACATCAAAGAAGAAGTCATTTAAAAGACCACATTCTGTATGAGGTATGGATATTATGAGTTTTTGGTGGTTCCTTTTGGTCTTACTAATTCTCTAGCTACTTTCTTGTTTTTGATGAACAATGTGTTACGTCGGTATGTGGGAAATTTTTTTATAATGTTTATTCACGATATATTGATATATTCTAAGAATGAGGAAGAGAATGAAAAACACATGGTAGGAGTGTTGAGGTTGTTGAGAGAGCATCAATTGTATGCAAAGTTTACCAAGTTAAATTTATTTCAAACTAAAGTTCATTACTTGGGACATGTTGTTTCCAAGGATGGGATAGAAGTCGACCCAAAACTATTAAATATATCATGGAGTGACTAACTCCTAGGAATGTGAATGAGGTTAGATCATTCACGGGACAAATAATTTAATAGGGGAGGTCCATCAAGAACTTATCAAAGATTGGCTATCCTATTACACCTTTGAAGAGGAAATAGAAGAAGTTTGAATAGACAGAGGAGTGTGCAACTAGCTTTGAGGAGTTGAAGAATTTTCTTACAAATACTCTAGCCTTGAAGATTGTAGACACTGATAAAATGTTAATCATACGTACAAATCCTTGCAAGGAAGGTACTTAGTGGATTCTCAATGTAGGAAGCACATGTGGTATGATATGAGTCAAGGAAGCTGAAAGAGCACAAAAAAAATTACGTGACTCATGATCTTGAGTTGGAAACTATCATTCATAATTTGAATATGTGGAGACATTATTTTCTTGGCACAAGGTTTGTCTTGATGAGTGACCACAGTGGGCTTAGGTACTTGTTTGACCAACCCAATCTGAATGCCAGGCAAGATAGATGGTTGGCTACCCTTAGTGAGTTTGACTTTGAGATCGGGTACATTAATGGCAAGCATAACAAGGTTGCAAATGCTCTTAGTAGAAGATTACATGTGAATAATATTTCATATGAGTTCGTATGGGACAAATTTGTAGTACTGGATCTTACATGTAGGGAAACATGATGATAGGTACCAGCAGCTGCAATAGAGGTTGCAACAATGAGTTGAAGGTGATAGGGATGAGCAGTATCACCTCACGGCAGATGGCTTGGCAAGATTTAGGAACATGATTTATGTGTTAGATAGTAGTGAGCTCAAGAATATTATCATGAAGGATTTTCATGTTAAGTCCTATTGAAGTCACTAGGATATCAGTGTTGAAGAAAATGTAGAAAGAAAGGCTAAAACTGACTTTAGCCTTAGTCAAATTGAGTAAATCAAATTTCGACATTAGCATGATAACTTGGAGGTAATTAACTAGTGTGACATGGATCTTGTCACTTAGTTAGCTTAGTAAATTCAAGTTAGAGGGATTGGAGTTCAGCTATTCATGTGTTATTGCTAAATCCAGTTGAATTATTTTTAGTTGTATTTAGTTAACTTACCTTTAACTATTGTCAGAGACAGTTGAAGGTTAGTTTTGTAGTGGGATAACAGTCTAACTCAGATATTTTTTAGTTAACTAATCAATCAACCTAAAATAGCTAGTGCCTATAGATAATTCAAGTTCCTCAGCTAAAGTGGAGATGACAAGCTAGTTTAACACCAGTTGTGGACTAGTCTTGAGTGTACAAGTTTTGCATGCAATCATTGATCAATACTTTCGAATTGCACAATCAATTTGGAGGAAATTCGAAAAGAATAGGGGATAATTTCCATAGGATTTGTGTAATAAAATAGGAATATAGGTTACTTGATATTTCACTAAGTGTTGGTAAGAGTTGTTCATTGAGAAAAGGGAACAATTATCATTTTCCAAGTTGAGCTAAACGCTGGAGCTAGTAACTATAATAGATTCCCTATTCATTTTATTAACGAAAAGAGGCTTGAGGGGTTTTTTTGAGTTGGGTTCCCCTAGAAATGACTATGTATTTATTGCTTTTCTTATTGCATGTTGTTCTAAATTTTGAATTTCCTTTCACATATTAGTAGAGTAGAATTGTGTCTCTTGATTTTATATTAAATTTCTTGAGTAGTTTCAATTCTATCAAAATTCTACATGGTACAAGAGCCTTAGAATTCACATTAGAACCAATATTTCAAATTTTTCTTTCAATATTTTTGAATTTGCAGTTGTCTTGCAGCATTTTTTCCTGAATATGGGTAAAATGTCTTTCATCAAACTGCAATTGGAGTATTCCTTAGAGTGTAGCTTAAATTTCATATCCTAGATGGATCAAATGGAAGCAGTGTTCAATGAAAATTTTGTGTTAGAATATGTTAAAATTGACATTGCAAAACCTCCATAGTCAGATGCACAACAATTAGCCCAATGGGAGGAAGGTGTTGCAAAGATCGAGATAATTCATCTAGAAGGTATGCGAGACTAGGTGGTCTCAAATATCCATGGTATATAGACACCATTTTCTATGTGGAAGGAACTGACTCAGCTATTCGAAAATATAAATGACCAATAAAATTTGCTCTCAAAGAGAAAATTCAAAACATTAAGATTCATAAGAATGGTACTATTTCATAGTATCTCTCCATATTTACACAAGTTTGAGATGAGCTTGGAGGGGTTACTGAGAATGTTGCAGAAGATGACTTGGTGAGCCTAACTCTTCTAGGAATTCCACAATAATGGCATAACTACTAGTACTCTATGAATGGAAGCGAAAAATAACTGAATTGGGAAAGGTTGTGGTCCTATTTCGTACAAGAAGGTTTAGGAGAAATAACCAGGATGGAGAATCATCCAAAGCTGAGGATGAAGAGAATTTTTCATTGGTTAGAAAGGGAAATAATGTAAAATGGAAGAAGTCTGAGATAAAATCTAAGTCCAGCCAAAATAATTCTAAGAAGAGGAAGATAAAATGCTTCCATTCCCATGAATTCAGGAAATATGGAACAAAATGTCAACACAAAATGTCTAGCAAGAAGCATTCAGGAGGAGCAACAAGTGAACTACACACTTCACAATTTGAATTACACTTCACCCTAATACCATGTGTGCCCAACGCTATTATGGGGAGTGCATGGTACCATTATTTTGGTGCCTCATTGCACATGACATGATGTGAGGATTTTTTTAGTATCCTTGAGGAGAAGGACCTCCATATGCATATTGAAATGGAGGATGATGGGTGGTACAATGTTATACGAATTGGTATTGTTACCTTTGAGAGGGAGAAAGACTCTCCTCTTCGCCTCAAAGATGTTATGTTTGTACCTAGGCTAAAGACAAACCTGATATATATAGCAATATTGGAGGATCGTGGCTATGATATTACCTTGAGTAAAGGGAAATCCTTTCTAAGAGACATTTCTACCAAGAATGTGAAGTACAATAGGGTTCAGGTGAAGTACCTAAACAAACTTGAGGTGGAACAATTACATTACATTGAGAAGTCAGGTTGAAAATTTGTTGAGTCACAATAAATTACAATTTGTCTCCCTAAAGGCTCCCTTGACCAGTAGGATGTTTTCAAAGGTTGCACATTGGGGAAATATGTAAAATCCAGTTTCCATGACCTAGAAAGCAGATCAAATGCAATCTTGGAGTGATTCCACTCTAATGTTTGTGGACCCTTTTATATAATGTTTGTAGCAAGACATAAGTACTATGTTTTTTTTATTGATGATTTCTATAGAATATTCTACATGCCCTTCATGCAGAAGAAGGATGAAATTTTCTCATAAAATTTTGAGTTCAAGGCATTATTTTAGAAGGATACTGGGAAGGAAGTGAAGCCTCTCTAAAGAGACAATGGAGGTGAATTTGTTTTCCATGGCTTCAAGTATTTATGTTTGAAAGAAGGTATTAGAAGAGAATAGAAAACAACCCATAACCCACAATAGAATGGGGTAGTTGAGAGGAAGATCATGAGCATAGTGGGAGCAACGACGTCCATGTTGCATAATTAGTGGTTGTCATTATGTCTATGGAAAAAAGCATGCAATACCACACTCTAATTGAAAAATTAGACTCCTCATAGGATACTTGGTATGATCACAATGGAGGAAGATTTCTCTCATAGAAATCCTGACAATTATCATTTAAAAAAATTTAGAGCTGTAGTTTATTTTCATGTCTCAAAGGATTGGAGGAAGAAACTTGAGCCTACAACAGAGTTGGATTTTTTTGTATGAGATGCTCTCTGGAATGAGCGTTGAGTGTCCCATAGCAGCAAAAGCTTCTAGCTCCAAAGGAGGAGCCTTAAGATGAGCTTCAAGAGGTTGTGGAGTAGCCACATGTAGAGGTTCAGACAAGAGGCTTAGTGGAGGCAGCCAATCAAGTAGAATATTCCAAGGAGAGGAGAAAGTGAATGAAGGAAGTTGATAGATTGTTGTAGGATTCACGTGAGAATGTGGGATCCTGTTGTAGTGAAAACACAACACCCCCATTCTATTCTATCATAATTGACATGGGGACCCTTTTGGCATTTGCATGTAGACTTTGACTATGATTACTTCATTTCAAGTCTAATTTTATTTTTATTTACACTTGTTTTATTTTGTAGTTTGCCTAAGTTTGATTAATTTTTTTTAATAAACTTTGTAAATAAGTTTTTGTTTTAAGCATATTAATAAATTATATTAATGAATAAAATATCCCCCAAGACCGAGATGTGTGCATAAGCTTTAAGCTTTAATCATTAAACAAGTGGTTATAATATATCAGAGATATCAGAGCTTTGACATTGGAGGAACCGTTTTAGAATTATCCGATGTCAAAACCCCGATTCGTAATACAATGGCTTATGTCATAATAAAAGAATATAATATCCAATCCATATAGGTGGCATGGGGGCGTATTAAATTTGAAATATATATGTGGAAAACCCTTTCTATAGACTTTCGAGTGTTAAAAAAAACATATCATATAACCAAAGTCCGATATTACGTAAAGGCGCTATAATTTATATGCCTTGTCGGGTGACCCATATTCCACATCATTGTTTCCACTCTCGCATATTGAGGGTGATGCATATCAGAGGTTTCATTTTGAGACAAATTTTAAAACCTATGATATAACACTCTGCTGATACTCTGATATTGTTCATCGTCGATATTTTGATATGCCAATCCCTCTGATCTCTCATTTCTCATAGGCCAATCCCTCTCATCTTCAATTTTTGATATTCCAATCACAATGATCTCCAATATCTACTAATCCTATCCCTCCGATCTCCAATCTCTGAATGTGCCTCCGCCTCCTACTATAGATATTTGCTAGGCTTTGATAGCTTGGACCTAATATGTGTATTAGCGATGGTCTAATCAGAATATCGCATCCACCTGTATATCAAAACTTTTAAATGGTCGAAATTTTAAAGCCCTTAATATAAAATTTTTGATACAACGCCTCGATATAATGGACCAGATAAATTTATTAAAGGGATTTGAATACGATATCGCATCCACTACATATCAGATATGCCCAATATCACAACTATTTTGTTTTGTGTCATTTTAAAAGTTTCGATGAGCTTACCTCCCATACCACTCACATATTGCCAGGTATAAGTAAAAGCCACTTAGTTAATTAAAAAGGTCCCTTGGATTAAGTATAGTTCACTGAATTTTTATAGTTTAATCCATGTTTTCAATATATTAATAATAAAACTCTAATCTCCTCTACTATTTGTGTAATATGACATAACTCTAGGCTCATTCCATGCTTCTAAAGGCCCCCTACCATGTGGAAAATACTGTTCGAAATTAACGCGATTGTTGTAACAAATTCCATAACAAGCCATGACCAATAACAACTAATGGATCTTTCGGGCAGCAAGAGAGTCAATCGGTTTGACTGGTGTGAAGATATCCCAAATTTGGCCTATATTCAACTAAAATAATTTGCTTTCGACTTGCTGAGGAAAACCTCGAGATTTTGTTGTTGAGAGATGTAAGGGAGACTATTATCTCTGCTAATCATGTATAAATAACCCTGAACTGAAGCCATGGAGTGAGGACACAATCCACCACACCGGGTCTCTCCTATGATTTAATTTATGCCTATGCATTATTGTTTAGCACAAAGAGAGTTATTTTAGAGATTGAAAGAGGGTTTTTGGCTCTGTTATAATTTCTTTGCACTATTGCAAGTAGTTTTACTTTGGGTCTGAGCTACTCCAAGACTGCACATTTGTGATGTAATTTTGACACTATTTAATAAATTTCCATTCTTGTGTACTGTTTACTGTTACCGGAATGATGAATTTTCATATTTTTTGTCAAAATTTTATAATTGGTTTCGATTTCCATTCTAAGTAGTATGTTTCTTTCATCTCTAACACTATTGTTGAGTCAATTGTGATATGTTGTTGAAGTCTTTCAGGAGCAATCTGGAAGAGGAAGAATGAGATCAAAATCATACTTGATTCATTGAATTATACTTGTGGTGAATGATAACTATTTATTATTCATTTACAGGTGTATTTTGATTTTATTCATATTAATTGAAATGAGCTATTTCTTTTTATTAATACAAATTTTATAATGAATTATGTTTACTATGAATTGAAGCTTGTAGATGGACTTACCTTAATAACTATTTATTAACCTAGATTCATTTGCATAATTGTTTTAACCTTATATGAGTTTGCAAACTATTTTGGAATTCACAATTGAATATTAATTATGAATTCATTCAGAAGCCAGTCTTTCCCATAGTTTTAGTTAACTTTCTCTCAGATTAGGAGAGGGTTATCCCATTCCAGTTCGAGATAGTATTTTATGTTTTAGATTAGTCTTGTATTTTTATATTTAGCTTTGCATCAAGTCCTCTCTTAAAGAGGAAAATAAATAATTTAATTGCGGTTCCATCAACCTTTTTAAACTGATCAAACATTTGTGTCCATTTACTTCTTTAACCCACATCTTAAAGGTCAATGCAAAGAAAATGTAACATGATGTAATATAGTTGTAAATAGATTAATTATTAGTTTAGGTTATAGTAGTTTTAGATTAGGATTAGATTACTTTAGGTTAGTCAAGGATGAATGGGTAACTCGATCCATAATGAGTCGGAACCACCATAGTCAACTAAAAGGGAGATGCTCTAATTTCCAGACTAGGTGGTCTCCCCCAATGTTGATGAAGGACATTTTTGTCCATCAACATTTATGGGGCTAGAAGGAGTGCCATAGTAAATTGTTTTCTTTGAAGGTTTTGTGCTTCTATATTTTTCTTATTACTATGGATTCATTTAAAAGACCTCTTTGGAGTTGTTTTAGTAGACCTAATCCAATAATCACTTTGATAAAGGAAGTTAACATCCTATCTAAGATAAAATATAATGGTAAGACTTCTTCTTATAATCATATCCTTCAATCTACAAGTTGCAATAATTTTAATATTGATGAAGATAATATTTGTAGGATTTTTACTCTTACTTTGACAAAAAAATATAAGGACTTGTGCTTATCTCTTCAGGTTGCCTCTGTACATAGTAGGGGCCAATATTCACATATTTTCCTTCATGCCTTTCAGCGATATGATTACGAAAAGGTGTGTAATGAATTAGCCGAATTGAGTAGGATGGAAGGTGATTCACTAGAAGATTTATTAATTAGATTCAAATTTATTTTAATGTTATTTTAGTGCAAATATTTACATCCTCAATTTCAATTAATGGGTTGGCTTAAACATTTGGTATCCCTCCCTTGTATTCCTTATCAATAACTAGAAAATTCATTTAAGTATATTGAAGAATCTACTGCTCAAACCATCAATAATGATCTTCTTCTAGAAACTAGGATTGCTAATGAACAATTTCAGGAGAAAAAGGAATATGGCAAAATAAATAATGTTCTTTTGAATAAACAATCACAACTAGAAATAAGAAGCCATCAATATCTTCCTATCTTCCTAGTGATAGTCTTTTAAGAAATGACAAATCCAATTCTTCTAGCAATGAGGACATGGATTAGCATCCCAAAGTTTACAATCATGCAAATAAAGAAGATTTTGAAACATACAGTTTGGGAAACAAGCCATATTTTTCTAATAGAGAGATTTACAGGGTTGTAAATTCAAATTCATTAAATAATAATTGAGCTACTCCTTTAGACATTGATAATAGTTCACAATATAAAGAAGTTTCCATTTACAAATTATTAGTAAGTTCTAAGAGGGATAGAGAAAATTTAATTGCTTACAATTACACAAATTTTATGTCTTATTCTAATTTAGGAAAAAAAGATACTAATCAAATTCTTCTTCAATAATTAATTCTTTAAACAAATATGTTTTTGAAGATGAAAAAAATGCTAATTTAAATGTTTCAATAAATTCTCAATCATTTAATAGTCATGATGATTTCAAAAATCATGAATATGCCACAATTTATGATTCCTACAATGATGACATTCGTTTTTGGAATCAAAATCCAGAAATTTTCCCATCTGTGTAAGTCAATGGAAATAAAAATGTTTTAATTTTGTAATCTCTTGTGAGAAGAAAATGTTTACAAAGAGACTCTTGTTGTGTTGTTTGAACTTTCATTAGTACATGGGAGAAAATGAAGATTCATTAGGTAAAATTATGATCAAATTCTTCTAGGTACACATTTATATGTTCATCCTCATCTAGCTTGGGATTTATTTCATCTTTTCTTTTCTCTTTTAATTTTTATTTATTTCTTATATTTTTTTGTTCTTCTTGCAGGTTCCCATGGATTTGAGTTGTAGATTCAACTTTGCTAGCAACTAACATTTCAGAGGAACGATCATCATATGACATTAGGGATTTTTATCTTGTCTTATTTTCTTAGATTTTAAAATTAATTGTCAGTCTTGATTAACTTGATTAGAAGTTCGTGAACAATAATGGTATATCTATTTAATTAATTAGATTACTGAATAAAATATCCCGGGAGACCAAGATGTGTGCAGAGGCTTTAAAGCTTAATAATTAAATAAGTGGTTATAATAAATGGGAGATATCTAAGCTTTGACATAGGAGTAACCCTTTTAGAATTCCCCGATGTCAAAACCCCAATTTGTAATACAAAGGCTTATGTCCTAATAAAATAATATAATATCCAATCAATATAAATGGCATAGGGGCCATATTAAATTCAAAATATGCATGTGGAATACCCATTTTATAGACTTCAGAGTATTAAAACAAACATATCATATAACCAAACTCTGACCATTATATAAAGGCTCTATAATTATAAACCTTGTTGGAGGAGCATTCCACATCATTGTTTCCACCCACATTCCACATCATTGTTTCCACTAGCATATCATATCAGAGGTAATACATATAGAGATTTCCTTTTGAGACACATTTAAAAACCTCTGGTATATCACTTTAGAGATTTCCTTTTGAGACACATTTAAAAACTTTTGGTACATCACTTTGTGGATACTCTTATATGGTTCCTTCCTAATATTTTGATATGCCAATCCCTTTGATCTCCAATTTGGGATATGTTAATCCCTCCAATCTTCCATTTCCGATATGCCAATCCCTTGGATCTTCCATATTTGATAATCATATGGATCCATCTGATCTCCTAAAGCGCCTCCTCCTCTTACTTCCGATATCAAATCTCTAATACAAAGTTCCAATTTAATGGACCAGATAAAGTTATTAAAGGGATTTGAACATGATACCACATCCACTCCATATGAGAGCCACCCAATATCACAACTATTTTTCTTCTTCTCATTTTAAAAGTTTAGATGAGCCTACTTATGATACCACTCACCTCTTGCCGACTATTAGTAAAAGCCACTTAATTAATTAAAAAGGTCTCTTGGCATAAGTATAATTCAACTCATTTTAATAATATCTCCTTTGTAATTTGTGTAACATTACATAATGTCCTGCATGATGCTTCTGAAGCCCCATGCCATGTGCCAAATACTATTCAAAATTAACGACTATTGTAATGAACTCCATAACAAACCATGATCAATAACAGCTAATGGATCCTTCAACGAAAAATAGAGTCAATTGGTTCCCAATATGATAAAATTGGTTCATTCTATTAGGTATTGGACTCTTTCGTGTGCCAAGCCTTCTATTGAAATAATGGATTTCTAATCTTGGAAATGGTGCAAATTGTTGTATCACCATCCTCTGGCACATCATTGTTAATATATCAACAATATTGTGAAGGTCTTTAATATAGACATGATAATGAATTTGGAAAGATCAATGAGTTTGTCCTTTAAATGAATTTTCTATGACAATCAACCACCCAATTCTACAATTCATGTAAGTTTTGTAGTTATTTAATTTCTTGGCAATGAGTTTGTCCTTCAAATGAACTTTCTATGACCATCAACCACCCAATTCTACAATTCATGTAAGTCTTGTAGTTATTTAATTTCTTGGCCGATCATTTTAGAAATGTTTTGGATATATATATATATATATATATATATAAATGAAGATCCTTCTCTACATGTTGAACACTTTAAGAAACCAAGCACACAACTAGATCAAATATTAGGAAAACATTGTT
This sequence comes from Pinus tabuliformis, assembly GCA_031772625.1. Lineage (NCBI taxonomy): Eukaryota > Viridiplantae > Streptophyta > Pinopsida > Pinales > Pinaceae > Pinus > Pinus tabuliformis. The sequence continues at coordinate 1,764,015,456 of CM062817.1, forward strand.
TTACATGGTTAAAACCTATAAAGCCTATTATTTCTTACAAATGTGAATAGGTATAGAAAGAACATTGAAAATATAATTTGTAGTAGTGGACTTCTAATAATTAGGGTTACTAGCCCAATTGGAATCAATGAAAACAAAAAACAAATGATCCAACTTGACTATAATGTTTCGAAAACTTAATTATACCATGGATATACTTAAGTATAATTTTTGCTACATTCTAATTTCTCTCATGGGGTGGTCTAGTGAGGTGCTTGCACATTCCAAGCCTTATGTGTTTCCACACTAGTTCTTTATACTCATTTGCATATAACAAGTTTCGAAAGAGGTACAAAATCCGAGTGTTGCTGGTCACAATGGAATGACACTCTTCATTCGTTGCTATGTCTTAATATTAACGGTGAAAAACTTATGCAAATGCTTCTATATCATGAATGACACTCTTCATTCATTACTATGTCTTAATATTGATGGTGAAAAACTTTTGCAAGTGTTTCTATATCATGAATCTTTGGTTCTTGAGCTCACTAGAATTGTGAATGAGTCTAACACACTAGTATCTAAAATCACCAACGACTTTCTGTGTTGTATGAACCCATGTACGATACATGGAAGTTGCAATGGTAACGCAATTTCATGTTCATGATCAATAACCAAAGGTAAATTTCCATCCTCACTATTATCATATGAAGAATAAACCATAATAGGACCAGTAATAGAATAAGAAGATGGTGCATATTTCAAATATGGATTATAGAATGAACGTCCTAAATGTAGAATTACGCTTGCATGCTTGGATAATTTCATCAAGCTACAAACCACTACTCTTCTTCCACCACTATAATATGGTACTCTTTTTAAAAGATGATCGTTGTAAATTTCCAATTATTAATAAAGTGGAAAATAATGAGTTGAAGTTATGTTGATTGTAAATAAATACCTGAAAAGAAAAGAACCAAATCAAACAATGCACTTGTTACTGAGCATTCTATATCTGATATACTCTACAATATGTAATTGACATAACAATGGGCTGAATTACCGTCATAAATTCATGGATTCCATGGTAAAAAGATGTTCTATTAACGGCAAGAAACACAAGTCACTGTAACATACACTGTAAGAGACTTGCTGTAAATTCCGCTAAAGTGAGTTATGAACAACGTCTTAACCATGTTGCATCTTAAAATAAAACCTATGGACGATCCTAACAAATAGGGTTTCTCGCAATTAAAAATGCCCTTCAACACCATCTACAATCCCAAAAGTAAAATGGAAATGAAACTAATATATTCAACTTAAAAAACTAGCTATGGAAGACGAGGAGCTGAACTTCGACTGGAGGAACCAACAAAATTTGATTGTCACCATCGCAAAATCATCGACGATGACGATAATAATCGTGTTCTCGTTCTTCATCTTGCGCAAAAAACGACCCATTCCTATTCCTGTTTCTTGTATTTGAAGGAACTGCAAATTGCAACATTAGGGAAGGCGAATCTCTGTCATTCTCATCAAACCTATAACCTTGTAAAGATTCCATAGCAGTTGCGGCACACTTAGGGTTATCGAATTCCACAAAACACAGAACAACTACAGCACTCGCTACTTCTCCTTCTCCACCTCGATGAGATGTTTTGGATTCCTTGGACTTTTTAACAAGCCTCACTTCTCTGAATCCGCGGAATGGGCGAAATATGTGAGCCGCTTCTCTACCAGTGCAATCACTTGGAATACCCACCACAAACAGTGTGTTGGATGCATCTTCTGGTAGATAATGAAGATCATCCACAGCGCCTCTCCTCCCAATTAAAGGGTCCAGCCTATGGCTATCAGACATGATATTCAAACCCTCAGCTACAGTTAACCGATTTGAAGAAGGAAGCGACCCACTCCGCGAAACAAAGCGACGATCATCATGAAAAGGAGGAGCAGGAGCACGAACATCATCATCCAATAAATGAACCCCTACTCTGTCGCCACCTCTCTCGGCAAGCCTGAGGTCTTCCCTACGATTAAGATAAACACCAGACAACGCGCGATCATTTGTATAGTCATATTCATAACCATTGCGAGGCCGCTTGGCTAGTACGGACCTCTGCGAGTCCCTTTCTCTCTCAGCGACTGTTGCTCGGAATCTTGCGTCCTCCATGTTCCTCTCTCTTATTGCCCGAACAGAAACGAAGACTCGTTGCTATATAATAGAATACTACAGAAACTCAAAAGTAGCTCGAAAGAAATCCCTATGCTGCGAAAGCTCAACACGATTATAGAATTTACGTTGTAGTTCGTTAATACTGGAGCCATCGAGCGCGAATATATATATATATATATACATACACACAGACAGGCAGTATTTATGGTCGGTCTATTTTAACGGTTGCATTTTCTTCTTTTTGGGGCACCACTGAAACAGTATAGCTATATTTTAATTGTTATATTTTCTCATTTAAACGTTTAAATTGCAAAATATATTAAACTTTGAAATTCACAGTTTTGTGCATTTCTGGTGAGTATTAGGAGCAGATTGGCAGTGGAATGTGTAAATTTTAAAAAATTTAGAATTTTGAAATTTACAAATTATTATTATATTTTATAGTTTGAATAGTTTAATAATTAAAAATATGTCTTTCTTCTAAAAGAGAAATTGAAATTTTAATGTTTTTAATTCTAATTTAACTAACAGTTTAAAATTAAATTATTATTAAAACTCCATACTCCTCTATTAAAATATAAACTTTCTGGTTTCTAAATATTTACAACATCGAAATAACCAGTATAAATATTTTTATATGATTCTCTCAAGAGATTTTGTTTACCCATATCTAATTAAATTAACGCTTTAATTTCTATCTCTTACATTGAAGTTATCAAAAATATACCTTCTTTCTTTTATAGGTATACCAAAGTTCTACTGGACTTTTTTATAGTTTTTATTGCCATAACTATTTATTATAAAATAGTGAAGAAATATTATATATAATATAGTCATTTATTATTATATATAAATTTATTTTAAAACAAAATTTTCAAAATTTTAATTTAATTATTAATAATTGTTAAGTGGATAGTAAAATTTAAGCTCCACAAGATTTATTTACAAAAATAATTTTTTATTTATTGTTCTTTCAATTGAAGTGATTAACTAAAAAATTCTGGTTTTTGGCCATGTGGTAATTATAATCTATGATATTGGCCCATGTTATTGTAACAAACCATATTTACAAATTAACATTCTCCATGATAAAAATAGGTTGAACTCCATAGTTAAAAATCTTACATGTTTTTTTTTTTTAAAGTCATATATGTTTAACTTATAGAATTTTTTTTATATAATTAATAATAATAATAGACTTCATAGGACATAGAAAATGATGGAGCTCATGAGACCTCTTAGGATTTTGATTGCAAGTGAAGGCCATGGATTTCTGTCAAGCCAACAAATGGAGAAGACAAGCAAAGAAGTTAACTAACGTAGTGGAATAGAGAAGTAGAGCTCAGTTTTTTTTATGGCAAAGGACATGGGAATAATGTGATATCGTAGGGAACTCTCAAGCCCTTGCTCCCTTGCTCCCTATTTCAATCTTTTATGTGTTCATAGGTCCTATAGGGAGGGAAAGAGGACTAGACCACACATAGATCTTTGGGCCATCACGATTTATCATAGATAAAATGGCACGAGGATTTTTTATGTGGGGTAGGTGACACCTATACAATGTTGTTGGTTGGTCATGTACTCCTCTTCTTTCTCTAAAGAAGTCCGCTACGAGCTCTTATCACTGTTACTACCTTGACAAGAATGATGGTTGTGGGAGAGGAGGTACCCAACCTCACGTGTGAATCTCATAGATCTATGCTAGAGGGAAAAAATGGAGACCTTGAACAAACATGATTCCAAATCTTTACCAAATACCTACATGGTAAATCCACCCTCTTTTAAACCATTGATTTAGACTCCATAGAAAAACTGAAGTAACATATAGAGAAGAGGTTGACTATACCTGCAAATGCTAGATTCTCCTAATGAAGGACTCATTCTTCAAGATTCTTAGTAAGTGAAGAATCACAGTATATGTGAAAACTCTATAATAATGTTGAATGTGAGGTTGTGTGGAGGCATCCTAATATCTAGGAACCTCACTAGACCTGTCTCCCACATTAATGCAACGAAAGGGGCTTCTTTCCCTGCTAATCAACCACAACACAACCTAAGACCTTATATTGTAGAAAAAAGGAAACAAACGCCTTCCATGGAGGTCAACCTTCCAAAGGTAAACCATAATTCTTTTTCTCTTCAATTAAAGGTTGTAATATGTAGGTTCAATGGATTTTATCCTAAATCTAATGCTCTACATCAGTGGGTATTTTCTTCGACGACTCCCAACTATGATATATACTTGTGCTCTAAATGTTTTTTTAATCTACAATTTTATAATCAAGATCATTTGGAAAAAGTCTTGCGGGAGAGGACCTATTTTCCCGGAATGAATGGGCTCTTCATCACCACTTGGTTTCCATATTTTGATGTCAAAAAGAATGGTGGTATTAACAATTATGGTATGGGTGAGGGTACCAAACCTCCCTATCCCTTTCTGGCATTATAAAGTTCAAGAGGAAATTGGAAACGCTCTTGGAAAATTCATAAAAATTGACGAGGAAAGAACAAAGGTTTATTTACCGTCACCAAAATCTATGTTGAAATAGACCTCAACAAAGATTTACCTAAACACATTAAAATAAAACACAAGAGCATTCAATGAGACAAGAATTAGATTATTAAACACAACATTTGGTGGCATATATGCTATTAAATAGGTCGCGTGAAAAATGAATGCGCATAGGAAAAAAATCCACAAAGAAGAAAAAGGGTGAGACCCACAAACCAAAAGGATAACAATGCTTAGATCCTTACTTTTTGAAATACGAAGCATATGAAACTATGGATAGCCATTGAATATGGTTTGAAGTGGACGCATAGGTCAAAAATGAAAATGTATCTCTCATAGAATGACATTGAAGCACAAGAAGCCTAGGAAACAGAATCATAGAAAAATGTCGCACATTCAAAAAATCAGATGGGGGCCACAAGAAGAGAACATGTTTATGACAGTTCAAAATCAGGCAAAGAATCCCCACAAAAGGCATCACGAAAAATAAACATTCAGATAGGAGAAAAATGTTGAACCATGAGGACTGGGGTTGAGTGGAACTTTGCATAGTGGAACCATGTCAAGATGGTACATTTTTTGAGGGAGAATCTTAGGGTATATTTTAGGGAATATTATGCAAGCTTATTCTTGAAATATTTTAACTGTTGTGGCATCTTGAAGATTCCATAAGGGGCCCAATGGTGAAATTTTTAGAAACTGGTCAAGTTTATACTCATTTTTCATGAAATTTCACAAGGAATCCACGAGTTTAGTCATAATTGGGATATAACCAATAGAGTTTCAAGTCACTGTCAGAATTGAGGTATTGCCATGTATTTTTTTTAGATAATATAAAGGCTTCTCGACTTTGAAGTTGGGCCTTGAGACATTTCTCACACAGTATGAGTGAACTTCATTAACAAATCTTGGTGCATTGTCTATATTATCTTCATCTTTTGTTGCTACTTCATGGATGTTGCATGTATGGTATTTTCATGCTCTTTAAGTAATTATATTTGACATCACCAAAGGAACGATTCCATATCATGTTGGTATTAGAGAATTCTTCAATGATGTTAATTGTGAGTGTCGATGCTTACGAGGGCCAAACTCAAAGAGGGTGAACGAAAAATCAAGCCTTTTAATCCCAATATTGGGCATGAAATTGGAAGAAATAAAGTGGAAGGTAATGACATGCATACAGAGAATGAGTAGGATTTCCATAAGCTCTTCTACCAAATGGAAGATTGGGGGGAAAAGTTGTTTATAGACTATGAAAGGAGAATGGAAAAAGAGAGAAAGAAAGAAGGGGGTTCTAATAGATGACAATGCATGACTACACTGAAGAGGCAGACAAATTCCTTCTGAATCTGTATCTTCAAGTTCAATCTCTTCATCTTTCCCTCATTCTCATGATACAAATAGTCATCCAAGAAATGCTTCTAAAATGTCATTTTTTAAATTAGATGTGAATTTTGATTTTCCCATATTTAATGGAGAAGCTAATGCAAAGAAATTAAAAAATTGGAATAGACAAATTGATGTATATTTTTATATACAACAAATCTGAGAGGATGAAGCAAAGATCTAGTTGGAATCTCTTTGACTATGAGGCATATCTCTTGTATGATGGGAGAGAAAACTTAATAAAGGTAGTCAACATAATGGTAAACTCCTTTCTTCACGATCTCAGTTTACTTCTACATTAATAGGGAAATTTTACCGACTAGATACACGAAAAAAAACATAATGGAATGGAAAAACTCGAGACATGGAAAAGGCCAAAATGTTCAAATTTTTAGAGAAAGTTTTGGAAAGCAAGCATTGACATTGAATATTCCTTTATACTCACCATGAACTTTGATTAAATACATTGGTGATTTACACAATAATATTCATGATTCAATTTTTTTTGATCCCACTCATCTAGACGAAGCTAGTGTGAAAGAAATTCATCTTGAAAATAGGGGAAGGCATGGATAAGAAGATCATGCAAAGAAGCCTTCATCTAAGCCTCGTAATGACAAGTTCAAAGGAAAAGGAAAGGGAAAGAAGATATTGAAAGCAAAGAAATAACAAGGGAAACCCTCTTGCACTATTACAAGAAAAAGAGGCATGATAAGCAACTTTGTTGAAAGCTACATCCAAAATTGAAGAGTAAAAGCTTTGGTGGAAAAGGGAAGTAGAAGAAGGTTGCTACAACACAACAAAACTTAGGTTCTGATTCTAGTGATGGCACACATATCACAACTATTGGATTACAAGGTAAAGGTTCCTTTCATGTTGGTTCAAGTTCTAAAAGTAGAACTCATGATGATGAAAGAGAAAGAAGTGAATTGTTTCATATAAGAGCTGTACCTAAGCACACAAAAATAGCTACATTGTTTGACCCAGGTTTTGAATTTAAATCACTCATAATAAATTGTCATGAATTTGGTTTTGGAAACAAGATCTCATTCAAAATCTATCCTCTTGGTTTGGTGTGTGACAATGTAAAGCTCAATCTCACCAAACAATGTAGGGTTCGGTTTGTTATTGCTTCAAACTTAATAGATTTGATTGATTTTGATGTCATCCCAATTGAAATTTGTGACATAGTCTTGGGAAGCCCATACCTATATGATAGGAAGAATTTTTTTAGGCATGACAACAAGTACCATCTCACCAAAGATGTGGTGGAATATTGTAACAACCGCAGGTTTATTTCCATGTAAATAAAATTAAACTAAGGTCTTGAGATAGGTATTCCAAGCTAAATGGTGGGAAAACATTATAGTCGGCATCACTTGGTGTTTTTTAATGCCTATGGAAATTGGCAAAGGAAAGGAGGCAATAATTGGCATTTTATTTTGAAAATAAAGTAAAATAGGAGAAAAGGGAGGTGAAAAGACACACATTTACATACAAGAGAAATTAGAGGAAATGTATGATCTGAATAGAAAATGGAATCAACCCATGGTATTAATCGACCCATGTTATTCATACACCCATGGAATTTACCCATGGTATTCCAAGTGGCATCCACCTATGGTATTGTAAGTGACATCCAACCATGCTATTCATTCAACCGTGTAATTAACTCGTGGTATTGTAGCTGAAAAATACTATAAGTGACAAGTCACATTTTGTAAAAGCACAGTTAGTCCGCCACAATGTATCTTTTACAGTTCTTCTTCATTTTAATAAAAAAATCCTTTGTGGTTTTGTTTATTGGCCATTCTCCTCTTTTTCTTTTGGAAATTCAATTTTTAGATCTTGGGGGCCTCCCACAATGTATCTTTTACAAAATGTGACTTGTTACTTATAGTGTTTTTCAGTTACATTACCACGAGTCAATTGCATGGTTGAATGAATACCATGGGCGGATGCCACTTAAAATACCATGGGTAAAATCCATGAGTGGATGAATAACATTGGTGGATGAATACCATAAGTTGATTCCATTTTCTATTTAGATCAAAATGAAGCGAATTGAAGAAAAGGGAGCCATCAATAATAAAAAGGCATCAAAGAAACAATTCACATTTTTTTCATATTTTTTGCTAGCATTTGTTAGTTCAGTTTTGGCACTCTCCTTTCATTCTGTCATTCTCTCGTACCCTTGCACACTTAGAGAATATTGGAGCATGATTTGAGCACTATAGCATTCACTTGGATTGGAGAAGGAAAGTAAAGGAAAACAAGGAAGTGCAAGGGAAAAGTTGGCTCAATAACCACACCTAGATTGATTTTCAGGTAACAAGTTGCATGTGTGATTTTCTTGTTGATTTTGGATGCATGGTGTATGCATGGCATTCCTTGGTTATGTGTTTTCAATGGCATGTATATTTTCCTAGATTGACAGTGGTTACATCTCTTGCTTTCCATTTCCTTGATAACCATGGTGTAGTGAGTTTCCCACTTCGTTTTATGATTGCTTGTAAGGTTCTCTATGGATGTGGGTTGGAATAAACACTTAGGATCCCTGGAACAACTTGGGATGAGTTACTAGTTCCTACATCTTGTAGGTTGGGACAAATGATATGGAGCATTGTGGGTACAGATACTAGTCCTTGGAGCTGCAGGTTGTAACGAATGCTCTAGAGCCCTAATTAGTTGTGGGTTGAGTTAATAGTTCCCATAGTCCTAGAAAGCTTGGGTAGAGATTGATTTGGTTAATGTTAGTGATTTTTGGACCGTATAGGTGAGATCACTGTGGCAAACGGTTGAGGTTGTTTGGCCTATGGAAGCCTTGGTTGGTTTTTTCTTGGTTTAACCCTTATGATCCTACATTCATGCTTAAAATATGTCGAAGGGGTGATTGGCTAAAAGAGAGATTTGGTTCAGCCCAATCTATGGTCGAGTGGTACACGGTAGCCCCTGACTTGGTTGGCATTTCCATATGTTAATATGAGATATTTTTATGTTGTGATCTATGATCATTCGTAGTGATTACGTTGGTAATTATACGGCATATATTCCATGATTTTCATTATATATATATATATATACTAGTTATATGTTGGTTATATGATGTATTCTATCTATGGTTATTGACATGTTTTGATATGTTATTGAATGGTTGATGAGTGCATGGTTTAACAACTATTGTTGAAACTGGTTAGAAATGGATTGGAGCCTTCTTTCTTAAGTATTGATTGGTAATTATATGGCATATATTCCATGATTTTCATTCTATATATATACTAGTTATATGTTGGTTATATGATGTATTCTATCTATGGTTCTTGACATGTTTTGATAGGTTATTGAATGGTTGATGAGTGCATGGTTTAACAACTATTGTTGAAACTAGTTAGAAAGGGATTGGAGCCTTCTTGCTTAAGTATTGGTTGGCTAGCCTTGTTATAATATTGTTTATGTTTCTAGGAAGTTAGATGTAATGAACCTCCTTAGCCTGCCCGAGAATTTAGCCTCTAGGACCAATAAATTTAAAATTTTGTGTTCATTCATAGCTAAAACTTTACCCCTCCTTGTAGATATTGTCTTCTAAAAATTTCCTCAGCCATATTCTATTAGGCCATAGTACAAATTTCTCATTAATTGTTTTACTAGTTCTCTTATATGGAACCTTAGGTTTGTTAACATGTCTGATGTATGTGATCGACCATTCAACTTATGATGGAAGGTTTCCTATCAAAATATCTGGGTAAATCTTCACCAACACTAGTGGACATTAATTTCATGATCATTGTAGTGTACTCTACGTTATTGACCAGTCTTTCATTCCCATGCATACTAGTTATACCTGCAACACAGATACATAATCAATTAGTCATAAAATAAGATACATTATTTCCTCAATTGTTGAGTATGCATAAGCAGATATTACTTTAGAGCATTATGAGCATACCAGATCTATGTAGTGGATGTAACACGTTCAGTTAGAGAATCCATAGTAATCTCACATGTTCATACATAATCTCAACATAAACCAGATTGCTTCCTCTATTAACTCTATTCTTAGATGTAAAAGAGGTCATATGTGTAATATTTTCATCAAACTCATAGTAACCCATTAGCACAAGTAATCTAATTATGTGCAATATGCTTCCCTGCATGGGTAATTAAACTGTCAATTCATTTAATGTACTTCTATTGATAACTACACACTAGAAATCCACATGCAAGTCGATAATGAGAAATCTAAAGTGGTGACACGAATATCAACTACTAGTTACTATGATTCCACTATTTCTCATATACATTAAAGGTCACATATCTATGACATCAATGATTTTCATACAGATAATACCTTATCTATACAACTGAGCTACATGGGTTGACCATTTCAATGGTAGGAAATAAATATAGAGATAAGAAATAAACCGTCAGCATATATGAGCTAATTGTTTTAACTTCATAACAAGCAAGGATTAATATAGAACCCATACCATGTAACTGAATCTCATGATAGTAGAGGAAACATCATTTTTTATATTAATACATAAGCCTATGTAATTAACACAACATTCTCATGGCGAGGAAAATTAGAAAATCATCTCATAGAAAAACTGGAATAATATCCGGAACTTATGAAAACATTCTCATAAAAAAATTGGAAACTATAACAGAGAGAGAGAGAGAGTAAGAGTCAACATACAATTATTCCATGCAAATGACACCAACTAAACCTAACTTGGATGGAGTAGCACCACCACCTAGCCATGAATCACCTCTAATTCCCCCCGAGACGAAGCTCTTACCAAGGATCAACTGTGCTCAATTGATCGATGCACTGCGTATTTAATACCTTCCTTCATGATTTAGTTACCATTAGTGGTGTCCCACTTTATGGATTTTTCCGTTTGCCAAGGTCTTATCCGGAAAAGCTTGTCTTTATCTCCCAAAATGCTTTTCTACATAAAATCTTTCCTTTATATCCAAAGATTTTATTTCTGATGGATCTTTATCTCCAATCCATCTGATGGATATCCAATCCATCAAAGATTATCTAGAATCACATATAGAATCTTATCATGAAAGGTTCATCTCTATCCCATTCATCATGGGATTTGGCAAGCATCTCCTCTCTCTCGGTGCTCCATCCTCCAAGTGATTTATTTTATTAATTTATTTAATAGTACATTTTCTTTTCATATTAGGTATCACCTAGCTTTCCTCCGCTTAGGTGTAGAATAGTTTAACCCACAAAGGAGGGTATAAAACATAGCTTTCCTCAACTTAGGTTCACAAACATTTAAGACACAAGGGAGGATATCACACCTAGATTTAACTTAGCTTAGGTTTACAATAATGTGGTACACAAGGGAGGGGTGTTACATACTCCCCCGCTTAAATTTTACACCTTCCTCGGTGTATCACTACATCATGTTCTCCTTCACATGTAGATGGTTTCTGAATCCATGACTCTTCCATCTGATGCAATTTTTTTTCTACAGTGTACATCTGTCACAAGGAGTGCTCCTAGCATCTCTCCTCCATAGCTATATTTGTCTCAAGGACTGGTCTGATCATCGCTCCTCCCATAGCTACCTATCACACAGTTTTTCAAACCATTTGTGAGATTTTATCAATGCAAAGTTTAACTATGATAAATATCATAATTTGTTTCTTAATAGTATTAAAGCAACTATTTCTTATCATTTATTTTATCTGAAGAATGCATGTTCTCTGCTTTCTTTCTTTCAAGCCTTTGTATTCTTGTCTAACACCTACATCTTGCAGTCTCTCTGCATACAATACATGAGTTAGCATATTTTCCACATTAATATGCTTGCAAGGTAATAAAAAATTATTTCACATCACAATATATATTCATACACATATATTCATCATAATTAAAGTGTGATTAACCATAGTTACCTATACCAAACTTACTTTCCCTCTTCTGGGTAACCTCGAGGTTTGCTTACTTGGCCTGACATCCATCCAATGACTACTGGATACATGCACACAAGGTATGTTACACACACCAATATGCATTTCATTTTTCAACCTTGTATCATATGTAGTGATATGGTACCATATGTACTTCTGTGCATAGTCCAACTATGGTACAACCTATAATACCATCCTCATGGTATCACCTGCATGACATAAAATATATCAACATATTTTTTTCACCATGTTAGTACCATACCAAAATTCATTTATCATGGTTCATCTATGTAATTAATAAATTTTTTATGTCATGTGTAAATCAATTCCACATGTCACATGGTTACAACATCAGTCACATTTTATTGGATTCATGAATATTTTCATCTTAATCATACCTTCTTCTTATTGTTCTAAAACAAACTATTAACCCATAGCTATTAATTTACCTTGTATGTTTTACTTTTTCTCTTTTTACACCTCAACAACTTGTTGGCCATGTATAATTTAGTGTAGTTATTCATGAATGTTTTTACTATTGACAATGCTACACTCCTTGTGGTTGTAAGTGTTTACGATCTCATGGTATTTACATGTTAGCTTATTCTTAACACTAAATCATCTGTTATCAATAGATGCGTTATCTATTTATGAATTCTTGTTTGCAACATTTCCTTATGTTGTCGAGACACCTTATCAATGCAATTTCATAAGAGATCCTCTCAGAAATTTTTGATACCAAATTTTGCCCAAGTTTCCTTTTAGGTACATCTACTTGCTATCGTGCATATATATGTATCTTACCTTGACTTTTGATACCACAATCTCCACATGCTCAAAGATGACTATTTTGGAGATTTACATGAAAATCAACACTCTAAAATAAACTAGAATTGTATGTAGAAATTTTGTCCTTAGGTAAATTACTATACATAAGGATTTAATTATTCTATGCAATTTCTAAATAAGCAATTTTTGTTTTATGCATAAATATTTATCTAGCATACTATGTTCCATACTAAGCATAGTGATGATCAAGTATATAATTATGAAAATAGGTATTTCTACTTATACATATGGTCCATGCAGATGCTATGATGAGTACGATAGCTCCATGGCCCAAGCCATAACAACTATCTACTATGTCTCTCACTGTTCTTAGATCACAACCGCCCATTGTGTTTTTCATTGTTTCTTACACATCCCATGTTCAAAGAGAGTTTTCTCAGGTACTACCAACTGAGAGGTTTAGGAGGCCATCCACTTTGTATATTGTAATAGATGTTTGCAATACCATTTGTAACATACCTCAAGAGCCTACCATGAGAATTAACTATTGGGCTCCCTATTCTTGAAATTTTTATTCTTTTGTGGATAAGATTCGGCTCTTGCCAAGAGCATATGGAGTCCTTTATATAATCTTTATTACTTATATAAAGGTGGATCCATGACGTAGAATTTGTCCATATTGACTTTATCCCACACAACCTTTTCTCATACTTCACAATTGGGAGAGAGAATTTAATTTCAGCATGTAGTCAACAACACTCTTCTACATAATTCCAAATGAGTAGCTATTAACCCCATGCAAAGTACTTTTTCCATCCAGAATTTCCATGTTTTTCCAAAAGAGTTTTCACATCCATGTTACACATATCTCAACAATTCTAATTTTGCAATATTCATTCATCATGACTTATGCATAATTTTCCCCTACCCACATGAAAATATTTTTGGGAAACAAATTCTTGATTGTTTACCATACCTTAGTTAATGTTTTAACACCGTCTATGGGTTAGAATTAATAAAAGATGTCCTTCAGATCTTTTTAACATCTTATCGTTCTTATTTACAAAAATAATATTGACAACAAGGAATATTTCTTTATCATATATAACCGAAACTTATAAAAACCTATATGATCTCATGCTAAAAATCATGCCTTCCTTATAGAGCGGATTTTATAATCCATGGCAAGTCGTTATAGGTCTAATGTGTACATGATAACAGAAAAAAGTTTCACTACCAATATTCAATAGTTAATCCATGGTTAAGCAAATGAGAACGAGTGTAATCAACGACAATGTTGCAATGCTGCAATGACGAATTTTTTGCAGGTAGAGGGTATAGAACAGATGAGATTCTGGCATATCAGTCACCCATTTCCCACTCATATCTATTTCTAATATTTGCATAAGCATTTGTTTTTAAGTAGATGGTTTGTGTGACTGAAAGAGAGGGTTTTGTTCAAACCATTTTATACATAACTATATATACTACATAGTATACAATACATACGATAACTTGAAGTAGTGCATTGTATTTTGTCAGTTAAATAAGCACATACTCCTCTGCTTGGTTACACCTTTCCCCTCTCCAATTCCATTGGAGGCTTCAACATTCTCTAGCTTCTGAAGGATGAAATATTTAAAAACCTGCTTGTCACAGGCATGATTGCCTTCCTCACCCATTCATACCATAGTATTCTGACTGTAGAGAGATCATAGGTGTTGACTCTAAAACAACCTTACAGAAGTGTTAACAAATACGTAGAAATAGAGTCAACCAATGGCCACCTGAGATTGCACAAAATTTAAAAACAAGGAACAATACCAAACCACGGTATGCATAAACAGATGCCTGGAACAATTTGGGAACCCTGAAAATTAATAGAGAGACTTATTATGGGGAATAATCCTTCACTGTCCCTACTTGTTATCATCATTTTTTTTTTCTCTACAGCTGAAGCTGCCTCGCTGCTTCTATTCTCATATCCATGGCACTCCTATCACTAGAATTATGTTGTTCACAGCAACAAGATAAGTAAAGGGTCTATACCACTCTCAATATTGAAAAGAATAAAAATATGAATATGATTGTAATTCTTTTACATTCATATATAGAGCGAGTACCGACTAAGTACATATACATATATATATATATCTCTCTCTATATATATATAATTTGAAGGAATCTTTGAGAGCACGGCCGATTGCTTCACTATGGTCCCTTCCAACAAACTCAGAAACGACTATGTTATTTCGAGCCAAATTTCCAACTCTGTCCTCATGATGGGATTCGTTCTCTTCCTTATGTGCATCGGAGGAGAGAGTACTTGCGTGGAATCTGGATGGTCGTTATCCATTCTTTTGCCTCCTAGGATAAGCCTTATCCATCCAGCGATTGATCGCCAAAAGAAGGAAACATTAGATACTTAACATGACAAGTAAAAATGCTTGTGGTTGTTATAGAATGCTTACAGACATGTTTTATTCCACTAGTTTTCTTCTCATATGATCCACATTCTCATCCTATCCATATCCTAATTTTACTTGATGAGTCATGCGTGTGTTTATTTCTTGAAAAAAGACATTATGTTTATCGCTTATTATTTTAGATAATCCATATCCCTAATACGTTTAATTTCCGACTGCTTTTACCGAGGTGTTCATGGATAACATTTATATATCTGTCAGTAGAGAGTTGGATTTTTGGGATTGAATAATCCCATACCTCTCTAGATTACTGGATGAGGTCAATCTCTCCTAGATGTTTCCAGAGTTGCGGATAACATCGACATATCCCAAATAATGGAAATAATCATATCTATCATTTTTGCCTCCAATTCAAAGGTAAATCAACTCGATAGGAAACATTTAAAGGGAAACCACAATCACCCTCATGATGTTCTCCACTTCCCTCTAATTTGGGAAAATATATTTCTTAACAACTACACATAAGACATGGGTTATAGCCGAACAATCCGACATTCATCCAATCTTATCGCTACTTTTACAATAGCGCATGCGAATAAACATATTACCCAAAGATCCATCACATCAATCGCCAAGTCACATGGGACGAGTTTTTTAATTTAATTAACCATCTTCCATAACAAAATACGAGCCCTCCTCTGGCAGACCCCTTCTCCCTGTAGATTTCCCCGCTTTTTCTATGCATACTTTCCTCTCTTCTTCAGTCGAGGGGCTTCTCCACCGACTCGCTTCACCATCATCCTTGTGGGCCATATAACGCCACATACATAATCAATATTATATTTTTAAACAATGTAAAGGTTTCACCCTGTGCACAAATGTCGTTGAAGGTTAAACATGAGATGCATGATTGATATCTTTTGCATTCTACATGTGCTCTCTAAGAAAGTGAACATATTTGTTATATAACTAGGTAGCGAGGTGTCTACTACTCGGTACAAAACTTATGTGAGTGGGTTATTGGTAGAAACTTGGTCTTCCCCTGGTGTTCAATGTGAATTCTATGCCTTTTCATACCTACTAGTGAATTGAGGCCATGCAACCCATTAACAACTGGTAGCCATTAAATTCTGGGTGAATGAATAGGGTTAGTACGTTCCTAAAGAGTTTAATATTAGATTTACTATGAAGCGTTAACAAGAAGTTAGTGCCCGTAATTTATTTTCATTTTTACTATTCAATCTAGGGCTATCATATAGTCCCATAGGTGGGCACATTTTCTACATCGATCCCTCATAAGCTAGCCAATGGAGGAGACCATATGAATTATAATTATTCCATGTCCCGACATATATATTTCACTATTCAGTTTTTATCTAAGCACGTCGATTGTAAATGCCATAATTTAATAAATTAAGACCCACATCAATTCCTAAAAGTTTTAAATGAAATGATATCAGGTTATATAATTAACATGGATATGTTATTGATCCTTCAATAACCATGTTAATATTTTGATTCATTTCCAAAAATTTCCATTAAAACCCAAAAACCATATTCTGAGTTTAAACCTCATCTTTATGGATTATAGATTTTTCCTTTTATATATAATTAAAAACCCGTGAATGAAAATGCTACAAAGGTGGATTGGTCCATAGGCCTCATTGTTTGAACCTTTGCTCATATACCATTCGTAACAAACTTTCTTAGCTTACTCAAGAATTTAGCCTCTAGGACCCATAAATTTAAAATTTTTGGTTCATTCAGAGTTAAAAGTTTACCCCTCCTTATAGATCTTGTCTTCTAAAAATTCCCTCAACCATATTCTATTACGCGAGAGTACAAATTTCTCATTAATTGTTTTATTGGTTCTCTTAAATGGAATCTCAGGTTCGTTAACACGTTTGATGTATGTGATCGACCATTGAACTTATGATGGTAGTCATGTTATCAAACTATTTGGGTAAATCTTCACCAGCACCAGTGGACGTTAATTTCATGATCATTGTAGTGTACTCTACGTTATTGACCAGTCTTTCATTCCCATGCATACTAGTTATACATGCAACATAGATACTTAACCCATTAGTCATAAAATAGGATACATTATTTCCTCAATTGGTGAGTATGCATAAGAAGATATTACTTTAGAGAATTATGAGCATACCATATCTCTGTAGTGGATGTAATATGATCAGTTAGAGAATCCATAGTCATCTCACATATTCATACATAATCTCAACATAAACCATATTGCTTCCACTATTAACTCTATTCTTAGATGTAAAAGAGGTCATATGTTTAATATTGTCATCACATTCATAGTAACCCATTAGCACAGGTAATCTAATTATGTGCAATATGCTACCCTACATGGTTAATTAAACTGTCAAATCATTTAATGTACTTCTACTAATAACTTCACACTAGAAATCCGCATGCAATTTGATGATGAGAAATCTAAAGTGGTGACACTAGTATCAACTACTAGTTAGTATGATTCCACTATTTCTCATATACATTAAAGGTCACATACCTAGGGCATCAATGATTTCCATATATATAATACCTTATCTATAGAGCTGAGCTACATGGATTGACCATTGCAATGGTAGGAAATAAATGTAGAGATAAGAAATCAACCATCACCATATTTGAGCTAATTTTTTTAACTTCATAACAAGTAAGGATTAATATAGAGCCCATACCATGAAAGTGAATCTCATCAGTGTAGAGGAAAACATCATTAATTCTATTAATACATAAGCCTATGTAATTCATGTGACATTCTCATGACGATGAAACTTAGTAAATCATCTCATCAAAAAACTGGAATAATATCCAGAACTTATGAAAACATTCTCATAAAATAATTGGAAACTATAACAGAGAGAGAGAGAGAGAGTAAGAGTCAACATACAAACATTCCATGCAAATGACACCAACTAAACCTCACTTGGAGGGAGGAGCACCACCACCCAACCATGAATCACCTATGATTCCCCCAGAGCCAAGGATCAATTGTCCTCAATTGGTCAATGCACTAGGTATCTAATACCCTCTTTCGTGATTTAGTTACCATTAGTGGTGTCTTGCTTTATTGATTTTTCCATTTTCCTAGGTCTTATCTAGAAAAAGGCGTCTTTATCTCTCATGATGCTTTTCCACATAAAATCTTGCCTTTATCTCCTATAAAGCTTTTATGTTTGATGTATATTTATCTCCCATCCATTTGATGGAAATCCAATCCATCCAAGCTTATCTAGAATCACATATAGAAGATTATCATGAAAAATTCATCTCTATCCCATTCCTCATGGGATTTGACAAGCATCTCCTCTCTCTTGGTGCTTCACCCTCCAAGTGATTTATTTTATTAATTTATTTAACAATACATTTTCTTTTCATATTAAATATCACCTATCTTTCCTTAGCTTAGGTGTAGAATATCTTAACCCACAAATGAGGGTATCAAATCTAGCTTTCATCGGCTTAGGTTTACAAACATTTATCACAGAAGGGAGGATATCACACCTAGATTTAACTTTGTTTAGGTTTACAATAATGTAGTACACAAGGGAGGGGTGTTACATTAGAGGTATTTCTAGGAAGTGGTCTAGAGGTTAGCATAGAAAGGTGGCTCAAATCTTATAACCACTGGTACAAAAATTGTTTTTTGGGTAATAATTGCATGGAAGTTGGCCTGTGTGTGCAATTGGAATCGCATAAATGCACGTATGTTATGGTTTTTAGTTATTTGGAGATTTTACCTTATGAAAAGAACTCCATCTCAGGCTTCTAAGTGTCTGTAGTCCCTGAGGGATGTTTTGTTGGCATTATGATGCATGTGTTGTACTTGATGGCAACCCTCTCATAGAAGAATATCTCACTTATGTATAACTGGATGAATCTTCAGAAGAGATATCAGATGTGACTGATGGAGGACAACTCAAAGGAATCAGATGATAGTTCTAAGTGTGACAAGTTAGCTTTGCCATCAAGTCCAAAGGGGGAGATTGTTGGCATTATGAGACAAGTGTTGTCCTTAATGGCAAACCACACTGATGAGAAATCTTAGTGCAGAAGGACAGCAGCAAGGAATTGATGATCAGACTATAAGAAGAAGAGAAAGTTCATACACGCAGGTTCGTTAAGCCCAAGTCGTGTGTACACGCAGGTTGGCTTCAGTAAAAGTGTGTGTATGAGAAAACGTACCTTTGGTCCATGGCGGTTAGTCCTTGGAAGTTGTGCCTATGGTTTTGGACCTTGGTGTCTCGACGAACGTGTTGATCCCTAGTTTTGAAGTTGATGGTATTGGATTTCTATGGTTGTGGCCCTTGGTATTGAACAAGGCCTAAAGCTATATAAGGAGAAGGAAATCATTAGGCAAGAGTATCTGAAATGTCTTGAATATCTGATGAAGCATTAGATCCAGTATGCAGGGTTATGGATTGATGATGCATTGCTTGATTTGAGCTAAGGAGAGATCTCACCGGTTGATGGAGAACAAGATCTAAGGAGAGATCGGGATCAAATGGTTTGAAATGAACTATCTTTATGATGCTTATTCTAGATCTACATACGGACGCATGTATTGTTCTATAAGTGTTATGAGTATGACTGATGTCTAGTACAGCTGCAAGTTATGAGAAATTATTTTTAGATCTGTATGCGGGTTGTCTTTGGCAAAAGCGCGTATACACGCGGGTTTGATTCATCTAAGTAGCGTATACATTGTAAAGCTTGATATTTGAAGTTGCAGATGGATCTGATGGTTATTACAGAGTTCTGTGTCTACTCTGTGTTATGGTGACTGTTGTTAACAGGGTTTCAGTGATTCAGGGTTTGATGATTGTTTTGAGCTTCAATGATAGTTATGGGTCCAGTATGAAATTGGATGAAAAGTGGCCTTACAGATTATGTGTTGTGCTTCAGTGTATCCAGTCTGAAAATTGATGAAACGTGGTACCTGGAGGTGAGAAGATTGTAGGCAAGCACCTACGTACTAGTATCTAAGCTAGTACAAAAGCTAAAGGAGATCTTTGGAGCATTGTAGCAGGTAGCAGCCTGCGTACTAGTAAATGGATCGGCTAGTACAAGAGCAAAGGGGGTTGTAGCTCCCGTACTAGTATAAGACTGCACCAGTACAAATATTGTAAAAGGATTTTCTTATTAAGAAGAAGATTGAGATGAGTTGCAGCAGGTGGTTTTCACCCACATTGGGTTTCCACCTTATATCTTTGTGTTCATGTGTGTGGCTCTTGTGTGGTGTTCTGTTCTGTTATTCTGCACCTGTTTACTGTTAATATGCGTAATAATGATCTGATGCATTTACTGAAGATTAAGCTAACTGAATTATAAGATCTCTGGATATACGCGAGTTTCATTAGACACAGTAGCGTGTACACGCGGGTTCACTTAATTGAAGTAGCGTATATGTTTCTGAGTATGAAATTGAAAAGTTTGATTGATTTGATAATACTGATTCACCCTCCCCTCTCAGTATTATTTCCAACAATTGGTATCAGAGCAGGTCCTTTGGTAGAAGCTTGATCGCTTGAAGGAGATCCGTGGAACAATGGGAAAGAAGCTTAAGAAGAAAGCTCATAAGAAGAAGAAGACATCTCAGAAGATCTATGACAGTGGGAGAGTCGATTGGGGATTAGGTATAAGAAGCTCTTCAGATTCAGAATCAGATTCAGAATCATTATCAGATATGAATGTGTTATCCTCTGATATTCCAACTATATTTCCTTGTGAAAGAGATGGAAGTGATAGTGAAACTGCTGAACATGCTTGTATGGGTGAGCAAGAAAAGTGTCAAATAGAGGCAGTATTTAGAAGGCTTGCAGACAAAGTTAAAGATCAACAAGATCTATTGAACAAAAGGGAATGTGCTTTCAAAGAAGAAGTTACCAAACTAAAGGCCCAACTAGAAGAAGGAAACAAGGTAAGAAACCTACTCAAGGACAAGGAAGACCAATGTCAAAAATTGCAGCATGAAGTGACATCATTAAGAAAAGAAGTCAACGAAAGAAGCACAACCATCAAGAAACTCAAAGATAGATCCAGCTACTATGAAAATCTTGAAGCTACAATCCTCTCACTAAAAGGAGATCTTGAAGAATCAAAGAAGCAGAATACAGATCTACTCCAAGCTGTTGCAAAACAAGAAAACGAAGTCACCAGCTTAAAATCTCAACTGGAATGTGCCTTCCGAGTTCGTCAAATGCAGCAGGATCTGTATGAAGAACAAGAAAAAGAAATTCTCAAACTAAGGGAACAAATGGAAGAAGGAAGGAAAGCTGAAGAAGTTTTGAAAAAGAAATCTCTTGAAAAGGAAGAACAACTTCAGGTTGAGGTAAATATCTTGAAAGGTACACTAGAAGAAAAGGATAAGCTTTTACGATTTCAAGATAGCTCTAAAGTATTGGATGATATTCTTAGTAGTCAAAGGTCCCCTGCTATAAAGACTGGTCTTGGTTTCCATGAATCTGTTGAAGGTGAATCTAGTTCACAAGGTGAGGCAAGAAACTCTAAAGAGAAAACCAAAATGATCAACAAGGAGATGAAAGGTCAATCCCATCAAAAAACAAGGAAAGAGACTCCTCAAAGAAAATCCTTTACTCCTCCTATGAATAATATTGAATGTTATGTATGTCATAATCTTGGACATGTTGCAGCTAGATGTAGAAGAAGAAGAGTTCAAGACTATTATGCGGACAGGTCATCTCAATCAAGGTACTTTAATGGATATTGCTTTGCTTGCAATATGTATGGTCACAAAGCTGCTGATTGCTACAGAAGGAACATGAAACATGTTAGATGTTATGCATGTAACAAGCTTGGACATATAGCAAAGGAATGCAGGAACAAAGGATGGACATCACACAGAAAGGAGAAAACCTCATCACACTTGAAGATATGGAGGAAGAAGGAAGTACAGTCAGCACAATGTACTGAGACACAGCACAGCACAGACATATCAGACTCAGGGGGAGCTGAAAGTGTAAACCTTCAGTGTCCTGAATCTCATACGCAAGTTCCTTAAAGGGAAGTCGCATATATACGCGAGTTAGACACTACAAAGTCGCGTATATGTTAGTCTGAGGAAAAGCAGTGGGGACAGGCTCAGAAAAGGGATCTGATATGATTCAGTCCATTATTTGCTCTTTTGGTTAATAGCTACAGTCTGTTGAGGATGTGTGGAAATGTTTTGTTACTTGTATGATGTCTAGAAGTGTTTTGATCCTAACTTGAGGATGAAGATGTTTTGATGCTTACTGCTGATATATGCATGATCAGATCTAACAAATGGCACTGGTTGAGGGGGAGCATATGCCTTTAGTAATTCATTGTTGGCATTATGGTTAATAATCCTTGGTGATGATTCTTATATGGATAAATGATATACCTTGCTATGATGTGGTTGTGAGTTGTCTATGATAAACTCTCATATGATTCTTGAAGTTACATAGAAGATGTTCAGATCAGATTTATGATTGATTCTTTGATGATGCATATATGGTGCTTACATGGTAATCTTCATAAGGACAAGGAGAAGTACAAAGCTTGAATACACATCTTCCTCTCTTGATGATGAGTCACTTATATACTGTTGTTGTCATATGCATAAAGACCATACAGTTATGATGCAGGCACTCTTGTGAATAAGGATTGTTGCTGTTGATGATATCAAGAAGTTTTGTCAAATGAGCTTGAGCTCAAGATACATAGTGCTGATACATGGATGACTACTCAAGGTTGCTTTGTTGGAGACATGGTGATGAGTTCTTATCTATATAATGATAGGTTGATACTTGCATGTGTTGATTGATGCAGATGTTCCCAAGTAATGATACTTGGATCATGTAGAGCTTGATGAAATGGCTATGGTGGTTTCACACATGTGAATGACTCTGAATTCTGTTCAAAGGGATGAATTGATGCAGACATACCTTGTTATAGGTTGATGACTTATTCTCTACAGGACATTTACAGGTTGCTGATATGGAAATTTGTATATGCGAGTTGGATAAGGCCTATCCATGTATATACACTTGTTTATGTGGATGCAGACGCGTATATGGAGTTTTGAAGGAAATCAGCAGGGACAGATGTTGGTTGCAGAAAGTCTGATATGGGTCTGATAGAGATCATCTGGCACAGGTTCAGGGGGAGCAGATAATCTTCCAATGATGCATTGTTGGCATTATCTTAAAGCCTTTGGTTCTAGTTCACATTGTTGTTGATTCAGGTGGAACAAAGGTGAAAGGAGAATAGAAGGATCTCTTGGTTGATCTGAATGGTGATTATCAGATGCTATTGGTGACATTCATAAGTCTTACTTTAGATATTTTGTCTCTATGTCATATATCTCTTTTATGGTATCTCTTTCATGGTGTCAAGGTCATGTAACGGCCTATTTTGGTTTCCCCACTATGCCTGGGATGATTGATGCAATATGATTGGTTGTCATATGTAAACTTTTGATGTATCCCCACTTGGTTGGGTGGATGAGTCAATTTTTGTATATCCTCACTTAGTTGAGAGATGGATGTAAGTATGATTCTTTGATGATAGGAAGGTCTTTTATGATGTATAGAGTCATGTTCTTCTTAAAGAACATCTTTTGCAGATCTTGCCCACAGTCAAGAAGAGCATGAACAGCACACTTCAGCGGTACAGAGATTCAGCATGCACTCAGAGGGAGCATGGACAGATGGGTACACCTTGGCATATACAAAGGGGGAGATTATTCAGAGATTTCAGCAGGTACTCAGGGGGAGTATGGACAGTGGAATGATTCAGCAAAGGAAGAGAATATCTTGGTCCACCCTTTGCCCTTGATGTCAAAGGGGGAGAGTGATTTGGTGTTGTTGCCATCAAGTCCAAAGGGGGAGATTGTTGGCATTATGATGCATGTGTTGTACTTGATGGCAACCCTCTCATAGAAGAATATCTCACTTATGTATAACTGGATGAATCTTCAGAAGAGATATCAGATGTGACTGATGGAGGACAACTCAAAGGAATCAGATGATAGTTCTAAGTGTGACAAGTTAGCTTTGCCATCAAGTCCAAAGGGGGAGATTGTTGGCATTATGAGACAAGTGTTGTCCTTGATGGCAAACCACACTGATGAGAAATCTTAGTGCAGAAGGACAGCAGCAAGGAATTGATGATCAGACTATAAGAAGAAGAGAAAGTTCATACACGCAGGTTCGTTAAGCCCAAGTCGCGTGTACACGCAGGTTGGCTTCAGTAAAAGCGCGTGTATGAGAAAACGTACCTTTGGTCCATGGCGGTTAGTCCTTGGAAGTTGTGCCTATGGTTTTGGACCTTGGTGTCTCGACGAACGTGTTGATCCCTAGTTTTGAAGTTGATGGTATTAGATTTCTATGGTTGTGGCCCTTGGTATTGAACAAGGCCTAAAGCTATATAAGGAGAAGGAAATCATTAGGCAAGAGTATCTGAAATGTCTTGAATATCTGATGAAGCATTAGATCCAGTATGCAGGGTTATGGATTGATGATGCATTGCTTGATCTGAGCTAAGGAGAGATCTCACCGGTTGATGGAGAACAAGATCTAAGGAGAGATCGGGATCAAATGGTTTGAAATGAACTATCTTTATGATGCTTATTCTAGATCTACATACTGACGCATGTATTGTTCTATAAGTGTTATGAGTATGACTGATGTCTAGTACAGCTGCAAGTTATGAGAAATTATTTTTAGATCTGTACGCGGGTTGTCTTTGGCAAAAGCGCGTATACACGCGGGTTTGATTCATCTAAGTAGCGTATACATTGTAAAGCTTGATATTTGAAGTTGCAGATGGATCTGATGGTTATTATAGAGTTCTGTGTCTACTCTGTGTTCTGGTGACTGTTGTTAACAGGGTTTCAGTGATTCAGGGTTTGATGATTGTTTTGAGCTTCAATGATAGTTATGGGTCCAGTATGAAATTGGATGAAAAGTGGCCTTACAGATTATGTGTTGTGCTTCAGTGTATCCAGTCTGAAAATTGATGAAACGTGGTACCTGGAGGTGAGAAGATTGTAGGCAAGCACCTACGTACTAGTATCTAAGCTAGTACAAAAGCTAAAGGAGATCTTTGGAGCATTGTAGCAGGTAGCAGCCTGCGTACTAGTAAATGGATCGGCTAGTACAAGAGCAAAGGGGGTTGTAGCTCCCGTACTGGTATAAGACTGCACCAGTACAAATATTGTAAAAGGATTTTCTTATTAAGAAGAAGATTGAGATGACTTGCAGCAGGTGGTTTTCACCCACATTGGGTTTCCACCTTATATCTTTGTGTTCATGTGTGTGGATCTTGTGTGGTGTTCTGTTCTGTTATTCTGCACCTGTTTACTGTTAATATGCTTAATAATGATCTGATGCATTTACTGAAGATTAAGCTAACTGAATTATAAGATCTCTGGATATACGCGAGTTTCATTAGACACAGTAGCGTGTACACGCGGGTTCACTTAATTGAAGTAGCGTATATGTTTCTGAGTATGAAATTGAAAAGTTTGATTGATCTGATAATACTGATTCACCCCCCCCCTCTCAGTATTATTTCGAACATGTTTGTGGTTTTTGGTGAGTCAGCACCACTTCCATAACTAGAACTAGGAGGTTGGGTCATATCATAGTGATACTTGTCTCATGTTTACCCTAGAGAGCTTGTAAAATTGGGAAAATGTGGGAGGAGATGGTTACAATGTGGTATTAGAGAGGGTTTCATTCTCTTTGGGTGATATCTAATACCAAAGGGCACTCGACCTCAGGGTAAATGTGATTGATATGCATGCATGTTAGTTGTGAACATGTTTTCTATATATGAATTTTGATGGTCATTGTTACAATCTTGTGTCATGATGATGATGTTGAGATATTGAGATGTCGGTGTCATTATGTACATATATTGTGAAAATATGAATTGATTGTGCAAACAGGATAACCTCCCTTGAACTTCGCATAGGTATGATTTTGATCATGTCTCTACTTGGTTTAAAATCACATGATATGTTTCCATGAGATAGAAGATCATAGATGATGAGTATAATGGTGGATTACATCTCATGTGAATATCCTTATATATAAGTTGAGTAACAAGGAGATGAGTATTCTCCTGATATAGAAGATACATTGAGAATTTTGAAGGTAGAGATCAAAAGTTGCAAGGAAGGAAATAATAGGTTGATTGAGTAATAGGAAAGACTTTCCATAGCTCAACAAAAGAAATCAGAGGTTAGTGGAGTGATCTGTCATAGTCTTTTGGATTTTTAGAAATAAGGAAAATTGAAGATAAAACATGAATAGGAGGAAAGCATTAATGGAGCATATGGTAGTAGGTATTAGTCAAGGTACATGTTGAACATGGAAGACACAGTTAGAGGTGGCACATCCTTGGACATACCTGATAGGCATACTAGCACTCGTGGATTCTATTTTAGTTCTGTTCCAGAGTGATATCATCATCAATACTACCAACATCCTTATAGGAGCAGTGAGAAGCATTATTTTTCAGAAGATTTCAAGAAAGACAAGCCTCCTACATTTGATGGGGATGTGAATAAACTAGAAGACGCAGAAGCATGGATACTTGGGATGAATAATTTCTTTGGATTTCATGATTATTTAAAGAATATGAAAGCCAAGATAGTGATCTTCAATCTCAAGGGAAGAGCAAATATGTGGTGGGAATATGTGAAGCATGTTAGAGGAATCAAGATAGAAGAGTTGATATTGAATGAGTGTAAAAGACCCTTCAAGATGATATACTTGTCTGAGAGATACTGTTATGAAACTAGCTCAAGAAAAGATAGAAAAGATAGATCAACGCCTTAGAATTCAGCCTCTTCGAGGGGGCAACCTCCTTTACATTACATAAATGAACAATTCTTGGATGATTGAAATGATAAAACCTCCTTTCTATATATAGGAGTCTAAGGAGTCACAATATAATCCAACCGACCTAACAATAATAATATAAAGCCACAAAAATAACAATAGAGGGATTCTATGGGGCACAATAATAACAATATGGGGGAAATAGGGGCACAAAAATATTAATAAGGGGTATAAATACAATAGTAATGGGGTAATCACTAGTATTATAAGGACCCAACATGCCCCTCTCCTTCAAAAAAGTGTTGTCCTCAATGCTTGAGTAGTTCTGGATACTTCTGCATAAAATTCTCATCCTCCCATGTGGAATCTTCAGTGCATAAGTTCTTCCACTTGGTAAGATACTCTGAAATTGATCGATTTCGTAGTTGTCGAGTTCTTGTTTATTTGACTGCTTCCAATTCCAATATAATTTTTCCTTCCTCGTCAAGTTCTGGAAATATTATTTGAACTGGGAGCTTGTCGCCTATAACCTTCTTTAAACATGAAACATGGAAAATTGGGCGTAATTGAGAAGCTGCAGGAAGCTCCAATTTGTATGCCATAGTACCAATCTTTTGCAACACCTTGTACGAACCATAATACTTTGGTGATAATTTGTTATCCTTCTTAGCTTGCTTGAGGGACATTTGATTATATGGTTGTAGCCGTAGGAATACCCAATCACCTACATCAAAACTTCTTTCAATGCAATGTTGATCTGCCTGTTGTTTCATTATATTCTGTGCCAACATAAGGCTATCCTTTAAGAGTTGGAGGACTTGTTGTTGATGTTTGATGTGATGTTCCACTTCCTGAACCTTAGAATTTTCTCTTAAATATGATGTGATGGATGGTGGTTGATACCCATAAAGTGCCATAAATGGGGTCATTTTTGTTGTTGTATGGAAGGAAGTTTTATACCACCATTCAGCCAGAGGCAACCATTTGACCCATTGTGTCTGTTTATCAGATACAAAGCAACAAAGATATCCTTCCAAACATTTGTTTACTATCTCAGTTTTCCCATCAGATTGAGGATGATAAGATGAGCTATGAGCTAACAGAGTACCAAGACAAGAAAATAATTTTGTCCAAAAATATTCCGTGAAAATGGGATCTCTGTCACTTACAATAATCTTTGGGTTTCCATGTAGCTTTTGAATTGTTTCCATAAATGTAGTAGAAACTGTACTCACTTTAAATGGATGTGATAATGCACAAAAGTGTGCGTACTTGGTAAGTCTGTCAACTACCACCATGATGACACTATTTCCCTCATACTTGGGTAAATCTATGATAAAATCCATTGAAACCTCCTCCCAACTTTGGCTTGGAATGGATAAAGGTTGTAATAGACCCGGTGTCTTAATTGTTTCAACTTTATTTTGTTGGCAAACCAAACATTCCGCCACAAACTTTTGAATATCTGATTTAAGGCCATCCCAAAAAAATTCCTTCTTAACCCTGTAGTAAGTTTTGAAAAAAACCTGAGTGCCCTCCTAAGGGAGAAGTGTGTAATGCCATAAGAATCTTTTGTTTTAGCTGGGAATTTCTACAGAGGTATAAGCGATCTTTGTACCATAACGAATCAGTTTGCCAGCTAAATGTATCAGACAACTGGAATCTTGTTGTAACTTTCGAATAAGTTCCCACACTTCTTTGTCATTCTTCCATTCCTCCCTTGCTTCGTTTATCCAATCTGGTTGGATAATAGAAATGGCGCACAATAATGCTTCCACATCCTCATCCTTTCTTGAGAGTGCATCTGCCACCACATTTTGCTTCCCTTTTTTTTAGATGATTTCAAAGTCATAACCCAACATCTTTGTGACCCACTTTTGTTGCTCTTCAGAGGATAATCTTTGTTCTAAAAAGTATTTAATGCTATCATGATCCATTTTTACCTTGAAGTGTCTTCCCATTAGGTAGGGTCGCCATTTCTTAAGTGCGTGGAGTATTTCCAACATTTCCTTCTCATAAATAGCTTTGCTTAGAAACTTTCCCGTGATTGGACGACTTCCAAAAGCAATGGGTCTTTCATCTTGCATTAGAACAGCACCAATTCCATTTCCTGAAGCATCACATTCCACAATAAAGGTTCTGTGAAGTCCGTTGTAGCTAATACTAGTGCTTGGCACATTGCCTCTTTAAGATGTTCAAAGGCCTTTGTTGCTTCCGGAGTCCATGAAAATGCATCTTTCTTCAATAATGTTGTTAGAGGTGCTGTCATTCTCCCATAATTCTTAACAAACTTGCGATAATACCCTGTCAACCTGAGAAATCCTCGCAGATGCTTTATGGATGTGGGGATTTTCCATTCCTTAATGGCTTTAATTTTGCTAGGGTCTACCTTAACTCCTTCATGAGATACAATATGACCCAGATATTCCACCTCCTGGACACCAAAGAAACATTTGGATCTTTTTGCATATAATTGTTTCTCCTCCAATAGTTGTAGCACCATGTCAACATGTTCAACATGATCCTTCCAAGACTTGTTGTAGATTAGTATATCATCAAAAAATACTAACACAAATTTTCTAAGGAAGGGTTTGAAAATTGAATTCATCAAACCTTGAAATGTTGAAGGTGCATTGGTAAGGCCAAAATGCATGACCAAAAATTCATAACGACCCTCATGAGTTCTAAATGCTATTTTCGGAATGTCTTAAGTCTTCATTTTGATTTGATGATATCCTGAATGAAGATCCAACTTGGTGAAGTAAATTGATCCATGCAATTCATCCAGTAATTCATAAATGACAGGAATGGGAAACTTATCTTTAATAGTGAGCTTGTTGAGCTCCCTATAATTCGGACACATGCGCCATGATCCATCCTTCTTGTGCACCAATACAACTAGAGCAGAGAAAGATCTTTGACTCGGTTGAATTATACCAACCTCTAGCATTTCTGCAACCATACATTCAATTTCACTCTTTTGGACATAGGGATATCTGTATGGTCTGATGTTTGGAGGAACACTTCCTGGAATCAGATGAATAGAATGATCATGATCACACATAGGTGGGAGACCTTTGGGAGTCTCAAATACCTTGGAATGATTGTCCAGGACTTTTTGGAGATCTGGAGAAATAGATGATTCCGATGTGGAAACATCTAGCAAACATAAATGTGCAATTAAATCTCTTTGCTCCTTTTTTAGAAGCTTTGTCATACCATTAGAGCTGATTATCTTTCTTGGTTTCCCTGTAATACCTCTTAATTCAACTTCCTTCCTTCCGTAGAAAATTTGATGAAAAGTTCTTGAAAATTAAAAGCTATTGTACCCAAGGATTGTAGCCATTGGACTCCTAGTACAACATCAGCACCTCCCATTGGAATGGAAAGCATTGGGCTAGTCAATACATATTCTCCCATCGATAGCTTGATATTATGGCACTTTCCAGAGTAATTTGTTGTTCCTCCATTTGCAATCATCACTTAACACTATGGTGCTGGATATAGGAAGCAATTCAATTCTTTTGCTACCTTACAATGAATAAAATTGTGGGTCCTTCCTAAATCAATCAACACTATTACCTTTTTCTTCTTGATTTGTCCTTCTATCTTGATGGTTTGAGGAGTGGTAATTCCTGCCAATGCATTACAAGATATGGTCAGATTTATTTTTTCTTCATCTAGACTTTGTTCCTGGAGTATATCCTCTTCTTTTGACCTTTCTTGCTCCTTTTCTTCTTCCTCTTCACAATCTATGTAGAATAATTTCTTCTCAGCATACTTATGACCTTTAGTGTATTTGCTATCACAACTGTAACAAAGCCCTTTTGCTCTTTTTTCTTCCAATTGTTGTGGTGTCAACCTTATAGGTTGTGGAAGACTAGGGGCAACAACACTTCTGTCCTTATAGTTGTGAGTGGTATGCTTCCTGGTTGCCATAATTTTTCTTTCCATTTTTCTTGCTAACCTGAATGCCTTATCTAATGAATCAGGTTCCCAAAGGCGAACATCATGTTGGATATTATCCTTTAAAGACCCTATGAACACATCAATCCTATGATCCTCTGGAATATCTTTTACCCTTATGTTCAATTTTTGGAATTCCTCAATATGCTCCATTATTGAACCCTTTTGTTTGAGACTTATCAATTGGCTAAAAAAAGTGTTGCTTTTTGTATCCTCATAATGTGCTATCAATTCTTCCGTAAAAATTGCCCAAGTGATAAATTGTTTACGAGAGCAAAGCCATTGATATCATACAAACTGATTTGGTTCCAAATATAAACTTGCCATACGTACCTTTTGTGTGTTTTGCACATTACTGAGATCGAAGAATTGCTCCATCTGTAATATCCATGTGGCGGGATCCTTGCCATCAACCTTCCTCATATTTATTTTTCGAATATGGTGGATCTTAGATCCAACATTACATTCTATGGAATCATGATTAACATTTCTTTTGTTCACATCATGAGTTTCCTTTACAACCTTTCCACCATTAGTAAGTATTTCTTGTAGAAATGTTGTCAAATCTGTCTTCAAATCTGCTGTGTCTGTCTTCAAATCTGCCATGTCTCTCTTCAAATCTATCTTCAAATCATCCATCTTAGCTTCCATGCCCTTTATCTTAGGTTCCATGCCATTTATCTTAGCTTCTATTAGCTTTTATGAGCGTGACATTTGTTGCACTTGTTCTTGTAATTTTGATATATCATGTAGCATTTCTTCCTCTTCTTCATGAGTCATGCTAGAGATTTCAGGTTCCTTACTAGGTGTTTGCATTTTCTTTCCTCGGGGCATCAGTTACTGATAATAATGCTTTACTATGCCCTTTGAATTCCTTCAAACCAAGCTTATGCAAAAAAAAAAAAAAACTACACACCTTTTTTCACTTTGTAGAAGCCTGATGTTGAATCCGATGTATCTCTATAATTTCAGATCCTCCAGTTCTAAAATTGCAATCTGTATAGCCTTCTACGTCATCTTTCGAATGCCACATGTCTGACCCAAATTGGATTCTCCAAGGAAGAGTTATGCGAAATCTCCCACAGTGACTTGATTATAGACTAGTTCAGTAGAGCGAACTTGTACAACGTGCCACGAGTCACTGTTTCGACCTTTGGATCTGAAAAACACATAAAAGAAACTAAAATCCGTCCTGTTTTTGTACCTTCTTATGAAATTTCAATCCGATCCCCAGAGATAAAGTTATGACGATTTTCCCCAGGTCACCTATTTGGAATGTAATTCAGGAGTCTGCAAAAAGACCAACTTCTTTAGATCATATCTCCGCAAATATAGTGCCAAAAGCTCTCAAATTTGGACCCGAGGTTCATAGCGATTTCTTCTCAAATGGGGTTTGTTTGCAACTTCTGAAACGTCGCAGAAAAAATGTTATAGTGAAAATGCCACGATGACCTGTTTGGAGCAGCGAAACCCTAGAATCCAAAGCTCTCATACCAAATGTTATGAAACCAGCTCAAGAAAAGATATAAAAGATAGATCAACGCCTTAGAATTCAGCCTCTTTTAAGGGGCAACCTATTTTACATTACATAAATGAACAATTCTTGGATGATTCAAATGACAAAACCTCCTTTCTATATATAGGAGTCTAAGGAGTCACAATATAATCCAGCCGACCTAACAATAATAATATAAAGCCACAAAAATAACAATAGAGGGATTCTATGGGGCACGGTAATAACAATATGGGGGCAATAAGGGCACAACAATATTAATAAGGGGTATAACTACAATAGTAATGGGGTAATCACTAGTATTATAGGGACCCAACAGATACTATGATGGAAAGGCCAAGAAATTATGTGAGTTGAGGATGGGTACCATCAGAGATGAAGAGTACACAACTAGGTTTCTAGAATGTCGAGGTATGTACCATATCTGAAGGATGAGATGACTAAGGTCAAAAAGTTCATTAATATATTTCCTTTAACATTTATAGAGAATACTTAGTATGATGAGCCTCGTTCATTAGAGGATGTTATTGGGAAGTTGAAGCATTGTTATGACGAGTATGAGTGCAAGTCTGAGCCTAAGTGGGATTGGAAAGGTCATAAAAAGACTAAATGAAAGAGGTTTAGGAAGTGAGCAATACCTTAATATGGTGGTGATAAGGAGAATGCAGAACCTTATAATAAGTTCAATGCAATTGAAAAGGAAATTGGTTTCAATCTGAGGAGTAGAATAATGGTGATGCTAGGAAGCCTTTGCAGTGTTTGACTTGTGGTGGAGAGCATCACAGGAGTGATTATTCCTTGACTTTATGTAGAAATGGATAATAGGCAACTTGATCATCGAGAATCCATTATCAAGATGGAAGGTAAGATTTTTTTGTCAATTTTTTTCCATTTCGATTGAACCCATATTTAATTATAGATATATCAGTCTTAATGTGGTGGAGAAGTGTTGCTTGAATAAAAAAGTGCATGTTGAATCTTGGTTGGTGCAGTTGGCTATAATGACCAAGAGAAGTGTTCATCATTTTCTAAGTTCTTGTGCATTTGAACTGAATGGTATGCCTACATCAATACATCTAAATCTGCTTCCTTTGGGTTCATACATTATGCTTTTGTGCATGGATTGGTTGTTGATTCAAATTATTAAAGTGGACTGCTATGATAAGGCTATTCAATTATTAAACGTTGATGGAGAAGGAAGAGTCTTGTAGGGAAGGAAGAAGCCTACATTAGTGAGAATGGTTATAGCTATGACAGAAAAAACAATTGCAATACATGATGTGTATTTTTTCTAGTTCATGTTTCCAGTGACAAAGGAAAGGATGTTGTGAATGAGGATGTCTTCAAGAAGTATCATGTTTTGCAGTAGTTTCAGGATGTATTTCCTACAAATATTTTAGAGTTTCCTCCTCGTAGAGAGATGGAATTTTCTATTAAGTTGATGATACAAGAAACACAAACATCTAAGGCACCATACAGGATAACCACTCGAGAGTTGGTGGAATTGATGTTGTAGCTTAAGGAATTTACATATAAGTGATACATAAGGCCAACTTTGTCACCTTGGATTGCACCAGTATTGTTTGTAAAGAAGAAGGGTGATACTCTTCGATTATGAATTGATTATAGGTAGTTGAACAAGGTGACTAGAAAAAACATGTATCCTTTGCCTTAGATTGATGGCTTGTTTAATCATTTGAAGAGAGAAACAAGCTTCTCAAAGATTAATTTGAGATCGGGATATCATCAAGTGCACATGAAAGAAGAAGACATTTACAAGACTGCATTCCATATGAGGATTTTGTTGTGGTTCCTTTTGGTCTTATTAATGCTCGAGCTACTTTGATGTGTTTGATGAACAATGTGTTGCGTACGTATTTGGAAAATTTGTGATAGTGTTTACTGATGATATGTTAATATATTCTAAGAATGAGGAAGAGCATGTAGAACACCTGGTAGGATTGTTGAGGTTGTTGAGAGAGCATCAGTTGTATGCAAAGATTAGAAAGTGTAGTTTCTTTCAAACTAAATTTCATTACTTTTGACATGTTGTTTCCAAGGGTAGGATAGTAGTGGATCCAAAAATAATAAAGTTATCATGGAGTGGCTAACTACTAGGAATGAGGATGAGGTTAGATCATTCATGGGACTAGCAGGTTATTAAGTGAGGTTCATTAGGAATTTATCAATGGTTGGCAGTCTTATTAAATATTTGCAGAGGAAAGGGAAAGTGTTTGAATAGAAAAAGGAGTGTTAAACTAACTTTGAGGATTTTAAGCATTTGCTTACAAATTCTCTAGTATTATCCTACTACATATTTGCAGAAGAATGGGAAGAAGTTTGAATAGACAGAGGAGTGTGTAACTAGCTTTGAGGAGTTCAAGTATTTTCTTACAAATTCTCTAGTCTTGAAGATTGCAAATTATTATAAAGCAATCATGGTATGTATAGATAATTGCAAGGAAGGACTTGGTGGAGTCATGATGTAGGAAGGACAGGTGATATGCTATGAGTAAAGGAAGTTGAATGCGAAGGACAAAATTTATGTAACTCGTGATCTTGTGTTGGAAACTATAATTCATAATTTGAATATGTCGATACATTATTTTCATGGCACAAGGTTCTTCTTGATGAGTGACCGCAATGTGATTAGGTACTTGTTTGACCAACCCAATCTGAATGTCAGGAAAGCTAGATGGTTGGCTAACCTCGATGAGTTTGAATTTTAGATCAGGTGCATTAAGGGAAAGGACAAAAAGGTTGCAAATTCTCTTAGTAGAAGAGTGTAGGTGAATCATGTTTCATCTATGAGTTCATTTGGGACATATTTGTAGTAGTGGATATTACAACCAAGGAAACATGATGACAGGTACCAGTAGTTGAAGTAGAGGTTTCAACAATAGGGTGAAGGTGACAGGGATGAGGAGTATTGTTATGATACCAGCTCAAGAAAAGATAGAAAAGATAGATCAACTTCTTAGAATTCAGCCTCTTCGAGGGGGCAACCTCCTTTACATTACATAAATGAACAATTCTTTGATGATACAAATGACAAAACCTCCTTTCTATATATAGGAGTCTAAGGAGTCACAATATAATCCAGCCGACCTAACAATAATAATATAACGCCACAAAAATAACAATAGAGGGATTCTATGGGGCACAGAAATAACAATATGGGGGTAATAGGGGCACAACAATATAAATAAGGGGTATAACTACAATAGTAATGGGGTAATCACTAGTATTATAGGGACCCAACAAGTATCACCTCACGAAAAATGGATTGACGATATTGAGGAACATGATTTATGTGTGAGATAAAAATGAACTCAAGATATTATCATGAGGGATTTTCAGGTTAAGCCCTATTCAAGCCACCCAAGATATCAATGTTAAAAAAAATGTAGCAAGAAAGGTTCAATTTGACCAAATTGAGTTAATCAATTTTTCACATCAGCGGGACAACTTGGAAATAATTAACTAGTGTGACATGCATCTTGTCACTTAGTTAGCTCAATAAATTCAAGTTAAAGGGATTTGAGTTCAGTTATTCATGTGCTATTTCTAAATTGAATTTAGTTACTTTCACTTGTATTAAGTTAACTCTCCTCTAACTATTGTTAGAGATAGTTGAAGGTCAGTTTTGTAGTGGGATAGTAGTATAACTCAGATATTTGTCAGTTAACTAATCAATCAACCTAAAATAGATAGTTCATGTAGAAAATTCAAGTTCCTCAACTAAAATGGAGATGACAATGCAATGTAACACTAGTTGTAGACTAGTCTTGAGTGTACAGGTGTTACATGCAATCTTTGATCAATCATTGGGAATAACACAATCAATTTGGAGGAAATTCCTAAAGAATAGGGGCTATTTTCATTAGGATCTATGTAATAAAATACGAGGCTAGGTGAGTATATATTTGGCTAAGTGTTGGCCAGAGTCATTCATTGAGAAAAGAGAACAATTATTCTTTTGCAGGTTGAACTCAAACCCAAAGCTAGTAATTGTAATAGATTCTCTATTCATTTTATTAATTCAAAGAGGCTTGAGGGGATTTTCCAAGTTTGGTTCTGATTGAAATCATTGTGTATTTGTGGTTTTTATTATTACATGTCTATCCAGGTTGTTTTAAATTGTGAATTTCATTCTGTAGATTAGTAGAGTAGAATTGTGTCTCTTGATTTTAGATTAAATTTATTGAGAAGTTTCAATTCTATGAAAATTATACATGGCATAAGAGCCTTAGAATTCACATGGGAACTATTATTTCAAACTTTTCCTTAAAAAAAATTTAATTTGCAGTTGTCTTGCAACATTTTTCTTCAATATAGGGAGGATGTCTTTCAACGAACTATGATTGGATTATGCCTTTGAGGGTAGCTAAAATCTAAAGATTTAGAAGGATCAAATGGAAGCAATGCTCAATGAAAATGGTCTTAGAATATGTTAAAACTGAAATTACAAAACCTCCACAGTCGTATGCACAACAATTATCCCAATGGAGCTATTGTCACTTTCTGAAAGCAGAGTTCTAGTTGTATGAGGAGTACCAAAGAACCATAGAGGTTTGCATCCATATTCTAAGCCACATAAGATCTCAAAGATAAAGTGGACCCTCTCCACTAGATAGTGTTTGGAATAATATTTCTAATGGTAGGTGGAAGTCCAAAAATAGACTTTTGGATCAGACATTAGAGCAGACTAAATATACCATTTCAAAGTGAGAGAACAAATGAGTAATGCCTAAGGGTCAAGCTCATTGCAAATCACAATCACAGTTTCCTAGCAGCAGCGAGTGATGACACAACAAACCTACAATAGAGAAATTGCCAATATTGATGATTTCAAAAGTCAAAGATCCAAGGCACGACATATCAATGATCAATAGGATTTCAAAGTGTAGTACAAAGGGGTAGAGTTCCGATATCGGCAAATCAGCAATCAGCGTGTGCAATAGACCATTCTTAAGGAATTTTGGGGGAATATGCAGATAGTGTTAAAGAAGCAAGGGAGGGTCGATGCCCATTTACAAAGGAAATCAGTTGCAAAACCAGAGGTAGGTGTGCCTTTTCTCTCTCCTCCGAGGGGTCCACTTGGAAGAATACCATTAGTCCAAATGAATACACATGGTAACTTACGTCAGCATGACATGGTAGTATGGAGGACACATGGCACGCATATTTGGAATTTTCAGGGGTGCTATGGAGGCGTATTTGGGTGACACGTGTCACCACTCTGGAGGTGCCACATGGCACTAATGATGTCATCAATCTCACGGTCCCTCCTTCACCAAAAAATATACACCCCCATCAATGGACGACCCAGATTGACTCCCCCCAGATCGACGAATACCAGGCCTTTTTGGTCGCCCATGACATGCCTCCCTTTATCGGTGAGGTGGGGTTTTGAAAAAGTAGTTTCCTTGCTGTGCCCACTGCTACATGTCACTCTCATATCATTTTTCATCCCCCCCTCACTTATCTCTTACCACTCATGACCCACTACGAAAACCACTCATCCTCACACTCTCTCCTGCTAAAGGCCCTAGCGCCAAGGGACTATGCACTTGGTCATAGCCCCCTAGTCATAAGAGAAGAAATGGAGGCAAGGTCTAAACCAAAGGGGGCCAAGGAGCATCGAATATCGTCATTCCACAATGGCTTCCAAAGTGAATGTCTTGCTTCCATAAAGGCTCGATAGTATGGTACAAGGATTTGAAGGTGGATAGGTACGCATCTGTGACATTTAATAAGGAAGATAGAGAATTCAAACCCGCTATGCAATGATCCAGAAAGGCCTTTGTGACACGGAACCATGGTCAATGTTGACAGAGGTAAACAAGGACTTGGTAGGTCTAGAGGACTTGAGTATTGAGCATCATTCCCCCATACAGAGGGAAGACAAAGTACCGCCCATGGGTCCTCTGCTTCAGTACTACAACATGAAATTGATAGTGCCTACTCCCATGTTTGAAGTATGAATGGTTTAAGAAGGAAAGGCATAAGTGACGGGAGTCAATTGAGTAACACAGGAGGCCATACCAAGAGAAAACTTCAACCTAAAGTAGAAGTGACCATAGGGATGGGCATGGAGATATTTTATTAACGTGTTCATTTGATTGTTGACTAATTTGTTATCCTATATTGTTCCACCCTTTAATGAGGCAATTAATATTTTGTAATGTTTTTGGGCCACAGAGCCATCCCTGGCCAAGACGGTTAGCCGACCTCACAGCTGTGACTCAGCCAAAGATATTTTATTGTAATGAATATTCAATGCTCCCCCTCTCATGATAAATATGGGAAAAAACACTTCACAAAGGTTCATAAATCCTAAAGAAAACACTACATGATATTTTCAGACTGTATGAATTTATAATATAAATATTTCAGAATATCTTGCAAATGGTGGTGATTCCCCCTTCGAGTATTACAATATCTTATCCCTCTATTTAAAACCCATTATGTTCATGTTTCTTCTCTGAATTCATGCAACCATAGGTACTAGAAATATTTCATACTTCCTCACAGATTTATTTGTATTGACTTATTAATGCATGTCCTATATGGATTATTGAGATTATATAATTAAAATTGTGTTACGTGAATCCTATCATTCACTCTCTCTTTTGTCCATTATATCTACTTGTAACTCAAATAAGTGTAGAAATTCTTGATGCATCAGGCTCTATGTGATAAGTGTAGAATTATTGACACTTTAAGATCTATGTGATGACTTACTCCTTCTCCTTATCCTCTCTCATTTCTTTGCAAAAGCTTATTAAATTGTAAGTCCTTGAACTACTAGACCTCCACTATTTTATGCATATATTTCTGTGATTTGTACATGTGAAGAAGTACCAGAAATTCATGGCTTACTCATTTAGATGAATGAACCAACCCATTCCATTTAAATATATACATATATAAAATATATGTGAAGTCTCCAGTTTCTTGAGAATCATACAAGACACACAGAGTTGAAATGTTCCCATGCACTAGCGTTGTAAGCAATCTTAGGCTATCATTGGGAGCAACAACATCTTTTGGCACCGTTGCTGAGCAACATATACAAGGTTTTTTCTCTTGGGATATGACAAGTTGAGCACTCTTTGTGTAGGTGAGCAGAGACATTCTGATTACATCCACATCACCTTGGTGACTCCACACACCCCATTATCAAATATTATCCTATCTTTTAAAAAGCCTCACATTCACTCAGATACCTCCTGGTAGAAAGCCCCATTTGTATTTGACCGGGAGAAATTAATTTTTAGGAAAGTATGGAAGGAGAAAACTCATACTACTTGTGCTATTGTCATATCAGTCTTTAAAGCATCCTCATCCAGCTCTCAACCCATTGTTATTCACTACTCAGGAAT
The DNA here is from genome assembly GCA_031772625.1 of Pinus tabuliformis. NCBI lineage: Eukaryota > Viridiplantae > Streptophyta > Pinopsida > Pinales > Pinaceae > Pinus > Pinus tabuliformis. The sequence goes on from CM062817.1 coordinate 1,764,055,392, forward strand.
TACTCCTAAAACCCTTACATACATTACATTTAGTCTAACCACTCTTACCACTGAGTTTTTTGCCCAAGTTCCTTAGGAAAATCTGAATCCCCCTTCACTAATCCAGATTTATCTTCTAGTTTTTTTGCTAAATAAATATGCCCCTCTTAATTTTCCTCAGCCCCTAAGTGCTATAGCCTATAATTACCTAAATATTTTGTGTAGGTTCAGTGGGGAGGATGAAAACACTGCACAATGACACACTGAAACCTTCTATGCTTTTGTTGAGAATCTAAACGTATAACAATTAGATGTGGTCATGAGACTTTTTGTACAATCCCTTGATGGAGAAGCCAGGAAATGGTTTAAATCCCTACCCAATGCCTCCATCACTACCATGGAGGAACTTGAAAACTCTTTCACACAAAAATGGGGTGAAAATATAAAATCATGAGTACCTCCTCACAAATTTTAACACTATAAGGAAGAAGCCAAAAGAGGATATCTCAGAATTTATAAAAAAGTTCAATAAGCAGTATAATGACTACTCAGGTGAGGTAAAGCCTCTTCCATCTTCTAGTCGAATATATTTTTTTGGAGCCTTTGAATTTGACATTGGCTTTACTATAAGGGTAAGGAAGTCTCTCACTTTAGATCAACTTCAAATCGATGCGCTTGAGGTGGAAGAAAATTTAACCATAGCAAGAAAGTGAAGAGGAAAGGAGGAACATACTGAGAATAAAAGAGGGAAAGAAGAAGTATCCTCCTCTAGTCAAGATAAAGAATCACCAAACCTGAAGTGGGATGAACTAGATAAACTCATCAGGGGTTTATCACAAAAGGTTAGAAAGGTTGAACTTGAGAACAAGAGTCTCTCTAAATAGAATGCCTAAGGCAACAACCAAGGCTATAATCCCCAGTATAGAAGGCCTCCATTATAGATATTTCCAAGGGAAAGAAAGAAAAAAACCGACTAGATCCCTCATCCTCTATATTTAGAAGATGATCCCGATGAACAATCGTCGAATACACATGAGATGCAGGGAAACTTGTATTCTACTTTCTCTGAAGAAGAATGGGAAAATATGGCTTACTAGGAGGCTAGTCATGATAGAGAAGCAGCAGCAAATGAGGAGGATATAGATTATTATTGTAAATAGTTTGCAGCTTTCATGTAAGCACAGCCCCATCGAAAGTAGAATCTAAGATATTCTAGAAAGAGGTCAAGGGAACTAGAAGAACAAGAGGGAACTACTCCCCAAGTTATCCCCCAATACCAGGTAAAGGGAAAGGTAAATCGAATCATGACTATCCAAGATAAAATTCCCCTCAAATAAGGAAAGCAATAGTTTCGAGGGACACCCAGAGAAGGAGGCACCTGTTATGCAAAAAAATATTGGTCGTAAGGAAGGAGAAGAAGAAACAGTAGGTATAGAAAATGTTAAACCTACATTCAATCTTCAGAAGGATCCTGAAAAGGTAAAGATTATTGTTCCTCTGATTGAGCTTCTAATAAATCTTACTTATAAAGCTCAAGTCTTTGAATTCATGCATCCATCCACCTCATCACCAACCCATGACAGTTTAAACCTTCAAGAGGAGAAGCCAATGGTTATTTTTGGGCCACATGTGGAAGAATTCGATCCTTCTACTGCACCCTTCAACATGACCCTAGTAATCCATGATGTTGGCATTATGAGACAAGTGTTGTCCTTGATGGCAAACCACACTGATGAGAAATCATAGTGCAGAAGGACAGCAGCAAGGAATTGATGATCAGACTATAAGAAGAAGAGAAAGTTCATATACACAGGTTCGCTATATACCAAGTCGCGTGTACACGCTGGTTGGCTTCAGTAAAAGCGCGTGTATATGGAAAACTTATCTTTGGTCCACGACAGTTATTCCTTGGAAGTTGTGCCTATGGTTTTGGACCTTGGTGTCTCGACGGACGTGTTGATCCCTAGTTTTGAAGATGATGGTATTGGATTTCTATGGTTTTGGCACTTGGTATTGAACAAGGCCTAAGGCTATATAAGGAGAAGGAAATCATTAGGCAAGTGCATCTGAAAAGGCTTGAATATCTGATGAAGTATTAGATCCAGTATGCAGGTTATTGGTTGATGATGTATTGCTTGATCTGAGCTAAGGAGAGATCTCATCGGTTGATGGAGAACAAGATCTAAGGAGAGATCGGGATCAAATGGTTTGAAATGAACTATCTTTATATGGTTGATTATGCGAATTTCTATATCTGCATACTGACGCAATGTTATGTTCTGGGTATAACTGATATCTGGTACAGCTGCAAGTTATGAAAAATTATTTTTAGATCTGTACGCAGGTTGTCTTCAGTAAAACCGCGTGTATACGCGGGTTTCCTTCATTAAAGTAGCGTGTATCTTTTGGAGCTTGATTTTTGGGTTGCAGCTAGGTCTGACTGTTATTGCAGAGTTCTGTAGTCTTCACTGTGTTCTGGTGACTGGGTTTGACAGGTTTTCAGTGGTTCAGTGATTCAAAGATTGTTGATCCGAGTATTGGTTGTTTTGTAATCTGCTATGAAATTTGAATGAATTGTGGTCTTCAGATTGTAATGTTGTGCTTCAGGAATATCCAGTCTGAAAATGTATGAAAGGTGGTACCTGAAGGAAAGAAGATTGTAGGCCAGCACCTACGTACTAGTATCTTAGCTAGTACAAGAGCAAAGGGGGTTGGAGCTCCCTTCCAAGAAAGTTTGGAGAATGAGAGAAGGTTGAAGCCTTCAGCAAGTTGTAGCCTGCGTACTGGTATAAGGCTGCACCAGTACAAAAGATTGTAAACTGAAGTTTCATATTAAAGAAAGATAGAGACGACTTGCAGCAGGTGGTTTTCACCCACATTGGGTTTCCACCTTATATCATGGTGTTCATGTGTGTGGCTTTTGTGTGATGATCTATTCTGTTATACTGCATCTGTTTACTCTTAATATGGTGAATAATGACCTGATGCACTTAACTGAAGATAAACTAACTGAATTATAAGTTTTCTGGTTATACGCTGTTTTCTTTAGACACAGTAGCGTGTACACACTAGTTCACTTAACTGAAGTAGCGTATATGTTTCTGAGCATTGAGAAAGTTTTATTGGTATTATTTCCAACAATTGGTATCAGAGCAGGTCCTTCAGAGTAGCTTGATCGCTTGAAGGTAGATCGTTCATCATGAGCAACTACGAGAGAGAAGCATCAATCAGGCCACCGGTTTTTGATGGGACAAACTTCAATTATTGGAAGGTAAGAGTTACTGCCTATCTTCAATCTCTTGGTACAGAAGTTTGGGACATCGTAGAAACAGGCTAAGCTTTTCCTTCAGCTACTCCTACAGATGCAGCTGAGAAAAAGAAGTATGAAACAAATGCGAAAGCAGTCAGTACCCTATTAGGATGTATATCCCAAACGGAATTCATGAAGGTAATGCACTACAAATCCGCAAAAGAGATATGGGACAAAATTGTCACGAGCTATGAAGGAGATGAACAGGTAAAGCGTGCTAAACTTCAAACTCTCAGGATTCAGTATGAGACTCTCAAGATGTATAATGATGAAAGTGTGGCTAACTATTTTCTTCGGGTAGATGAGATTTTTAATTGTATGAAAATTTTGGGTGAAGAAATAAAAGAGGCTATAGTGGTTGAAAAGGTTCTAAGATCATTGTCCCCCAAGTTTGAATCTAAAGTATCTGCAATAGAAGAAAAGGAAAATCTACGAATTCTTACTATGTCTCAGCTACATGGAATTCTAACTGCTTATGAAATGAGAAAGGGAGGTCCATCAGACAGAAGAGAAGCTGCTTTCAAGGCATCAGGCAAAGAAGATTATTATGAAGCAAGCCACGTCCCAGAAGAAGAGGAAGAAGAATCAAATTTTGTCAGAAATCTTCAAAGGGGTTCTGGAAGGTTCAGAGGTAAGTTACCTTTTAAATGCTTTGCTTGTGGAAGAGTAGGTCATTATGCTGCAAAATGTCCTTATAAGGATAAAGGAAAGGAACCTGCTAGATGGAACAAGAAACAGAGTGCAAATAAGAAAAGCTACTACACTCATGAAGATAGTGATGGTCTATCGAATAGTGATGAAGATGAACGAGGTAATGAATATAAGTTGTTAATGGCATTTGAAGATGATGATTATATGGATGCTATAGATGTGGATAACCTTTATGATGAAATTACTAGACTCAAGAGATGTATAGAAGAAAAGAATATGATCATTGATACTCTACAATTTCAAATTGATGATAAGGAAAAACATCTTGAAAAACTAGAAGGTGAAATTGTTGGTCTTAGAAAAGAGATTGAGAAAACAAAAGCTATTAATCTTAAATTTGTTAAAGGATCTGAAACCTTGGATGAGATTATCAATGTGCAGCGATCTCCTTTGATCAAGACAGGTCTTGGATATAATGGAGAAACATCTCAAGCCTCTACCTCTAAAAGTTATCTTGATGCAGCAAGGAGAAGCGAGCAAAGGCCAAATAAAAGTAATCAGGTGAATCAGGGACAATTTACCTCAAGAACAAATAAAGACCATCAAGAAATTTGGGGACAAACTGCCTTAAGGACAAACAGAAGCTACAATCAGCCACAGGTAAAATCTTCCCAATTTGCTCCAAGAATAAATAGAAGCTACAATCGGTTGGATGATAGATCTGATTATCGCAGAAGTTTCTTTAATGGCCAATGCTTTTCTTGCCATAACTTCGGTCACAAAGCAGCTCAATGTGTTGCCTACAAGACAATCATGACTAGAGAAGCTCAAAAGCAAGGGAGAATGACTGAAACCATGAAAAGGACTTATAACAACTTTTCGGTTCTTGAAAATGAAGTTGAATGCTCTATTTGTAATAACTTTGGTCATGAAGACTCTGAATGCAGGAGCAGGTTCCGGAAGACAATTCAGAAGGAGCAAAACTCAAATGTCAGAACATGGAGAATAAAGGAACCACAACCAGAAAGATGTGGGATAGCCTTTTATGCAGAAGGTCAAGAAAGTCTATGGTACATTGACAGCGGATGTTCGAAGCATATGACAGGGGACAAAGAAAAGCTTGAGTCATATACCGCATTAGAAAAAGGGAAGAAAGTTTCTTTTGGAAATGATATCTCTGCAGCCATAAAAGGAAAAGGTGTTGCTCCATTGAAAGAGAAGGTCAAAGCTGGAAATGTTTTGTATGTTGATGGATTAAAGCATAATCTTCTGAGTGTCAGTCAGATGTGCGATCAAGGAACAGAGGTAATATTTAGATCAAATGGATGTTGTGTTCGTGATCTTGATACAGGAAAAACAGTGATCAAAGGAAGAAGGACTCCAAATAATCTATACATATTTAAAGAAAGACCACAACAATGCTATTTAAGCAAGGATGATGAACATTGGCTATGGCATAGGAGGTTGGGGCATCTAAGTTTTTCACAAATAAGGAAAGCATGCAAATATCAGGCAGTTCGAGGTCTTCCAGATATAAAAATTCCAGACAACACTATAAGCAAATCTTGTCAGTTTGGAAAGCAAACCAGAACTAACTTTCCAGAGAGGGAAGGATCAGCCAGCATACCTCTTGAGCTAGTCCATACAGATGTATGTGGTCCATTTAGGAAAAGGACACCTCGAGGAGAAGAATATTTGATATTATTCATTGACGATTTCTCCAGGTTTGTGTGGTTAGGACTTATGAAGCACAAAGATGAAGCATTCGAAAAATTCAAATCCTTCAAAGTCTTGGCAGAAAATGAATCAGGACACAAAATTAAGTGCCTCAGATCTGACAGAGGTGGGGAGTTTACTTCAAATGAATTCTTCGATTTCTGTGAAGAACATGGGATAAGAAGAGAATTCTCTACAGCGAGAACTCCTCAGCAAAATGGAGTTGTGGAAAGAATGAACAGAACAATCCAACAAATGGCTCGTGCTATGCTTGATGAGTCAGGTACTCCAGCAACTTTCTGGGGTGAAGCTGCACATGCTGCGGTTATTATTCTCAACAAAACAAATGTCTGAGTAAATAGCACTCAAACTCCTCACGAGCTCTGGTGTGGTAAGACTCCTTCGGTGAACCACTTCAAAATCTTTGGGAGCAAATGTTATATTAAGAATACTGATGAGCAACTTGGCAAACTTGAACCAAGAGTAGATGAAGGCATTCTTCTTGGTTATTCTCCACATAGCAAAGCATACAAGTGCTACAATAAAAGACTTGGCAGAATTGTTGACAGCATTGATGTAGTGGTTGATGAGAAGGGATATATTCCTAGGCAAGTTCATCATGAAGACATTGAAGAAGATGAAGGCTATTCTCAAAGGCAGAATGATGAAGAAGAAGAAACTCAAGAAGAAGAAGAACCTCAAGAAGAACCAGAGGAGCAGACAAGAATAGAAGAAAAGACTCCATCCAGATATGTTCAAAAGAATCATCCAGAATCTCAGATTGTGGGGCAGAAAGAAGTAGGAATACAAACAAGAAGAAGAATTGCAGAAGCTTCAAGCTATTTGGCATTACTCTCTTCCACTGAACCACAAAATGTGAAGGAGGCATGCAAAGATGAATGTTGGGTCAAAGCAATGGATGAAGAACTTGAGCAGATCGAAAAGAACAACACTTGGGAATTGGTTCCTAGACCAAAAGATAAGAATGTCATAGGGACAAAATGGGTCTTCAAAAATAAATTGAATGAAAATGGAGAAGTAATTAGAAACAAGGCCAGACTTGTTTGTAAAGGGTATGCACAGAAAGAAGGAATAGATTTTGAAGAGACCTTTGCTCCTGTTGCAAGACTTGAGGCCATCCGAATGTTCCTTGCTCTCTCAAGCTTTCAAAACTTCAAGGTATTTCAAATGGACGTGAAATCAGCCTTTCTGAATGGAGACTTAGAAGAAGAAGTATATATTGAGCAGCCAGATGGTTTCATTCTTGGGAATGATCCAAACCTTGTATGCAGATTAAAAAAGGCTCTCTATGGTCTCAAACAAGCTCCAAGGGCTTGGTACTATCGATTGGACAAATATCTTCACCAACAAGGCTTTTCAAAAGGATCAGCAGATAGCAATCTCTATATAAAAGTTGAAAATAACAAATTGCTGATACTTGTTGTTTATGTAGATGATATTATCTTTGGCAGCAATGAAGAGACTATGAGTCAAAACTTTGCCATGGTTATGCAAAAAGAATTCGAAATGTCACTACTTGGAGAATTGACATACTTTCTTGGATTGCAAATCCAACAAAATGAAGGAGGCATCTTCTTGTCTCAAACCAAGTACCTCAAGCAGATCTTGAAGAAGTATGGCATGGAAGATTCAAAGCCAGTATGTACACCCATGGTTACAGGATGCAGCCTCAGTGCAAATGATGAATCAACAGCAGTTCATCAACCAACTTATAGATCCATGATTGGGAGTTTGCTTTATTTGACAGGTACCCAACCAGACATCATGCATGCAGTCGGAATAGTTGGGAGATTTCAGGCAAATCCAAAGGAGACTCATCTTCAGGCAGTGAAGAGAATTTTCAAATATCTTCAAGGGACACAAAATTATGGATTATGGTATCCTAGAGATACAGATCTCACACTTCATGCTTATACAGATGCAGATTGGGCCGGAAGCGTGGATGACAGGAAGAGCACAAGTGGTGGTGCATTCTTTATGGGCTCCAGATTAGTATCTTGGTTCAACAAGAAACAGAGTTCGATTGCCTTATCTACAGCTGAAGCAGAATATGTGGCTGCGGCATCTTGTTGCACACAACTTCTTTGGATGATGCAGACCTTGCAGGATTTTCAAATCACTTGCACTTCACCAGTCTCTATCTTATGTGATAATACAAGTGCAATCAGCATTTCAAAGAATCCAGTCATGCACTCAAAGACCAAGCACATACCAATCAAGTACCATTTTCTTCGGGAACAAGTGCTTGAGCAAAAGGTCAAGTTGGAGTATGTTCCTTCTAAGGAACAAGTTGCTGATATTCTCACAAAACCACTGCCCAGGGAAACTTTTGAATATCTCAGACAAAAGCTGGGAGTTGTTGATGCTTTATCCTGCTATTGAAGCTTGTCTGTTCTACAGAAAATTTGGTATACGCAAGTTACGTAAGGGATATCTGCGTATATACGCCGATTTATGCTGGGAAAGTCGCGTGTATGGTGTACGCGTGTTGCAGAAAGCATATCCGCGTGCATACGCTGTTTTCTGCAGGAGAAGTCGCGTAGATGGAGTTCTGAACAGCAAGGGCAGACTCCGGTTGGAGAAGGTCTGAGATGGGTATGCCAGAATTCTTCAGGCACAGTTTCAGGGGGTGCAGCAGGCACAGGTTCAGGGGGAGCAGCAGGCACAGGTTCAGGTGGAGCAGCTTAAAGTCTCATAAAGCATTGTTGGCATTTAGATGCTTTTGGTTCTAGTACACAACTGTTGTTGGTTTCAGGAGAAGGAGCTCAGAAGGAAATCTTGGTTGCTGATCTAAAAGATGTGTATCAGATGCTGCTCGTGACTTTCATAAGTCTTGGTCTAGATTTGTTGTCTCTATGTCATGTATCTCTTCTGTGATATCTCTTTTATGGTGTCAAGGTCATGTAACGGCCTATGTTGGTTTCCCCACTATGCCTGGGATGAATGATGTAATATAATTGGTTGTTTCTGATGTATCCCCTCTTGGTTGGGAGTATGGATGTATGTATTGAGTCTTTTGGTGATAGGAAGGTCCTTTATGATGTACAAGTCTTGGTTCTTTTGAAGAACATCTTTTGCAGGTCTTGCCTACAGTCAGAGGGAGCATGTTTCAGCACAGCCAAGCAAAGATATCAGCATGTACTCAGGGGGAGCACAGCCCTTTGCCCTTGATGACAAAGGGGGAGAGTGATTTGATTTGGTGTTGTTGCCATCAAGTCCAAAGGGGGAGATTGTTGGCATTATGAGACAAGTGTTGTCCTTGATGGCAAACCACACTAATGAGAAATCATAGTGCAGAAGGACAACAGCAAGGAATTGATGATCAGACTATAAGAATAACAGAGCGTTCATATACGCAGGTTCGCTATATACCAAGTCGCGTGTACACGCCGGTTGGCTTCAGTAAAAGCGCGTGTATATGGAAAACTTATCTTTGGTCCACGACGGTTTTTCCTTGGAAGTTGTGCCTATGGTTTTGGACCTTGGTGTCTCGACGGACATGTTGATCCCTAGTTTTGAAGATGATGGTATTGGATTTCTATGGTTTTGGCCCTTGGTATTGAACAAGGCCTAAGGCTATATAAGGAGAAGGAAATCATTAGGCAAGTGCATCTGAAAAGGCTTGAATATCTGATGAAGTATTAGATCCAGTATGCAGGTTATTGGTTGATGATGTATTGCTTGATCTGAGCTAAGGAAAGATCTCATCTGTTGATGGAGAACAAGATCTAAGGAGAGATCGGGATCAAATGGTTTGAAATGAACTATCTTTATATGGTTGATTATGCGTATTTCTAGATCTGCATACTGACGCAATGTTATGTTCTGGGTATAACTGATATCTGGTACAGCTGCAAGTTATGAAAAATTATTTTTAGATCTGTACGCAGGTTGTCTTCAGTAAAACCGCGTGTATACGCGGGTTTCCTTCATTAAAGTAGTGTGTATCTTTTGGAGCTTGATTTTTGGGTTGCAGCTGGGTCTGACTGTTATTGCAGAGTTCTGTAGTCTTCACTGTGTTCTAGTGACTGGGTTTGACAGGTTTTCAGTGGTTCAGTGATTCAAAGATTGTTGATCCGAGTATTATTTTGTTTTGTAATCTGCTATGAAAGTTGAATGAATTGTGGTCTTCAGATTGTAATGTTGTGCTTCAGGAATATCCAGTCTGAAAATGTATGAAAGGTGGTACCTGAAGGAAAGAATATTGTAGGCCAACACCTACGTACTAGTATCTTAGCTAGTACAAGAGCAAAGGGGGTTGGAGCTCCCTTCCAAGAAAGTTTGGAGAATGAGAGAAGGTTGAAGCCTTCAGCAGGTTGTAGCCTGCGTACTGGTATAAGGCTGCACCAGTACAAAAGATTGTAAACTGAAGTTTCATATTAAAGAAAGATAGAGATGACTTGCAGCAGGTGGTTTTCACCCACATTGGGTTTCCACCTTATATCATGGTGTTCATGTGTGTGGCTTTTGTGTGATGATCTATTCTGTTATACTGCATATGTTTACTCTTAATATGGTGAATAATGACCTGATGCACTTAACTGAAGATAAACTAACTGAATTATAAGTTTTCTGGTTATACGTTGTTTTCTTTAGACACAGTAGCGTGTACACGCTAGTTCACTTAACTGAAGTAGCGTATATGTTTCTGAGCATTGAAAAAGTTTTATTGATCTGATAATACTGATTCACCCCCCCCCCCTCTCAGTATTATTTCCAACACATGACCTCTTATTGCATAATTGCATGTTGGATTCTAGAGCCTCACACAAACACATGCCATTAGCATTGATGGAATAATTGAGCTTGCATATCATGGGGCCCTATAAGGACCTATACTCTTTTAAGTCCAAGAAGGTCAAAATCTTGGGAATGATAAAGGATCTCGTGGTAAACCTAGCTCATATCCCTGTGAAGAGCATGGTAATGGACATAGTAGTGGAAAACATTCCCCCTCAGTTCGACATGCTCCTATATAGATCTTAGGGTTCTAAGGTGGGGGGCTCCATCAAGTTAGATCTAACTTATATTCCCACTTTTGGAGGCGAGAAAAGGAGGTTGTATAGAGAGTCCAAGTTTGTAAAAATTGTGACCCCATCTAAAGGCTCAAAAAACTCCCCAGTGCATGGGAAAGAAAGATACCTCTCCTCCCTATTCCTAGAAGAAGATGAGACCATCTTAGGGGAAACATCAGTACACCTAACAAGGAAATTAGAACACTAGCACACAAATGAAAACAAATTATGGAAATTATACTTTGATGGAGAAAATTCCAAAGAGGGAAATGGAGCAAGAGTATTGTTGGTATCTCTTGATGGCTACCTGATACCCCTCTCATTGAAGCTAGAGTTTGAGGCAACCAAAAACATGGAAGAGTATGAAGCATTGCTCCTTGGGCTACAAACGACAAAGACTATGAATATTGAATTCCTAATGGTCTATGGAGACTATGAGCTGGTCATAAGGAAAATTAGAAATCAGTGTCAGGCCAAACACCCCATACTGAGGACTTACTAGAATGAAGTGTGGGATCCAATTTATAACTTCTTCCTAGCCTTTAATATCCAATTTTTTCCTAGAGAAGGAAAGAGGATGGTTTACTCCCTTGCTGTAGTGCCAAGCAGTTTTAGGCCCCCCTCAAAATCTTCTCCTTAGGTATGATGTGTAAGTCAGATACAAACACTCTATAACTAATAATCTCAAGCACTAGTAGGTATTCAAGGACAATGAGCAGGTGAAATAGTTCATAGAATTCGTTGGGGAGTTCGCTAACTCCACCATTGATCAAGAAGAAGAGAAAGAGGTGGATCAAGAAAGCACTTCGTGGGAAGACACAATGGCTGGGTACAAAATTTTGCAACTGATAGGGAATACCATTCCTCATGGGCTAGTCCCACTGGAAAGGATTTTTAATAAGGATGACATAGCGTCCAAACCAATGGCTCTAAACATAGACAATCAAGTAGAATATTGCAATATCGTCTTAGAGGAGAAATCCTAGATGATCAAGCTATCAAAAGGAATCCCCTTTCAATACAAAGAAAGGTACTTAAATCTATTCAAAATCTACAAGGATGTTTTTCCTTGGTCTTATGAAGATTTTATAGAATTTGATACTAACATCATACATCATAAGATTCCTTTAAATGGTGGAATAAAACCATGCAAGCAAAAATTTAGGTAGATAAATCCACTCTTACTCTCCTCCATTGAAAAAGTAGTGAGAAAGTTGCTACAGGCAAAGATTATAGTGCCTTTAAGGTACTCTAAGTGGGCGGCAAAATTTTTCCATGTCCAGAAAAAGAATGGAGAAATAAGGCTATGTGTAGGTTTTTGGAATCTAAATAGGACGTGACTGAAAGACAACTACCCACTGCCTAAGATGGATTATATATTGCAGAAGGTGTATGGCTCAGTCAGAATGTCCATGACGGATGGGTTCTCTAGCTACAACCATGTGGTAGTCCACCCTGATGATCAGAAGAAGACTAGTTTCACCACCCCGTGGGGAATAGTCATGTCCACTCAAATGCCTTTTGGTCTTATTAATGGAGGGGCCACATTTGAGAGAGTTATGGACATAGATTTCATAGGGGAGAAAGAAAAATTCATGGTGGTTTATTTAGATGATATCCTAGTATTTTCTAAGACTTATGAAGAGCACATCCTCCACTTGAACCTTGCCTTTGAGAAATGCAAGTGGTATGGTCTTTCTTTCAATCCTAAAAAATATTAGTTTTCCCTAATTGTGGGGAAGCTACTAGAACACATAATAGCACAGGAAGGTGTGAATATCAATTTTGAATGAGTTGAAGTGATCAATCATATTCCTCTACCAAAGAATAAGAAAGAGGTGCAAATGTTTTTGGGGAGAATAAATTTCTTGAGGAGGTTCATACCCAACTACACGAAAATAGTCAAGGGTATTACAGACATACTTAAGATGGAAAATGAAGTCAAGTAGATCCCCACCCCCCGACATTATTTCATTATAATTAAATAATTTTGTGCTGAAGACCCAGTACTAGTCAGCCCTGACTATTCAATGCCTTTCTATATCTTCTCTTTTGCTTCTTCGCATACTATTGCTGCAGTTCTACTACAAAAGTATAAATATGGTTATGAACAGCCCATTGCATTCTTCAGCCATGTCTTGAGGGATGCTGAGATGAAATATAACATCTTGGAGAAACACGCTTATGCACTAGTCAAGGCTTTGAAGGCATTTCATATGTATGTGCTATAATCAAAAATCATAAAATTTGTCCCAACGACAACAGTCAAGGACATCGTGGTGCAAGGAGACAGCGAAGGAAAAATGGGTAGGTGGATAGCAAAGATACAAGAATATGAGCTAGACATAAAGCCTAACAAGCTGATTAAAGGAAAGGGGTTGGCCAAGGTTTTATCGAAATCTAATTTCCAAGCTTTAGGGATAAACCTAATAACAGAGGAAGGCAAATCAGTGGATCATCACAATGAGATTAAAACATATGAGTAGAATATCTATGGTACATATGAGGGATCACCCTGGAATAAGAACATTTTTCATTATCTCTTATTCCTAGGGTGCCAATACAAATAGAAGACCATAGCACATAAAATCCTTAAGGCAGGATTCTATTGGCCTATACTATTTGGAAATGTTCATTCCTAAGATAGGTCATGCCAGAAGTTGCAAGTGTTTGCTGAGAGGAGAAAACGTTCTCCCGTCCACCTGATTTGAGTACATGTGGAAGAACATTTCAGACAGTGGGGACTAGATTTGATAGGAGAAATAAACACACCATCCAGTGGCCAAAAGAAATGGATATTGATGGTCACGGATTATTTCACCAAGTGGACTGTAGAGGCCATCCCAAACAAAAAAGCTACAGACTTAGTGGTAATCAAGTTTATGGTGGAGAAAATACTATCTCGCTTTGGTTGTCCTATCAAAATTATCATTGATAATGCCCGTGTCTTCAAATCTGCTAAATTCATCAACTTCTACCAAAAATTCAACATCATCATCGGGCGCTCCACTACCTACTATCCTCAAGGTAATGGCTTGGATGAGTCCTCAAACAAAATTGTGGTTAGTTTTGCTGAAGAAGACCATCACCGAGAATAAGAGGAGGTGGGACTGTCAAATGAATTTTTCCCTATGGGCCAACCAAGTAACTCATAAATCATCCACGGGGAAATCACCTTTTGAGCTAGTGTATGGTAAGGCTACAATCTTCTCAATCCAATTCGAGATGCTTGTAGGAATTTATAGGGTAAGTTCCTCAGACAGAACACCAAAGGACAAAGCTAACAAACAAATCGCAGATCAATACACTAGTATTCTTGACATCATTAAAATCCTCAAAGAGGGAAAGAGTCCACAGCCTCAGCCAACGCAACCACTTCAGGCAATTTATTAGTAAAAGAATGAAAATTTACATAAGCTTCTCTCATGAACGGTTACCCTACAAATGACCCTCTGTGCTATTTAAATAGAGATCATGGACCAATCAAGTGTTACGCCATGGATCAAGTGTCGATAATACCAAGGAGAGAATGAACTGTCGGATCACTACATATCATGACCGTCAGATTGTAAGTTACAAAAGTACATAGTAAAGAAACACACTTTACCTAACTCTACACTAGACCAAGTTATACTTAACTATTTCCTATGTGTCTAAATATCCTAACATCCTCCCTTAAGAACAACTTGGGATAGGATTGAAGGATGTACAAATATGACACAATAGGTGAAGGAAGGAGGCATTAGAGCCTATCCCCCCTCAGTGACAACTTCTTGAACTCCAACCATAAATCGAAATTTAGTAAACTTTGCCTCTATGAGAGCCTTTGTAAAGATGTCTGCAACTTGATCATCTGTTGAACAATATTGCACCTAAAGAACATGGTCATGAATGAGCTTTCTAATGAAGTGCATGTGTAGTTAAATGTGTTTTCTGCGCTGATGTTGGACTGGATCTTTGCATAGTTGAATGGCACTTTGATCATCACACCAAAGTGTAGTCGGATGCTGCTTTGGAAAGCCAAACTGTAACAAGATCTGACGAAGCCACAAAGCATTCTTACTAGCTTCTGCGACACCATGATACTCTGCTTCTATTGAAAAAAGAAAAATGGCACTTTGTTTCTTGCAAGCCCATGTAATAGTCCTAAACCAAGAGTGGACACATAACCTGCAGTAGACATCCGATCATTAGCATGACTAGCCCAATCGAAATCAGTGAAACCAACCAATAGAGGAGATGCTTCTGTACTATAGTGAATCCCAAAGTGAACTGTACCTCAAACACAACAAAGTATTCTTTTAGCTACTTTCCAATGAATTTCATGTGGGTTTTGCATAAACCGAGCAAAAAGGACAACAAAAAATGAAAGGTTAGGATGAGTATGGGTCAGATACAAAAGGTTTCCTTCAAGTTGACGGTATAAGGTAGCATCAACTTCAGGGGAATTACAAGCGACTAAAATTTTGGTTCCAGATTGAAAGAGAGAATAGGCTAGCTTACAGTCTTCCATGTGAAAATGGAGTATAAGATCATATGCATACTTGGATTGGGAAAGGGAAATACCTTCCTTGGATTGCAAGACTTGAAGAGCAAGGAAATAATGTAAGTGTCCTAGGTCTATCATTTCAAAGTTGATTTTAAGGCTAGACTTCACATGTTTTATAAGATTGGGATCACTACTAGTAAGGATAAGGTCATCAACATAAAGAACAAGAATGATAAGAGACTTGCCCACTTTCTTGGTATAGATAGTATTATCAGAATGACACCTAGAAAATTTGGTTTCTAAAAGAAATCTATCCATTTTGGCATACCAAGCTCTATGGGCTTGCTTGAGACCATAAAGGGATTTCTTAAGCTGACATACAAGACTGGAGTTTGTTTGAATAAAGCTAGTAGGTTGTTCCATATGAATTTCTTCATGCAATTCCCCATGCAAGAAGCCAGATTTAACATCCATCTGATGGACTTCCCTATTGAAAGAGGCAACAAGGGAAAGAACAATGCAGATAGAGTTCATTTTGGCAACAGGGGAGAAGTTTTCAGTATAGTCAATGCCTTCAACTTGTGAGAAAACCTTAGCAACAAGACGGAGTTTATGTTTATCAATTTTTCCATCTGGTCCATACTTGGTTCTGTAAACCCATTTCCATCTAACAAGTTTTTTTCCCTTTGGAAGAGGAAGAAGATCCCATGTATCATTTTCCAATAATGAACGATATTCTTCATTCATAGTTACATCCCAATCTGGATGGCCTGAAGCTTCTGCAAAGGTGTCAGGATCATAATTCATTGAAGTTTGAGCCAATAAAGAATAGGGTTTATCGAACTGAGAATGTGTATGTCGTTGATCTATAGGATCACTGGAAAGAGAACCTGCTGCATCCCGAGTAGCATGCACCCATTTTGGAAGATGAGGAGATGAAAGAGGATGTTGGGTCCCTATAATACTAGTGATTACCCCATTACTATTGTAGTTATACCCCTTATTTATATTGTTGTGCCCCCATTGCCCCCATATTGTTATTAATGTGCCCATAGAATCCCTCTATTGTTATTTTTGTGGCTTTATATTATTATTGTTAGGTTGGCTGGATTATATTGTGACTCCTTAGACTCCTATATATAGAAAGGAGGTTTTGTCATTTGTATCATCCAAGAATTGTTCATTTATGTAATGTAAAGGAGGTTTCCCCCTCAAAGAGGCTGAATTCTAAGGCGTTGATCTATCTTTTCTATCTTTTCTTGAGCTGGTTTCATAACATTTGGTATCAGAGCTTTGGATTCTAGGGTTTCGCTGCTCCAAACAGGTCATCGTGGCATTTTCGCTATAACTTTTTTTCTGTGATGTTTCAGAAGTTGAAAAAAAAAAACATTTGAGAAGAAATTGTGCTGAACCTTGGGTCCGAATGTCAGAGCTTTTCGCGTGATATTTTCGGAGATATGATCTGAGGAAGTTGGTCTTTTTGCAGACTCTTGAATTACACTCAAAACAGGTGGCCTGGGGAAAATCGTCATAACTTTCTTTCTGAGCATCGGATTGAAATTTCGTAAGAAGGTACAGAAAGAGGACGGACTTTAGTTTTCGTTTATATATTTTTGAGAGTCAAAAGCGGAAACAGTGACACGTGGCACTTCATACAAGTTCTCTCTACTGAACTAGTCTATAATCAGGTCACTGCGGGAGATTGTGCATAACTCTTTCTTGGAGAATCCAATTTGGATCAGACTAGTGGCATTGGAAAGAGGACATAGAAGGCTACTACAGGTCATAATTTCAGAACTGGATGATTCGAAATTATATAGATACATCAGATTCAATATCAGGCTTCTACAAAGTAAAAAAAGGTGTGTAGTTTTTTTTTAATTTTTGCATAAGCTTGGTTTGGAGGAATTCAAAGGGCATAGTAAAGCATTATTATCGGTAACTGATGCCCCGAGGAAAGAAAATGCAAACACCTAGTAAGGAACCTGAAAACTCTAGCATGGCTCATGAAGAAGACGAAGAAATGCTACATGATATATCAAAATTACAAGAACAAGTGCAACAAATGTCACGCTCACAAAAGCTAACAGATGCTAAGATAAATAGCGTGGAATCTAAGATAAAGGGCATGGAAGCTAAGATGGATGATCTGAAGATAGACTTGAGGACAGATTTGAAGACAAACATGGCAGATTTGAAGACAGATTTGACAAATTTTCTACAAGAAATACTTACTAATGGTGAAAAGGTTGTAAAGGAAACTCATGATGTGAACAAAAGAAATGTTAATCATGATTCCATAGACTCTAATGTTGGATTGAAGACCCACCATATTCCAAAATCGATATGAGGAAGTTTAATGGCAAGGATCCCGCCACATGGATATTACAGATGGAGCAGTTCTTCGATCTCAATAATGTGCAAAACACACAAAAGGTACGTATGGCAACTTTATATTTGGAACCAAATCAGTTTGTATGGTATCAATGGCTTTGCTCTCATAAACAATTTATCCCTTGGGCAATTTTTACGGAAGAATTGATAGCACATTATGAGGATACAAAAAGCAACACTTTTTTTATCCAATTGATAAGTCTCAAATAAAAGGGTTCAATAATGGAGCACATTGAGGAGTTCCAAAAATTGAACATAAGGGTAAAAGATATTCCAGAGTAGCATAGGATTGATGTGTTCATAGGGTCTTTAAAAGATAATATCCAACATGATGTTCAACTTTGGGAACCTGATTCATTAGAGAAGGCATTCAGGTTAGCAAGAAAAATGGAAAGCAAAATTATGGCAACCAGGAAGCATACCACTCACAACTATAAAGACGGAAGTGCAGTTGCCCCTAGTCTTCCACAACCTATAAGGTTGACACCACAAAAATTGGAAGAAAAAAGAGCAAAAGGGTTTTGTTATAGTTGTGATAGCAAATACACTAAAGGTCATAAGTGTGTTGAGAAGAAATTATTCTACATAGATTGTGAAGAGGAAGAAGAAAAGGAGCAAGAAAGGTCAAAAGAACAGGATATGCTCCAGGAACAAAGCCTAGATGAAGAAAAAATAAATCTGACCATATCTTGTAATGCATTGGTAGGAATTACCACTCCTCAAACCATCAAGATAGAAGGACAAATCAAGAAGAAAAAGGTGATAGTGTTGATTGATTCAGGAAGCACCCACAATTTTATTCATTGTAGGGTAGCAAAAGAATTGAATTGCTTCCTATATCCAGCACCAGAGTGTCAAGTGATGATTGCAAATGGAGGAACAATAAATTGCTCTAGAAAGTGCCATAATATCAAGCTATCCATGGGAGAATATGTATTGACTAGCCCAATGCTTTCCATTCCAATGGGAGGTGCTGATGTTGTACTAGGAGTCCAATGGCTACAATCCTTGGGTACAATAGCTTTTAATTTTCAAGAACGTTTCATCAAATTTTCTACGGAAGGAAAGGAAGTTGAATTAAGGGGTATTGCAGGGAAACCAGGAAAGATAATCAGCTCTAATGGTATGACAAAGCTTCTGAAAAAGGAGCAAAGGGGTGTAATTGCACAATTATGTTTGCTAGATGTTTCCACATTAGAATCATCTATTTCTCCAGATCTCCAAACAGTCCTGGACAATCATTCTAAGGTATTTGATATTCCAAAAGGTCTCCCACCTATGCGTGATCATGATCATGCTATTCATCTGATTCCAGGAAGTGTTCCTCCAAAAATCAAGCCGTACAGATATCCCTATGTCCAAAAAAGTGAAATTGAACGTATGGTTGCAGAAATGCTAGAGGCTGGTATAATTCAACCGAGTCAAAGTTCTTTCTCTGCTCTAGTAGTATTGGTGCACAAGAAGGATGGATCATGGCGCATGTGTCCGGATTATAGGGAGCTCAACAAGCTCACTATTAAAGATAAGTTCCCCATTCCTGTCATTGATGAATTACTGGATGAATTGCATGGATCAATTTACTTCACCAAGTTGGATCTTCGTTCAGGATATCATCAAATCAGAATGAAGATCGAAGACATTCCGAAAATGGCATTTAGAACTCATGAGGGTCATTATGAATTTTTGGTCATGCATTTTGGCCTTACCAATGCACCTTCAACATTTCAAGGTTTGATGAATTCAATTTTCAAACCATTCCTTAGAAAATTTGTGTTAGTATTTTTTGATGATATACTTATCTACAGCAAGTCTTGGAAGGATCATGTTGAACATGTTGACAGGGTGCTACAACTATTGGAGGAGAAACAATTATATGCCAAAAGATCCAAATGTTTCTTTGGAGTCCAGGAGGTGGAATATTTGGGTCATATTGTATCTCATGAAGGAGTTAAGGTAGACCCTACCAAAATTAAAGCCATTAAGGAATGGAAAATCCCCACATCCATAAAGAATTTGCGCGGATTTCTTAGGTTGATAGGGTATTATCGCAAGTTTGTTAAGAATTATGGGAGAATAGCAGCACCTCTAACGACATTATTGAAGAAAGATGCATTTTCATGGACTCCGGAAGCAACAAAGGCCTTTGAATATCTTAAAGAGGCAATGTGCCAAGCACCGGTCTTAGCTACACCGGACTTCACAAAAACCTTTATTGTGGAATGTGATGCTTCAGGAAATGGAATTGGTGTTGTTCTAATGCATGATGAAAGACCCATTGCTTTTGAAAGTCATCCAATCAAGGGAAAGTTTCTAAGCAAAGCTATTTATGAGAAGGAAATGTTGGCAATACTCCATGCACTTAAGAAATGGCGACCCTACCTAATGGGAAGACACTTGAAGGTAAAAACGGATCATGATAGCCTTAAATACTTTTTAGAACAAAGATTATCCTCTGAAGAGCAACAAAAGTGGGTCACAAAGATGTTGGGTTATGACTTTGAAATCATCTACAAAAAAGGGAAGCAAAATGTGGTGGCATATGCACTCTCAAGGAAGGATGAGGATGTGGAAGCATTGTTGTGCGCTATTTCTATCATCTAACCAGATTGGATAAATGAAGCAAGGGAGGAATGGAAGAATGACAAAGAAGTGTGGGCACTTATTCGAAAGCTACAACAGGATTCCAGTACGTCTGATACATTTAGTTGGAAAAATGATTCATTATGGTACAAAGATCGCTTATACCTCTGTAAGAATTCCCAGCTAAAACAAAAGATTCTTATGGAATTGCACACTTCTCCCTTAGGAGGGCACTCAGGATTTTTAAAAACTTACCATAGGGTTAAGAAGGAATTTTTTTGGGATGGCCTTAAATCGGATATTCAAAAGTTTGTGGCAAAATGTTTGGTTTGCCAACAAAATAAAGTTGAAACAATTAAGACACCGGGTCTATTACAACCTTTATCCATTCCAAGCCAACGTTGGGAGGAGGTATCAATGGATTTTATCACAGGTTTACCCAAGTCTGAGGGAAAGAGTGTCATCATGGTGGTAGTTGACAGACTTACCAAGTATGCACACTTTTGTGCATTATCACATCCAATTAAAGCCAGTACAGTTTCTACTGCATTTATGGAAACAATTCAAAAGCTACATGGAAACCCAAAGATTATTGTAAGTGACAGAGATCCCATTTTCACTGGAAATTTTTGGACAGAATTATTTTCTTGTCTTGGTACTCAGTTAGCTCATAGCTCATCTTATCATCCTCAATCTGATGGGCAAATTGGGATAGTAAACAAATGTTTGGAAGGATATCTTCGTTGCTTTGTAGCTGATAAACAAACACAATGGGTCAAATGCTTGCCTCTGGCTGAATGGTGGTATAACACTTCCTTTCATACAGCAACAAAAATGACCCCATTTATGGCACTTTATGGGTATCAACCACCATCCATCACATCATATTTAAGAGAAAATTCTAAGGTTCAGGCAGTGGAACATCACATCGAACATCAACAACAAGTCCTCCAACTCTTAAAGGATAACCTCGTGTTGGCACAGAATAGAATGAAACAATAGGCAGATCAACATCGCAGTGAAAGAAGTTTTGATGTAGGTGATTGGGTATTCCTACGGCTACAACCATATAAGCAAATGTCCCTCAAGCAAGCTAAGAAGGATAACAAATTATCACCAAAGTATTATGGTCCGTACAAGGTGTTGTAAAAGATTGGTACTATGGCATACAAACTGGAGCTTCCTGCAGCTTCTCGATTGCACCCAGTTTTCCATGTTTCATGCCTAAAGAAGGTTATAGGTGACAAGCTCCCAGTTCAAACAATATTGCCAGAACTTGACGAGGAAGGAAAAATTATATTGGCACCGGAAGCAGTTATAGAAACAAGAACTCGACAGCTACGAAATCGATCAATTTCAGAGTACCTTATCAAGTGGAAGAACTTATCCGCTGAAGATTCCACATGGGAGGATGAGAATTTTATGCAGAAGTATCCAGAACTACTCAAGAGTTGAGGACAACACTTTTTTGAAGGAGAGGGGCATGTTGGGTCCCTATAATACTATTGATTACCCCATTACTATTGTAGTTATACCGCTTATTTATATTGTTGTGCCCCCATTGCCCCCATATTGTTATTAATGTGCCCATAGAATCCCTCTATTGTTATTTTTGTGGCTTTATATTATTATTTTTAGGTCGGCTGGATTATATTGTGACTCCTTAGACTCCTATATATAGAAAGGAGGTTTTGTCATTTGTATCATCCAAGAATTGTTCATTTATGTAATGTAAAGGAGGTTGCCCCCTCAAAGAGGCTGAATTCTAAGGCGTTGATCTATCTTTTCTATCTTTTCTTGAGCTGGTTTCATAACAGAGGATCCTGAGAAGGTGGGGGAGGATTGTCGTCTTAACTTTCATCATTTGATGAAGAAATATTTTTAGAAGTAGAAGGGATAGAGAGATGTGGCACATCCACCGAACTAGGCTAGTAGGCTGATATATTTTCAACAAACTTTACATCTCCTCTAATGATAACATTTTTGGACTTAAGTGGAATAAGTCTATATCCTTTGACATCTTCAGAATATCCAATAAAAATACATTTTTCACTCTTAGCATCTAAAGCTTTATGTTTCTCATCTGGAATATGGGCCCATGCTTCACTTCCCAAAACACAAAAGTGACTTACGTCTGGTTTAATTGAGCTCCATGCTTCTTCTAGAGTGATATTCTTTAAAACCTTAGTAGGAGTGCGATTTATTATGTAATTTTCACAGTTAATTACTTTTGCCCAAAAATTAGGATTAAGTCCTTTAGATTGAAGCATACAATTAGCCATTTCCTTTGAGGTGTGATTCTTCCTTTTAGCTACACCATTTTGTTGTGGAGTATATGGAACAATATGTTGCATTTGAATTCCATTCTCAGTGCAAAAGTTGATGAATTTGTTGTTAACATATTCTCTGCCATTATCAGATCTTAGCTTAAGAATTTGATGTCCAAATTGTTTTAGAACAAAGGCATTAATGTCCAAGAACATGTGAAATACTTCACTCTTGAGTTTTAAGAAGTATACCCAAGTGCGTCTGGGGAAATCATCAATGAAAGTTAAGAAATACTTGTAGCTCGAGAATGAAACAATTGGAAGTGGACCACATAAATCATTATGCACAAGCTATAAAGGGGCTAAGGCATGCCAAGAGGCACATTTTTTAAAACTATCCAAATGATGTTTTCCAAATACACATCTGGAACAAACACCATCTCTGAAAGATACCGTTGGAAGACATGTCACCATATTTTCTTTACATAGATTCTGAATGGAGTGATAGTTTAAGTGACCAAATCGGTCATGCCAAAGTTTGATCACTTCATCATTATGAGCAACAAATATCGAGGGAGGATTTGATGACCCAAAGTTGTTAAACTTATACAACCTTGTAGGATCATCAACAACGCTAGTAGCTAAAATCTGTCTAGGATCTCTTAGGTCCTTAATTACAACATCATGAGGTGAAAATTCAATAATTTTACCTTCATCTGAATGAGTTATATGATGTACAGGTAGAAGGTTGTAGGATAAACTTGGAACACATAATACATCATTAAATTGACCATTGTATAGTTGAACAGTTCGATCCCTACAACACTAAGAGACCTATCATCACCAACATATATATTCTTTGTGTTACAATTATTTAAAGAAGAAAACGTGGTTTTCTTTTTGGCCATGTGATCAGAAGCTCCAGAATTAATGAGCCAGTCATGAGAATGAGAAGAAGAAGATACATTTAGTGCATAACCTGACCGAGATGCTTGACAACCACATGCAGATAGTGTTATTCCTGAAGATGAAGTTGAAGTTGAAGAGTGTTCCAAATAGATGTTACGCTTCTTCATTGTTGCCTCCAAGGCTTCCATCATTTTAAAGCATTTGGATTGTAAGTGACCATCTCGATTACAAAAGTGGCAATGTCTGTTAGTCTTCTTTCCTTTGTTTTTATTTGCCTTATCATTTTGTTGAAATGATTTTTCATTTTGAGGTTGAAATTGCTTAGGACCCTTGTTTGATTTAGTACCATTCTTTTTAGGATACTGCTTCTTAAGATTCTTTGACTTTGCTAGCTGCTAGGTGGCTAAGGCTTTCTTAGAAGATTTTACAAGATTAAGAAGACCAAGATATAAGAGATTTTCTTGCTCTCTTATTAAAGAATCACAAAATGCATCAAATACCGAGGGAAGATTTGATGACCCAAAGTTGTTAAACTTATACAGCCTTGTAGAATCATCAACAACGCTAGTAGCTAAAATCTGTGTAGGATCTCTTAGGTCCTTAATTACAACATCATGAGGTGAAAATTCAATAATTTTACCTTCATCTAAATGAGTTATATGATATACAGGTAGAAGGTTGTAGGATAAACTTGGAACACATAATACATCATTAAATTGACTATTGTCTAGTTGAACAGTTCCAGTCCCTACAACACTAAGAGATCTATCATCACCAACATATATATTTTTGGTGTTACAATTATTTAAAGAAGAAAACATGGCTTTTTTTTGGCCATGTGATCAGAAGCTCTAGAATTAATGAGCCACTCATGAGAATGAGAAGAAGAAGATACATTTAGTGCATAACCTGACCAAGATGCTTGACAATCACATGCAGATAGTGTTATTCCTGAAGATGAAGTTGAATTTGAAGAGTGTTCCAAATGGATGTTATGCTTCTTCATTGTTGCCTCCAAGGCTTCCATCGTTTTAAAGCATTTGGATTGTAAGTGGCCATCTCGATTACAAAAGTGGCAATGTCTGTTAGTCTTCTTTCCTTTGTTTTTATTTGCCTTATCATTTTGTTGAAATGATTTTTCATTTTGAGGCTGAAATTGCTTAGGACCCTTGTTTGGTTTAGTACCATTCTTTTTAGGATACTGCTTCTTAATATTCTTTGACTTTGGTTGCTGCTAGGCGGCTAAGGCTTTCTTAGAAGATTTTTCAAGATTAAGAAGACCAAGATATAAGAGCTTTTCTTGTTCTCTTATTAAAGAATCACAAAATGCATCAAAACAAGGGGACTTGTAGTCTTCTCCTTGAGAAATAAAGGCTTCTCTAGTAGAATGGAAGGTGGAAACAAACACCGAGTATGTTGGTCCCAACTTAGTAAGAATGGAATAGATAAGGCTACATCTTCTTTCTTAACCTTAACACCTTCCAAGAGAAGTCTAAGGGTCTTGAACTTGGACAAAAAATATTCAATGGAAGAAAATTTTTTGGGGTGCAATGCAAGCGACTCATTTTCGAGTTGATGGGCTCTAATTTCATTTCTAATTCCAAAAACTTTAGTGAGATGTTTCATTGCTTCATTAGGAGTATCAAGTTTTGCGATATGGAGAAATAGACATCCCTATCAACCGATGTGCTTGATCTTGCCTATTTTCCCATTTGGTTGCCTTATCTTCATCTTGAGGTTCGGTTTCTTGGCCTGAGGCTATTCTGTAAAGACCTTTACTTCTAAGTAAATCCGCAATGTAGGAACATCATTGGAAGTAGTTGGTGCTGTCAAGAATAACTTGGCATGGACTTTCCATTTTAACAAAAAATGAAGCTATAGCTCCTGAAGCTAAGTGTTTCAATGGAAAGATCTTGAAAAATCAGGCTAATTAAAAAAATAGCTCTAAAAATGGCTTCCAAATGAGGAAGTTATGACTTTTTGCAGAAAAGTTGTCGAAGATGCTGACGAAGTGCATGAATGTATGGAAATGAATGATAATGTTATATTTAAAAAAAAATCCGTGACCCCCCGCCCCCCCCCTTCCAAAAATAAATATACTTAGCTCACTTTTAAAAAAAAATTATGTGACTCACTTTTATAAATAAGTGAAAGTCACTATTACAATGGTACTTTATGAGCTACCTACTAAGTTGTAACTTAAATAAAAGATACAGAGACTTTAGAATTATAAGTGATTCACTTTTTATAATTGGTGAGAACAATTTTACATAAAGTAACTTTAAAACATAAGCTAGATGTGCTTTTTGAAAAAATAACTCAACAAAAAGAAAGACTTGAACCCTAGACCTCTATTCTCATAAAGTAACTTTGGACCAAGTGAGCTAGTTTAAAAAGTTAGTAATTTTTGGAAAAGAGGAAGGTTTTTTTTTGTTTTTTTGTTTTATTTTTGGTGTGAAACCACAAAACCCAACACATACATAACAAAAAAAAAAGCCTGAAAACTAAAAATTTTCCTCAATGTTTCTGATTTTCCTAGATCAAACTATAGCATGACGGAAAATAGCATACGTATGACAAAAATCCTTCCTTTCTATTTTGATTCACCCAAATCACAAAAAGTCGCGGGGCAAAGAGCATACATAGAAATAAAAGGTATATATCTGGTAATAAAAAACAAATAGATAAATAAACTGAAATAAATAGAGAGAAAATAACTAAAAACCAAAAATAAACACTATATACCTCCATATCTTAAAAATGACGTAGCTAGGGCTACCAGAAACCTTTTTGCTTGGAATGAAAGGGGTTCCTCACTGGAACAGATGCTCCTAACACAATAGAGAAGTCCTCTCACCTTGAAAGCAAACAGAAAGAGTAGATGTAGGAAACGACAGTCGGATGCAATTCTACTGGCTTCAGATTTGGATCACCAATAGATGCGGCCCTCAAATAGCTCTGATACTATGTAGGAATTTACAGGGTAAGTTCCTTAGATAGAACACCAAAGGGCATTTCTCACAAACAAATCACAAATCAATACACCAATATTCTTCACGTGGTTAAAACCCTCAAAGAGGGAAATAGTCCACGACTTGAGCCAACGTGGCTAGTTCACGCAATTTATTAATAAAAGAATGAAAATTTACATAAGCTTCTCTCATGAATGGTTACCCTACAAATGACCCTCCATGCTCTTTAAATAGAGATCATGGACCAATCAGGTGTTAAGCCACAGATCAAGTGTTAGTAATACTGAGGAGTGAAAGAACCATCAAATCACTACATATCATGATTGTTAGATTGTAAGTTACAAAAGTACATAGTAAAAAAACACACTTTACCTAACTGTACACTAGAACAAGTTATTCTCAACTATTTCCTATATGTCAAAATATCCTAACAATGCTAGTGGAAAGGATGCTACAAGAAGTTGAGGAAGAGCGAAGTGCCTTGACATAGAGGATAAATCAGCTGGTCGAGCTTCATGAAAGAAGAGAACAGGTGGTGGTAAAATTGTCAAGTTACCAACAAAATATGAAATCCTTGTTTGACAATAATGCCAAGGATCGACCTCTTCAACTAGGAGATTTAGCTCTCCGATGGGATGTATGGCAGGAAGACAAAGGAAAACAAAAAAAAATTGATCTGCTATGATTCGGCCCTTTCAATATTGCAGAAGAGAGAGGAAATAACACGTACATGCTTGAAAATATGGACGGTGAATTGTTGGAACTACCGGTAAATGGTTAGTTCCTCAAACTCTATTTCCAAAACTAGAGGTACTTGTCTTGCACTCATTTTAAATACCGGTGTGTGTATTGTAATTGTTATATGAAATTTCTAGTTTATGTTGAAGATTCCACTTTCATAGAATTATCATTTTTTTAGAAATGACTCCATGCCCAAAGGAGAAGTTCATAGTTTGTAGGTTCTCAGCACCTTGTTAGGAAGGCATTGTCCCCAGGTGGAGCCAACGTTGTCACCTTCTGAAAGTAGATTTCCAATTGTACAGTGGTACCAAAGAAACATAGAGGTTTGCATCCATATTCCAAGCCACAGAAGCTCTCAAAGCTAAATCAGACCCCCTACACTAGATAGTGTTCGGAATAAGCTCTCCAACGATAGGTTGAAGTCAAAAAACAAACACCTAGATCAGAAATTAGAGCATATTGAAGATACCCTTTGAAAGCCAAAAAAAAAAATGAAAAGTGGCTAAGGGTTAGGCTCATCGCAAATTGAAATCACAGTTTCCTAGCAGCAACAGTAGGGGATGACACAAAAAACCTACGATAAATGATCACAAAAGTTAAAGATCCAAGGCGCGACATATTGGTGGTCAACGAGATTTTAAAGTGCAATACAAATGTGTAGAGCTCTGATATCAACAAATCGACAATCGACGGGTCCAACAGACCATTCTTAAGGAATTGCGGGGGAATACATTGATCGTGTTAAAGCAGCAGGCCATGCCTTTTCTCTCTCCTCCACGGGGCCACATGGCAGAATACCATTGGTCCAAATGAATACGCATGGCAGTTGGCATCAACATGATGTGGCAGTGCGAAGGACACATGGCACACAAATTTGTCATTTTTAGGGGTTTTATAGGGGTGTATCCGGGTGAAGTGTGTCACCACTCATGAGCTGCCACATGGCAGTGATGATTTCATCAATGCTGTGGTCCCTCCTCTACCATAAAATAAACACCCCCCATCTCTGAATGGCCCATATTGACTCTGCCCAGATCAATGGATTTGAGGCCCTTTCGGCCCCCGCACCCTACCATGTTTCCCTTTCTCGGCCGGGTGGGGGGGGGGGTGTCTGAAAAAGCGGTTTCCATGCTCGGCCCTACCGCTACTTGTCCCTTTCATATCATTTTTCAGCCCCCCCACTTAGAAACTACCAATCATGCACTCCTTCGAAATCCACTCATCCTCGCACTCTCTCCAGCCAAAGGCCATAGCAACCGGGGATTAAGAACCTAGTCACAACCCCCTAGTTGTATGAGAATAAATGTAGGCACGGGCTAAACAAAAGGGGGCCAAGGATAATCAGAGATCACCATTCAGTAGCATCTTCCAGAGTAGAACTCCCACTGCGGTAAAGACCCGATAGTATGGTACAGAGATTTGAAGGTGGATGGGTCAGCTGCTGTGGAGTTTAATAAGGAATATGGAGCATTCAAACCCAACATCAGCTGATGAAGAAAGGCCCTCTACTAAATGGAACTAGGTTCGACACTGACAAAAGTAAACAAGGACCTAGTAGCTCGGGAGGACTTCATTATCAAGCATTGTGTCCCCATATAGAGGGAAGACGAAGTACTGCCCAGGGGTCATCTTCTTTAGTACTGTGGCATGAAACTAATAGTGCCCACTCCCATCTTTGAAGGATCAATGGTTCAAGCAGTAAAGGTAGAAGCAACGAGAGTTAGCTGAGTAACATAGGAGGCCATACTTTGAGAAAAATTCAACTTGAAGCAGAAGCGATCACAAAGATGGGTACAAAGATATTTTATTAAGGTATTCATTTGATTGTTGATGAATTTATTATTGTATAATGTTCCTCCCTTTAATTAGGAGATTAACATTTTGTAATGTTTTTGAGCCTCAAATCCATCCCTGGTCGAGATAACTAGTTGATGTGACACCTGTGATCGACCGAAGACATTTTGTTGTAATGAATGTTCAACACTCCCACTCTCCAGATAAATAGTGGAAATATACATTTTACAAAGGTTCAAAAATCCTAAATAAAATGCCATGTGTTATTTTTAGACTGTATGACTTTATAATAAAAGTAATTTATAATATCAAGCAAATGGTGGTGATTCCCCCTTCGAGTATTACAATATCTTATACCTATGTTTAAAACCCATTATGTTCATGTTTCTTCACTGAATTCTTGCAATCACAACTGCTAGAAATATTTCATACTTCCTCACATATTCATTTCTATTGACTTATTAATGCATGTGCCTATATGGGTTATTGAGATTATATTTCTTAAATTGTGCTACATGAATCATAGCATTTACTCTCTCTCTTGTTCGTTATATCTACCTGTAACTCAAATAGGTGTAGAAATTACTGATGCATCAAGATTTGTGTGATAATTGTAGAATTCTTGATGCTTTAATCTGTATGTGATGAGTTACTCCTTCTCCTTATCCTCTCTCATTACTCTGTGAAAGCGTTTTAAATTGTAAATCCTTGAACTACTCGGCCTCCACTCTTTTATGCATATATTTCTGTGATTTGTACATGTGAAGAAGTACCATAAATTCATGGCTTACTCCTTTAGATGAATGAACCAACCGATTCCATATAAATATATACATATAAAAGATATATGTGATGTCTCCAATTTCTTGAGAATCATACAAGACACAAAATCTAGATGTGCCCTGGCATTTGTCTTGTAAGTAATATGAGATTGGCTCTCGGAGTGAAAATAGGAAGAAGGGTGTTGTAAAGACCATGAGAGTTATTTTGGAAGGTGTACAAGACTAGGGGGTTTCAAATATCCATGGCATAGAGACACTATTTCTATGTGGAGGGAACTGACTGAAATATTTGAAAATATCAATGACCATATAAGATTGGCTCTAAAATACCTGGATGTGGGTGTTTAATTGCCTCATTAATGGAGAGGATTTCTTGCGCCGGCATATGGCTCTGCAGGTGGCAAGATCACACACTTCTTCACGTTCACTCTGGTTGCTCGCATCAATCCCTGTATCCTTGCAGTGCTTCGGAGGATGCCTTGCATCTTTGTTTTCTGAACTGTAAGTGGTGGCTCCTACTTCGCTTCCGCCTACCTCAATTCCCCTACTCACTGTCTTTGTTTTTGGATTATGGTGTGAACGTGGTCGATGTCACGCTGGTGGTAGGCGTGGAGGTCGTGGGAGATCTCAGTCTGCTCCGTCGCCTGTTATCCCCATGGCTCCTGTATCCCCTCCCGCGGAAACTCCTCAACAGAACTATCCTGTTGGTAGGCCCTTCCCGCATAACTCCTTCCAGACCACCCCTTTCAAATTTCATAGTCGTCTCAACAAGCCCATCCTCTCGGCCAATATCACATTCATTTTTGCGTAGGAAGAAGCTTAGTCTAGTGGTTTGGTGCATTCTTCAGTGTCGCTGTCTCAGGATGGCAAGTAGAATGGAGAAGACGTAGGCAATATTTTCAATTCCGATAATGTGCAGGCAGAGGGAGGTATGCCTGAGGACATCAAGCAACCTGATGGCATCCTCCAGGGCATCTCAGGCTCTGTTGACCCCGCAAGTCATTCCTATGGCATCCGGCGTTCGGTGGCTATTCCTGATAGTAGTGGTTTGAAGGCTGAGACCATAGTTGGCGATGTCTGTTTGGGCCCTACGTGCCCAGTGGTGGAGGAACTTAAGGACCATGACACGGTCGTCTGATGCCTTCTGAGCCATGATTTCATCCCCAGTTTTCTTCTCTGTTCTCCAGGTCACTGCTTATGTTTATCTGGTTTTGACAATGTTTTTTTGCAAAAGGTCTTCGGCTATGCAGTTGTTTTGCTTTGGGCATTTGGTCAGCTTAGACAGCTTGATTGTTGACCTCCTTCTTATCCTACTATGGTTTTCCAACATGCACAATTCTCATTATCTGGTGTTTTGGAATGTTGTTTTTGATGTTTTGGAATGTTGTATCTGGTCTTCCCATCCATGGGATAGTCGCAATATGATGATGGACAGTCTCAGCTCTGCTATGAGGTCTCGACCTCCTTGTAAATGTATTTTTACTTCCTTATAATAGAATTAGTATTTACTGAGAAAGAAAAAAGAAGATTGGCTCTAAAAGAGAAACTTCGAAACATTAAGATGCATAAGAATGGTACTAGTTCATAGTATCTCTCCATATTTATGCAAGTTCAGGATGAGCTTGGAGGGTTTAGTGTGAATGTTGCATAATATGACCTGGTGAGCCTAGCTCTTCTAGGCCTTCCAAAATAATGGCATAACTACTAGGAATCTATGAATGGAAGGGAAAAATTACTAAATTGGGAAAGGTTGTGGTCTGATTTGGTACAAGAAGTGTTTATAAGAAATAACTGGGATGGAACGTCATCCAAGGATGAGGATGAAGAGAATTTTTCATTGGTTGGAAAGGGAAATAAGGTAAAAAGGGAAGAAGACCCAAAGAAAATACGAGTCTAGCCAAAATAATGCCAATAAGAGCAAGATAAAATGGTCCCATTTCCATTAATTTGGGCACTATGCAACAAAATGCAAGCACAAAATGTCTATCAAGAAGCCTTCTAGAGGAGAAACAAGTGAATCACTCTCTTCACAATTCGAATTAGACTTCACCCTAATAGCTTGTATGGTCAACACTATTATGGGGAGTGTGTGGTACCTTGATTTTGGCACCTCATTCCTCATGACATGGCGTGAGGATTTCTTTAGTAGCGTGGAGTAGAAGGATCTCTAGATTCATATCGAAATGGAGGATGATGGGTGGTGTAATTTCCCTTAATCATAAATAATAAATAATAAAAATAATAAGTAATAAAAATAATATAATATAATATTAAATAAATAATAAACAATAAATAAAAAAATAGTAATAGTAAATAAATAATAAATAATAAAATTAATTCCATGAAATGATATTCTTAGACGAGATCATTCCTCGAGAGCTTGGCTCAAATATGCATTCGTATTATTCCCTCTTGGAAATGGCTTAATAAATGCACCATATTTTCTGAGTTTTGTTGAGTTTTTTAGTGAGATGTTTTGTCAAATATCTTATAGATGCATTGCTGTAGGTATATTTTTTTTTTGAACACAATTATACAATGACCATAGGAATAGCGTAGAGAATTGAAATCACAAGCATGAAACATATATTGTGCCAAGAAATGGTTTAGCCCCAAAAATACTCATTTATATCAGTCATAGTCATAAGATACCCACTTAGAATATCTTAGAGATTTCCACAAAGAAATCTGAGTTTACTTGTTTGGTTCACTCTGGTATTATATCAAAACAATTGCTAGATAGTGCATTGTAGGTGTTTCTCTTCCAAATTGTGATTAAAATAACATGCATAGTACTAGGCATACATAAAAGAGATATTCAAGAACAACTGATATACACTTTGCATTATATTTAAAAGCGCACACACTACTGAAAGTATATAGTGCAACAATAGTATGATTTCTGAGGTTCGAAATGATGATTGCGTATCAAATTTATCCAGCCTAAAAATCATTGGTTCGGTTGCTCACATTGTTGTCACTGAATGTTCCTGTAATTAGCATTCGAAGTTCTATATTTTTCTTTCATTCATCGCATATAGTCATTTTATTTCAAATTATTAAGTCAAAGGGTTCAATTCTAGCATGTTGTAGTGGCTCAATAAAATCACATCTCATCATTATCCACTTAGTGTACAATGGCTCAGAATGGAGTTGAATAAGGGATGCTTGGAGTTGCACAAGATTTTTCATTATAGTATGGGTTTATTATGAAAATTTTTAGGTTTTCTTTAATATCTTTAATATCCCTATCTATTTTCTTTAATATGTTGTCTTTTGTTTTTGTGACTATTGCACATTCAGAATTTTGTTACTTTTTTAATTGGAAATGGTCAATCATAGAAATATGTAATATCATAACAATGAATTTCACCAGAAATTTCTTGGAGAAGGAAGAATATATGATGAGAGATTAAGACTCAAGATGATGAGGCTCATGTGAAATTTAACAATGTACTTAGATGATTATGCCTCTGGTGTAATTGGTTAACTTCCTAGTTGAAAGAAGTGGAAATGATTATTGAAAAAGTAATTGGTATCGTGATGAAAACATAACACTAATAAAACTAATGAGATAACATAGATCCTAGATGGATTTTGAATAATCTTAGTTCATAGTTGAATGTTTGTAAAGTAAATGAAATTGATTTTTCTCATGAATCATGATAAGAATGCTTATAGAGTATTATTCTATATTTGATAAGTATTGAGATGTTTCTCATATTGATGATGTTTCATGATATGATGGTATGATGGTTATCATGCACATGTGGTTCATATTTATATATTTGTTACAATAGTGATGATGTATCCTTATGATGATGATGATATGTATAGCCATTATGATGTTATGTCAAGGTATATTGACATATTCATTTACTACGTGACGATAGGTATTTAATGTTGAATACTCATGATGGATATGTTATGCATAACATGGCATAGGAATTATGATGCTATAATATGAGGTTTATTGACACGTGGTTCATTTATTTTGTGAAGTCATGATATGTCTTTGATGCAGATATGTTGATGTTATAACTTATGATGGTATTTCATGATGTGAAGCATGTGATAGTTGTGTACAAATTTATGACATGCATGAGCATGCAGTTCATTATTATTCATAATGTTGTGATTAACAATGATGAATGTCATGTGGATTATTTTCTATAATACTATGATGGTATAGCTAATGCATTGGTTGCATGTTGAGGTGTGATGATTGATAGGACTCCACAAATGGGCCGAGAGGGCCGGTTTATTTGATGATATCGTGGAAGCCCATATGCACGAGGGAGAATAAGTAACACCATATGGGTTGGGGACAAACTCAATCAACAATACATATGCCAATGGCTCCTTTGTCTTGTGTCACTCTTGATGGATAGCTCTTTAGGAGGCGAAGTGCATCATGGTCTAGGCTAGGTGCCCAGTATTGTATTGGGATGCCGAAGTCTGGTAGGTGTGTAAGGACTTTGATGCCTGGGGTTGTGCACCTTAGTGATTTGTGGAGGGAGTGGGCCAACCTTGCAAGATGCCCGGTGACATTGAGCACTGTACTGGATGCCTGCCTTGGGGCCTTGGGGGCAGATGAGGTCTAAGTCAGGCGCAAGCCTTGGGGCTAGCCTTGGACTAGGATACAAACCGAAGAGGCTTATGCCTGATTCTGAAAGTGGGAAAAAGGACAGAGATTCCTTGGGATTTCGCGGGTGTTGTAAAACTTCTAATGCCTACTGGTTATACTAGTTCAGTAGAGGGTGTCAGGACTGTTACATGAAGTAATAAACAACAAAATAAATGTAACGTCCCTTAATAATAAATAATAAATAATAATGAAATAATTTAATTACATGCTCCAAATAAATATAAATAAGAAATAAAACAAGAAAGCAATAAAAATCAGTAAAGCTATCGAAAAGTAAAAACAAAAGAATAAAATAAGAAAGTAGTAAAGTTGCATGTTAACACATGGAGTGTGTGCATGTGGTTCCCCTTGCAATGTTTTTTCTACTTAATAGATGGGGAGGAAGATGAGGGACATTCCATCATTCCATGATTCCACCATCCATTCTCTTGGGAGAATACTGTTGTGAGACAAAGGATACCCAGGAAGTAGTACGTTGATTGAGGGCGCGGGGGTGGCCAGTTGTAGCAAGATTTTGTGCAACTAAGCCTGCAGTTGGGTGGAGAGTCATCCCCAAGACTTTGTTGCAGGGAACAAAATTCAACTAGAGTTCCATAGGTAACCTGTCTCTATCTTCACTCACATTTTAATTAGATAATAAGTTGTATGTTGACTATGAAACACATTAATCTAATTAATTACATGTTTTAATTTTTGGGTTGTTAGAGGTGGTACAATGCTACAATAATTGTTATTGTTACCTTTGATAAGGAGAAAGCCTCTCCTCTTCATCTCAAAGATGTTATGTCTATACCTGGGGTAAAGACAAACCTGATATTTGTAGCAGTACTGAAGGATCGTGGCTATGATGTTATCTTCAATAAATGGAAAGCCTTTTTGAGACACATTGTTACCAAGGAAGTGAGGCAGATTGGGATTCATGTGAATAATCTATACAAACTTGAGGTGGGAGGATCAAGGGACTTTTGAGGTCTAAAATGGGCCTCTTAAGAAAAATGTACAAATTTTTTTTTTTATAAGAACCAATAGGATTCAAGATGATGACATCAACCATGGGGGATGATTCACCATTTTTGGAGTAAAAATGTAAAAAAGTTAAAAAATAATTAAAAAATAATAAAACTACTTTTTCAACTCATATTTTCAACATATATCCCTATGCTTTTACTCAAATTTCAAGTGTGAGTTCTCGTTGGATGCAAAATTTAATTCCTCATCTATGGAGTATCCATGTTTCATACCATTGATGGACCCTACTATACAAAAGATGAGAAATACATGAAAAAATGTGATTGCAATCACGTTTTTCATGTATTTCTCATTTTTCATGTATTAGGGTCCGTAGAAAGTATGCAACGTGGGTGTTCCTTGGATGTGTAATCAAATTCTGAATCCAACGAGTGTTTCCACTCAAAATTTGAGCAGACCCATAGGGAGATAAGTTGAAAATGCAAGTTGACAAAATAGATTTTTCTTTTTTCCCTCTACAATTTGATGATGTATTCTAATCTTATTTTATTATTTCCACTATTATTTTATAATTTCATTAGGAGGCCCTTTTATACCTCAAAATTCCTCTAATGATTACTCTAAACTGAGAAATAAGGCTAAAAATGTGTCGAGTCACAATAATGGAGAACTCTGGCATAGGTGATTGGGTCATCTACACCATGGTGCCTTAAATTACGACCCGTCTCTGGAAAAGCTCCCTTGACTGGCAAGATGTTTGCAAAGGTTTCACATTGGAGAAATATGTCAAATGCACTTTCCATGACCTAGAAAGCAGATCAAATGCAATGTTTGAGTGAGTCCACTCTAATGTTTGTGGACCCTTTTCTATAGCCTGCACAACAAGAAATAAGTACTATATTATTTTATTGATGATTTCTCTAGAAAATGATAGATCTTCTTCATGTGGAAGAAGCATGAAGTTTTCTCATAAAATTTTGAGTTAAATGCATTATTTGAGAAGGAGATTAGGAAGAATATGAAGGCTCTCTAGAGTGATAATGGAGGTGAATTTGTTTTCCATGCATTCAAGTGTTTCTGTGTGAAAGAAGGTATTCAAAGAGAATTGAGAATACCCGATAATGCACAATAGAATGGGGTAGTTGATAAGAAGAATAGGAGCATAGTGGGACAAACAAGGTCCATGTTGTATGATCAAGGGTTGGTATTACGTCTATCGGTGGAAGCATGTAACACCTAGATCTAATTACATAATCAGAGTCCCCATAGGATACTTAGTATGATCATAGTGGAGGAAGATTTCTTTGGGAGAAATCTTGATGTTTCTCATTTCAAAAATTTTAGTGCTTTAGTTTATTTCCATGTCTCCAAGGATTCGAGGAAGAAACTTGAGCCTACAATAGAGTTTGGATTTTTTTAAGATACACCAAAACTCCACACAATTACCAAGTGTATTTACCTTCATTGAGGATGACTGTTGTAAGGAGATATGTCAAGTTCAATGAGGACAAGGCTACGAGATTCTCTCTAGAATGAGAGCTAAGTATGACATTGCAGTAGGAGCTTCTAGCTCCAAAGGACGAGCCTCAGGATGAGCTTCAGGAGGTTGTGGAGTAGCCACATTTAGAGGCACATAAAGGAGGCATATTGAAGGCACTCATGCAACCAGAATCATCTAGGGAAGGGAGAAAGTGAACCAAAGAAGTTCATAGATTATTGTAGGATTCATGGGAGAATGTGGCATCCTGTTGTACTGAAAACACAACACCCCAATTTTATTCTATTATAATAAACATGGGGACACTTTTGGCATCTCATCTAGACTTTGTGTGTGATTGCTTCATTTGAAGTATAATTTTCTTTTTATTTACAGTTGTTTTATTTTTATAGTTTGCCTAAGTTTGATTAAGTTTGTTCTTGAATAAAATTTGTAAATAATTTTTTATTTTGAACATATTAATTAATTAGATTAATGAATAAAAATAGCCCCAAAGACAAATATGTGTGCATAGGCTTTAAGCCTTAATGATTAAATAAGTGGTTATCATATATCAGAGATATGAGAGCTTTGACATCGGAGGAACCCTTTTAGAATTCCACGATATCAAAACCTCAATTCGTAATACAATGGCTTATGTCGTAATAATATAATATAATATCCAATCCATATAAGTGGTATGGGGGCATATTAAATTCAAAATATGTATGTGGGAAACCCTATTCTTAGAATTCAGAGTACTAAAAAAAACATATCATATAACCAAAGTCCAACATTATATAAAGGCGCTATAATTTGTAAGCCCTGTCGGAGGACCCACATTCCATGTCATTGTTTTTTCTCTCGCATATTGGAGGTAATACATATCGGAGATTTCCTTTTGAGACAAATTTAAAATCCTTTGATATATCACTCTATCAGTACTCCGATATGGTTCCTCATTGATATTCTAATATGCCAATCCCTCCGATCTCCGATTTTCGATATGCTAATCCCTTTTATCTCCAATTTTCAATATGCCAATCCCTTCGATCTCCAATTTTAGATATGCTAATCACTTTGATCATTGATCTCTGATAATCATATCCCTTTGATCTGCAATCTTGCAATGTCCCTCCCCCTTCAATTTCCGATATCTGTCAGGCTCTAATAAGTCGGACCCGATATGTGTATTAACGATGGTCTAATCAGAATATCACATCCATTTGTATATTAGAGGTTTTAAATTGTAACAATTTTAAAACCCTCGATATCAAATCTCTGATACAAGGCTCTGATATAATGGACCTCATAAAGTTATTAAAGGAAGTTAAATATGATATCACATCTGCTTCATATAGGAGCCAAATAATATCGCAACTATTTCGTTTTGTCTCATTTTAAAAGTTTTGATGAGCTTACCTCTAATACCACTCATCTCCTATCACATATAAGTAAAATCCACTTAATTAATTAAAAAATTCTCTTCGAATAAGTATATTTCAATGAATTTTTATAGTTTAATCTATGTTTTCGCTATTTTAATAATAAGTCTCTAATCTCCTCTGTAATTTGTGTAATAATGCATAACACCATGCTCGGTCCACACTTCCAAAGGCCCCCTACCATGTGGAAAATATTGTTCAAAATTAACTCGATTGTTGTAACAAACTCCATAATAGGCCATGCTCGATAACAACTCATGGATCATTTAACTGGTAATAGAGTCACTTGGTTCGACTAGTGTAATGATTTCCCAAATTTGTCCTGTATTCAACTAAAACAATATGTTTTTATCCTGCTAAAGAAAACCTCTAGATTCGGTTATTGAGAGATATAAGGGAGACTCTTAGCTCTATAAATCTTTTATAAATACTCGTGAATTCAATCCATGGAGTGAGGACATGATCCACCAAAGGGGGTCTCTCCTACGATTTAATTTGTGCCTATGCACTATTATTTACCACAAAGAGAGTTATTGTAGAGATTGAAAGAGGGTTTCTCGCTTTGTTATAATTGCTTTGCACTATTATAGGCATTTTTACTTTGGGTCTAAGCTACTCTAAGACTACGCATTTGTAATGTAATTTTGGCACTACTTAATAAATTTCCATTCTTATCTACTAGTACCAGAATGAAGAATTTTCATATTTTTTGTCAAAGTTTTATAATCGGTTTTCATTTCCATTCTAAGTAGTATCATTTTTTGATATCTAACACTATTGTTGAGTCAATTGTGATATACTTCTAAAGTCTTGCAGGAGCTATCTCCAAGAGGTAGAATGAGATCGAAATCATACTTAATTCATTGAACTATACTCATGAATGATAACTATT
The DNA here is from genome assembly GCA_031772625.1 of Pinus tabuliformis. Taxonomy (NCBI): domain Eukaryota; kingdom Viridiplantae; phylum Streptophyta; class Pinopsida; order Pinales; family Pinaceae; genus Pinus; species Pinus tabuliformis. The sequence continues at coordinate 1,764,094,443 of CM062817.1, forward strand.
TATTATTCATTTATAGGTGTATTTTTCATTTATTTGTATTAATTGAAATGAACTATTTCTTTTTTACTAATACAATTTTTATAATGAAATATGTTTACTATGAATTTAGGGTTGTATATGGACTTACCTTAAAAACTATTTATTAAATTAGATTCATTTGTATATTTTTTTTAACCTTTTATGAGTTTACAAAATATTTTGGAATTCATAATCAAATATTAATTCTAAATTCATTCATCAACCAGTGTTTCCCCCTGTTTTAGTTAACTTGTTCTCGGAATAGGAGAGGGTTATCCTATTCTAGTTCAAGATAGTATTTTATGTTTTATAGTAGTCTTGCATTTTTATATTTAGCTCTACATCAAATCCTCTCTTAAAGATGCAAATAAATCATTTAATTGTGGTTCAATCAACCTTTTTATATCGATCAAACCTTTGTCTCAATCTACTTCATTAACCCACATCTTAAAGATCAATGCAAAGGAAATGTAACGTGATATAATATAGGTGTAAATAGATTAATTATTAGTTTAGGTTATATTAGTTTTAGATTACTATTATATTAGTTTTAGGTTAGTCTTAGATGACAGGGTAACTGGAACCATAACTAGTCGGAACTTCCATCTTCAATGGAAAAGGAGTTTCATTAAGTTTTGGACCTGGTGGTCTCCCCTAACGTTTACAGAGGACTTTTTTTCCAATCAACATTTTTGGTGCTATAAGGAGTGCCATAGTAAATTGTTCTCTTTGAAGATTTTGTGCATTGATATTTTTTCTTATTACTATGGCTCCATTTAAAATACCACCTCGGAATTGTTTTGGTAGACCTAATAGAACAATCACTTTGATAAAGGGAGTCAACATCTTGTCTAAGGTAAAATATAATGGTAAGACTTCTTCTTATAATCATCTCCTTCAATTTATTTTAAGTTGCAATAATTCTAATATTTATGAAGAAAATATTTGCAAGATTTTTACTCTTACTTTGATAGAAAAACTCACTTCTGCTTATGTCTTGCAGTTGCCTTTGTACATAGTTGGGAAAAAATTTCACAGATTTTCCTTCATTCCTTTCAGCGATATGATTATGAAAAGGTGTGTAATCAATTATTCGAATTGTGTAGGATCGAAGGTGAGTCATTAGATGATTTCTTAATTAGATTCAAATTAATTTTAATGCAATTCAGTCCAAATATTTACATCCTCAATTTTAGTTAATGGGTTGGTTTAACATTTGATATCCCTCCCTTTTATTCCTTATCAAGAATCAAAAAATTCATTCACTTCTATTGAAGAATCTACTGCTCAAACTATCAATAATGATCCTCTTCTAGAAACTAGAATTGCCAATGAACAATTTTAGGAGAAAAAGGATTCTACCCAAATAAACAATGTTGTTTTGAATGAATAATCACAACTAGAAATAAGAAGCAATTAGTGTCTTCCTCTTGATAGTCTTTTAAGTAATGAAAAATCAAATTCTTCCAACAATGAGGACATGGATCAACATCCAAAATTTTATAATCATGCAAATAAAGAAGGTGTTGAAACACATAGTTTGGGAAACGAGTAGTATTTTTCTAATAAAGAGATTTACACTATTGTAAATTCTTATTCTTATTTTTATTTGTATCCTGATTTATTTGATAATTCACTATATAATAATTCAACTACTCCTTTTGACATTGATAAAAGTTTACAAGATAAAGGAGTCACCATTTACGAATTATCAGTAAGTTCTGACAGGGATAGAGAAAATTTAATTACTTACAATTTTGCAAATTTCATGTTTGATTCTGATTTAGGAAAATAAGATACTAATGAAATCGTTCATGATGATAAAAAAATTGAACCTCATTATTCTTCTCCTTCAATAATTAATTCTTTGGGTAAATATGTTTTTGAGAATGAAAAGTGATAATTGAAATGTTTCAATAAATTCTCAAGCACTCAATCCTCATGATGATATTAGCAATCACAAATCTGCCCCAATTTATGATTCCTACAATGATGACATTTCTTTTTGGGATCATAATCTAGAAATTTTCCCATCTCTACAAATGAATGGAAATAAAAATTATTTTAATTTTGTTATCACTTGCGAGAAGAAAATATTTAGAAATAGACTCCCATTGTGCTGTATCATTATATGTAATTTAAGTATGAATTATAATTTTCCTTCTTCTGATTTTCCCAAATTTTAGTTTGTTTTTTTGAATTTCATTTTTTATTTTATAAACACACTTTGCTAATACTATGATCATCATAACTCTAGTCTCACATCTAACATATTAATCAACATAAATGAAAGTCAATTTTAGAATTATAATAATGAAAATTTGATAATTCTTATTTTAAAATTCTATTTGATGATTATGTGTGGCCGATTTCTTTCTAATTTTCAAACTGAATTTGCATGAATGTTGAAATTTGAGATCCTATCATTATATATTGTCCAACCATGTAATCCCTCTAGAAATTTTATATATTACTACACACGATTTATCAATTCATCTGAAAAGTAAGTTTCTAGTAATGTACATATAATTTGTTGTTTACAACAGCCTATGATATTAAAAGACTTATCATTTAAGATAGGCTCTCTATTTCCTCTTTCCCTGAATCTTTTTCGAGAAACAATTGAAATACATCCTGAATTTTATCATCCTATAGGCAAATGTTTGGAACAATTTCAGGGAAATGATTTTGTAAATAAGTTGTTTCTTGTACATACATTAACAATAGATGTACATCATGTTTTTGGTTTTATATATTTTCGTTTAATTATAATTATTCTTTTATTACTTATGTTTGATGTGCACATTCATGCATAAAATAAGATGCTTGAATGGCTTCATTGGAAGCAAGATTTCACTTAGTCTTAGTCTACTTTTTAGATTAGGATTAAGACTCATTTAGAAATTAATTTAAATTGAATAACAAGATGGTTTTGAAATTTGATTAATACGTGGGAGAAAATGAAGATACATAAGATAAAATTATGATCGAATTATTTCAGGTACACATTTATATGTTCATCCTCATTTGGTTTGAGTTTTATTTTAGCTTCTCTTTTCCCTTTTAATCATTAATTTTTTTTATATTTTTTTGTTCTTCTTGCAAGTTCCCATGGATTTGATTTGTGGATTCAACTTTGCTGGTAACTAACATTTCAGAACAACAATCATCATATGACATTAGCGAGTTTTCTCTTATCTTAATTTTCTTACATTTTGAAATTGATTCTCAGTCTTATTCTTACAATTAAATCTATAAAGAGTCACAAATTATCTTTAACCAAGATTTGCAAAAGTAATAAAACCCCTGTCAAAGCATACAACAATAACTCTAAATCAATAATTATGCTTTGAAGCAAAAGAACTCTATTAACAAATCATCTGATAAGGTAAAATCAACATAATCTCATTGTTATGTTAATTATCTATATTATCATGTAAGATGTATCTCAACGTTCATTCTGTTGATTCTCTTCTTTCTGATTTGATAAGCATTTTAAGCTTAGTTGGATTGTCTTATCATGTCATTTTACAAGAAAAAGGAGTAATGTTTTCTCTTTCATCTTGGCATAATCATTTGGTGAGTCATTTTTATGCTCTACTTTATATTAAAAAAACCTAATCTCTAAGCATCATTTTAATGAAGATGATTTTGTTTATGTTCATTTTTAGCTTTCCTAACTAGTGGAGTCGCTAGATATTTTTTTTCTTCTTTGAGTTAAAGCTTTCCATTATTTTTTAATGAATTATATTTAACCCCTATCATTAAATAAATTAAAACACATTTAAGAAAACTTACTTAAGGTCATGAGCTATTTTGGTGAACAAATTTAGTCAGGAGAATAGTAGGCAACTTAAAGATTTTTATGCCATCCCTTGGCTTTAAGGAGTGGTATGCCACCCCATCTATTAAGTAATCTCTATGAGAGTAATAGTAACCATATTTAAATATTAAAAAAAAATGGTCAATTTAAATATAGGATGTCTTAGCACGAGCCGACCTACCATGAACATAAGTTCTAACATTGTGACATTACCATTATTGGTCACCAAGCCAAGGTAATGGCTTTCGACCACAAGGTTGAGAGACAAGAGGTCTCATCACGAGTTGGCTTGTTCACCGTGTTATATTTTTTGAATGTAATTGTCATTACCTGGTTAACAAGCGAGGAAAATGATCTTTAGTTGGCATTCAAATAAGTTTAAGATGATATTTGCAACTATGCATTTATTCCTAATAGATGGGACACTGGCACCTAAAAGGGTTAAAAGGAATCCCTGTCAAGGCTATAGACTCCTGATGGAAGGAGTGGTAATTCCTATGGTATAGATGTTAAATTAATACTATGTTTTATTTCTTAGCTTGTTTACTCGAAAATGTATTCCCAACTAAGCTAACAGTTGTACACATAAGTTTACGGAAGCATTGAATTAATGGGGTAAATGTTTACAAGTTCGTGAATGACAATGGTATATCTATTTTGTTGAAAACATATAATAGGGATCAAATTGTTAGGATATATGAGTTTGATCTTTTCAAATTATCTAATTATAATTCCTTCATTGTTAAAATAGGTTATGTATCTTTACGACAAAGATAACTGCTTCTCCTCAGCGTGTCACCATTGTTGTAGTGAAAACACAACACCCCCATTTTATTTTATCATAATAGACATGGGGACCCTTTTGGCATTTCATGTAGACATTAAGTGTGACTGATTCATTTCGAGCCTAATTTTCTTTTTATTTACACTTGTTTTATTTTTATAGTTTGCCTAAGTTTGATTAAGTTTGTTCTTTAATAATCTTTGTAAACAAGTTTTTGTTTTAAACATATTAATTGATAGTATTAATGAATAAAATAGCCCCCAAGACCAATATACGTGCCTAAAATTTAAGCCTTAATCATTAAACAAGTGGTTATAATATATCAGACATATCAGAGTTTGAGATCAGGGGAACCCTTTTAGAATTCACCAATGTCGAAACCCTGTTTCGCAATATAGTGGCTTACGTCGTAATAAAAGAATATAATATCCAGTCCATATAAGTGGAATAGGGGGCATACTAAATTCGAAATATGTATGTGGAAAACACTTTTTATAGACTTCAGCATATTAAAACAACCATATCATATAACCAAAGTCTGACTATTATATAAAGGTGCTATAATTTATAAGCCCTGTCGGAGGACCCACATCCCATGTCATTGTTTCCCTCTCGCATATCAGAGGTAGTCCATATCATAGATTTCCTTTTGAGAAAAAATTAAAATCCTCCGATATATCACTCTGTCGATACTGTAATATGGTTCCTCATCAATATTCTAATATGCCAATCCCTCTAATCTTCGAGCTCCAATATCTGATACCCAATATGCCAATCCATTAGATCTTCAATTTTTGATATACCAATCCCTTCGATCTCCAATTTCAGATATGCAAATTCCTCCAATCTTCAATGTCTGACAATCATATCCCTCTGATCTCCGATCTCCCAAAGCAACTCTTGCTCCAAATTCTGATATCCTCTAAGCTCTGATAAGTTGGACTCGATATGCATATTAACGATGGTCTAATTGGAATATCGTGTCCGCTTGTATATCGAAACTTTTAAATGGTAACAATTTTAAAACCCCTGATATCAAATATTTGATACAAGGATATGATATAATGGACTTGATAAAGTTATTAAATGGATTTGAATACGATATCGCATCCACTCCATATAAGAGCCACCCAATATAGCGACTATTTTCTTTTGTCTAATTTTAAAAGTTATGATGAGCTTACATTTAATACCACTCAAGTCTTGCCACATATAACTAAATCCACTTAATTAATGAAAAATGTCTATTGGCAGAAGTATAATTCAACTCATTTTAATATTTTGATCTATATTTTTTCTATTTTAATAATAAAGCTTTGATCTCCTTTGTGATTTATGTAATAGGAAATAACATCATGCTCAATCCATGCTTCTAAAGCCCCCCTGCCATGTGGAAAATACTGTTCGAAATTAACTCGAATTTTACAACAAACTCCCTAAAAGTCCATGACCAATAACAAAAAGTGGACCCTTCGACCAGTGACAAAGTCAATTGGTTCAACTAGTGTAACGATTTCCCAAATTTGGCTTGTATTGAACGAAAACAATTTCTTTTTGCTCTACTAAAGAAAACCTCTAGATTCAGTTGATTAGAGATATAAGGGAGACTGTTAGCCTTGTAAATCTTGTATAAATACCCCTGAATTCCATCCATGGAGTGAGGACGAAATCCACCACACGGGTCTCTTCTACGATTTACTTTGTGCCCATGCACTATTATTTGGCACAGAGATAGTTATTGTAAAGATTGAAAGAGTGTTTCTCGCTCTACTGTAATTTCTTTGCACTATTGCAGGAAATTTTACTTTGGGTCTAAGCTACTCCATGGCTATATATTTGTAATGTAATCTTGGCACTGTTTAATAAATTCCATTCTTGTGTGCTCTCACTGTAGTGATGAATTTTCATGTTTTTTGTCAAAGTTTTATAATCAGTTTTCATTTCCATTCTAAATAGTACATTTATTTGATCTCTAACACTATTGTTGAGTCAATTTTGACATGCTGTTGAAGTCTTGCAAGAGCTATCTCGAAGAGGTAGGATGATATCAAAATCATACTTAATTCATTGAATTATTATTGTGGTGAATGACAACTATTTATTATTCATTTACAATTGTATTTTTCTTTTATGTGTATTACTTGAAATTAACTATTTCTTTTGATTAATAATTTTTTTATAATGAATTATGTTTCATATGAATTCAGGCTTGTAGATGGACTTACCTTAATAACTATTCAGTGAAGTAGATTCATTTTGATAGTTTTCTTAACGTTTTATGAGTTTATAAACTATTTTGGAATTCATAATCAAATATTAGTTCTAAATTCATTAATGAACTAGTATTAACCATGTTTTAGTTAACTTTCTCTCAGGTTAGGAGAGGGCTATCCCAATCTAGTTCGAGATATAATTTTGTGTTTTAGATTTGTCTTGCATTTCTATATCTAGCTCTACATCAAGTCCTCTCTTAAATAGGAAAAAAAATCATTTAATTGTAGTTTAATCAACCTTTTTAAACTGATCAAACATTTCTATCAATTTACTTCTTTAATCCACATCTTAAAGATTGATGCAAAGGAAATGTAACATGATGTAATAAAGGTGTAAATAGATTAATGATTACATCAGTTTATATTAGTTTTAGATTAGTATTATATTGGTTTTAGGTTAGTCTTGGATGACAGGATAATTGGACCCATAACTAGTCAGAACCACCATCTTCAACAAAAAAGGAGCTTCTTTATGTTCTCGACAGGGTGGTCTCCCCTAACATTGACGGAGGATATTTTTTCTGACCAGAAGTTCCCTAACATCGCAGTGTAGGAAGAGGATGTCACCTGATAGGTAAACTAGGTACATCGCTCTCATGATAGAGCTAATTGAGACTAAGCCTTCTTCATTTGAGGAAGGAGTTTCTCAACCCATTTTGGGTGATTCCATGGTGGAAGAATATGAATCCATCATGAAGAACAGTGTATGGGATTTGGTACCGAGACTGGTAGGGAAATTAGTGGTTGCTTCGAGATAGATATGCAAAGTGAAGCATGCAACGAATGAGCCTCAACAAGTACATGGACAAATTTTTGGCCAAATGGTTTTATTATACACAGCGAGTGGACTATGGGGAACTTTTACACCGGTTGAAATATATTCCTCAATTGGATCCATTCTTGCATTGGCTCTATAGATGGGGTGGAAACTCCACCAGATGGATGTGAATAATGCCTTTCTTAATGGTGTTGTTGAGGAGGAAATTTACATAGATCATTGAGAATGATTTGAGAAATATAATCAAGATTCATGTGTGTGAAAACTCAAGAGAGAATTTTATGGTCTCAAATAGACACCTTGAGCATGGTACATTAGATCGATAGTTATATCATTGGATTGGGATTCGCTAAAAGTGAAGTAGATGTGAACCTTTATCACATTATTGTAGATTATAAGTCGCTTATTCTTTTGTTTTATGTCGATGGTTTAATACTGACTATTGATGAGCAACTGATCCACTCTTATAAAGAGGATTTTTCAAGGGAATTTGAGATTAAATAGATGGGATTCATGCATTAATTCCTTGGGTTGCAAGTATGGTAGTGTTATTGGTGAATTGTTTGTGTCTCAAGGAAAGTATGCTCCGAGGATACTTCATAGATTTCACTTGAAAAATTGTAAACCCATGGACATACCTCTAACTACAAACTGGAGGAAGGAGTACACTTCTTTGGGTGAGCAATTTGATGCTACAATTTATAGCTAGCTTGTGGGTTCACGGTGTGTCTTATGAACACACGACCTACCATGTGTTGCACAGTCAACTAGCTCAATGAAGCTATGGTGAGGTGTTAGAAAGTAGCTCACAAAAAGATAGAAACGATAGATAAACGCCTTCAAAATAAGCCTCTTAGAGGGGGGAACCTCCTTTACATTACGCAAGTGAAAAATTCTTGGATGATACAAATGACAAGACCTCCTTTCTATACATAGTAGCCTAAGGGTTCATAATATAATTAGAGCCAACATAACAATAATAATGTAAGGGCACAATAATAACAATAGTGGGCTTCTATGGGGCACAATAATAACAATATGGGGACTACATGGGCACAAAAATAGAATAAGGGGGTTGTGCTAATAACAGTAAGGAGTTACACTAGTAGTATAGGGACCTATCATGAGGCCTACCAAATTATATTGGAAAGAAGCAAAGCATCTGTTACAGTACCGCAAAGGCACTACCCAGTATGGATTATGTTACCTATGGATAGAGGGGGTGAATTTACAAGGCTTCACCAATGTAGAATAGGAAGGAAGTTCATTTGATAGGAAAAGTATATAGGGTGTTATCTTCACTATTGGGTCCGCAATTATTTCCTGGTACAACAAGAAGTAGAGGTATGTGGCGCTCAACTCAAAAGAAGTTGAATAAATGGTTGCAAGTCAAGTAGCATGCGAACAAAATTGGATGAGGAAAATACTTGTGGGACTATTCACTGAGGATATGGATCAGATAGTAATATTTTGTGACCATCAAAGTTGCATTAAGCTTTCAGAGAATTTGGTATTTCGTGACAGGTCCAAGGACATTGATATCTAGTATCATCATTTGCGGGACTATGCATAGAGGAGAATTATGTTGTTACAATACATTCAAACTAAGGGGCAAGATATCATATTGAAAAATAAAATCTCAAGAGGTAAATTTGAACTCCACAGGTGCAGGATAGGGGTGGTGGAAAATCCATTTCTTTCTAAGAGGATGTGTTGAAACTTTCTTAGCAATATATGCTTAATTCGACTTTATCCTTAGCGAAATTGAGAAACTCAAATTTCCACATGAGCAGGAGAACTTGGGAATAGTTAACTAGTGTGACATGGATCGCATCACTTAGTTAGCTCAGTAAATTTGAGTTAGAGGGCTTGGAGTTCAGTTATGCATGTGTGATCGCTAAATTATATTAATCCAGTTTAGTTATTTTTTTATGTATTCAGTTAAGTGACCTCTTACTATTGTTAGAGTTAGTTGTACAATGGCACAATATTATAACTTATAGATTTGTTAGTTAACTGATCAATCAACCTAAAATAGCTAATTCTTGTGGAGAATTTGAGTTCCTGAGTTGAAGTTGAGATGACAAGGCAATGTAACATCTGTTGTAGACTAGTCTTGTTTGTACAATTGTTGCATGCAATCAATGATCAATCGTTGCAAATTGCGTAATAAATTTGGAGGAAATTATTAAATAATAAGGACTAATTATTCTTTTGCAGGATGAGTTTAGAGCTAGAGCTAGTAATTGTAATAGATTATCCATTCATTTCATCAATGCAAAGAAGTTTGAGAAGTTTTTCCCATTTGGTTTCCCCTATAAATCACTGTGCACTTGTGGTTTTGATTATTGCATGTCTATGGATGTTGTTCTAAATTGTGAATTTCATTCTGCAAATCAAAAGATTAGAATTCGGTTTCATCATTTTAGATTGAATTTTTTGAGCAGTTGCAATTCTATCAATTTTTTATAATCAAAAGACTTTGACGATAGTCATGAAATTATATGATTGGAAAATTTTGAAGAAAGAGGTGGATACATTTTGTGCTAGATGCTTGGATTGTCAGGAGGTGAAAGTAAATTGTATGCATCTCGTTGGTTTTTTGCAACCTATTCTGATTTTAGAATGGAAATGGGAGGTCATTTCCATGGACTTCATTATAGTTTTTCTGAGAATATTGAAGTTGAATGATTCCATCATTGTTGTGTTTGATAGGTTGAGTAAGGTATCTCATTTCATTACATTCAAGTCTACGAATTCAACCAGTAAGGTAGCTCAGATCTTCATCAAGGAGATAATGAGATTGCATGGTGTTCCTAAGAAGGGCATGTCAGATAATTATGCCATGTTTACTTCCAGGATTTGGAAGGAATTGTTTATAGGATTGGGTATAGAGTTAGCTTTCATTGCAGCTTATCATCCACAAATATATGGACAAACAAATAGGGTTAATAGGATTCTTTAGGATATGTTGAGAATGTATGTTGTGCATCAAGATCAGAAGTTGGTGGAGTATTTTCCACTAGTAGATTTTGAATATAATAATCATTATCATGAATCCTTGAAGATGATTCCATTTGAGGGTCTTTATGGTTAGACTTTTAATAGTCCTATCAGTAATAGTGATCATGTGAACATGGTGTTGATTGAACCAAACATGTTGGTTGAGATGGAGCGAGAGATGCAAGATATCAAGAATAACTTAAAGGAACCACATGACATGCATAAGATTTATGAGCATGTGTACTTGCACATCAAGCCCAAGAGGAGCTCCTTATGGATTGGATCATGTGCCAAGTTTGCACCTTGGTATTGTGGGACTTTTGATATCCTTCAAAGGACTGGACCAAAGACCTACACACTCACACTGTCACCGATAGTGAGAGTCCATGACGTTTTCCATATTTCATTGCTTAAGAGACGTGTGAAGGATATTGATGATGTGATTGATTGGTCTGTATTATAGGTGGAACTAGAGGGAGAATTATAGAGAGAACATTATTGAATTTTGTAGTAGAAACAACTCATGCCCTGGAAAGGAACAATCAAGCAAGTTAAAGTGGAGTGGAATCAATTTGGGCTTAATGAAGCCACATGGGAGATGACTGATAATATGCAGGATTTGTATACTTCATTATTTTTCGGTTTAGTAGAGGTGTTTGATTTACAGGTTTTGGTTTCTGTTTATATGTGAATATCTGTCTTGTATATACTGTAATGAGTTTTGTTATAAATATCCAATAAGAAATATGTTTTAAATACTACAACGAGTTATTTTATAAAGCTCCATCGGTAGCACATTTTTCTAGTTATAAGGGTCATTGAACACTGAGGATGGTGTTCTCCCAAGCGAGAGGGGTTGGTAACAACCCATGCCTGATTTTCCATGTAAATAAAATAATATTAAGGTCATGATGTTTTGGAGAATTTGGTATCTATGGATAAATACTAATTCCCTAGATAAGTAGCCATATCTAGAACAATTGTTTAAAGTATTTTAGTCTTTTCTTATAAACAATAGATAAGATGAGAAGATGAGAAGACCTAGTTGTAGTTCCACTTTCCTCTTGTCTCCTTTTTTTTGATCCTCTCACTCCTTCCCATACTTAATATGCTTGAGAAGTACATGTAAACACAAAAAGAAAATAAGGAATTGATCAAAGAAAAAGATATATTGAATATAAGTGAATGGAATCAGATACATTTCATAGATATAAGCATTATAAGACAATACAAACATATGGGAGAAAGCTTCAAATACTTTATTTAATAGAAGAAGGAATTATAACCATTGTGTCTCATTCAAATTCATTCCTCTAGCTTGGATCTCATCCACATCACATCAAAGGCATGACAAACTTGTAGGATTACAATACCTTCTTCAAAGCCAATTCTCATAGCAAGATTATCTCCTTACAATTCAACATAATCCAGCCCCCAATCACTTAGACGAGTGGTCAATTTACAGGGAGATGAAGGAGGTTTTCTCATAGATGGTGGCATTGAATGATCTTCCATACTTAAAGTTAGTTCCATGGAGGAAGGGATGACAGGATAACATGCATATTAACTCATTCCTCATCCATTTTCAAGCTCATAGGAGTTGATAAGTGAGGAAACCTTCTAGATTACTCCAAAAGATAAGAATATTCCCCAAACCCTATGTGAATTTGACTCAAAGTCACCTAGTCCAAGTGAAAGGAAGCCTAAGTGCTCTACAGAGCACCCTAACATGCACTTAACTACTCTGCAACACACCCTTACATGGGCCTACCTACACTGGTCCCTCTAGAGGCCATTTTTGGATGTCTTCAAGTCATGAAATTGTCTATGAAGAAGGCATTCAAAGGGGTTTAGGGTTTAGCGTTTGATGAGCCCTAAAAACAATGATCCGGATGATGGATTTTATGTGCCCAAATGGATCTGTAACAGCTGCCCCCTAAAGCATGAAGTTGGAAAAATGCCAATCTCAAATGAAATGCTTTACAATGTCATGAGGAGGTATCGAAGTGGAAAGTGACTTGCATAAATTACAATACATATATCATAATTTTTTATTTTTACATGAATTTCTAAGGGACGGCATACCCATGCTCAGCTTGTAAAATTTCATTACATGTACATAAATAGTTGTCTATAGATATAAACCCAAGATTGGAATGAATATCCATTTAAAACCATTGTAGATATGATTTAGTACTCCTGAAATCGCAGCCCATATGGATGAAAATAGATCCTAGATCCTTTATCTTATTCAATCGTTCGCTCAAGTATGAGTCTAACCATGTGACTATGTCATATGAAGTCGAACATGGGAAGAAACTATCTAATTACCAGCCAATGTTGTAAGTCATTAACAAATGCGAGAGAAATCGCTGATAATGATAATGATCCTCAAGGTACTGTAGTACATTCTGCATGGTGTTAATGGATGATTTGATGTCGAACACCGTGAAAAGTCTTTCGGTTGAAGGTCATTGATGTCAACCTATCATCAGAAGTGAGAATCCTACCATTGATGTATGCAGGCTTCAAGGTTTTGTAAGGGTGTTTCTAAGTCAACTTCTTGGATAATGAGCTGATGTCGACACGAAGTGACTCGTCATTGGAGGGCCTTCATGTATCCCACATCAATGATACGAAATGACTATAATGATTTTGGAGACAGAATTTGACGAACGACACAAGGTTCAGGAATGGCGGTCATGAAAATGAAGGTTTATAGCATTGCAGAGGATGAATTTTGACTGAATGAATTCTCTTGAACATGTTGGTGACAGTGAAGTGAATTGGTAGCATTGGCCCAAAAAAAAATTATGGATGGTATGATAGACTAATGCTGTGATAACCATCAAGCTAATAACCCAACCCAAATAGTCACGGTGATGGAGTGAAAGTGTCATGTTCAGGAGTGACCTACTACCATAAAGTGGCTTTCCCATTTTTCCATTTTCCCGAGCCATTGTTGGCGAGTACCTCTTTATTTTTATCAAGCATGAGGAGGATAACATATGCTTGTTGTATAATTCCACCCTTCGAGGGAATCCATCGCTATTTGATGTTTTAACGAGTTTAACGAAAACGATAACTTGGTCCTTTTCATGTTTAGAGATTTTGAGAAGGGACAAAAAGAAAACTTCAGAAGTTATTTTTCATAAACTAATCTCTCAAGCCCGAAAAAGCGTAAAATAATACAAGAGAGATGTCGTTTCCAATCCATTAATGAGCTAGAAAGGAGAAGTGCTCAACAATCCATTGACGATGTTTGAGAAACGTATTAATTTTATGTAAGTAATCTATCTCAATCCGGAAAAGGGTTAAAATTATACTAATCTATTAACGAGCTGAAAAGAACAAGCGCTTGGCAATCTTTTCATATTTCGAGAGTCTAAAAAGAGCTTAGAGAGGACTCCAATTTGAGTAACGAGTGGTGTCTAGGTTAACTACTAGTTCTGGTGATGTTGGAAGTTCTCAAAACATGTTGAATTATATGAAGAGGCTGGTAAATAAGACCAATCATTGCAATATTCCTCAAAAAGGGTAAAAAAACCAAGTGAAAGTGTATGATCGATGAAAGGGATGGTGGGGATGGCATGAAAACAACCAAGGCTCATTTGACGAAAAAGGCTGATAGAATGGAAATCACAAGGATAAAAAATGGAAATGGGTTCATTTTTACAGAAACTTGAACCGTAGGGAACTATGCTTGGATTCAGTTTCATGTTTACACAAGCTTGACATGAAAAACTATGCTTGGATTTATTTTCATTTTTGTACAAGCTTGAATCATGAAAAACTATGCTTGAGATTGGTTTACATGCCCCCAATAGGAAGAAAGGGAGAGCTTCGTGTAACAAGATGGAAGTCGTTGTGGTGAAGCAGGACGATTATCCAACACCTTTTTGGCTTCATCCAGACAGGGACAAAGGTGAATGGGGTGATTCCCTTCACATAACCTACAAGGAAACTTAACTTTACCACTAGGTGCATGCCCCCCAAGCTTCATTACATTCACCTAAGTAGACTACTCATGGCTATCAGGTGGATGGAGTGAAGTTTCTTTTACAACATCACGTGAAAAACTTGACTGGGATTTCACGAGATGTAATCAAAGACTTGACCTGGAGCTTTTATCCAGGGGACCTTATTTAATTTTCTAATGAGCTTGACACAAGAACTCTGCTCAGATTCCTTGTTTCATTTCTTAATGAGCTTGACACAAGACAGGGAACTATGCTCATATTCCTTGTTTCATTTTTTAACAAGCTTTACACAAGACAAAGAAATATTCTCTTACACTTTGTTTCATTTTTTAATGAGGTTGACATAAGACCAAGAACTATCCTCGTATCCTTGGTTTCATTTTTTAATGAGGTTGGCACAAGGCAAGGAACTATCCTCATATTCATTATTTCATTTTTTAATGAGGTTGACACAAGACAATGAACTATCCTTGTATTCCTTATTCATGACCCATAAGAGGTCATGAATTCCAAGAGGTTCTCTTAAGATGGGTGAACCATGCTTTAGAAAGGATTCGTATCAAGGAAATCGAGATCTGGTTCCAATGCTCTTAGTACATAATGTACAAGATCATAGAATTGATCGTTAGTTGATGTAGGCATGGAATGGGTTGCCACATAATTAACCCATGGTGGGGATGATACCATTGGTACAAAATGACCATTTAGGGAAGATGGTTGACTAGAAGCCATATTTGGACTGGGAAATGAAAGCTGGTCAACGGTGACAATTCTTCCTTCATGCAGGAAACACATCACTCGAAAGAGTGTTGAAACAATAGCTCCCAGCCATAAACATAGTCACACCCAAGAAGTAAATTGTAATATAAAGGGCTTGGTACCACCATCACATTCAGATAAACAATTTTTCCTCTCAAAGTTATAGGCAACTGAGGAAGGATCCCTAATGTTTGACTAGTTCCTTTATTAAAAGCCAATAGATGCTGGGTAATAGGAACAATCGGTGGTGAAATGAGCGCTTGCCAAGCAGCTAGGGAAAGGATACCCATAGATGCACTTTCATCTATAATAGTGCCAGATAAAATCATATTACAAATGTGTACTATGATCTGGAAAGGCATATAAGAGGCAAGACGAAATTCGACGAGTCGATTCCAATCAAAGGAAGTGACCAAACTACTTGGAGAGGGTACTGTAAGAATGGAATAATTAACCATTGATTTACGAGAGTAGGAGGATTTTCCTCTTGTCTTGGTGGGACAGGAGGGTTACCCCCAAGCTCATTATAATCTGAAGAAATGAAAAGAACCTAAGTGGTATCATAATCATTCTCTCGCGAAAGGTATGATTAACTGAAGGTGAAATCGGTTCAACTGTTTCCTCGACCTATTGATTTGGGTCGGGTATAGACTCATAGGATTTAGTTTTAGAGAGAGTGGATTTGACCAACGGTTGAATTGAGTCGGTCAATTCATCAACTAGTGAAGGATTGAGGGAGAGCCTCTTGTAACCAGATGGAAGTCATTGTGGTGAAGTAGGACGGTTATCCAACACTTTATTGGCTTCATCTAGATAGGGACAAAGGTTAATGGGGTGATTCCCTTCACATAACCTGTAGGGAAACTTAACTTTACCCTTCTTTCCATGAACTTTATTACAACTAGTTGATCGTGTGTCACCAACATGACCTACAGAAGTTGATGACATAGGATGATGTGAAAGAGAAAACCATTCTTCTAATATCTGGGGAATATTAGGAGAATTTCAAAACAGATGGTCCCCGGCACAAATTTTGCATGGATATCAAACTTTGTGAGGCTTAATGGATAGTTTCACATCAAATGTTGCATTCAAAGCAATGGTTGCTTGGTTGTCTCTCTATTGAATTTTCTTCTTCTTCTTCTTCTTCTTCCCTTTCTTCTTCTCCTTAGCCACCTAGTTACTAGTACCAATACTTTCACGAGGCGAAGAGGAAGAAAGGGAGAAAGAAAGAACCAAGGAAGAAGGCAAAGGGTCAACTTTAGGATCAACTGGAGGTTGATTTTGTCTAGTTGGAGGAGCACTCAATTGCAGAAAAATCACAACATTTTTAACCAAGGAGGTTGAAAATAACCATGTTGGCAAGCCAATGGTAAATCCCAAAACAAACACTGTAGCCATATATGGAGCACCAATTTTTCCAAAAGGAGGAAAAGGACTAGGATTCCCATCAAAAGGAATTCCTTGATTGGTGGACTCTGGATTCGTTGCCATATGTCTCAACCTAAGATCAACTAAGGAGCGAGCATGGAGGATGTTATCCACAGTCAATTAATTTTATTTTAATCAAAGCATAACAAAACAAATGTAGGAATTTACAGGTTAAGTTCCTCAAACAAACCACCAAAGGACACCGCTCACACAGATCACAGATCAATACACCAATATTTTGACGTGGTTAAAACCCTCAAGGAGGGAAACAGTCCACGGCTTGAGCCAACACGGCCACTTCAGGCAATTTATTAATAAAAGAATGAAATTTTACATAAGCTTCTCTCATGAACAGTTAACCTACAAATGACCCTCCATGCTCTTTAAATATAGATCATGGACCAATCGGGTGTTAAGCCACGGATCAAGTGTCGGTAATACCGAGGAGAGAATGAACCGTCAGATCACTACATATCATGACCATCGGATTGTAAGTTACAAAATGTACATAGTAAAGAAACACACTTTACCTAACTCTATACTAGACCAAGTTATACTTAACTATTTCCTATGTGTCGGAATATCCTAACATTCCCCCTTAAGAACAACTTGGGATAGGATTGAAGGATTTACAAATATGACACAATAGGAGAAGGAAGGAGGAACTAGAGTCTATCCCCCGTCAGTGACAACTTCCTGAACTCCAACCATAAATCTAAGTTTAGTGAACTTCGCCTCTGTGAGAGCCTTTGTAAAGATGTCTGCAACTTGATCATTTGTTGAACAATATTGCACTTCAAGAACATGGTCGTGGATGAGATTTCTGATGAAGTGCATGTGCAGTTCAATGTGTTTGCTGCGCTGATGTTGGACTGGATCTTTGCATAGTTGAATGGCACTTTGATTATCACACTAAAGTGTAGTCGGATGCTGCTGCTGAAAGCCAAACTCTCACAGGATCTGACGAAGCCACAAGGATTCCTTACTAGCTTCTACGGCACCACGATACTCTGCTTCTGCTGAAGAAAGAGAAATGGAACCTTGTTTCTTGCAAGCCCATGTAATAGGTCCTGAACCAAGAGTGAACACATAACCTGCAGTATACTTCCGATCATCAGGGTCACCAGCCCAATCAGAATTAGTGAACCAACCAATAGAGGAGCTGCTTCGGCACTGTAGTGAATCCCAAACTGAGCTGTACCTCGAACATAACGAAGTATTCTTTTAGCTTCTTTCCAATGACATTCATGTGGGTTTTGCATAAACCTAGCAACAAGGCCAACGGCAAAGGAAATTTCAGGACGAGTTTGGGTTAGATACAAAAGTTTTCCTATAGGTTGACAGTATAAGGTAGCATCAGCTTCAGGAGAAGTACAAGTGACTAAAAGTTTAACTCCAGACTGAAAGGGAGAAGGGGCTGGCTTACAGTCTTCCATGTGAAAATGGTGTATAATATCACAGGCATACTTGGACTCGGAAAGGGAAATACCTTCCTTGGATTGCAAGACTTGAAGGCCAAGAAAATAATGTAAGTGTCCTAAGTCTGTCAATCCAAACTTCCTTTTAAGGCTATACTTCACATGGTTTATAAGGTTGGGATCACTGCTAGTCAGGATAAGATCATCAACATAAAGAACAAGAATGATAAGAGACTTGCCCACTTTCTTGGTGTAGACAGTATTGTCAGAATGACACCTAGAAAAGCCATTTTGGCATACCAAGCTCGAGGAGTTTGCTTAAGACCATAAAGGGATTTCTTAAGCCGACATACAAGGCTAGAGTCTCTTTGTATAAAGCCAATAGATTGTTCCATATAGATTTCTTCATGCAAGTCCCCATGTAAGAAGGCAGATTTAACATCCATCTGATGGACTTCCCATTTGAAAGAGGCAGCAAGGGAAAGAACAAGGAAGATAGAGTTCATTTTGGCAACAGGGGAGAATGTTTTAGTGTAGTCAATGCCTACAACTTGTGAAAAACCCTTAGCAACAAGATGAGCTTTATGTTTATCAACTTTCCCATCTGGTCCGTACTTGGTTCTGTAAACCCATTTGCATCTAACAAGTTTTCGTCCCTTTAGTAGAGGAACAAGATCCCATGTATCATTTGCCAATAATGAATGATATTCTTCATTCATAGCTGCTTCCCAATCTGGATGGCCTGAAGCTTCTGCAAAGGTGTCAGGATCATAATTCACTGAAGCTTGAGCTAGTAAAGAAGAGGCTCTATCAAACTGAGAATGTGTATGTCGCTGATCTGTAGGATCACCAGCAAGATCACCTGCTGCATCCCGAGTAGCACGGAACCATTTTGGAAGCTGAGGAGCTGAAGGAGGATCCTGAGAAGGTGGGGAGGATTTTCATCCTCGCTTTCATCATCTAAAGAAGAAATATTTTCAAAAGTAGAAGAGATAGAGAGAGGTGGTACATCTGCTGAACTAGGCTCGTAGGCCGATATATTTTCAGCAAACTTTACATCTCTTCTAATGATAACATTTTTGGACTTAAGTGGAATAAGTCTATATCCTTTGACATCTTCAGAATATCCAACAAAAATACATTTTTCACTCTTAGGTTCTAAAGCTTTATGTTTCTCATCTGGAATATGGGCCCATGCTTCACTTCCAAAAACACAAAAGTGACTTACATCTCGTTTAATTGACCTCCATGCTTCTTCTGGAGTGATATTCTTTAAAACCTTAGTAGGAGTGCGATTTATTATGTAATTCGCACAGTTAATTGCTTCTGCCCAATAATTAAGAATAAGTCCTTTAGATTGAAGCATACAATTAGCCATTTCCTTTAAGGTGCGATTCTTCCTTTCAACTACACCATTTTGTTGTGGGGTATATGGAACAGTATGTTGCATTTGAATTCCATTCTCAGTGCAAAAGTTGATGAATTTGTTGTTAACATATTCTCCGCCATTATCAGATCTTAGCTTAAGAATTTGATGTCAAGATTGGTTTTCAACAAAGGCCTTAAAGGCCAAGAACATGTTAAATACTTCACTCTTGAGTTTTAAGAAGTATACCCAAGTGCGTCTGGAGAAATCATCAATGAAAGTTAAGAAATACTTGTAGCCAGAGAATGAAACAAGTAGAAGTGGACCACATAAATCACTATGCACAAGCTGTAAAGGGGCTGAGGCGTGCCAAGAGGCATGTTTTTCAAAACTGTCCCGATGATGTTTTCCAATTACACATCCGGAACAAACACCATCTCTGCAGATACCATTGGAAGACCTGTCACCATATTTTCTTTACATAGATTCTAAAGGGAGCAATAGTTTAAGTGACCAAATCGCTCATGCCAAAGTTTGCTCACTTCATCGTTATGAGCAACAAATACTAAGGGAAGATTTGATGACCCAAAGTTGTGAAACTTATACAACCTTGTAGAATCATCAGCAATGCCAGTAGCTAAAATTTGTCTAGGATCTCTTAGGTCCTTAATTACAACATCATGAGGTGAAAATTCAACGATTTTACCTTCACCTGAATGAGTTATCTGATATACATATAGAAGGTTGCAGGATAAGGTTGGAACACATAATACGTCATTAAATTGACCATTGTCTATATGAACAGTTCAAGTCCCTACAACACTAAGAGATCTATCATCACCAACATATATATTTTTGGTGTTACAATCATTTAAAGAAGAGAACATGGCTTTGTTTTTGGCCATGTGATAAGAAGCTCCAGAATCAATGAGCCACTCATGAGAATGAGAAGAAGAAGATACATTTAGTGCATAGCCAGACCGAGATGCTTGACAACCACATGCAAAAAGTGCCATTCATGAAGATGAAGTTGAAGTTGAAGAGTGCTCCAAATGGATATTATGCTTCTTCATTGCTACTTCCAAGGCTTCCATCTTCTTAAAGCATTTGGATTCTAAGTGGCCATCTCAATTACAAAAGTTGCAATGTCTATCAGTCTTCTTCCCTTTGTTTTTATTTGTCTTATCATTTTGTTGAAATGATTTTTCATTTGAGGCTGAAATTGCTTAGGACCCTTGTTTGGTTTAGGACTATTCCTTTTAGGATACAACTTCTTAGGATTCTTTGAATTTGGTTGCTGCTGGGCAGCTAACGCTTTCTTAGAAGAGTTTCCAAGATTAAGAAGACCAAGGTATAAGAGTTTTTCTTATTTTCTTATTAAAGAATCACAAAAGGAATCAAAGGAAGGGGACTTGTAGGCTTGTCCTTGAGAAATGAAGGCTTCTCTTGTAGAATGGAAGGTGGAAAGAAATACAGAATAGGCTGGTCCCAACTTAGTAAGAATGGAATAGATAAGGCTATTATCTTCTTTCTTAACCTCAACACCTTCCAAGAGAAGTCTAAGGGTCTTGAACTTGGATAAAAAATCTTCAATGTAAGAAAAATTATTGGGGTCCAATGTGAGCAACTCATTTTCATGTTGATGGGTTTTAAGTTCATTTTTAATTCCAAAAACTTTCGTGATGTGTTTCATTGCTTCTTCAGGAGTATCAAGTTCTGCAATATGGAATCTAAGATCTAGAGAAATAGACATCCCTATCAACCCACGTGCTTGATATTTCCTATTTTCCCATTTAGCTGCCTTATCTTCATCTTTCGGTTTGGTTTCTTGGCCTGAGGCTATTCTGTAGAGACCTTTACTTCTAAGTAAATCCACAATGTAGGACCACCATTGGAAATAGTTGGTGCTGTCAAGAATAACTTGGCATGGAATTTCCATTTTAACAGAAACTGAAGCTATAGATGCTGAAACTAAGTGTTCCAATGGAAAGATCTCAAAAAATTAGGCTGGTTAAAAAAAAACGGATCTGAAAACGGCTTCCGGATGAAGAAGTTATGGATTTTTGAAGAAACGTTGATGAAGATGTCGACGAAGTGCAGGAATGTGCGGAAATGAAAAATCCGCCCCCACAAAAAGGAGACTTGAACTCAAGAACTCTACTCTCATAAATTAGCTTTGGACCAGTGAGCTAAACTAAAAGTTTGAGAGAGAGAGAGGGGGGGTGCTTTGAGTTGCGTGCTTGCTTGAGAAACCTCTTTTTTCCCCTACAAAACAAAAAAACACAAAACCCAACACGGACATACAAAAAAAAACGAACCTTATGGCTCGAAGTTAGCTTTAGCTGGAAACCAAATATTTTCCTCAATGTTTCTGATTTTCCAAGATCACACTAAGGCGCAGCGGAAAAGAGCATACGCATGAGAAAAATCCTTCCTTTCTGTTTTTGATTTGCCAAGATCGCACAGAGTCGCGGGGCAAAGAGCATACATAGAAATGAAAGGTACAGATCCGGTAATAAAAAAAAAAAAAGCTAAATAAACCGAAACTGAAATAAACAGAGAGAAAATAACTGTAAACTGCAAATAAACATTGTATACCTCCAGATCTTAAAAATGACGTAGCTAGGGCTACTGGAAACCTTTTTGCATGAAACGAAAGGGGTTCCTCACTGGAACAGATGCTCCCAACATAATAGAGTAGTCTTCTCGGCCCGAAAGTAGTCAGAAACAATAGATCTAGCAAATGACAGTCGGATGCAGTTCTACCGGCTTCAGATTTGGATCACCAATAGACGCGGCCCTCAAATAGCTATGATACCATGTAGGAATTTACAGGGTAAATTCCTCAGATAGAACACCAAAGGACACCACTCGCACATAGATCATAAATCAATACACCAGTATTTTGACGTGGTTAAAACCCTCAAGGAGGGAAACAGTCCATGCCCTGAACCAACGCGGCACTTCAGGCAATTTATTAATAAAAGAATGAAATTTTACATAAGCTTCTCTCATGAACAGTTAACCTACAAATGACCCTCCATGCTCTTTAAATAGAAATCATGGACCAATCGGGTGTTAAGCCACAGATCAAGTGTCGGTAATACCGAGGAGAGAATGAACTGTCGGATGACTACATATCATGACCGTCGGATTGTAAGTTACAAAATGTACATAGTAAAGAAACACACTTTACGTAACTTTATACTAGACCAAGTTATACTTAACTATTTCCTATGTGTCAGAATATGCTAACAGCAAAAGAGGGATAATCTAGGCAAAAGGTTTACCAAGCAACTGTGAACTGCAGAAAACCTCCCGGCGAACTGAGAAGTACGGGTAGGCAATCTCCCCGAATGCTATGTTTGGTGTATCATAGTGTACAAGGCAGCCGACTCAGCTACCTAAGGATGGATAACAACCTAGTGTTGTCCTCCCATATATACTTGAAAGCACGTGGAGGCCCAATCTGTATAAGCGTTGTCTAATGCAAAACCGCACAGTGAGAGCATTCACATATACTTTACGTACTTTAACACCGCCCTATATACCCGAAGGTACATGGATGAGCTACGATATACTCAGGTATGTGGAATGAGGTATCACACTTGGGATGTATTGTAGACAAGTTAGAAACAAATGCTTTTTTTTATGACGCTGAAACACGTCTCTAGCCCAGAACCACTAAATGTTTTTCGTTAGGTGACAATGATCCATTAGGTAAATTCAGATAAATTTTAAATTGATCTTCTTTAGAATTTTCCTCTCAAGGTTCACCACGTGATTTATGTTTGGAATTCATAAAATTAAACTAATATGATAAGCATTATTTTCATTCAATTGAACAATGAAAACCTTAGCTAGTAGGGATAGAGCAATCAGATCTTTGACAAAGAGCAAAGAGCACATCTAATGCAATTTCCCTAGCTATTCCTTTCAAGCATTCACAAACTACAATATGAAAAATGCAAGTTTTTATTTTTTAATCCGTTAATGTTATGATGAACAAAAAAGGAAAATAATTCACATACAATTAATAAATCTTTTTATAAGAATGAAGACTTTACAATAGTTCAGTTTCGAAGGAAAAGAAGACTTTTACGACATTTTCTTTCAAACAGAGATTAATCAATTATAATCTAACTTTGACTATGAATCGACAATGACAAAGAAATCATTTAAGAAATGTTAATCAATCAAGTCAAAGTAGGGCACGAAAGAGGAAATACAAGTTGACTTCATAGACATACTACAATCATTGGTCTTTCAACAAACATAAAGAGAAGGAAATTTGGAGAAAAACTCAATGCAAAGGTGAAACTTTTCCCTAAGGTGGATCAATGCAGATCAAAGAGGGTCTAACTACATTGCAGAGCTCTGTCTCTCACTCAAGGGTGCTCTCCAGAGCACTTTCCCATAACCAAGCATGCACTGATTCCTGAGAGCCCACTCAAAAGTCATCTAACCTCAATTTTTTACCAAATGACACTTCAACAAGGCTAAAATACAATCAATGAAAGGAAGTAAGGTCTGCTAGAGTGTCATAGGATATGGATAAGATACTTGGAATGACAATCGTCCCCAATGGAGTTGCCAATTTGTTTTGGAGAATTTGGTATCTATGTATAAATACTAATTCCCTAGATAAGTAGCAATATCTAGAACAAGAGTTTAAAGTATTTTAGTCCTTTCCTATAAGTAATAGATAATATGAGAAGATGCGAAGACCTACCTGTAGTTCCACTTTCCTCTCTTCTCCTTTGTATCAATCTTCTCGCTCCTTCCCGTACTTAATACACTTGAGAAGTACCTGTAAACATAAACACAAAACAAGGAATCGATCAAATCAAAATATCTCTTGAATATAAGTGAATGGAATCAGATACATTTCTCACATATAAGCATTATAAGACAATACAACCATATGGGAGAAAGGCTCAAATACTCTATTGAATAGAAGAAGGAACTAAAACCATTGTGTCAGATTCAAAGGCATTCCTCTAGCTTAGATCCCATCCACATCATACCAAAAGCATGAAAATATTGTAGCATTACAATACTTGCTTCAAAGCCAATTCTCATGGCAACATTATCTCCTTACAATTCAACATAATCCAACCCCTGATCACTTAGATGAGTGGTCAATTTATAGGAGGATTAAGGAGGTTTTGTCATAAATGGTGGCATTGGATCGCCTTCCATACTTAGAATTAGTTGCATGGATGAAGGGATGAGAGGATAGGATGCATCTTTACTCATTCCTCATCCATTTTCAAGCTCATAGGAGTTGATAAGCGAGGAAACCTTCTAGATGACTCCAAAAGGTAAGAATATTCCCCAAACCCTATGTGAATTTCACTCAAACTCGCCCAACGTAGATGAAAGGATGCCTAAGTTCTCTTCAGAGCACCCTGGCATGGATTTAACTACTCTGCAATGCACCCTTACATGGGCCTACCTATGTTGATCCCTCTAGAGGCCATTTTTGGATGTATTCAAGTCATGAAACTGTCTGGGAGGAAGGCATTCAAAGGGTTGACTTATTTAGGGCATGTAGAAATTGAAATTAGGGTTTGATGAGCCCTAAAAACACTGATATGGATGATGGGATTGATGTGCCCAAATGGATCTATAACACATGGGACACATATTCAAAGTTGAATAGTGGGAAAACATGAGAGAGGACATCACTTGTGGTTAATTAATGGCTATAGAAATTTACAAAGGAATTGGAAAAGGAAAATATGCAATAATTAGCATTTAATTATGAAAATAAAGGAAAATAGGAGAAAAGGGAGGTAAAAGGACACAAATTTTCATGCAAGGGAAACTAGAGGAAAAATGAAGGAAAATGAAGAGAAACAAGATATCAATAATAAAAGTCATTAGAGAAAAAAATCAATTATTTTCATAGTTTTTGGTTAGCTTTGGTCAGTTTAGTTTTGGCTCTCTCCTTTCATTCTGTCATTCTCTTGTACTCTTGCACACTTAGAGAATGTTGGAGAATGCTTGGAGCATTCTATCATTCACTTGGATTGAAGAAATAAATAACAGGTAGGCAAGGAAGCACAATGGAAAAGTTGGATCAAAAACTACAATTGGATTGCTTTGCAGGTAATAGGTTGCATGTATGATTTTCTTGCTGATTTTGGATGCATAGTATATACATGTGGTTCCTTGGTTATGTGTTGTCATTGGCATGGATATTTTCCTATATTTACAGTGGTTTCAACCTTTCCTTTCCATTTCCTATATAGCCATGGTGTAGTGGGGTTCACACTTGTTTTTCCGATTGGCTCTCAGGTTCCTTATGGATATGGGTTGGAAAAAATGCTCTGGAGCCTGAGAACAACTTGTGTTGAGTTACTAGTTGCAGAGCTTGTAGGTTGGGACAAATGCTCTAGAGCCTTGTGGGTTGAGTTAATAGTCTATGGAGTGATGGGTTGGAACAAAAATTCTAGAGCCCTCATTAGCTATGGGCTGAGTTAGTAGTTCATGGAGCCAGCGAAAACTTGGGTAGCAATCAATTTTGTTGATTTTAGTTATTTATGGACAATATATGTGAGATCACTGTGGATGAGGGTTGAGGTGGTTTTGCCTTTGGAATCCATAATTGGTTTTTTCTGGTTTAACCGTTATGATCCCACATTCATGCTTGGAATATGGAGTGGGGATGATTTGTTGAAAGAGAGAATTGGTTAAGCCCAATCTATGGTTGGGTGGTACATGGAAGTCCTTGAATTGGTTGGAATTTTCATATGTCAATCTCAAATATTTTTGTATTATGATTTATGATCATTTGTAGTGATTATGTTGGTCACCTTATGGAATACTTTCCATGATTTCCATTCTGTTTATATGCTGGTTATATGCTAGTTAAATGATGTATTCCATTTGTTGCTCTTGACATGTTTTGATAAGTCATTGAATGGTTAATGAATGCATGGTATAACAAGTGTTGTTGCAACTATGTAGAAAGGGCTTGGAGCCTCCTTGGTGACTCCTAGATGAACTTTAGAAGTTTATGATCAAATATGCATTCTTCACCTATAGCTTTCATGTTTACCATATGTTTGGTGAAATTTCTATCATGGATTATGCATTGCTAGGTCAAGTTCTTGCTTGAGTTTTTGTTGGTTTCCCTTGTCATAATTTTTTTAATGTTTCTAGGAATTTGGAGACTATAATGGGGAGTGGTTTGGAGGCTAGCCTTGTAATGTGGTTCAGGTCTCGAAACCACTCTCACAAAATTGGAGTTGTTGAGTCATAATCGCATTGAAGCAAGCCTATGCATGTAGTTGGGAAGTCATATTCACACTAATGGTATTTTGTGCATGTGGTTGGGGATTTTACCTTATGAAAAGAACTAAGCTCAGGGATTGATCACCTAGGGTGGTTTGCAGGCTCCTGAGTCATCTACAGTTGCTGAGGGATGTTTGTAGTTTTTTATGTGTTAACCCCACTTCCATAACTGAAACTTGGAGGTCGGGTAATATCATAGTGAAACTCATCTCATGTTTACCATGGTGAGCTTGTAAAAGTGATTAAACATGGGAGGATGTGGTTACAAATATAATTTTAGAGATCACCACATGAAACTCCACTCAACCTTTGTCAATTCCAGACAGATGAAGTGAGGCATCAAATCCATCATGAAGTATATGTTCATGGCTATGAAAAAAAAATATGATGAATCATCTGATGCCTTCAAAGTTTGTAATCCTTATGAGTGAAGATAAATGTTTTATATTATCTCTAACTATGATGATATTTTTAAAGAACTAGTTTGATTCCACAGAAGGAAATTTAACATGAGATCTATCTTCAACAAGATGCCCTCTTCCAAATGTGGGCATGTATAGGATGTGAACTGTGGAAATGGATGAAATCAAGAAGTAGGTGTAAGACTTGTTGGACCAAGGAGTGACCAAAGCTAACTCATCCCCACATGGTTCACCAATTGTGTTGATTCTGAAGAAAGATGGAACATGGATAATGTGCATGTAATGTGAGGATCTCAATAAGGTCAGAGTGAAAAATTGATATCCCCTCCCTTATATAGATAATTTACCTAATCAATTGAAAAGTGTTTTTTATTTCATTAAGTTGGATTTGTGAAATGGTTAACATCAAATTATGGTTGCAAAAAATAATGTGCGGAAAACTACCTTCAAAACCAAGCAAGGACCAGTTGAGTGGTAGTTAATGCCATTTGGGATTTGTAGTGCCCAAGCTACATTCATATGGTTTGGAGGAAAGTAATAGAAGGCTTGAGACAACTTAAAGGAAAAAATAAGTACAATGTCAATACTATCCTTGTGAGTCCTTTAGCTTCCATTCAATATTTATATGAGTGCTAGTGCATATGTCATGGGTGAAAAATTGATCTAGAATCATAAACTAGTTTGTTACCATTCAAATACTTTCAATCAAGATATTTCCAACTATCCCACGTATTGAAAAAAATGCCTGCATTAGTTCAAAATGTCAATAAATTGAAGCACTACTTGATAGGGGGGTCAACTATCATACATAAGGATCACCAAGTCTTACAATATGTCTAGTCACAATCCAAGTTGCAACAATCTCATCACTTTAGGTTGATGGGATTCCTTCAATGATTCGATTTGGTAATTAAATATAAGATAGGTATAAGTAGAAAAGTGGCAAGTATTCTTTCTATACTTCCTATTTTTGCATCTCTTGTTTGGAAGAATTCTTCATTTTCTCATGATAGCTATGTTGAATAATATGCTACTGATGAAGTTTTTAGAGATGTTTATGAGAGGCTATCCCATCAATGCTAGGTGGAGTAATATCATTTACAATACAAGTTACTATACTATCTTGGAAAGTTATGTATTCCTACAAGTGAAAGAGTCCATGTAATTTGTGAAGCTCACACTTCTCTTTTGTCTGGTCACTTTGGGGTAGGAAATACCTTGACTCTTTTCCACAAGTTTTGATATTAGCCTTGGATGAAAGAAATTGTAACTAAATATAAATGGGTGTGTGATGTGATGTATTCATAATCCCACTAATAGAAAATTGGGATTGTACACACCACTCCCTTTTCCTGCTCATCGTTAGGATATTCTCTCCATGCCTTTTGTAGGCGTGTTGCCTTTGTTAAAAAAGGTTCATGTATACTTGAATAGTAATCTATAGGTTTAGCAAGGTGAATTTCTTGATGCCATGTAAATATCATATTATCGCTAAGAAAACTACTCAACTTTTCTTTCAACATGTATGGGTTCATTTTGGACTACCCACATCCATTGTCTTAGATCGAGATTCCTAATTCCTTGGGGATTTTTGTAAAAGCTTGTGCAAGATGATGAAAACCAAGCCAAAGAGGAGTCTGACATTCCATCCATAGGAAAATGGATAAGAAGAGGTCTTCAATATAACAATGGCTCAATTTTTATCAGGGTATTGCAGCAAACATCTTATGTTCTAGCATGAAAAGATACATTATGTCCAAGATGCATATAACAAGGCTTTGCACCCTTCTACTCAAAGTCAACCATTTGAGATATGCTTTGGGTACCTTCAAAATCAACCTTAGAATTGGTCTTGGGAAAGATGAGGATTCTAGTGAATGAAATGATGATGATAGAGCTTGAAAGTTCATTTATAGGATCTAAGCATCAAGTATTGCAGGAACATTTGGAGAAGAGTTAGGAAAAATATACATCCCAGCATGACAAAGAAATGATCAATCATCTGTGCTAGGTTAGACACCAAGTATGGCTTCAGATAAGCAAGGACAAGTTGAAGGGAGAAGTAATTTTTTTGAAACCAATTAGATATGGTCCATTCACCATCTTGGAAAAGATTGGGAGAAATTCTTATCTCCTTAATCTTCCAGCTAATATGAAATTGTAGTTCGTAGTCGATGTAGATAACTTGAAACTTTATGAAACTCCCATGATCATGGATCCATAGGGAAGTGGTCAAGTTCCATTTGTGGATTATTTTTCTCCAGATTAATTGGAAAAGTTTCTCAAATACATCATCCTAGATAGAAGGACCATGACTTGAAGATGGGGAGATATGGAGTACCTTCGAGCAGTTTCAAAGGAATGCACACCAACAAGGCATGGTGAATTGAAAAGGAGAAAGTGAGGGATAAATTCCTTCATGTACCTATTGATTGATAAGGATTTTAGAGGCCCAAAATCTTCTCAATGGCACAGACTGATCCAAATGATCTAGAAAGGCTCAAAATTTGAAGTCCTCAAATCTAAAAAAAAATACCACCATGTCATAGATCTTGTCAAGACGATTCCAATGACGTGAATGATACCTGAATACAAGTCCATATGAAAAATGTATGCTCATCTAAAATTTGGCACAAATAACATAATAAATTGTGCAGGTGGGTCCTACAGGGTACCATATGGAACTTCCACAAGATGCCACATGGAAACCTAGTTAGTCGGGAAAATTAGCAAATACTGACATGTTAGCACTTGTGTCAAGGAGTTAATGATGATGTGGCAGGGCGATTGGGCAAATTCATGACCAATAAGGACCTGCCATGTGGCCCAATCAATTGGCACCATATGGCACCTCCATGTGGCATCTTTTTGGAAATCAAAATATCTAGGTCATGGTCCAATTCAAGGCCACCACGTGGTAGCACCTAATTGGCCATATTATTTTGGGAATTTGGCCAAATCGTGTTTGGGCCATGCAACCACCAACCAATTATACATGAACTCCAACTCACATGTAACTATAATCCACTGATACATGTCAAACATTATATTAACTACCACATACATATAACCATATAGTCAAAAGTGGGAGTTCCACAGATTTTACCTCAACACCTCCCCATTCCCAATGGACTATTATAAACATGCCAATCAGGAGCACCAACTGTTCATGTCTTCTACCCCAAAGTTTATAAACCACGTAATATAATTTAGATGGGAGATGAAGGTCCAAACTTGGAGGTCTATGTGGGACTATTCATAAGAGAACCATGCGAACATTTTTCAAGGAATATTTGGAGGGTATATTTTAGAGAATATTTTGTAGGAATATTCCTCGAATATTCTCACTATTATGTCATCTTGAAGATTCTGTAAGGGACCTAGAGGTGAAATTTACACAAGTTGGTCAATTTTACACTCATTTTTCATAACTTTCGCAAGGAATCCACTGGTGTAGTCAAAATTGAGATCTGAGCAACATAATTTTAGAGTGAAGTATTGTCTTGTATTTTTTGCATGTATTTTCGATTATTTTGTTGAGATAATATAGAGGTCAATTATTTTGTAGCAAATTCTATAGAAGTAGCATGCAATTTGAAGTATAGAATTAATGAACAAATTTCTCCTAAGGAAAATAATGTATAAGATAAGGATGAAGGAATTGAAGAAAACAACTATGGTTGGTCTTCATAATCCTTGAAGTATTTACAATACTATATAAAAACACAAAAGAAAATTAAATGTTAAATTCAAATAAATAAAACTTAAAGAAAGGAAGCCAACAAAAGCAACCTAAAATTAAGATCCTTGAAAATAGCTCATACTCACATAAATAACATATTTACCATAAGTTACTACCGATCATAATTTAAGAAAGTATTTGTGTAAAATATGGGATAAGGAGCAAAATGCAAATAAATATACTTACTAGTAGTTACTTCCCACCATTATTTTCATGAGCTTAAACACTTTAAAAATATGAGTCAAGGTGTAAATGTGTAGGCTTACTAGAATTTAATTTACAAAGAGACTTGATTTATTTTAAGAGACATGTCCCTTAGGTATCTTGGTTATAAAATAAACTTGAAATTTTTCATTTTACACATTTACTTGTCGCACATCTATATATTTCCCTTACACACGTGATCTCACATATCTTAAGTTTTTCAACATTTGTGATTATTACTTTCCTTTCATTGTTATTGGTTGAATTTTTGAATTGTGATTGATTGATGAAGAAAAAATAACTATAATATATATTCACAACTAATTACCATAGTTTATAAATAAAGTACTTGTATCAATTATGCTAATAAATTTGCATGGTATCATAGCTTTAGTGAAGCATGGAAGTTGAAGATCACATATAAACCTATACAAGGAAATGAGGTAATCTTCTTCTTCCAACAAAGGTAATGGTTGAGGGCACAAGTTCATAATAAGGATATTACAATAAGACATGCTAGGATTGGCACAATAATTGACACAAGGAAACATCCACCGTACAAAATTTTTTATTACTAGATTAATGTACTTGACTTATGACTATTAGTCCTCGTTAGAGTACACATTTCAAGAATATCGGTCCATGATTCTTATCTAATATAAAAATATCCATATCTATGTTAATGTATTTGAATTATGGCTATTAGTCCTAGCCATAGTACATGACACATGGAGAACAAGGTGTCAATCCTCACTCCTTCTCAATATAAGAGGAAATATCCACGAGCATAAGGTCATCTCAAAAATTCTCATGCATTCCCTTATGAAGGGAATTCATCAAAAAATTGACTACCTATTCCCTAGAGGAGATATAATGTAGCTTCACAACTCCGTCCTACATCATGTCAGGAATAATAATGTGCTTCAACCTTCCAGTTTCTTTGAAAATATTCATACAACTTTGATCAATACAAAGTATCATGGTTGAATCCAACATGCCATCAAATATTTATGGAGCCAAAATGATTCACAACTAACTGTACTATCATCCATATCGTTTTCCTTCATAGTGCATTAGAGTCCTCGTTCATGATTTACCAAGAAACAAATACTAGGTAGAACAAACCATCAATAGTATCTCTACTCATCATTAGCATTACCAACCAAATCAACATGTCTTTGAATTAAATGTATCAGGGAACCAATCTAATACAAATACAATGATAGATTAACAAAAGGGCACTCAGGATTTTTAAAAGCCTACCACATGGTTAAGAAGGATTTCTTTTGGGATGGCCTTAAATCAGATATTCAAAAGTTTGTGGCAGAATGTTTGGTTCGCCAACAAAATAAAGTTGAAACAATTAATACCCTGGGTCTATTACAACCTTTATCCATTCCAAGCCAACTTTGGGAGGAGGTTTCAATGGATTTTATCATAGGTTTACCCAAGTCTGAGGGAAAGAGTGTCATCATGGTGGTAGTTGACAGACTTACCAAGTATGC
Organism: Pinus tabuliformis; assembly: GCA_031772625.1. Lineage (NCBI taxonomy): Eukaryota > Viridiplantae > Streptophyta > Pinopsida > Pinales > Pinaceae > Pinus > Pinus tabuliformis. The sequence goes on from CM062817.1 coordinate 1,764,127,251, forward strand.
ACACTTTTGTGCATTTTCACATCCATTTAAAGCCAGTAAAATTTCTACTGCATTTATGGAAACAATTCAAAAGTTACATGGAAATCCAAAGATTATTGTAAGTGACAGAGACCCCATTTTCACTAGAAATTTTTGGACAAAATTATTTTCTTGTCTCGGTACTCAGTTAGCTCATAGCTCATCTTATCATCCTTAATCTTATGGGCAAACTGAGATATTAAACAAATGTTTGGAAGGATATCTTCATTGCTTTGTATCTGATAAATAAACAAAATGGGTCAAATGGTTGCCTCTGGCTAAATGGTGGTATAACACTTCCTTCCATACAACAACAAAAATGACCCCATTTATGGCACTTTATGGATATCACCCACCATCCATCACATCATATTTAAGAGAAAATTCTAAGGTTCAAGCAATGGAACATGACATCGAGCATCAACAACAAGTCCTCCAACTCTTAAAGGATAACCTCGTGTTGGCGCAGAATATAATGAAACAACAGGCAGATCAACATCGCAATGAAAATAAGATTTGATATAGGTGATTGGGTATTCCTATGGCTACAACCATATAAACAAATTTCCTTCAAGCAAGCTAAGAAGGATAATAAATTATCACCAAAGTATTATGGTCCATACAAGTTGTTGCAAAAGATTGGTACTATGGCATACAAATAGGAGCTTCCTGCAACTTCTCGAGTGCACCTAGTTTTCCATGTTTCATGTTTAAAGAAGGTTATAGGTGACAAGTTCCCAGTTCAAACAATATTGCCAGAACTTGACGAGGAAGGAAAAATTAGATTGGAACCGGAAGCAGTCACAGAAGCAAGAACTTGATAGCTATGAAATCGATCAATTTTGAAGTATCTCATCAAGTGGAAGAACTTATCCACTGAAGATTCCACACGGGAGGATGAGAATTTTATATAGAAGCATCCAGAATTACTCAACCGTTGAGGACAACACTTTTTTGAAGGAGAGGGGCATGTTAGGTCCCTACAATACTAGTGATTACCCCATTACTATTGTAGTTGTATCCCTTATTAATATTGTCGTGCCCCTATTGTCCCCATATTGTTATTATTGTGCCCCATAGAATCCCTCTATTATTATTTTTGTGCCTTTATATTATTATTCTTAGGTCGGCTAGGTTATATTGGGACTCCTTAGACTCCTATATATAGAAAGGAGGATTTTCATTTGAATCATAAAGGAATCATTCATTTTTGTAATGTAAAGGAGGTTTCCCCCTCAAAGTGGCTAAATTCTAAGGCGTTGATCTATCATTTCTATATTTTTGTGAGCTTGTTTCATAACAGAAACTCCTAAGAAATGGGTCATGTTCCTTGTAAGCGAGTGAGTGGTTAACGAATCCTAAGTAGATTACCTCCTTAGAGTTTGAATCTAGCTCTTGGATGGTTCGATACAAGGAATAATAAAGAGGAATTTATCCTATGGTAGTGTAGAGAGTTGAAGTCCCACCCTCAGTAACCAACTATATACTTCATAAGATAAGCTCCTTACTTGTGCCATTTTCTATCTCAATGCATCGTAAACATCTATTTATATTGTTACATAACTTGTGTTGATGATGATAAATGTGTATTCTTGTGTATTACTCCACACATCCACCCCCAAGTTGTGACTACCCTTTTTGTCAACCCTCTTATAAATATTATTATGTGTTGTAAATTCATGTAAAAAATGATTAATTATAAACGATGACTCACTAATAGGGGACACATATTTAGAGGTCTATAGGATGCATTGTTTCTTGTAAATCCATACCTTGCATTTAAGTTTTCACCTAAATCCCTATTAGGAGGGATGGTGTTGCTGTGAAACCATTTACTAGGGATAATGGGCTCCTGAATGACTGGATGAGTCCATAGACATCCTCGTGGATCATTTTGATAGAGTGAACATGTAGGGGGAGATATAGAGGGAATTATGAGTGTATAGGTAATTCAGGAAGTAGGGGAGAGGAATGAAAGAAGGATGGGAGATGAGGCAATGAGAAAAATAATAAGGGACTAATGTTTTATATTTCTCATGTATTCTCTATGTTTGTGCATGTTGGTGTAATGTCCTATGTGTTTCCTTATGTTAAGGGATGCGTGTAGATGTACTTGAGTATTCCTCATGTTTGGGTAGGCCAAAGTAATTATATTTTTGTTTCCTTTTGCTAAGGAAGTTTTGTAGATGTGCCTATCTAGTCCTTATGTTCATGGAGGGTGTTGTAATTTCCCATGTGTATCCCACATTAAGGGATGCATCAATATGTGCCTATGTATTCCTTTTCTTTGTGTAGGCCAATGTAATTTCCTGTGTGTTTCCTTGTGTTGAGGGATGCCTATAGATGTGCATGTGTATTCCCCCTATTCAAGCAAGATGGTGCAATTTCCTGTGTGTTTCCTTGTGTTAAGGGAGACTTGTATATGTTCCTATGTATTCCATCAGTTCAAGAGGCCAACATTTGTGCTTGTGTATTCCACATGTTGACACAGGGTCATGTGATTTGCTATGTGTTTTCTTATGTTGAGGGGGCCCTATATATGTTTTGTGTATTCCATAAGTTCAATAGGTCAACATTGTGTATGTGTATTGATTGTTGAGGAATAAGCATGTGTGTTTATTAAATGTTAGAATATAGTTCGTGAAGTAGTGTTCGTCAAGTGAAAACCAAGTTGATAAACCCATGGGGCTTGCTTGCTAAGAATCGTCTGAGTCGTGGCTTAACCCAAGGATGATAAGCCATAGCAAACTAGTTGGATGAGAACTTATTAATAGGTTGAGGCCACCTACTATTATTTAGATTGATAACACCTTGTGTAGCCTTGGGGATAAGAATATAGGTGTAAATACGACTAATAAGTTCTAGAAATGTGTTCTATTACTCTTATAAAAGTAATATAGGTAATAAAACTCCTTTTTATTTATACATGTCTCTTCCAATACTAGAGTATACTCTTTCTACTCTACTTGAAACCTTGGGTTGTTCTTTTATTTGTTGAGATCCATTTTGGTGTTATAACTAAGAAGCATAGAGAATTTCCTAAGAAATGGGACGTGTTCCTTGTAAGTGAGTGAGTGGTTGACGAATCCTAACTAAATTACCTCCTCAGATTTTGAATCTAGCTCGTGGATGGTTGGATACAAGGAATAATAAAAAGGAATTTAGCCTATGGCTGGGTGGAGAGTTGAACTCCCACTCTCAGTCACCAACTATATACTTCATAAGATAAGTTCCTCATTTGTGCCATTGTCTACCTCAATGCATTGTAAACTTCTATTTCTATTGTTACATAACTTGTGTTGATGATTAGGAATGTGCATTCTTATGTATTATGATAATGTTAATGCTTTTTCATCGCCATCATGTGAGAGATACGTTGAATCTCTATTTGACTGATTAATTTCTTGTATTCAAATTACTTGTATCACTTAGCCGGGGACGTTGGTAGGGATGTGGAAAATTGATCTCATATTGCGAAGGGATTATTATGCCTATGTGTTGAGGTCCTAGATTGGGAGGTCATGGTGTCATGATCTCAATGTATGAGAGCCATATAGTACCCTATTGATAACACAACTTCGAAGGGATAGCCCTTGATATTTCTAAGTGTCAAAGGGATTCACCTCAGTGGACATGGATATTCCTATCACATCTCAACCCTCATGGGTTTCATCCATCTATGTTTTTTTTGAGAGGGATCAGGTAATGAGATAGAAAGACCAATCGAGAACTATTTTATCGCGAGAAATTAACATTCATGTCCTAGCCATGAGCCTTTAGGGAAATTGACCAATTTTAGTGCGATGAGAGGGGCTAGGGTGAGATGACATGGAGTACCTAATGCTAGGCTCCTCCATTATAATGCCTAAGTATTATAATAGAAAGTGTTCCTTTACATGCAAAGTTAACCTTTAGTGGTGCCCAAGATGGGATGAGGTGGTAGAATCAGAAAGCTGATGACATGGCATGTGGGTGGCATGACACATGGTGGGTACAATGGCCCTTTCAGAGGTCCATGTGACAACAAATCAAGTTACACATGGCATCACTGGGAATTTGTATGTCTCAGGATCTCAACTTTACCATGAAAGGGTGTGTCCCTCAAGGTAAATGCACCTAGTTTACTTGTATATTTATTAATTATGTGACACTTCATTTGGACACTCAATCAAGATCATATCTCTTCTATGGAAGCCACTCATAGAAGCAAGGAAAGGAGGAAATAATTTAATTTTGGACATGGTTTCTGGCACAAATCTCTAGATAATTTGATTTGCAAACCTTGCTGAAGAGAATTTTTCCTAGAAGAAGAGTTGCTAGATTTTCTCCCAAGTTTGGGTTTCCTAGGGAAAGGTTGTTTTCTCTATTGTGCATGATTGTCACCTTATGATATTTATTGTTTATACTATTTTCATTATATTGTTGTTGATACTTATTGTCTATAATTACTTAATGATATCAATGGTATAAGAAGAATTAATTGAGGATCATTAGAAGTAATTATAAAATGAGAAAATCAATTTACTACTGTGTATCTCTGTAAAAAATTCAACGAAGCCACTAAAGTCAATGAGAATGACTTCACGTGAGGACTATTTTTTGATGCTGTGTTGATGACCTATTCAACAGTTAGATAGTCGAGGCTATGCAGGATCATTCTATATCTATTTTATGTTGGCTAAAGTTAAATAAATGTATGTTTTTGAGGGTCATGGGTTGCGGGATGTAGGTGGCAAGCCCGGTCATAGGGATAAGGGCCACAACTACCACCATATCTATGTTGTGGAGAAATATTATAGTACACTTCGAATGAAGAATTTTTTCTAGGTAATAGTTATTGGAAGGTAATAAAATAGTAATTGAAGAAAATTTCCTATATTTCAGTTATTAGCATCAAGTGATGGTAATGAAAATAATATGGAACTCCCAAACCACCTAGATTTATTATCTGAATTAGAAGTGAAGATAAATGGCATATGTTGTTTTGTTGATCCAATGTCAATTAAGTAACATAACGGTATTCATGAGATTAGAGAAATAATATACAATTTAAACACAAACCTACCATTAAAACATAGTTGGAATAAGTTTTATGTTCTAGATTTCAATAACCTGCATGTTTATGATGATGATGATGATACCTATAAAAGTTTTGATCCTGTGACAAGTATAGCTAGTGACACTAAAGTTGTTTAACCTAGGATTTATATTTTTCAACCTAAATATAATCCAATGGATCACCAGAGCTAGGTTGAAACCCTCATAAATGATGAAAAGGGCCATAATAGTGTTGTGGAAGTTTTGAATTAGGATACCTCTACTCATTTTGGTGAAATAGGAATCTATGAAAAAGACAACTCATTGCACATTTAAGGAGAATTACATGTAGAAATTGACAAAATGAGTGGACCTTCTTGCATAGGGTATGTCGAGGATTTTTACAAAGATTCATGGTTCAAGAGTACTTGGAAAACCTCATTGTTGTAGATGGATCCAATATATGCTAATGTTTTTATATCCCAAGCAAAAGATGGGAAATATTTTGTTTTGAAAGACATTATGGGGTTTCAATCCTTGGAATGAACATTGCAACTCATAGCCTCTACTCATATCATTTTCCAATTTTCACCCTATGTTGAGCACTCGGTAGACCTCATGCTCACACAATAAACAAGTAATTTCATTGATTGAAATCATACAGTCGTCAAGTTAGCTTGATTGTGATTTACAAAGTACAATGTTCAAATATAACTCAATTGATGTTTACAAATAGGAATGGAACAAGAGGGAGTTGAAAAATCCATACAATGCCTAACAATTTCCTTCCAAATCAAAAGATAAGTACTTCATATTCTTCTACCTTGATTATTATTATTATTTACGTTACTTGGTTAGCCTCTTGTCATTGTATTTTTTTCTTAGTCATAATTGTTTCTACCATGGATTCTTGAATGAGGTTCAAAAATACATCATGAATGTTTCAAAAGCAATGTTTTTGCTAGCAAGTGACAACATAAAAAAAAGACAATGATTGTGACAAGAGGGTTCTCCTTGTAAGAGGGGGTAGAAAGAGGGAGTAGCAGTGATAAAAGTATTTGCTCAAGTGGCAAAGGAAGAAACATTGGTAATAGTATTTACTTCCATGAAAAAAGGAGAAGCGAAGAATAGCACATGTATACCTACTTTAGAAGCCAAAAGGACATGGCTAGGCTACTTCATCTTAGACATGATACAAAGATGAGAAAGAGAGTTCTAGTACATATAGATAGATAGGCAGATTTTGGGCATAATTGAAAATTGAGCTTGTATGAATTTAAATGTCTCCCTCATTGGGTTGACCATATCCTACATCTATAAAGGAACTTGACCATGGGAGATGGATGTATTCACATTTGAAGCTATAAGGACTTCAATAGGTCATAACGAACTTTAACTGGATGAATGAATGAACCAAGCTAATTACAGGGGAAATTATAAGATGCACTCACTTGGGAATCCATAAGGACTTGGTTGGGTGATAAAATGATATTTACTAGAGCCGAATGACCCATAGAAATTATATGATTGGATGGATCTTCTTTCGAGAATCCAGAAGGACATGACTATGAAAATGACTTGTCTAGTACAACCAAAGGAGATATATGAAATTCACCTTTGAAGCTAGAAGGACTTGTCTCCCATAAGGACTATGTTTCATTATAAAGGACTTTGACCAAAAAGGTGAATGGTCGAAAGGAAAATTCTCTCCTGAGAAGTGATAAGGACATGGTTATGAGAAGGACTTGGATAGGTCATACAGGACTTTGACCATAGGATATTGATACATTTGCCTAAGGAACCATAAGTGAATTCGGTCAAAATTCATAGATACTCACATGCGTATGAGGGGTTACATTACCCATTTGAGGATGGAGTTATCTATAGATACACATCAACATGACAAGATCATAAACATTTCTTAAATAAGGAATAATTTGAGCTAATCTAAGGAAAGTGTGTTGTACCCAAGGAGAATACCTCCCTCACTGGGACGAAGTGTTTATTTGTTGTCTAACATTGAGAGGTATTGCTACATGTGAATAGGCCTCCTCATTCAGCCTACAGAAAATGTGGAAATTAAAACAAAATAACTTTTATTTTTGGGTTTCATATAGGGTCAAAGTGGATGAGTCGGTCCCACCATGAAAGGATGTGTACCTTAGCATAAATGCACCCATTCAACTTGTACATATATAGACTACATGAAACTTCATTTGATCACTCACTCATGGTCATATCTCTTATATATAAGTAACTCATGCGAGCATAGAAAGGAGGAAATAATTGAATTTTAGACTTGGTTTTTGGCACATATTTCTAGACAATTTGATTTGGAAACCTTGCTGAAGAAAATTACCCTATAGGAGATGAGTTGTTTCTTTTCTCCCACGTTTGGGCTTCCGAAGGAAAATTTGTTGTCTCTATTGTGGATGGATGTCTCTTTATTATCTTCAATGTTTCTATTTTTCTTCATTACTGTTGATATTTTCTATGTATAATTACTTAATGATATGAGTGGCACAAGAAGAATTAATTGAAGATCATTAGAAGTAATTATGAGCTTAGAAAAATAATTTTCTATTGTGCATCTCTGTAGAAAATTCAGTATTCTCCCAACACTTGACAACAATATGTATGTCAAAGGGTCACAGATCTCAAAATTTCTCACAATGGTAATGCACATGGTAGAGGTGGCCACAATTAACAGAGTCATGGAATGGGAATAACTACCATTAGGTGACATCAAGAATTTCCATCCCATCCCAAAGGCTTAGAATGAATTTACCATTGTGGGCTCAAGAAACCTTATAACGTAACTTAGTTATAAAAATAGGTTAAGGATTAGTCTCATGAGGCCCAAAACAAGGGGGATGATGTGGCTAGTGGTATGGGGGAAAGGAACTGGAAAGTTTGATTATCTGGACCTATTGAGTAAGGTGGAGTTCTCATTTGTGCACCATGTGGATGCCACGTGGCAGCACCTACTCACATGGAAATGGTTTATTATCCAACCCTTGAAGAGCCATAACTTTTCATCTGTAAGTCCAATTGAGATAAAAAGAGAAATTATCATAAAGCTCTATATGACATGGTTGTGATGCTGGTGTTAGTTTTTAGTATTGAGGAAGTCAGAATTTGAAGAATTGTGTTACCCCATTTCGATAATGAGACCTTAGAAGATGGGTTAAATGAAAGTAATGCCACCCATCTAGCTTCGATTATCCAAGGGAGTGGATGGTAATGTTACGTGACCCTCTTTAAATACAAAAGAGTATATTTCTCATTTTATTTGCATATTTCTCTCCCATAAGGTGCAAGGGAGTACCATTTTGGAGTAATTGACTCATATTTCTATTGTAATTGGGCCCCAATCATACCCTAAATTAGATCATTTATAATAATTTATTTACCATTCAAGTGTGTCCTTACCTAGCAAAAATACTTATGCAAAATATTAACTTCTAAATGCTATTACCAAGAACTACTTGAACATATTCATTGACCTCTAAATCTTTCACTTCCTTTTTTTAGCAATAAATTGAACACTTACAAATTGAACCTATTTTCAATATTTTAGAATATACAAATTTTATTTCCTTTTCGTATCATAAATCATGAACAGTCCTATTAATTTGGAATTCTTCCAAAAGTTATGAGGATAAATTTGGAAAGACCAATATTTTCTTTTGTAAAATCGAAATAAAATTGAATTTCATATTCACTTATACCACTTAGGTTATAATTTCGTGCTTTGGTACCTTCTACTCATCACTTAGCCTTAACTAAGCCTATCATGCTTAGTTGGTTGGTAATTAATGAACCCATACAAAAGAAAATTAAATTTCACATTCACTTATACCACTTATGTTATCATTTTGTGCTTTCGTACTCATTACTTATGTTCAACTAAGCCTCTCTTAATCAATTCATTACTAATTAATGAATCCATTACATGACTAGTTAACTAAACAATAATCACATCATTTGTCACATCCATTTGTCACATCCATATGACTCATTTGCATTTATTAATTTGTGTCAAAGTAGAATAAACCATTTAGATTATATAATTTACGCCACAAGTTGCATCAACCATGTTCTCAATTTGCATTATTAGTTTTTTTTCTTATTTTTTATTACTTTTAGTTGAAGTGATTTGATGAGGAATGTTATGTGACAATCAACCTCCCAATTATACAATTCATGTGAGAAGTCTTGTAGTTATTTAATTTCTTCACTATAATTTTGCAAGTGTTTTGGATTATCTCTCTCTCTCTCTCTCTCTCTCTCTCTCTGTATATATATATATATATATATATATATATATATATATATCCTAACATGTTGAACATTTTAAGAAACCAAATCAAAGATTAGTACCCTATTGTTGTACATGGTTAAAACCATCAAAGAGGGAAATATCCCATGACCTCAACCAACATGGCCAATTGAGGAAAGATGAGAAGAATATTGTATATAATAATTTCTCAAAAATTATCTTTGGAAAATGACCCTCCATGCTTTCTAAATCGACATCATTGGTAAATCAAGTGTTATGTCATGGATTAATACAACCATAAGTATTGAGGAGAACATTAATGATTGAATCAATTTATTTATATAACATATATAGCCATTATGTTATGTAGCTAGAAATGAATACTAATGAATACTAAATAAACACAATTTTACCTAAAGACACATTAGATGAAATTGATCTAGACCAACTCCTAAGTGTATAAATATTCAAACAACATCACTTAAAAACAACATGGGATAATATTGAAGGAATTACAAAAGTAACACAAAATGAAAAGAAGAGAAATATTAGTGCATAATCCTCCTTATTCTCCTTAATGACAACTTCCTAAACTCTTAACATATGTTTAAGTTTGGAAATTTCACTTTTGTAAAAGACTTTGTGAAAGTGTCTATAAATTGATCATTTGTAGGAAAAAAACACTTTCAAAATATGATTTTATATAGTCTTTCTAATAAATTTCATGTGTATATCAATATGTTTGTTGCAGTAATGTTGAATCAAATATTCTGTGATCTTAATGGCACTTTGGTTTCCACACCAGAGTTTGGGAAAATGATTCCACTGGATTCTAAACTCTGAAAAGGACCTATCACAGCCACAAGTCTTCTTGGATTGCATTAGTTGATGCTCAAATCTTTACTTCATTTGAAGAAATATAAAAACCCTATTATGTCTTACAAACTTGAGTGATATATATAGAACCAGCACTGAAAATATAACTTATAGTAGACTCCCAATCATTAGGGTTGTTGACCCAATTGGAATCAATGAAAACAAAGAACAACGGAGACCCCATTGATAGTAATGTTTCCAAAACTTAATTATACCATGGATATACTGAAGTGTAATTTTTCTACATCCTACTTTCTCTCACGGGGTGCTCTCATGGGTTGTTTACACATTCCAAACATTATGTATTTCAACATTTCAATATGATCCATACTTAGTTCTCTATTTTGATTTGCATCTAAAATGTTTTCTTCCTTTCAAAATAGGTACAAATTCCCAAGTATTGTTCATCATAATGGAATGATGCTCTTCATTCATTGATATTTCCTAATATTGATGTTTAAAATCTTATTCAAGTGTTTATATATCGTGAATATCTCATACTTGAGACAAAAAAAAGGAGGCTCGCTAGAATTGTGACTGTGTATGACACTAGTATCTAGAATCGCCAACTGCTTCTTGTGTTGTATGAATCCACGTAGGAAATTACAATGTTAATGGAATTTCATGTTCATAAGACCCAAGTAAAGGAAGGTTAGTATCCAAAGGTGGATTTTCATCCTCAATATAATCATATAAAGAATAAACCATAATATGATGAATAAAATAAAGAAAATATGGAACATATGTTGAAGATGGATCATAGAATAAAAATGTCATAAATGTAGAATTAAGCTTGCATTATTGGATATTTTCATCAAACTTAAATCTCTCCCAATAAGAATTTCATTCGAATGAGGTTAAAGAAGTGTATAACATTTTACTTATTTACATAAAAAAAATACTTCTCACATTCAGGTTGTAGCAATTTCCTTTTCTCATCATGAATGTGAGCTCATGTTTTACTACCAAACAAATAAATGTGGCTTATATCTAGTTCACTCTTATTGCATGCTACTTTCAGTGATATAGGATTTACTCTTATTTACTCTTATTCTTTTTAAACCGTTATGTGGGACTATGATTTACTTTGTAATTGGAATAATTAATAACTTCTACCAAATAATGAAGAATTAAATAAATACCACCTCTAATGCTATAAATTGTGAATTTGTTAACATATTTTCGTGAAGATATTTTGAAGTTGACAAATTTGTACAACTTAATTATATCATTAACATTTTCAATTGCTAAAACATAGTCCTTGATTGTTTTATATTCACCAAAATGAGTGATTTGTATATTGATATAAGGTTAATACACATACTTTGGTTATATATTTCTAATTACACCTATAGGCACATTCTACAACCTAGTATGAGGGCAATATGTGATTCCATCGATGCTTAACATGGTATCTCCATGTGTCCCTATAAAAATAATAATAAAATATTCCCTAAATAGAAAAGTAATGTTTATTATAATTAAAAATAAAAATTAATATGAATGTTTAATTAGTTTTCATTAAAAGAATTATAAAACATGAGTAATCCCAACCTCACTATATGGCCACTCATTTTATTGTTTAGGTTAAAACCTGATATGTTAAAGATATTTCACTCACTATTAGTAATAAATAAAATATTTGGATGTCTACATGACATAATATAATTTAATATCAACTTTAAAAAGAGATAAAATAATTAAAAATACAAAAAAGTGTGAGTAAGATGTTCAAGCCATATACATTTAAAAATTATTTCAACACGTGATTTGAATAAACTATTTAAATATTAAAATAAAATATCAAGTACCTCTAAATAAGAATACTAAAAAGGATTTTCATAATTCATTCATATAAAATAAATATGCAATCTTTGAAATATTCATTATAATAACAAAATTCAATATGGGTCATCACTAAAATTTTTTCCGGGGAAAATAGAGTGCGTAATTTTATTCATATAATGAAGAAAATTACATGTTGTAGATGCTAGAAGCATATGCAAATTGCCGTCCATGAGAAGGACAAAAACAAATAAAAAGTAAATAATTACAAAATGCCGCAATCCTAATCTTTGCGGCCCTTTTTCTTCTCTACTCTACGCCAACCTTGTGTGTCCGGGGAGGGGACAATGAGAGCCCGCGAGGATTCCAGATTGTTCACTGGTGATTCCTTGTCGGATTCAGAGCCTTCCGAACCATGAGTTCTTTTTATGCCCCCTACATCCAGCTGTGGATTTTGCTGAGGTTGAAATATGGGCGGTTCCGGGTGGGGGTCAGGGGAGATATCCTGATGTGTAGCCTGCTGTTCCATATTTGTGTCTGATTCCTCTAGGTTGACTGCCTGTTCTGAATGTATGTCCTCTTCTTCCAGCGGTTCCGTGTGTTGCCATCCATTGGGCTTTTTTTTCCTGTTCTTGTTTCCTTTGGAATTCTTTTTAACCAGAGGGCAGTCAAAATGTAGGTGTCCTGTTTGCCTACAGCCACGACATCTGAAAGCGGTATTTTCATAATCTAGGGGCTGAATCCGCTGAGAGTTGTTGAAATTCAGTGTGATATGTTCAGGCAGCCCCTGACTCATATCCACTTCGATGCAGATTCTGGCGAAGGAGAAGATACCTCTGCTCAATCTGTCCTCGTCCATTTTTATGAATTTCCCTAAGGTATTCCCAATGGCTGCTAAAGCTAAGTGATGCCAATAATGTAGTGGGAGATTATGAAGCCGCACCCAAACCGGCATAGTTGTGATTTTCATAGTGTTTGCATCAAAATCAGCGAACCAAGGGGTAACAAAAAGACCAGCATTACCCCAAAACCAAGGCCCATCAGTAATGATACTATCCCTTTCTTCTTCTGTATGGAAGCATGGGTCATCACTAAAATATTATAATATGTATAATTAATTAATATCTACATATATTTAAAGGTTATTAATAGAGAAAAAATATACATTTTACTTTGGATGATATAATCCACAGATAAAATATCTCAATGCAAATGTTAATTAAAATATTTTAATGTCAACTATGTATTTTGAGTGATGCCTCTTCCACTTGAGTTTGAAGAGCTTCTTTTCTCACCTCTATGTCGAATTATTCTTCTACCTCTAGAATTTGATCTTCATTTGCCTCTACCTTTAACAATTGAGACTTGCGTCTTGAAGACATGTTGCAATAAAGTATTTTTTGTTCTTCCTAACCAATTTTCATGTGAAATGAGTAAGGCATTGTGCTCATTGACTGAAAATTGTGACATATCCTTTGTCTCTGCTAAAGCCACAACTCTTGAATCCAACTTTGTTAGTAAACTACTAAAAAAATTCTCAACCACTCTTCTTTCTTAAAGAGTCTCAACATGAGATAAAATTCCTACAATAGGAAATTCTATTGACTTTAAAGATTTATAATGGAAATGTACAAGACTACTTAATTTATTCAAGGGATTTATGAAATGTATGTTGTAATGTGAAAATAGACCTTTACCATATGTTATTTGAGCTTAATTGAGACTATGAAACATGTTCCTCAAGAATTCTCATCTTTTTATTATGAAACATATGATTCTTTTCATTATCTTTTCAAAGATAAACATGGTTCATTTAGAATCTACAATGTATAAGGACTAGATGTATGACATCTTGATCCTTAATTGGATGTGTCGCTTCAAGATCAAAACCCATAAATAATGTTATGCTCTTGGGTTAAAATTATCATAAGAATTTACATTAAAAAAATGCATTAAAATGATATGCTTAAATCCATTTTAAAAAATAATCTATAAACAACTAAGAGATATAAAAATAATTGTATTTCATATACTAATTTATTCATTATAAAAAAAATTACATATTAACAATTTTTCTCGCTATTTATATAATTGATACATTTAGATTTTAAGTATAATTTTTACTTTAATTTTGTGTTATTTAAAATGAGGCAAATTTAGTGACAAGGGTATGGCTCAATATGTCATTTCCATGATATGAGGTATTGTGTAAATTACGAGATACAAGGCTCAAATCCTTCCACGAGGAGGATTCGTCTTAGGCCGCAAAGGTTAGGGGTAGCATCCCCAACTCAAAAAGAGGAAAATTTATATAAAAATTTTACATGAACATGTGAAGCCAAAACTAATTTCAATGTTTTCTCTCACGAGTCTATTTCATGCAAATAAAATGTACATGAATGCAAAAGATACCATTATTGTTGATATAAATAATACACCTCTGAATAGTGATATTTACTCAATGTATGTGCTAAAGATACACACCCTCAATTAATTGATAGAGGTGCATCGAGATATATGGAGCAAATTCAAGGGTCATTCGAACATCACCAAACTATATTATGGATTTACGTTACTATAGACTTGATAGTTTCAAGATGGAGATGTTGAAGGAAAATCAAGCAAATTATATTCAGTAGCTGTGAGATTAGGTCATCGATAGTTTCAAGGTGTGAAACCTACCATAGCTGACCATAGATTCATCTTTGGGATTTAATTTCACTCAAAAGGGAAGGTGTTACAACATTTGTGAAGAGCTGATGCAGGAGCATTCAGCTCAGAAAAATCATTGTATTTTAGTAGACATAAGGGGGTCTTATGTTTTAAGGAAGTTGGTTTCCTAAGTGTTGAATTAATGTAATTACTTAGGTTTTGAGTGATTTTAAAGAAAATAGGAATTAATTAAGTATTGTGAGGCATATTATGAATGTTCTCGAATGAAGGGGAACATGAGAGAATCATGATAGTTGAGATTTCATAGGAACTGATAGCTTTGGAAATTAATTGTAGATCCTGAATTAGGAATTAGTTCATGATTTATAGGATGGAGAGGATTTTTAGGTTTTAGCTGAAATTATTAAGGATGTGAACCAAAAAGTGGTTATAGACTCCTTTTGTATAAATTTAAACCTAAAAGGAACAGTCACGGGTTAGCTAGTGTAGAGATTTTGAATAATTTAACACATATTCAACAGAGATTATCCTAATCATTTACTATTGCGGAATACATACACAATACATAAGCTCCTCTACGTTGATCATCAATATAGCAGCATCAATAACAATAAAACATCAAGAGCATTCGCACATTAACACAGTATGTAACCTGGGGAAAGCATCTCGCTAAAAACCCCAACTATCTGTATATTAATGATTGAGACCATGTAACATTACAAAGTACAATGCTTATCACAAGAAATCCAATACCAGATCTACCTGTTACACACAATACAACTAAGATCTGATCTCCAAATCTATTCCACTGCTTGCCTGCCTCCACTGCTCAATACCTGCTCAAGAATGAATGAGAATGGTTTACCAAACTCGTATTTCACCTCCAAAGTATCACCCACACTATGTAAGACGTGAGAAGATGCTATAATACTAGGAAAATACATGAGCAAACTCATTGGCATACTCAATCCCTTGATTGTGCATGATCTGATGCACAACTATAGTCACAACTAATAGCAATCTGATTCTCAAACACCTGTCCCTGTTGAACTGAACATGCACTGACATGCAACTGAGTTAACTGATGTATTCTATAGTTGTATTATGAGTTAATAATAAGTTTAACAACTCATCATTAGTCTATTTGCAGTTACACTAACTACAACTAGTTTAACCAAGTCAAACTGAGCACAACTCCATCAACTCCACAATCAACTCCACCAAACTCAACTGATTAAGTTCTAACTGAAGTCATGCATGCAACAACTCAACTGACTCATAATAAAAGTGTACTTCCTTCTGACAGCTGCATGGGCCACATTTGTAGCTCAAACTGAAGTGCTCCAAGAGAATAAGATCAAGTTTATAGTCCAAATATTATTATGAGACAATAATATTTGACTTTTCTATTTTGGACAGCGAGTCTAAAAATAGACTTTGATCACTCCTGCTGTGATCACTCCTGCTGTGGTCACTCCTGCTGTGGTCACTACTACTGTGATCACTCCTGCTGTGGTCACTGTTGTTGTGATCATCCCTGCTGTGGTCATTCCTGCTGTGATCATCCCTGCTGGGATCCAAAAATAGAACTTGCGCCATAATTTGCCTGCGGGCCCACTTAGTGAAGGCGACTCTTTTCACTAAGCTCCATCATCTTGTTGCAATCTAAACACTCCCTCTCGACAAGATATGGATTATCAGCAACCCCTATCCTGCCTCGGTGGTACTCGAATTTGCTCGTGGTGAGAGAATTCGTCAGAATATCATCATCCTGATCCTCCGTTGGAATGTATGAAAGAAACATGATCCTCCACTGCACACAATCTTTGACATGATGGTACCTGATGTCCTTGCTGCCATATACTCAGCCTCTTGAGCTCCCTGCCCAATCTGCATCCTCCTATCTGTACCAGGATCCATATCCCGATGTGCCTCTCAAGTAGCGCAATACATGCTTGCCCACCTTCCAGAAGAGATTGGTAGGCTTAACCATAGCTTATGAAAGCTGGTTAACTGCATAGCATATATCAGGTCATGTATTGACCAAATACATCAGCGACCCCACCAACTGTCGATAAACAGTGGCATCCACTTCTTCTATCGAAGTGGCATCCTCCTTCCTCCAACCTCCAGGAAGAGGAGTATCAACAGGCTTGCAGCCATGCATGTTGAACTTCTCCAGTATCTCCCGAGCATACTTGCCCTGAGAAACAAACACTCCACCACTACGCTGCCATATTTCCAATCCTAGGAAATAGTGAAGGAGGCCCAAGTCCTTCATCTCAAACTCTGTAGCAAGATCCTTCTTGCATCACAGTATCAATAGCTCATCACCCGTTAGAATAAAATCATCAACATACAATACAATGATAAGCAACTTACCCTCCACCACAATCTGGTATAGGTTAGGATCTGCCTTGCTCTTGGAGAATCCAAGTCCCGTGAAATAGTTATCTATCAGTGTGTACCAAGCACGTGGTGCTTGCTTCAACCCATACAGCACTCTGTTGAGCCTGCACACATGCGACTCGCTGCTGAAGACCTCAAAGCCTTTGGGCTGCTCAATGTACACCTCCTCCTCAATGACTCCATTGAGGGACGCAGTCTTCACATCCATCTGATGAATGTGCCATCCCATCTGCGCTGAGAGAGCAAGAATCGTCCGTATGGAAGAATACCTTGCGACATGTGCAAAGGTCTCCTCATAATCAATCCCCTCTATCTGTGAAAAGCCTCGGGCAACAAATCTTTCCTTGTACTTCTCCACACTCCCGTTAGCTGCATGCTTAACTTTGTAGATCCATCTCAAACCCACCACTGATTTCCCTTCCGGTCTAGGAGCAATCTCCCATGCACTGTTTCTGACAATAGAATCATACTCTTCCACCATGGCGTCTACCCATGCGGGATCCTCCACAGCTTCCTCGAAAGAGGATGGCTCAGTCACAACACATTTGCTCATAAGAGCCATGTATCTAGTGTACTGATCAGGTGACTGTCTCTGCCTGCGTTGGGCTGTAGGTGTTCCTACAACTTTCTCTGCATCTTGAGCCAGTCGCTCAGCTTCTGTCAAACGCTTTTGCCCTTTGATGGTTGGCGTTGCATGAGTGGTCTCTTCCACTCCATGAACCTCGTCCTGTGGCTGATCCACATCCCGAAGCTCATCCTTAGGAACTAATAGCTCGTCATATGCATGCAAGTGTAGCTCCCTCTCAAGAAAACACTTCATGGCTTTCTCCTCCTGAAATTTTATATCCCGTCGCACAACAGTTTTACCACTGTCTGGCAAATACACACGATAGTTGTGGGGCGTATCAGTGTACCCCAAAAATATCCCAACCTCTGCGGTCGGCTCCAACTTCTTCCTAGCATCCTTCGTCACATGCATGTAAACATTAGCACCAAAAATCCTCAAATGAGAAATATCAGGCTTCTTACCAGAATAAGCCTCCTCGGGTGTACTCATGCCAAGTATCCTATGAGGAAAACAGTTCTTCACATAACCTGTTGTATTGCATGCTTCCGCCCACAAGTGAAGGGGTAGGCCCTAATCATGCAACATTGCCCATGCAGCACCCACAATCATTCTGTTCTTCTGCTCAGCTACCCCGTTCTGCTGTGGTTTATGGGGAGCTATGAGCTCTCTACGAATCCCTTATGCCTTGCAGAAATCCTTGAAATCATCCAAGATGTATTCACCACCATTATTGCTCCTAAGAGCCTTCACCTTCTTCCCTGACTCCTTCTCGACCAGTGCTTTGAATTCATAGAACGTTGAACATGTCTCGCTCTTCTTTTGCATGAAGAAGATCCAACACTTACGAGAGAAATCATCAACAAAAATCACATAATACCTGTGTTTTGCTGTCGAAGCAACTGAGAAAGGTCCACACACGTCTATGTGAATTCTCTCAAGGATTTTTGTGGTGCAACTATCCTTCTCGTGAAATGTGGCTTTCACAAACTTCCCCAAAGTACACCCCTTGCACTGATCTGACTACGCAAGTGTACCTTTAGGAAGCCCTGTAGTGATCTGCTGCAGTATCTTCAAGGCTCCATGGTGAAGGTGACCCAGTCTCCTGTGCCACAACTTGCCATCATCCCGGCTCACCAATCCTTCTTCCTTGCTTGCCACTGCTGCGCATCCATCTACATGCAACTGATAAAGGCTCTTCACTCGAATCCCTATCTTCCGGGTCTCACCAGTTGTCTTGTTGCGCAGGAAAGCCTTTCCCTCGCTGAAAACAACATCATACCCCTTGTATTCTAACATCGCCACTGAGATAAGATTCTTCTTCAATCCTGGAACATGCATGACTTCCTTCAATACGAAGGGTTTACCAGACTCCCTCTCAAAGGAAATGGTACCGATACCAGCCGCACTGTATCTACCATCATCACCCATCTCGATGTGCACTCCAAGATCTTTGTCCTCCAGATCAGAGAACAAATCTCTATCTCCCGTCATGTGAAAAGACGCACCACTATCCAAGAACCACACCAATCCCATCACACTTGAAACCAAGCATGCGATCAATGAAAAATCAAGCTCAAACTGTTAGGCTGGAACCTCTCCTGCTGCAGATCCAGCAACCTGCTTGTTCTTCTTCTTCTGTGGACAATTAGTGGCATAGCATCTGTGCTAGTGACAGTGAAAACACTTCACCTTGGACATATCGTGCTTCTTGCCTTTCACACCAGACTGAGAAGCTTTCTTGCTCTTCCCTTTCTTTGCTTTCGCAGCCAAAGCGCAATTCTCTTCATCAGATACCTTTGATGAAGATACATTCTCACCTTTATTGTTTCTGAGTTTATCCTTCAGCGCTAGGTCCCTCTTGCTATGGAATAACATTTGCAATCCATTGAAAGACATTTCAACAACACTACTGCAAATTCAATTTCCACCAACTCAAACTCAACCACCTTGGATCTAATATTTGTGAGAACACAATATTTCTCGTACAGAGATATACTGGGAAATACATGAGCAAACTCATTGGCATACTCAATCCCTTGATTGTGCAAGATCTGATGCACAACTATAGTCACAACTGATAGCAATATGATTCTCTAACACCTGTCCCTGTTGAACTGAACATGCACTGACATGCAACTGAGTTAACTAATGTATTCTATAGTTGTATTATGAGTTAATAATTAGTTTAACAACTCATCATAAGTCTATTTGCAGTTACACTAACTACAACTAGTTTAACCAAGCCAAACTGAACACAACTCGATCAACTCCACAATCAACTCCACCAAACTCAACTGATTGAGTTCTAACTGAAGTCATGCATGCAACAACTCAACTGACTCATAAGAAAAGCGTACTTCCTTCTGACATCTGCATGGGCCACATCTGTAGCTCAAACTGAAGTGCTCCAAGAGAATAAGATCAAGTTTATAGTCCAAATATTATTATGAGACAATAATATTTGACTTTTTTATTTTGGACAGCGAGTCTAAAAATAGACTTTGATCACTCCTGCTATGATCACTCCTACTGTGGTCACTCTTACTTTGATCACTCCTGTTGTGGTCACTCCTGTTATGATCATCCCTGCTGTGGTCACTCCTGTTGTGATCATCCCTGCTGGGATCCAAAAATAGAACTTGCATCATAATTTGCCTGCGGGCCCACTTAGTGAAGGTGACTCTTTTCACTAAGCTCCATCATCTTGTTGCAATCTCAACACTCCCTATCGACAAGATATGGATTATCAGCAGAGAGAAGTGCTCAAAAGAGGTTCTAGAGATAGAGAACCAAGGGCTTGCCAAAAGACCACGTACAGAGGAATGTTCTGTGAGGTGAGTGGAAGAAGGGAGGACTTGTTGTTGTACAGGCTTTAATGCAATTCATAGTGAGTGAGTGAGGGACTCATAGAGATGGAGGAGAAAATGACTATTGATATTCATAGTGGAGGTTCTAAAGAAGACCGCAGTAGAAGACAAGTGAAGAAAGAAAATACCAAGGTAAATGGAAAGAGAATGAGTCAATAGGAAATTAATAAACAGATTGTTAAGATGAAAGAACAACTGGATCTTTTAATGATGATACTTGAGGAAAGCCAGAGATTAGGTTGGGTATTAAAGAAGAAACCCGTAAAGTGCCATAAACTATAGAGAAGGCTACAACAGAGGCAAGTAAAGTGGATGATGGGAAAACTCAGAGAAGCTGAGTTGGAAATGGAAGTGTCCATTTGTGAGCCAAGGTAAGGTGAAGTTTTGGGTGAAGATGAAGACTTCAAGACAGAAAATTCAAGTGAGACCAAAGGGTCACATGATTTTAAATATGATAATTTGCATATGTTTGCAGGTGAAACATGTGAAGAAGGAAAATTTGCTAATATTGACATATAGGAGGAAGAAGACAGGGAGAATCTAAATTTTGTTTTGAAAGAAGAAGTAGAGAAGGATATCAAGCAATCAATTGAAGGATTTGATGAGATTGAAGAGAGGACCATTGAAATATTTCTGAGACATGTAAGGAACTTGGAACAATAGGAAGACTTGGTGATTGAATAATCAAGTGAGATCATGAGGTCTTGTGGTTTTACAACTGACAAGTTGTGTGTGAATGCCGGTATTGCTGAAGAAAAACCATTTTATGGAACTGTCTTAAATGAAGCTAAAATTTACCAAGTAAAATATGATGATGACTATTTTTCAAATGAATATCAAGTTGAGTTATTATAGCAGAAGGATTTCATGAGTTCCTTGCTTAGTGGAGGAGATATCTTTAGTAGAGATGAGATAGTTATGTCTTATGATAAGGAATTTGCTATTGATGACTACAAAGAGGAATTTATTTTCTTAAATGGCCAAAGGGAGAGTGATGGACAGACATCTAAAAATATCACAGAGATGGAGGATCAAAATTTTATTCTAATCAAGACTCAAGAAGTAGTGTCAACGAGAAGTTATACTTGTGACAAAGAAGAAGATAGTCAGGATTGTACAGAGCTTTTAGTATTTCGGAGAAAAGGCTAGAAAATGTAAAAGTAAGTGTTCAGGTTGTAAAATCAGAACTGAATGAGAATGAATAAGTTCACTACAGTGGACAAGGACATGAAGACATCATTGAAATAGATGGTGTGGAGGAGAGACTAACTGACAGTCTCATGAATTATGTTGAGAATTTAAATCAACATACTGACGTGCTGACAGAGAAGGAAGAGTCAGAGCAACATAATGCTATGTTTCCAAAAGAAGCAAAGGTGCAAAAGCCTTATGGTTCTTATTTTAATAATTTTTTGGTGAGTGTAGGTTTAGTTGTAGATGCTGGAGAAAATTTGGCACAGATGAATAGCCAAACAAAAATGAAAGAGGAAGATTCTATGGAAGTATTTAATCCATGGAACAGAGATGTTAAATTGCTGGAAAGGGAGGTAGAACAAGTAAAAATAAGTGAAGAAAAAGTAAGCGTAGGAAAAAGAGTAAGTGATAGAATTCGAAAACTTCAAAAAGGAGAAAAACATTTTGAAGAGTTAGTAGACAGGAGCAACAACCTGAAACAAAGAGAAAGAGGTAACAGGAAGAGACAAAGTATGGACTAGCCCAAGGATGTGCTGGAAATGGAAATTGAAAAACTATGGGAGGTGATGATGAAACAATCCATGAGAAGATTGATAGCGGTAGAAACTATGATCAATTAGAACTTGAACCTGATTGACAAGGGGAGGAAGATGAAATAGAAGACAACAAACCTACAGCAGCAACAAAGGTGCAAGGCATTTGGGCAGTTACAAACTAAAGTTTGGGACCCTAGGGGTTTTTTATCAACATATGAAAGCACATGATCAGGAGATCATGGACATTTTCTACTTTGGGAGTCTGATGCAAGAGCATTCAGCTCAGAAGAATCATTGTATTTTAGTAGACACCGAGGGGTCTTATGTTTTAAGGAATTTGGTTTCCTAAGTGTTGAATTATAGTAATTACTTAGGTTTTAAGTGGTTTTAATGGAAATAGGAATTAATTAAGTATTGTGACGCATATTGTAAATGTTCTCGAATGAAGGGGAACATGAGAGAATCATGATAGTTGAGAGTTCATGGGAATTGATAGCTTTGGAAATTAATTGTAGATCTTGAATTAGGAATTAGTTCATGATTTATAGGATTGAGCTGATTCTTAGGTTTTAGTTGAAATTATTAAGGATCTGAACTAGAAATTGTTTATAGACTCCTTTTGTATAAATGTAAGCCTAAAAGGCATAGTGAGGGGTTAGCTAGTTAGTCAAGTCAAGTTAGCAATTAGAAGTTTGATTGTAAGCCTACAAGCAGATTGTGAAACAGAGGCCACTGATATTGGAAATCAAGCCTGAGAGAAGAAACTGTGTGAATACATGTTTATTAATACAAACAACATGATTTTGAGTTTATGTGTGTGTATGGAGTAATTTAGTTATAATCTATGTGTGAACTAGAGTAAGTTTTATGTAACAGAAGTTGCATGTGCAGAATCGGAGGCAAAATACAGAGAAGAGTAACAGAGAGGTGTTATGGCTTTGTACACGCTAATAGTATAGGAGGATGCCTTTATTGTCACAGTCAAGGTGGAGGAGCATAAAGGCATGAGCGGAGTTAAGGAGGAAGTTGTGTGGAAGAACAATGAAAGACCAAAACCGTGAAGAAAACCGGAATCAAAAAAGAACATTGAAGAAGGGCATAAAAATGAAGTAAAGAGAAGGGTGAAGAAGTGAGGTAAAAATTCATAGGATTCGTTGGATCTAAAGATCAACGAAGGAGGCTGAAACTAATGGGAGACCAAGGTTAAGTCATACAACATAAGAGAAAGAGATGAATGGAGGAGATTAAATCCAAGTACTTGCGGAAGGTGAAAGGCGGGAATCGATCTGGACCGTCAGATCGACATTCTAGATCAATGATGATTAGTAACCATAGCCGGGGTAAAGAGTACGGGATGCCTTGATCGCATTTGAAGGCCCACCATTGTTCTTAGTTGTTGATCGCAAAAGTCAATGCTTACGTCATAGTCAAATGCAGGATTAAGTTGGTTGATAGCCTACGTGCAAGTTGAAGGGCCATAGACCGTAGGATTTAATGGCGTCCATCATCCAATGGATATCGGGCCATAAGGAGATTGGATTTCAACTTCAAAGGTGGACCCACAAATTTATAGATTAAGGTTGTATAATCCTTATTGGCTCCGTAAGGCATTTGAATGTCATGCAAGTGGTATGTGTGATATCATTGTGGACCATTGGATCAAATGGGTTTTGATCTATGACCACTCTATGACATAGGATCACTGAGCAACTCTATTGATCGAGGAAGAAATCAACAGTCAGATTAAAGGTAAGATTGACAGTGGAGATTGCGCGATAAGGCTTGGGCAGAGCGGACCTGAGAAGGTTATAGGTGTAGTTTTATATTATTTGAATTTTGGTTGCGTTATAGCATATGGCATGTGAGAGGTGATGAAGTCACATGTTGATGTGATGTGATATTGTGACAGCCATTGATCTGGTGGATGAAATCAATGGTGGAAAAGGGAAATCGCATGTCACAAGTTAGGAGTTTTGAATTCACATTCTATTGAGTCCTTTGAACTTTGCGATTACGATAAAAGAGCAAACTTGCATGTAGAGCAGCGTTTGGTTAATATGCGCGGTTAAAGAATTAACCAAAATTATTATAAAGGATGAAGGGTTGAGATATAAGGTTCCGCACCAAAGGGTTAACTAAGGATTAGACTGGGGTTAGTTGTTGAATCACTATGCATGAGATTTAGTTAAGGGGACTTAAACTTATTGTTTTGAAGGTTTGACTAGGCAGGTCATTTAAATTCCTGGGATAAATGAGATTATGCATTTTATATGCATACTGTGGGTATCACAGGCTATTCTTGTGTCAAGAGCTATCTTGGAGTAAATAGAGAAATCCTTGGACTTTTTCATATGATGTTGAGGATATGAATGAACATTTCAAGTTTGATAAGATTGTAGATGGATTTCATTGATCTGTACAAATAGGTAAGGATCAAAAGGGAGTTAACAATTCCATACAACCCCCAACAATTTCCTTCTAAATCAGAAGATAAGTATTTCATAATCTTATCTCTTGATTATTATTATTTTTATTACTTGGTTAACCTCTTGTCTTTATATCTTTCTCTTTGTCATGATTGTTTCTACCATGACCTCCTAAATGATGTTTTAGAAAACATCATTAAGGTTTCTAATCCAATAATTTTGGAAGCAGATGACAACACCATAAAGAACAAAGCAATGGTTGTGACAAGAGGGTTCTCTTAGTAAGAGGTAGTAGCAAGAGGGGGCACACTAGAGAAATTTGAGGTCTAAAATTGGCCTCCTAAGGAATATTATAAAATAACAGTGCAAATAATAAACTAAGATTAGATTACCTCATACTTTTTTGAAAGGAAAAATGGAAAAGCTACTTTTTCAACTATTATTTTTAACTTATCTCCCTATTATTTTACCCAAATTTCAAGTGGGAGCACTCGTGTAACTATTATACAACATTTTGTCACTGTCCCTATACTCCCCATTCCATGATCCTAGAGGACCTCTATAGTGAACCCTACACACTTCCCCCTCATGAAGAAACTCCCATTGTGTCCCTCTTCATGAGCATAACAATTCCCGTTAGCACCATTTCCCCAAAATCTTCTGTTTTTCCTAGTTAACGGGTTTGGGTCAAGTCAAAGGGTTGTGCGCCCGAAAATAATGTAAAATAATGGAAAGTGAGTAGGCTTGGCCATCGTCCGCAGACCTTGGGAAGGTATAAATAGAGTGAGGCTCTAAGGGTAGAAGGTAGCTTTTGGTGAAGATCTGATGTATTAGCGGTTTGTGAATGCAATACTCACTTTGAGTCTATAAGTTCAAGTCGTGGGTGGTAGTAGTTAGAGTAGGCTCTGCAGGTGTGTGTACAGAGGCCTTTTAGAGTCCACAGCTATGTGCACAAACCCCTGTAGCTGGGTCCGCAGGGTGGAACTGATTGTACTAAACAAAATATTAATAGAGATAAGTGTTTCTGAATTATTGTGCTTTTGATCTCGGATCTATATGTTTATGCTTATGTTCTGAGTTTATGCATATCTGTAAGAATTATGCTTGCGCATGTTGGTTATAATTGTTGAATGCTTGATTAAAGTCCTTAATACTTAGATCTCATTTTTAATAAACACATTAATAATAAGAATCTAAGAAGTGCCTCGTCATTGAGCTACACGAAGGCCAGACAACTGTGCAGAGTAGCGCAAAGTGTGCAGATTAGTTCATGACCCTTCCAGTTGTCATCATGAAATCCCTAGCATGTGGAAACCTTGTTCCAGTACCCTCCCATACTACCTTGGGTGAGACTTTAGTCCGCGCCCCTCGAACTATTTCCGAAAGGGCCGATAGTGCGGGATTTGTTTGGCTAAAACACTTTGAAACTTGGGTCAGGCCCCACCAAGCCAACAAATATTTCCGTTGCTGGGACCAGGATCTCCCTAAGGGATGTTTGATCTCAAAACAATGGAACCCTACGAAGAAAGAGATTGAAGATTGTTTGGATCAGAAGCTTCACAAGTTTGTGGTATAGGAAAACAAAACTTTGTAGATATTTGAGAAGAGGTCATTGGATTGCTACATATACACAGAAATTCACAAGATCTTCTTTGCCTCCTTCTTGACAGAACTGTATTAGTCGATCACGAGGTTAGTTGACAGTCACAGAAGGTGCAGACTTGAAAAGCCCATCGTGTGGTCTCCAGAGTTGGTGTGCAGGTTAGAGGAATATGAAGATAAAATCACACGGACAGTAGATCATTGGTTAGATTAGATAATAGGAGGGTTTATAACTGAGTTCACGATAGACGCAACTATGAGCTATAGCAAAGCGGAGTGCGTTTTCTCAAGGGACCATGAGGTAGGTACATCAAATCCTAGAATACCTAGATTAAGATGTTGTTATGTGACGGGTAATGCAAATCCATTAATGAGTGGAATGACGTGGAGGAGGAGGGCCTACAAGGGTATCGAACGGTTAGGAAATAGTTTGTTAATTTCACCTCCATTAGAGGATGAGGAAGAGCATGCTTGGGCTTCTCCATGGAGTGCGGTTAGTTCGATAAGGAAATATACTACACAACTATCATCTCTGTTAACACCACCACTCATGTCACCTCTTTCACCCCCATCTTTGCCCACCTTGCCTCCACCAACCCAGAAGTTTACCATGGCAAGTGTGATTAAGTTGTGTGTATTTAGAGGAGTAGGAAGCGAAGATCTAGATCAGTTTTGGTTCGTAGTAAGAGTAGTATGGGAATCACATGAAGTTACGGATGATAACTTTAAGAAAGCCACGCTGGTGAGTGCGATGTAGGATCGTGCGCTGACTTGGTATATCAAGCACTCAAATGATCATCCAAATGCTGGGATCGTGGAAATCTAGATTGCACTAAATAGAGAATTTATCTAGCCGAAATCAGAGACACAGTCGATCATCGGATTCAAGGAGGTCATGATGCTTCCAGGTGAAAACCCTTGGGATTTGGATCATAGATTTAAGAGCATGATTCGTGAACCCAACATGACGTTGATGGATTCACAACACAGTGCATGGTTTGTGGCGTCTTTGACACCACATCTGAGGATGGCGCTATCACAGTGGAAGATCTCAACCTAGGCTGAAGCATTAGAGATAACGATGAGGTTGCATGAAACTCCAATACAATATCCTGGGTTGGGAGTTCAATAAATCCATGCGCAACTACAAAACCTATGCTTGGAGATGTAGAATTTGAAACAAGATAGGGTGCCCTGGCTAGAAGCGTGAGAAGAAGTATGGTGCATAAAATGTAGAAGCTCATGCTACGATAAGGATCATTGTCTGGTATTCGTGAAATATTTGGCAGGGAGGCCAATGCCATTGAGACCAAAGGTGCAGGAAGGACGAAGCGCGACACCCACACTCTGGTGCACAATATATCACGTGGGAGGAAAGTACACGACAAACAACTGTCATCTATTACAGAAGTTTACACAGACTCCCCAGCAGCTGTTTTGCAACTTTTGTGGATTGATGGTCCACGACGAATGAAACTATCGGAGTTATGAATTGTTGATGAATTGAACACCTGCCTACAGGATGCAGACCAAGGCGTGAGGTCAAGATCGAGCCGTAGCAATAGTGCATGGTGGGTTCCAGGGTCGAGGACGAGGATGAGGAGGAATGGGACAACAACGAGGCCGTCGACAATTAATCTGCTACAATTGTGGAGGACCTGGGCACTACGCATGTGACTGTACCAACCCAACTAGAATATCATGTTCATACTGCGAGCAATTCGATCACGAAATGATAGATTGTCCCATGCTGATAGCACAGATACATGAGAAAAGGGTAGCACAACCTACGCCAACACAAAACGTCCAAATGATGACGTCTAAACCGCATGAAGAAGAGACCAACATGAACATGATGCTCAGAAGTGGCATAGCCACAGGGGGAATTAAAGAGAAATGATAGGAAGAAAATATGTGGGTTTGAAAGACCCCTACAAAGGAACCTAAGTTCGATTTGGAGCGCATGAAGGAGCTATTTATGGAAGCTAGGAAGAGCTTTGCAGAGGTCTCTACTTCAGGTAGTAAGGATCAACCTGAGCCAGAAATGGGTCCCTCTATGCTAACTACCTTTTTATAGACGTGCATAAAGCTACTATAAGACAATAAGGCAGTTAGGGGATTACAATAGCCGATAACCAGGTGCACAAGATCTGGTGAACCCCAGCTGGAGTGCCTTTTAACTTCATACCCTAGATGTCATCCCTAGGAACTGGTATACTCAGATAGAACTCCAACATGGTACAGGTGAATGGGATATCTTGCGTGAAGGATTTTTATTAACATTCTTATTTAAGGACCAATGGATGGATACTGTTGAAAATGTCCTACAAGTGATGAAACTTGCCATTTTCAAAATACCACAGGAACCAGAAGAAACAGTGAAACTGGTATGGTGACATCAGTTAAGATAGGCCCTAGAATGTTACAACGTGCAAGTAGAGGATGATGATGATGACCCCAGAAACATCAATATTATAGAAATAGAGGGGAGTCGTGATGTTCATGGACCATTGATCGAGAACTCCAACATCACCGTGCCACTGAAAACGAAACAAGTGAACATTGGTACAGATGCAGAGCTAAAGTACGCAATGCTTGGGGACTTTTGGGATGATGCCACAGTGAGCAAGGTCATTGAG
The DNA here is from genome assembly GCA_031772625.1 of Pinus tabuliformis. Taxonomy (NCBI): domain Eukaryota; kingdom Viridiplantae; phylum Streptophyta; class Pinopsida; order Pinales; family Pinaceae; genus Pinus; species Pinus tabuliformis. The sequence goes on from CM062817.1 coordinate 1,764,156,163, forward strand.
CTACTTCACGAATATCAAGACTTATTCCCAACCAAAATAATGAAGTTAAAAGGGATCCTCTCCAACCTAGGAATAATGAAGATAACTTTGAAACCAGACGTGAAGCCAGTTAGGCAGTGGCCTTACTAGTTGAATCCAAAGTATAAAGAGAAGGTCCACGAAGAATTGGATAAAATGCTTGTAGCAAGAATTATCGAGCCTGTGGAAGAGTCTGGGTGGGTGAGTCCCATGATAGTGTAGGAGAAAAAACAGAAGGGCGAAATTTGAATCTTCGTGGACCTCCGAAAATTGAATTATTCCTCTGTTCATGACCCATTCTCAACCCCATTCACAGATGATGTTTTGGAGAATGTGGGTGGACAGGAAGAGTACTCATTCATGGATAGGTTCTCACAGTACCATCATATCAAGATTGTGTCGGAGGATAGAAGCAAGACCACATTCACAGCTAAATGGGGATGTTTTTAGTACACTGTTATTCCCTTTGGGTTAAAGAACGCCCCAGTGATATTTTCACACGTAGTAGTGGCCGTGTTCAAGGAATTCATCCATAAGTTTTTGGAAGTTTATTTTGACGATTGGACTGTATTTGGGCTAGTCAAGAAACACATCGAGAGCTTACAGTTGATGCTGGATACGTGCCGATGACACCAGATTGCGGTGAACCTTAAGAAATGCACTTTCCTCATCCCCTTCGAAAGCTTGCTTGGCCATGTGGTTTGTAGACAAGGCCTGATGATGAATCCTGCAAAGATTGTTGTCATCCTCAATCTGCAAGCACTGCAAAGTGTCAAACAACTCCGCACCACATTGGGACACACTGGCTACTATCGCAAGTTTATTAAGGGATATGCGAAAATCATGGCACCAGTGGAATAGTTGTTGAAAAAACATGCTACATATTGTTGGAATGAGGATTGTAAGAAAATTTTGGAGATTCTCAAGGAAAAAATGTCGTCTGCTCCCATTTTGGTTTTTCTAAAGTGGGACATCGAATTTCATGTACATATTGATGCATCGTGTATCGCATTGGGCACTGTACTCATGCAGGAAGGCACTGAAGGCATTGATAACCCCATTTCATTCGTAAGTTGATGGTTGTCCAAAGCCGAAAAGAACTATTCTACTACTAAGTGCGAAGGATTGGCGATGGTATACGCACTCCAAAAATACTACCACTATCTACTGGGCGTGCAGTTTAAGATGTATACTGATCATTCTGCATTGAAATACTCAGTGAATAAGCCTGTGTTGGCGAGGTGCATTTGTAGATGGTTGTTACTGTTTCAATAATTTGACATCGAGGTCATCGTGAAGCCAGGAAGACTAAACGCAGGTCGAGTCACCTCTCGCGAATTGAGAATGGTGAGGAGCCAACAAATTTTGAGGAAGGACTATCTGATGCACAACTCTACACAGTGCGCGTCACAGATGGTCACTTCCAGGTTATAATCGACTTCTTAGTGATAGGGACTGTGCCACATGGATATTCAGTTCAACAGAGGAAAGAACACGCAACAGATTTCACTGTTATTGTGGGTAACCTTTACAAAATGGGAAACAATGAAATATTACGAAGATATGTACGTGAATTTGAGTGAGGACAAATCGTTGTAGAAGCACATGGGGGGACTATCAGAGGACATTATGCGGGACGTGGAATAGAATAGAAGATTCTTCGTGCTGGACTATGGTGGCCAACTTTACATCAAGACTCAAAAGCGTACTGTCAGGCTTGTGACGTATGTCAACGGATTGGGAAACCATCACGGTGGGATGAAATGCCACTCAATCCATAGATGATGCTACAATCATTCAAAAAAATGGGTGGTCGAATTTGTCATCCCCATCACACCTCAAGGAAAGACGAGTGCGTGCTATATCATCACTGTGACAGAATACTTGACTCGATGGGTGGAAGCACAATTGGTTAAGGACTGCACGACTACTACAGCTACAAGATTTTTGTTCAATCACATGTTGACATGGTTTGGATGCCCAAAAATTTTAATGAGTGACCACGGGACACACTTCCTAAATGAAACTACTAGCACACTCACTTAGGAATTCTAGATATATCATCAACAAAGTACGACGTACCATCCACAAGCGAATGGGACTGTCGAAGCTTTCAACAAGATTTTAGAGACTGCGTTGACCAAAGTATGTAATGCACAATGAAAGAATTGGGATTTGCGCATACCTGTTGTGCTATGGGCATACCGAACCACATGCAAGAAGTTGACGGGTCAGACACCTTTCCAGTTAGTCTACGACATGGAATCCATCATGCCAATGGAATACATTGTACCTAGTTTACGAATAGCAGCAATGACAAGCATGGCATATCATGGGGCCTTGGAAGAGAGGCTTGCACAACTGGAAGAGCTTGAGGAGGAATGGTTTCTGGCAGGATTCAATCAGCAGGTACAGAAGTAGTGAGAAAAAGCTTGGCATGATTTCCATATCAAGTTGCACACATTCAAAGAAAACGATATAGTATTGTTGTATGATAGCAAGTTCGAGAAATTCCTTGGGAAGCTCCAAATGCATTGGTTGGGACCATATGTAGTCAAAGAAGTCACAGATGGAGGTGTGGTCCAGCTGGGAAAGCTTAATGCGGAGCCCTTCCTAGGAAGAGTAAATGGCACTCACCTGAAGCTCTACATGGCTAAGCGAGCTACCTGATTAACTGACCAAAGCATAGTCTCACTACTCCTAACAGTTGAAAGAGAGCGAGGAATGGTAAAATAGTCTGTTAAGACGTGCAACATTAGGGACACATGCAAGATTGGTCTGTCACCAAGGCAGTTAGGGGATTACAATAAGGCAGTTAGGGGATTACAATAGCTGATAACTAGGTGCACAGGATCTGGTGAACCGAGCGTGGTATGGAATAATGAAGTTAAAAGGGATCCTCACCGACCTAGGAATAATGAAGATAACTTTGAAACTAGACGTGAAGCCAGTTAAGCAGTGGCCTTACTGGTTGAATCCAAAGTATAAAGAGAAGGTCCACGAAGAATTGGATAAAATGCTTGTAGCAGGAATTATCGAGCCTATGGAAGAGTCTGGGTGGGTGAGTCCCATGATAGTGTAGGAGAAAAAACAGTAAATGGCAGTCACCTGAAGCTCTACATGGCTAGGCCAGCTACCTGACTAACTGACCAAAGCATAGTCTCACTACTCCTAACAGTTGAAAGAGAGCGAGGAATGGTAAAACAGTCTGTTAAGACGTGCAACATTAGGGACACATGCAGGATTGGTCTGTCACCAAGGTCGCGAATGCATAGAAGGGGCTGTTCTGCTGCATGGATAAACATGAAAGTGACCATTGGTGTCACTATTCATGACAAGATGTGCGAGTAACGATGAAATGGAGCAGGCGGTGGGTAATTTAGATATGATGTACAAGTCAGATTCAAGACGATCTACCATAGCTCCAACATTGATGAGCCAAAAAAGGAGGGAACGGTTAAAATTGGACTTCAACAAGCCTATAAATCATAGTGGGGCACCCACCGAACAAGCTATGGTGTTTGGAGAAGTAAGCTATTGTGCCTTCCAATCAGTATGAAACCATTGAACTTCCACGCTCAAGCAGTAAGACCGCAGGTCTTAATATGGCCAACGGAGATGCAAGACCTTTTGGATAAGATATTGTCGATGACCACAGACATTGTGCCAAGCTGAACACTGATGGTAGGGGATCTATCAGAAATTATCAGACACGAAGGAGGATTGGAAAGGATGCCACTACCTAAACCACGGGCTCGAAGGTGACCCATGAAAGATAATGAAAATTTGGTGAATCTGGAGACAAAGGATGGAAATTCTGTTAATAGTTCGTCTCTGACACACCTTGAAGATTGGGATCTCACAGACAACAACATCTGTCTTGAAAAAATACAACACAAGCTTCACCAGACAGTGCGTATATTGGACCAGAGATTGGAAATTTGTTGCTTTGGCACAAAGGATTCCCACCTTTGGCGCCTTAGCTAGAGCTAAAATCGTATGAGGGGCCGCTTTGTGTTAACCGAGAAGAGCACGATGAGCATCATCAGTTGTGCAAATTAGTAGAGGCAATGGAGCAGGAGCTTGAAGGAATTTTGCAGAAGGTAAGGATGTAGCAATAGAATGTAGTGTGTCACTTGCAGTGATGGTGAATCGTGACGCCTTGGCAATGTGTCTCGCCACACTAACGAGTGGTTCGGGACGAGTCGCGATGATTGTGTTGGGGGCCTGTTGGGTAGAGGAACTCACATGTAATGGATTTGGGGCTTAAAGCCCATAATTGAGGGTAATGATATTGTAAAAGTTCCGTGAAGGGCACGGAGTGCGAACTGTAATGGGTCAAGTCAAAGGGTAGAAGGTAGCTTTTGGTGAAGATCTAATGTATTAAGGGTTTGTAAATGCAATAGTTACTTTGAGTCTGTAAGTTCAAGTCATGGGTGGTAGTAGTTAGAGTAGGCTCTGCAGCTGTGTGTGTAGAGGCAAGGTAGAGTCTGCAGTTGTGTGCGTGGACTCCTGCAACTAGGAATGCAGGGTGGAACTGATTGTACTAAAAAAAAGATTAATAAAGATAAGTGTTTCTGAATTATTGTGAATTTGATTGTAGATCTATTTGTTTATGCTTATGTTATGAGTTTATGCATATCTATAAGATTTATGGTTACACACGCTGGTTATAACTGTTGGATGGTTGATTAGACACCTTAAGACTTAGATCTGATCTGTAATAAAGACATTAATAATAAGAATCTAAGAAGTTCCTTGTCGCTGAGCTACGCGAAGGCCAGACAACTGTGAAGAGTAGGGTGAGTGCACAGATCAGTTTGTGACCCTTCCAATCCTCATCAAAACATCCCTAGGGTGCGGAAACCTCGTTCCAACACCCTCTCATACTTCCTCGGGTGAGACATCAGTTTGTGCTCGGACTGTTGCCGAAAGGGCTGGTAGTGCGGAATTTTTTTGGCTAAAACACTTATGAACCTGGGTCAGGCCCCATCAAGCCAACGAGCATCATTGAAGATTAGGATTGCATTAGCATTTGAAAATAAAAAGAACTCTTTTTTCTTTTGGAAGGACTGTTAGAAATGTACTTGTCAGGAAATTAGAAATTGGAATGTATTTTTCATTAGTTTATTTTCTCAAAGAGTGAAGTAGTGAAAAATAATTTTTCTTTTAGTTTCTTAGTTCTTTGCATTTGATTATGTGTTTTCTACCCTCTCTAGTGTAGACAATTAAACGAATTGAAAGGGTCTTGTCTCATTTAGTTGCATTTACTGTTTTTCCAGCCACATCGCTAAGGGCTGAAAATTGAGACATAACTCAAGATAAACTTTAAAACGAACTCAATTAACCTAAGGCACATTTGAAATGTAACAATCACACCTAGAAGTTCCAAGCTAGAGATGTGTTCCAACATCTTTAAACCTAGAAGTTGTCATTAGCTTCGGCACTAGACATCGTTAGTACAGATTTGTGCTCCCCTTAGTATCGAGTATATAATGGGAGACCCATCTAGGCTGCAATCCGACCACCTTGCAAATGTGATACACTGAACACAACATTCAGGGAGATTTCCTACCCCTACTTCTCAGTTTTCCGAGTGGTATTCTGCAATTCACGGTTTTCTGGTAATCCTTTTTACTTAGATCATCTAGAGTAGTCATTCAATATTATGACTCATTAGACTTAAAATATCATTCAAGCACTTGTCCTTTTGAGCTCGTTTCCAATTGAAAGCGATAGAGTCATCTTTGTTTCTTTCTCGACTCTTAAAACATGAAAGAGATCTAGTCTATTTATGCATCTTAATAAATTGATTGCCCACGATCTTATAGCATCCTGTTAGTCTTTTCTAGACCAAATCGTGAGCTTCCCATAAACAACATTTTAAAGCCTTAAAGTTTATCTCTCTCTTTTCCTGTTAACTAAGACAAGGTCATCGTGGTCGAAACATCTGGTTCACCCACTTCCTCTTCCTCTCCTCCATCTGAAATATTTCACAGGGATTTGCTTCCTTAATTAATAGAGTCACTCGAGGAACAAGGTGTTGAACTTGGAATCGTTGTAAGCATAGTTCTTTGTCTTGTGTCAAGCTCATTAAAAAATGAAACACGGGTGTGAGGATAGTTCCTAGTCTTGTGTCAACCTCGTTAAAAAATGAAACAAGGAGTTATGAGGATAGTTCTTTTAATGTGTCAATCTCGCTAAAAAATGAAGCAACTCCCTTTTCCAAATTGAGTCTTTGATCAAGATCTCATAAAATCCCAGTGAATTCTTTCCTGGATCTCGGAAGTGAACCTTCATTCCATCCACCTAGTTGAATAAAATGAAGCTTGCGGGGCATGTAACTGAGTTTGAGTCATTATGCTGGGGGCATGCGAACTCATAGCAAGCATAGTTTTTTGTTCAAGCTTGTGTAAACATGAAACTGAATCCAAGCAAGCTTCTGTAAAAATGAACCCATGCCCAATTTACATCTCGTGATTGTTGTTTTTATCAGCTTATTTCTACTAGATGATACCTGGTTGTTTCATTCCATAGACACCATCTCTTTGGCTGGTCATATGCTTCCACTTGGTTGTTTTTCCTTTCCTAAGGGACCGCACCGATCATTGATTTTATAAGCTAGCCTCTTGACCATTACATATTTTGAGTAGTTCCACCATTGCCAGAATCAGTTGCTACCCTTTATACCACTCGTTCCTCCAAGCCAAGTCACTTTTCAGTGCTTTTCTGACTCGTAAAAGATGAAAAGATCACTGCGTCACCCTTCAGTGCCCTTTCTTACTCTCAAAATATGAAAATATCACTGAGTCACCTTTTACGCCCTTTTCTGACTCGTAAAAGATCAAAAGATTGTCGAGTATTTTCCCTTCTAAGTTGTAAAAGAAAATGAAATGGGGGGTCCACTTTTAAGCTCTTTTCTGACCCTTCAAACATGAAAATATAGTCAAGCCCTTGTCATTTCAAACTCATTGATAGATGCGAAGCATCGTGGTCATAGTATACATTTATCACTTTTTCGGGCAGGGATGCACTATTTACGAAAACGTTACTCCTTGACTGAAATGGTCAAGCAATTCTCCCAAGTATTATTTTCTACCTTTTCGGTCTCGAGAGACACAAATGTATGAAAAGGGACCATGTGGAGTTTTCATTTCCATGTCTTTTTCAAACCCTCTAAACATGAAAAGGATACCAAGTTACACCTTTGTCAGAATCGTTAAAGAATTAAACGACATCGGATTCGTTCCCATGATGAACATGAGCTTCTACTTCCTAGCTCTCATTAAACTTACTAGGTCTGATTAGTCTGAAGGATGAACTTGCACTACAAGCATATGTTATCCCATTCAAGCTTGCGATTAAAAAATAATTGGGGTACTTGCCAAAAATGGTGGGGGAAAATTTGGAAATCTAATCAGTTGTTCGACAGCTCACTCTTGAACATGACACTTTCTACTTCATGTCAGGTTGGGATATTCTCCTTTGTATCGTTGACCTTCCTGGTTTGGGCCGTTCATCTTTTTGCCTTCCATTTGACCTCTGCCACATCATAATGACCACCAATACTATGTATCCAAACGATACCAAACTTCTAGTTGTGTCACCGATATGTTCAAGTGTTTTTGTTCTGCAGTTACACTTACCTCTGATTCTCTATATCATCCAAAATCACTTTTCATCCTTTTGTCTCGTGTCGATGATGTGGGATACATTATGGCCCTCCTTCGACACAATCACTTCCTTTCGACTTCAACTCCTTATCCAGGAAGTTGGACGAGAGACTCCCTTTTAGTACCTTAGAGCTTGCATGCCTTAATAGCAAGTTCTTCGCACTTGATGACAAGTTCACATCATGGCTTTCGATCGACTGATTTCATGGGTGTTCGACTTGAGTTCCTCTATTCACATTATGTGGATTGTGATGATAGTACATTGAGGACCATTGTCCTTAATTAAGGGATAATCTCCTTAATTTAAGGGATAACTCTTACATGACTTCACAAGACTTTGTTGGAAATAATACTGAGAGGGGGGGTGAATCAGTATTATTAAGCAATTTACCAAATCTTCCTTATTTGATCTTTTGAATTATTCTTGCATATCAGTACCATAAAATAATGAGCTTGAATAAAGAAAATAGACAGTCACACCAAAGAACACAAGATGTAAGGTGGAAACCCAATGCGGGAGAAAACCACCTGCTGCAATATGTCTCTATCTTCTTTCAAGAAATTCTTTTACAATGATTTTGTACTGGTGCAGTCCTTTACCAGCACGCAGGCTGCAACCTGCAGAGAGCTACAACTCTCTCTCGTTTTCCAGTTTCTCCTGGAAGGGAGCTACAACCCCCTACTTCTTTTCATGAAGAATCAAATGATCAACAAGTATATAACAGATACAGTCCACTACAGATATCAGATCAGTAATTACAGAAATAACCCAGAACACCTTATGAACAGAAATATACAGTCAACAGATCATCTTAAGACAGGGACGCATATTTTCTTTCTGTGGCCTGCGACTGGACGCAGTCTACCCTCCGCTGTTCTGCGTGCAGACGCACTGTTCTTCTATGCTTTGCTGCGACCGGCGCACCTCGAAACACTATCGCGCCGCGTCTTTTGCTTCAGAGACGCACCCAATAACATAGTCGCGCCGCGTTCTCTGCCTCAGAGACGCACCCGAGCCTTTACTTTACTGCGTCCCGGCGCACTTGCCCTTCACTGAACCTGCGTCCCTTCAGATATAAAAGATATGAGGACTTCAGAACCAACCCAAACACTCAGATCCACAGATCTGATCATGCGCCATAGAGATCACAGTCCATTAGAAGATTCGCCCTCATAGATCTGGACTAGATCTCACCAAAAGATATTCAACCAAGATGATGCTCAATCCAAATGAACTCCTTTGCTTTATATAGGCAAGCTTCTCCCCAAAACATGGAACAATACCACGAGCCGACACCATAGAAACACAAAACCGTCGGCTAGATACCACGCAAGAAACCCCCACGTGCTTTTCTCTGCCTTGAAATGTGTGCACTGGGCGGACGCACCTCCTGAACGGCTGGCCGGCGTCCCTGGACGCGGGTTCTGTATGGTATACCTGCGGGGACGCACTTGCTGAACATATTTCCTGCGTCCTTCTTGAATTATCCCCTGAATGGGTTTGCCATCAAGGACAACACCTGAATCATAATGCCAACAATCTCCCCCTTTGGACTTGATGGCAACCACATAATCTTCAGCTTCATTCTCCCCCTTTGACATCAAGAGCAAAGGGTATGCTCCCCCTATGCTCATGCATCTCCAGATCTGTAACCAGAAATCCATCATGAAGGAGATAGAGACATATTGCAGCTATTTCCAAGATCTCCTTCTCCATAATGCCAACAATGCATTATGTGCTCCCCCTGAGCCTATACCACCAATAGGAAGATGATCAACAATAAGATGATGCATCAACAACCCCCAGCTTTTGCCTGAGGTATTCAAAAGTGTCCCTGGGCAATGGTTTGGTGAAAATATCAGCAACTTGTTCCTTAGAAGGAACATACTCCAACTTGACCTTCTGTTCAAGTACTTGTTCCCGGAGAAAATGGTACTTGATTGGTATGTGCTTGGTTTTTGAATGCATAACCGGATTCTTTGAGATGCTGATTGCACTTGTGTTGTCACATAAGATAGAGATTGGAGGTGTACAAGTGATTTGATAATCCTGCAAAGTCTGCATCATCCAAAGGAGTTGGGTGCAACAAGATGCAGCAGCAACATATTCTGCTTCAGCTGTAGACAAGGCAATTGAACTCTGTTTCTTGCTGAACCAAGAGACCAGTCTGGGACCCATAAAGAACGCACCACCACTTGTGCTTTTCCTGTCATCCACGCTTCCGACCCAATCTGCATCTGTATAGGCATGAAGAGTAAGATCTGTATTTCTAGGATACCATAAACCATAATTTTGAGTCCCTTGAAGATATTTGAAAATTCTCTTCACTGCTTGAAGATGAGTCTCCTTCGGATTTGCCTGAAATCTTCCAACTATTCCAACTGCATGCATGATGTCTGGTCGGGTACCTGTTAAATATAGTAAACTTCCAATCATAGATCTGTAGGTTGGTTGATGTACTGCTGCAGATTCATCATTTGCACTGAGACTGCATCCTGTGACCATGGGTGTACATACTGGTTTTGCATCTTCCATGCCATATTTCTTCAAAATCTGCTTGAGATACTTGGTTTGAGATAAAAGGATTCCTCCTTCCTTTTGTTGGATTTGCAAACCAAGAAAGTATGTCAGTTCTCCTAGCAAGGACATTTCAAATTCTTTCTGCATGACTGAGGCAAAGCTTTGACTCATAGCTTCTTCATTGCTGCCAAAAATAATGTCATCTACATACACAACAAGTATTAGCAATTTGTCATTTTCAATTTTTATATATAGATTGCTATCTGCTGAACCTTTTGAAAAACCTTGTTGATGAAGATATTTGTCCAACCGGTAGTACCAAGCCCTTGGGGCTTGTTTGAGACCATAGAGAGCCTTTTTCAATCGGCATACAAGATTTGGATCATTTCCAAGAATGAAACCATCTGGCTGTTCAATGTACACTTCTTCTTCCAAGTCTCCATTCAGAAAGGCTGATTTTACGTCCATTTGAAATACTTTGAAATTCTGAGAACTTGAGAGAGCAAGGAACATTCGGATGGCCTCAAGTCTTGCAACAGGAGCAAAAGTTTCTTCAAAGTCTATTCCTTCTTGCTGTGCATATCCTTTACAAACAAGTCTGGCTTTGTTTCTAATTACTTCTCCATTTTCATTCAATTTATTTTTGAAGACCCATTTTGTTCCGATAACATTCTTATCCTTTGGTCTAGGAACCAGCTCCCAAGTGTTGTTCTTTTCGATTTGCTCAAGTTCTTCATCCATTGCTTTCACCCAACATTCATCTTTGCATGCCTCTTTCACATTTTGTGGTTCAGTAGAGGAGAGTAATGCCAAATAACTTGAAGCTTCTGCAACTGTTCTTCTAGTTTGTATACCTGCTTCTTTCTGTCCCATGATCTGAGATTCTGGATGGTTCTTTTGAACATATCTGGATGGAGTCTTTTCTTCTATTCTTGTTCGTTCTTCTGCTTCTTCGTGAGGTTCTTCTTGAGATTCTTCTTGCGGTTCTTCTTCTTCATCATTCTGTCTTTGAGGGTGGTTTTCATCTTCTTCGATGTCTTCACGATGTATTTGCCTAGGAATGTATCCCTTCTCATCAATCACTACATCAATGCTGTCAACAATTTTGCCAAGTCTTTTATTGTAGCATTTGTATGCTTTGCTATGTGGAGAGTAGCCAAGAAGAATACCTTCATCTGCTCTAGGATCAAGTTTACCAAGCTGCTCCTCAGTATTCTTGATATAGCATTTGCTCCCAAAGATTTTGAAGTGCTTTACCGAAGGAGTTTTACCACTCCAGAGCTCATGAGGAGTTTGAGTGCTGTTCACTCGAACATTTGTCTTGTTGAGAATAATAACCGCCGCATGTGCAGCTTCACCCCAGAAGGTTGCAGGGGTTCCTGATTCATCAAGCATAGCACGAGCCATTTGCTGGATTGTTCTGTTCATTCTTTCAACCACTCCATTTTGCTGAGGAGTTCTAGCTGTAGAAAATTCTCTCCTTATCCCATGTTCATCACAGAAATCGAAAAATTCATTTGAAGTAAATTCCCCACCTCTGTCAGATCTGAGGCACTTAATTTTGTGACCTGATTCATTTTCAACCAAGGCTTTGAAGGATTTGAATTTTTCGAATGCTTCATCTTTGTGCTTCATAAGTCCTAACCAAACAAACCTGGAGAAATCGTCAATAAATAATATCAAGTATTCCTCTCCTCTAGGTGTTCTTTTTCTGAATGGTCCACATACATCTGTATGTACTAGCTCAAGAGGCATGCTCGCTGATCCTTCTTTCTCTGGAAAGTTAGTTCTGGTTTGTTTTCCAAACTGACATGATCTGCATATGGTGTTGTCAGGAATTTTGATATCTGGAAGATCGCGAACTGCCTGATATTTGCAAGCTTTCCTTATTTGTGAGAAGCTTAGATGTCCCAACCTTCGATGCCATAGCCAGTGCTCTTCATCCTTGCTTAGATAGCATTGTTGTTGTCCTTCATCAAATATGTATAGATTATTTGGAGTTCTTTTTCCTTTGAGAACTGTTTTACCTGTATCAAGATCACGAACAAGGCATCCATTTGATCTGAATATAACCTCGGTTCTTTGATCGCACATCTGGCTGACACTTAGTAGATTATGCTTCAATCCATCAACAAACAAAACATTTCCAGCCTTAACATCTTCTTTTAAAGGAGCAATACCTTTTCCTTTTATAGTTGCAGGAGTATCATTTCCAAAAGAGACTTTCTTTCCCTTTTCTAAATTAGAATAAGACTCAAGTTTTTCTTTATCACCTGTCATATGCTTCGAACATCCACTGTCAATGTACCATAGATTTTCTTGTCCTTCTGCATAAAATGCTATCCCACATCTTTCTGTTTGAGGTTCCTTTATTCTCCATGTTTTGGTGCCTGAGGCTTGTTCCTTTTTCTGCTCTTGTACCTTTCTTTCCGGAAACCTGCTTCTGCATTCAAAGTCTTTATGTCCAAAATTATTGCAAATAGAACATTCAACTTCATTTTCAAGAGCTGAAAAGTTGTTATAGGTCCTTTTTGTAATCCCTGTCATACTTCTTTGTTTTTGAGCTTCCCTAGTCATGATTGTTTTATACGCAACACATTGAGCTGCTTTGTGACCAAAGTTATGGCAAGAAAAGCATTGTCCATTGAAGAAGCTTCTGCGATTATTGGATCTACCAGCCAACTGATTGTAATTTCTATTTTCATCTATTCTTGAACCAAATTGAGAAGATTTTACCTGTGGCTGGTTGTGGCTTTTGCTGGATTGCCCCTGATAGTTTCTGTTTGACATTTGTCCCTGCTTTACCTGATGATCTTCCTTGTGCTCTTGCTCATTTCTTCTTGCTGCATCAAGATAACTTTTTGAAGTGGATGCTTGAGAAGTTTCTCCATTATAGCCCAAACCTGTCTTATTTAGTGGAGACCGTTGCACACTGATAATCTCATCCAAAGTTTCAGATCCTTTGACAAACTTGAGATTAATAGTTTTTGTTTTCTCAATTTCTTTTCTAAGACCAACAATTTCACCTTCTAATTTTTCAAGATGTTTTTCCTTTTCATCAATTTGGAATTGTAGAGTATCAATAATCATGTTCTTTTCTTCTATGCATCTCTTGAGTCTAGTAATTTCATCATAAAGGTTATCCACATCTACAGCATCCTCATAATCATCATCTTCAAATGCCATTAACAACCTATATTTATTACCTTGTTCATCTTCATCACTGTTTGATAAGCCATCACTATCTTCATGGGTGTAGTAGCTTTTCTTATTTGTGCTTTGTTTTTTGTTCCATCTAACTGGTTCCTTTCCTTTATCCTTATAAGAGCATTTTGCAGCATAATGACCTACTCTTCCACAAGAAAAGCATTTGAAAGGTAGCTTACCTCTGAACCTTCCAGAACCTCTTTGAAGATTTCTGACAAAATTTGATTCTTCTTCCTCTTCTTCTGGATCATGGCTTGCTTCATAGTAATCTTCTTTGCCTGATGCTTTAAAAGCAGCCTCCCTTCTGTCTGATGGTCCTCCCTTTCTCATTTCATAAGCAGTTAGAATTCCATGTAGCTGAGACATAGTAAGAACACGGAGATTTTCTTTTTCTTCTATTGCAGATACTTTGGATTCAAACTTGGGGGATAATGATCTTAGAATCTTTTGAACTACTATGGACTCCTTTACTTCTTCACCCAAATTTTTCATACAATTAACAATCTCATCTACCCGAAGAAAATAATTAGCCACACTTTCATCATTATACATTTTGAGAGTCTCATATTGAATCCTGAGAGTTTGAAGTTTAGCTTCTTTTACCTGTTCATCTCCTTCATAGCTTGTGATCATTTTGTCCCATATTTCTTTTGCTGATTTGAAGTGCATTACCTTCATGAATTCTGTTTGGGATATACTTCCTAATAGAGTACTGACTGCTTTTGCATTTGTTTCATACTTCTTTTTCTCAGCTGGATCTGTAGGAGTAGCTGAAGGAAAAGCATAGCCTGTTTCTACAATGTCCCAAACTTCAGTACCAAGAGATTGAAGATATGCAGTAACTCTTACCTTCCAATAATTGAAGTTTGTCCCATCAAAAACTGGTGGCCTGATTGATGCTTCTCTCTCGTAGTTGCTCATGATGAACGATCTACCTTCAAGCGATCAAGCTTTTCTGAAGGACCTGCTCTGATACCAATTGTTGGAAATAATACTGAGAGGGGGGGTGAATCAGTATTATTAAGCAATTTACCAAATCTTCCTTATTTGATCTTTTGAATTATTCTTGCATATCAGTACCATAAAATAATGAGCTTGAATAAAGAAAATAGACAGTCACACCAAAGAACACAAGATGTAAGGTGGAAACCCAATGCGGGAGAAAACCACCTGCTGCAATATGTCTCTATCTTCTTTCAAGAAATTCTTTTACAATGATTTTGTACTGGTGCAGTCCTTTACCAGCACGCAGGCTGCAACCTGCAGAGAGCTACAACTCTCTCTCGTTTTCCAGTTTCTCCTGGAAGGGAGCTACAACCCCCTACTTCTTTTCATGAAGAATCAAATGATCAACAAGTATATAACAGATACAGTCCACTACAGATATCAGATCAGTAATTACAGAAATAACCCAGAACACCTTATGAACAGAAATATACAGTCAACAGATCATCTTAAGACAGGGACGCATATTTTCTTTCTGTGGCCTGCGACTGGACGCAGTCTACCCTCCGCTGTTCTGCGTGCAGACGCACTGTTCTTCTATGCTTTGCTGCGACCGGCGCACCTCGAAACACTATCGCGCCGCGTCTTTTGCTTCAGAGACGCACCCAATAACACAGTCGCGCCGCGTTCTCTGCCTCAGAGACGCACCCGAGCCTTTACTTTACTGCGTCCCGGCGCACTTGCCCTTCACTGAACCTGCGTCCCTTCAGATATAAAAGATATGAGGACTTCAGAACCAACCCAAACACTCAGATCCACAGATCTGATCATGCGCCATAGAGATCACAGTCCATTAGAAGATTCGCCCTCATAGATCTGGACTAGATCTCACCAAAAGATATTCAACCAAGATGATGCTCAATCCAAATGAACTCCTTTGCTTTATATAGGAAAGCTTCTCCCCAAAACATGGAACAATACCACGAGCCGACACCATAGAAACACAAAACCGTCGGCTAGATACCACGCAAGAAACCCCCACGTGCTTTTCTCTGCCTTGAAATGTGTGCACTGGGCGGACGCACCTCCTGAACGGCTGGCCGGCGTCCCTGGACGCGGGTTCTGTATGGTATACCTGCGGGGACGCACTTGCTGAACATATTTCCTGCGTCCTTCTTGAATTATCCCCTGAATGGGTTTGCCATCAAGGACAACACCTGAATCATAATGCCAACAGACTTCTAGCTTGAATTTCTCCAAATAATTAATCCATAATGAATTAATTAATTATTTTCCAAGGAGCTGGTAAACCATTGATATATTAGTGTGTGAGTATTAATAATTATATATAAGGTAAATTATTAGAAAATTATAGAATTAATTTACAATATTCCCTTAATTAGTTAACCAAAGTTATTAATCCAAAAGAATTAGATGTAATAACCTAGTGATAATTAATGTTACATTATTCTTATTCTTAATTTTAATAATGATGGTAAGATTAATCACTTACAATAAGTTTAATATCGAGGTTATTTAATGGAAAAAAAATATCACTAGATCCACGAAAGTTACTAAATAGATCGGATCTAGTAACTAATATAATATTAATAATTGTTATACTTAATCAATTCGATTAGTTAAGAAAAGGTCATATCTACATTAATATTTAGTGTATATTATTAGTAATATTAACCAAAATAATGATATTAGTTATTATTGTATTCTAGTTGATAAAGATTAGTTTTAGGAAAAATCATTGTTAGTAAGGATTCAATGTATTATTATAGTATAATTATTAGACGAAGGGCAACCCATTAATAAGAATTTATTGGTAAAGTATAAAACATATCACAGTTATGAAAAGGACTATACAAATATATAAATAAGGGTGATATTATTAAGAGGAACAAAGGAAAAAAGCTCTAGAAAGCAGGCTCAAGGTAAAAATGGGGAAAGAAAATATCTAGAACCTATAACTCAAAGAGGGAGAGGAGAGGAATGGTAGAGAAGCAGAATGAATAATTCTTAGATGATACAAATGACAAGACCTCCTCTAATTCTATCTATAGGTGTCTAAGGGGTCATAATATAATCAAAACCGACATAACAATAATAATGTAAGGGCACAGTAATAACAATAGTGGGCTTCTATGGGGCACAAAAATCACAACGTGGAGACTACATGGGCACAACAATATAATAATGGGGTTGTACTGAAAACAATAAGTGGTTACACTAGTAGTATAGGGGGCCTAACAATAAGTACCATCTCACCAAAGATGTGGCAGAATGTCGTAAGAACCCCTTGTTTATTTTCCAAACAAATAAAATAAGACTAAGGTTATGGGACATGTATTCCAAGTTAAATGGTGGGAAAAAATTATAGTGGGAATCAGTTGTAATTTTTTAATGCCTATGGAAATTGGAAAAGGCATTGGCAAAGGAAATGAGGCAATAATTTGCATTTTACTATAAAAATAAAGGAAAATAAGAGAAAAGGGAGCTAAAGAGACATAAATTTACATAGAAGAGAAATTAGAGGAAAAATGAAGTAAAATGAAGAGAAAAGAGACTTCAATAATAAAAAGGCATCAATGAAATAATTCATAGTTTTTGCACAGCTTTTGGCTAGCATTTGTCAGTTCAGTTTTAGCTTTCTCCTTTCATTCTCTCACTCTCTCATACTCTTTCACACTTAGAGAATATTAGAGCATCACTGGATAACTCTAGAATTAACCGGGATTGGAGAAGGAAAGTAAAGGAAAGCAAGGAAGTGTAAGGCAAAAGTTGGATCAATAACTACAACTGGATTGATTTTCATGTAACAGGCTGCATGTGTGATTTTCATGTTGATTTTGGATGCATGGAATATGCATGTGGTTCCCTGGTTATGTCTTTTGAATGACATGGATATTTTCCTAGATTGGCAGTGGCTACATCCTTTCCTTTCCATTTCCTAGATAGTGATGGTGTAGTGAGTTTCCCAATTATTTTTCTAATTGGTTCTCAGGTTCTCTACGGTTGTGGTTTGGAAAAAAAACTTAATATCCCTATAAAAAAATGGGATCAGTCACTAGCTCCTAAATCCCGAAGGTTGGGACAAATGATTCAGAGAATTGTGGGTTGAGTTAGTAGTCCTTGGAGACACAGGTTAGAATGAATTCTCTAGAGTCATAATTAGTTGTGGGTTGAGTTAATAGTTCTTGAAGCCCTGAAAAACTTGCGTAGAGACTGATCTAGCTAATGCTAGTGATTTTTGGACCGTATAGGTGAGATCACTATGGCAAAGGATTGAGGTTGTTTGGCCTATGGAAGCCCTGGTTGGTTTTTTTTTTGGTTTAACCCTTTAAGATCCCAAATTAATGATTGAAATATGTCATAGAGGTGATTGGATAAAAGAGAGATTTGGTTCATCCCAATCTATGGTCGAGTGGTACGTCGAAGTCCCTCAATTAGTTGGAATTTTCATATGTTAATATGAGTTATTTTTATATTGTGATCTATGATCATTTGTAGTGATTACACTCGCTATTTTATGGCATATCTTCCATGACTTTCATTCTATATATATGTTGGTTATATGAAGTATTCTATCTATTGTTCTTGACATGTTTTGATAAGTTATTGAATGGTTGATGAATGCATGGTCTAACAAGTGTTGTTGCAACTAGTTAGAAATGGATTGGAGCCTTCTTGGTGATTTTGAGATGAAATTCATAATTTTATGATCAAATATGCATTCATGACCTATAGCTTTCATGTCTACCATATGCTAGACGAAATATCTATCATGGATTATGCATGCCTAGGTAAAGTTCCTCCTTGGGTTTTGATTGGCTGACCTTGTCGTCATATTGTTTATGTTTCTAGGAAGTGACAGGCAGTTCTAGGAAGTGGTCTAGCGGTTAGTCTAGAAAAGTGGTTCAAATATTAGAAGCACTAGTACAAAATTGGATTTTTTTGGTAATATCCGCATGGACGTTGACCTATGCAAAAGTTAGAACCTCATAACTGCACTTATGATATGTTGCACATGTATTTGGGGAGTTTCCCTTGTGAAAATAATTCCATATCAAGCTCCTAAGTGGTTTGTAGTCCCCAAGGGATGACTATAGTTGTCGACATGCGAACGCCACTTCCATAACTGTAAATTGGAGGTCAGGTCATATCATAGTGATACTTGTCTCATGTTTATGCTAGAGAGCTTGTAAGGGTAAATGTGGGAGGTGATGGTTACAAGGTGGTATTAGAGTGGGTTTCATTCTCTTTGGGTGACATCTAATACCAAAGGGTGGTATTAGAGTCAGGTTGTAGCATTGGACCTTAGGGTAGATGTGATTGATATGCATGCATCTTAGTTGTCAACATGTTTTCTATAAATGAATTTTGATGGTCATTGTTACAGTCTTGTGTCATCATGATGATGTTGAGATGTTGGTGTCATTATGTATATATATTGAGAAAATATGGATTGATTGTGCAGATAATATAGCCTCCCTTGAACTTCAAAGAGGTATGATTTTGATTATGTCTATATTTGGTTTATATAACACGATATGTTTGGAGGAGATAGAAGATCAAAGATGAGGAGTAGAATGGTGGATTACAGTTCATGTGAATCTCCGTATAGATTAGTTGAGTAGCAAGGATATGAGTATGCTCTTGATATAGAAGATACATCAAGAAGTTTTAAGGTAGAGATCATAAGTTGCAAGGAAGGAAATAACAAGCTGATTGAGTCATTAGAAAGAATTTTGAGAACTCAACAAAAGAAAGTAGAGGTTAATGGAGTGATCCTTTAGAGTCTTTTGGATTTGTAGAAATAAGGAAAATTGAAGATAAAGTAAGGATAGGAGTAAAGGAATATTGGAGCATATGGTAGTAGGTCTTGATCAAGATACAGGTTAGACATGGATGACATAGTTAGAGGTGGCACATCTTTGGATACACCTCACAGGCATACTAGCACTCGTGGATTATATTCTAGTTCCATTTAAGAGAGATACCATTGTCAATAATGCCAACATCCTTATAGGAGGAGTGAGAAGAATTATTTTCCAAACGAGTTCAACAAAGGAAAGCTTCCTACATTTGATGGGGATGTGAATAAACCAGAAGATGTAGAAGTATGGCTACTTGGGATGAAGAAGTTCTTTGGATTGTGTGATTATTTAGAGAATATGAAAGCTAAGATAGTGATCTTCAGTCTCAATCGAAGAGAAAATATATGGTGGGATGATATGAAACATGATAGAGGTATCAAGATAAAAGCATTTCGTTGGAATGAGTTTAAAATACCCTTCAAGAAGGTGTACTTTTCTGAGAGATTCTGTCACGAAAAGTCCAAGAAATTATATGAGTTGAAGATGGGTTCCATAAAAGAAGAAGAGTACACTACTAGGTATCTAGAGTTGTTGAGGTATGTGTCATATCTCAAGGATGATATGAGAAAGGATGAAGGGTTCATTAGTGGATTTCCTTTAGAATTTATAGATCAGTTTGAATGTGATGAGCCTCAATCATTGGAGGGTGTTATTGGGAAGTTGAAGCAATGTTATGACCATTATGAGTGCAAGTATGAGCCTAAGTGGGATTGGAAAGGTAATGGAAAGAATAAATGAAGGTGGGCCAAGAAGTGAACAATACCTCACGATGCAGGTGATAAGGAGAATGTGGCACCTTACAAGAATTTCAAAGCAGTTGATAGAGGACATAGGTGTCAATCTGAGGAGCAGAGTAAGGGTGATGGTAGGAAGCCTTTGTAGTGTTTGATTTGTGGCTATTAGGTCCCTACAATACTAGTGATTACCCCATTACTATTGTAGGTGTATCCCTTATTAATATTTTTGCGCCTTTATATTATTCTTGTTAGGTTGGCTCTGTTACATTGTGAATCCTTAGACCCCTATATATAGGAAGGAGGTTTTTTCATTTGAATAATCAAAGAATCATTCATTTGTGTGATGCAAAGGAGGTTGACCCCTCGAAGAGGCTGAATTCTAAGGCGTTGACCTATCTTTTCTATCTTTCTATGAGCTGGTTTCGTAACATTTAGTATGAGAGCTTTGGATTCTAGGGTTTTGCTGCTCCAAATAGGTCATCATGGCATTTTCGCTATAACTTTCTTTTTGGGACATTTCAGGAGCGAAAAAAAACACCCATTTGAGACAAAATTTCACCGAAACTTGGATCTGAATTTTACAGCTTTTTGCGCTATATTTGTGGAGATATGATCTAAGGAAATTGGTTTCTTTTTACAGATGCTTGAATTACATTCCGAACAGGTGACTTGGAGAAAATCGTCATAACCTTCTCTCTAAGTATGGATTGAAATTTCGTCAAAAGTTACAGAAAAAGGATGGACTATAGTTTCTTTTATATATTTTTCGGAGCCAAAGGCCGAAACAAGGACATGTGGCATGTCGTACAAGTTCACTCTACTGAACTAGTCTATAATGACGTCACTATGGGATATTTGACATAACTCTTCCTTGGAGAATCCAATTTGGATCAGATTGGTGGCATTGGAAAGAGGACACAGAGGGATACTGTAGGTCACAATTTTAGAAGTGGATGACCCAAAATTACAGAGATACATCAGAGGCAATATCGAGCTCCTATAAAGTTAAAAAAGAGGTATGTAGATTTTCTTAAATTTTTGCTTAAGCTTGGTTTGAAAAATTATTTTGAAGGAATTCAAGGGGCATAGTAGAGAATTATTATCGGTAATTGATACCCCAAGGAAAGAAAATGCAAACACCTAGTAAGCAACCTAAAAGCTCTAGCATGACTCATGAAGAAGAGGAATAAATGCTACATGATATATCAAAACTACAGGACCAAGCACAACAAATTTCACTCTCACAAAAGCTAACAGAAGCTAAAATAAATGGCATGGAATCTAAGATAAAGGGCATGGAAGCTAAGATGAATGGCGTGGAAGCTAAGACGGATGATTTGAAGATAGATTTGAAGACAGGCATGTCAGATTTGAAGACAGATTTGTCAAATTTTCTACAAGAAATACTTACTAATGGTGAAAGGGTAGTAAAGGAAACTCATGATGCGAACAAAATAAATGTTAATCATGATTTCATAGACTCTAATGTTCGATCAAAGACCCACCATATTCCAAAAATTGATATAAGGAAGTTTGATGGCAAGGATCCCGCAACATGGATATTACAGATGGAGCAATTTTTTGACCTCAATAATGTGCAAAACACACAAAAGGTACGTATTGCAACTTTATATTTGGAACCAAATCAATTTGTATGGTATCAATGGCTTTGCTTTCGTAAACAAATTATCACTTGGGCAATTTTTACAGAAGAATTGATAGCACATTACGAGGATACAAAAAGCAACACTTTTTTTAGCCAATTGATAAGTCTCAAACAAAAAGGTTCAATAATGGAGCACATTGAGGAGTTCCAAAAATTGAACATAAGGGTAAAAAATATTCCAGAGGAGCATAGGATTGATGTGTTCATAGGGACTTTAAAGGATAATATCCAACATGATGTTCGCCTTTGGGAACCTGATTCATTAGATAAGGCATTCAAGTTAGCAAGAAAAATGGAAAAAAAAATTATGGAAACCAAGAAGCATACCACTCACAACTATAAAGATGTAAGTGTTGTTGCCCCCAGTCTTCCACAACCTATAAGTTTGACACCACAACAATTGGAAGAAAAAAGAGAAAAAGGGCTTTGTTACAGTTGTGATACCAAATACACTAAAGGTCATAAGTGTGCTGAGAAGAAATTATTATACATAAATTGTGAAGAGGAAGAAGAGAAGGAGCAAGAAAGGTCAAAGGAAGAGGATATACTGCAAGAACAAAGCCTAGATAAAAAGAAATGAAATAGACTAGATATTGTAATGAATTGGCTGGAATTACCACTCCTCAAACCAAAGTCGCTGAGGTCAATTTTTTTGCGAGCAAATTGCAACTGAACAATAAAATTTAGTTTATAATTCTAATGCATGAAAATACATTCATATGAGATTCATAAGTAAAAAACAAGATTTACAAAGATCTACACTTCATAAGGGGTTGTAGAGTAAGAGACACTAAAACTCTATAAGAAATTGTTTTCACCCACCCACCAATATTATCTCCACAATTTTCTCCTCTCTACTTCTCAAGCTTACACCCTCCACTCTCTAAGCCTCAAACAAAATGGCAACATATATAGTTGAAGTGTACCACACTTATGGTTGTTGTTAGTCTAATTAAATGGGGTAGTTGATATTAATATTTCCAACACACCCCATACCATAAATCATGTATTAGTCCTAATAAATTGAAATTCTTCCAAAATACATGATGAAGAATTTGGAAAGATGAATGAGTTTATCCAAAAATGAAGATATTTCTTTACATGTTGAACACTTTAAGAAACCAAGCACACAACAAGATCAAAGATTAGTACAACATTGTTTTACATGGTTAAAAACTTCAAAGGCCTATCAAAGCATATTATTTCTTATGAATGTGAATAAGTATAGAAGCAAAATTGAAAATATAACTTGTAGTAGAAGACTTCTAATCATTTCAATGGTTCAATATTATCCATTCTTAGTTCATTATACTCATTTGCATATAACAAGTTTCAAAAGAGCTACAAAATCCCAAGTGTGGTTCTTCCCAAAGGAATGACACTCTTCATTCATTGCTATGTCTTAATATTGATGGTGAAAAACTTATGCAAGTGTTTCAATATCATGAATATTTGGTACTTGAGCTCACTAGAATTGTGAATGTGTGACACTAGTATCTAGAATCACCAATGACTTGAAAAAAATGGACGCTCACTAGAGTTGTGAATGTGCCTTAACACACTAGTACCTAGAATCACCAACGACTCCTTGTGCTGTCGGAACCCAGGTAGGATATATGGAAGTTGCAATGGTAATGCAATATCATTTTCATAAGACCCAACCAATGGAACATCAATAACCAAAGGTAAATTTTCATAATAGGATCAATAATAGAATAAGAAGATGGCACATATTTCAAGAATGGATCATAGAATGAACGTGCTAAATGTAGAATTACGCTTTAATGCTGGGATATTTTCATCAAACTACAAACCTTACTACTCTTCTTCCACCAATGTAATATGGTACTCTTTTTAAAAGATGATTATTGTAAATTTCCAATTATTAATAAAGTACAAAATAATGAGTTGAATTTATGTTGATGGTAATTAAATACCTAAAAAGGAAAGAACTAAGTTAAACAATGCACCTGTTACTGAGCATTCTATATCTGAAATACTCTGCAATATGTAATTGAAATAAGAATGGGCTGAATTACCGTCATAACTTCATGGCTTCTATGGTAAAAAGATGTTCTAATAAAGGCAAGAAACAGAATATATAAGTCACTGTAACATATGATGTAAGAGACTATTGCTGTAAATTCCGCGAAAGTGAGTGTTGCATCTGAAAATAAACCCTATGGACGAACCTTACAAATAGAGTTTTTCGAAATTAAAAATGCCCTTCATCGCAAAATCATCGACAATGACGATAATAATCGCGGTCTCGTTCTTCGTCTTGCGCAAAGAATGATCCATTCCTATCCCTGTTTCTGGTATTTGAAGAAACTGCAAATTGCAACTTTAGGGAAGGCGAATCTCTGTCATTCTCATCAATCCTATAACCTTGTAAAGATTCCATAGCAGTTGCGGCACACTTAGGGTTATCGAATTCCACAAAACACAGAACAACTACAGCACTCGCTACTTCTCCTTCTCCACCTCGACGAGATGTTTTGGATTCCTTGGACTTTTTAACGAGCCTCACTTCTCTGAATCTGCGGAATGGGCGAAATATGTGAGCCGCTTCTCTACCAGTACAATCACTTGGAACACCCACCACAAACAGTGTGTTGGATGCATCTTCTGGTAGATAATGAAGATCATCCACAGCGCCCCTCGTCCCAATTAAAGGGTCGAGCCTATGGCTATCAGACCTGATATTCAAACCCTCATCCAGAGTTAACGGATTTGAAGAAGGAAGCGGCCCAGTCTTTGAAACAATGTGACGATCATAAAGAAAAGGAGGAGCAGGAGCACGAACATCATCATCCAATAAATGAACCCCATATTGGCCCATGGTATTGTAACAAACCATATTTATAAATTAACAATCTCCATGATAAAATAGGGTGATCTACATAGTTAAAATTGAATTTAGGCTTCTATGATCCATATCACTTTATCATTTGTCGAAGTGTTTGGAACCAACAAGTGGTTCATCCTGAGGACAAGTTGAAGAATTAGATCATCGTCACGACAAGCTGAAGAACTTAGGTTTGATGGCTATAATTGACTTCTAAATTTCATTTTAAATTAAAAATAAAAATATAAAAATACATAAGATAAATAAATAAATAAATCTAACCTATATGAGCCAAAAGTCTAGAGGATGTGAACAAAATTGTATTGTTATTAATAAAATAATCCTAATATGTTAATAAAGGCTAGGGTCCTCCCTAATATACATTAATTAGTAAAACACTGCTATATTTGTGTGTGAGTATTAATAATTATATATAAGGTAAATTATTAGAAAATTATAGAATTAATTTACGATATTCCCTTAATTAGTTAACCAAAGTTATTAATCCAAAAGAATTAGATGTAATAACCTAGTGATAATTAATGTTACATTATTCTTATTCTTAATTTTAATAATGATGGTAATCTTAATCACTTAGAATAAGTTTAATATCGAGGTTATTTAATGGAAAAAAAATATCACTAGATCCACGAAAGTTACTAAATAGATGGGATCTAGTAACTAATAAAATATTAACAATTGTTATGCTTAATCAATTCGATTAGTTAAGAAAAGGTCATATCTACATTAATATTTAGTGTATATTATTAGTAATATTAACCAAAATAATGATATTAGTTATTATTATATTCTAGTTGATAAAGATTAGTTTTAGGAAAATCATTGTTAGTAAGGATTCAATGTATTATTATAGTATAATTCTTAGACAAAGGGCAACCCATTAATAAGAATTTATTGGTAAAGTATAAAACATATCACAGTTATGAAAAGGACTATACAAATATATAAATAAGGGTGATATTATTAAGAGGAACAAAGGAAAAAAGCTCTAGAAAGCAGGCTCAAGGTAAAAAGGGGGAAAGAAAATATCTAGAACCTATAACTCAAAGAGGGAGAGGAGAGGAATGGTAGAGAAGCAGAATGAATAATTCTTAGATGATACAAATGACAAGACCTCCTATAATTCTATATATAGGTGTCTAAGGGGTCATAATATAATCAAAACCGACATAACAATAATAATGTAAGGGCACAGTAATAACAATAGTGGGCTTCTATGGGGCACAAAAATCACAACGTGGAGACTACATGGGCACAACAATATAATAATGGGGTTGTACAGAAAACAATAAGTGGTTACACTAGTAGTATAGGGGGCCTAACAATAAGTACCATCTCACCAAAGATGTGGCAGAATGTTGTAAGAACCCCTTGTTTATTTTCCAAACAAATAAAATAAGACTCAGGTTATGGGACATGTATTCCAAGTTAAATGGTGGGAAAACATTATAGTGGGAATCAGTTGTAATTTTTTAATGCCTATGGAAATTGGAAAAGGCATTGGCAAAGGAAATGAGGCAATAATTTGCATTTTAGTATAAAAATAAAGGAAAATAGGAGAAAAGGGAGCTAAAGAGACATAAATTTACATAGAAGAGAAATTAGAGGAAAAATGAAGTAAAATGAAGAGAAAAGAGACTTCAATAATAAAAAGGCATCAAAGAAATAATTCACAGTTTTTGCATAGCTTTTGGCTAGCATTTGTCAGTTCATTTTTAGCTTTCTCCTTTCATTCTCTCACACTCTCATACTCTTTCACACGTAGAGAATATTAGAGCATCACTAGATAACTCTAGAATTAACCTGGATTGGAGAAGGAAAGTAAAGGAAAACAAGGAAGTGTAAGGCAAAAGTTGGATCAATAACTACAACTGGATTGATTTTCATGTAACAGGTTGCATGTGTGATTTTCATGTTGATTTTGGATGCATGGAATATGCATGTGGTTCCCTGGTTATGTCTTTTGAATGACATGGATATTTTCCTAGATTGGCAGTGGCTACATCCTTTCCTTTCCATTTCCTAGATAGTGATGGTGTAGTGAGTTTCCCAATTATTTTTTTAATTGGTTCTCAGGTTTTCTACTGTTGTGGTTTGGAAAAAAAACTTAATATCCCTAGAAAAAAATTGGATGAGTCACTAGCTCCTAAATCCCGAAGGTTGGGACAAATGACTGAGAGCTTTGTGGGTTGAGTTAGTAGTCCTTGGAGAAACAGGTTAGAATGAATTCTCTAGAGTCCTAATTAGTTGTGGGTTGAGTTAATAGTTCTTGAAGCCCTGAAAAAC
Source organism: Pinus tabuliformis (assembly GCA_031772625.1). Lineage (NCBI taxonomy): Eukaryota > Viridiplantae > Streptophyta > Pinopsida > Pinales > Pinaceae > Pinus > Pinus tabuliformis. Next base: position 1,764,182,971 of record CM062817.1, read on the forward strand.
TTGCGTAGAGACTGATCTAGCTAATGTTAGTGATTTTTGGACTGTATAGGTGAGATCACTATGGCAAAGGATTGAGGTTGTTTGGCCTATGGAAGCCCTCGTTGGTTTTTTTTTTTGGTTTAACCCTTTAAGATCCCACATTAATGATTGAAATATGTCATAGAGGTGATTGGCTAAAAGAGAGATTTGGTTCATCCCAGTCTATGGTCGAGTGGTACGTGGAAGTCCCTCAATCACTATTGTGATCTATGATCATTTGTAGTGATTACACTCGCTATTTTATGGCATATCTTCCATGATTTTCATTCTATATATATGTTGGTTATATGATGTATTCTATCTATTGTTCTTGACATGTTTTGATAAGTTATTGAATGGTTGATGAATGCATGGTCTAACAAGTGTTGTTGCAACTAGTTAGAAATGGATTGGAGCCTTCTTGGTGATTCTGAGATGAAATTCATAATTTTATGATCAAATATGCATTCATGACCTATAGCTTTCATGTCTACCATATGCTAGATGAAATGTCTATCATGGATTATGCATGCCTAGGTAAAGTTCCTCCTTGGGTTTTGATTGGCTGACCTTGTCATCATATTGTTTATGTTTCTAGGAAGTTACAAGCAATTCTAGGAAGTGGTCTAACGGTTAGTCTAGAAAAGTGGTTCAAATATTAGAAGCACTAGTACAAAATTGGATTTTTTTGGTAATATCCACATGGAAGTTGACCTATGCATGAAGTTAGAACCTCATAACTGCACTTATGATATTTTGCACATGTATTTGGGGAGGTTCCCTTGTGAAAATAATTCCATATCAAGCTCCTAAGTGGTTTGTAGTCCCCGATGGATGACTATAGTTGTCGACATGCCAACGCCACTTCCATAACTGTTCATGTGAATCTCCTTACAGATTATTTGAGTAGCAAGGATATGAGTATTCTCATGATATAGAAGATACATCAAGAAGTTTTAAGGTAGAGATCATAAGTTGCAAGGAAGGAAATAACAAGCCGATTGAGTCATTAGAAAGAATTTCGAGAACTCAACAAAAGAAAGTAGAGGTTAATGGAGTGATCCTTTAGAGTCTTTTGAATTTGTAGAAACAAGGAAAATTGAAGATAAAGTAAGGATAGGAGTAAAGGAATATTGGAGCATATGGTAGTAGGTCTTGATCACGATACAGGTTAGACATGGATGACATAGTTAGAGGTGGCACATCTTTGGATACACCTCACAGGCATACTAGCACTCGTGGATTATATTCTAGTTCCATTTAAGAGAGATACCATTGTCAATAATGCCAACATCCTTATAGGAGGAGTGAGAAGAATTATTTTCCAGACGAGTTCAACAAAGGAAAGCTTCCTACATTTGATGGGGATGTGAATAAACTAGAAGATGTAGAAGTATGGCTACTTGGGATGAAGAAGCTCTTTAGATTGTGTGATTATTTAGAGAATATGAAAGCTAAGATAGTGATCTTCAGTCTCAAGGGAAGAGAAAATATATGGTGGGACGATATGAAACATGATATAGGTATCAAGATAAAAGCATTTAGTTGGAATGAGTTTAAAATACCCTTCAAGAAGGTGTACTTTTCTGAGAGATTCTATCACGAAAAGTCCAAGAAATTATATGAGTTGAAGATGGGTTCCATAAAAGAAGAAGAGTACACTACTAGGTATCTAGAGCTGTTGAGGTATGTGTCATATCTCAAGGATGATATGAGAAAGGATGAAGGGTTCATTAGTGGATTTCCTTTAGAATTTATAGATCAGTTTGAATGTGATGAGCCTCAATCATTGGAGGGTGTTATTGGGAAGTTGAAGCATTGTTATGACCATTATGAGTGCAAGTATGAGCCTAAGTGCGATTGGAAAGGTAATGGAAAGAATAAATGAAGCTGGGCCAAGAAGTAAACAATACTTCATGATGCAGGTGATAAGGATAATGTGGCACCTTACAAGAATTTCAATGCAGGTGATAGAGGACATACGTGTCAATCTGAGGAGCAGAGTAAGGGTGATGGTAGGAAGCCTTTGTAGTGTTTGATTTGTGGCTATTAGGTCCCTACAATACTAGTGATTACCCCATTACTATTGTAGGTGTATCCCTTATTAATATTGTTGTGCCTTTATATTATTATTGTTAGGTTGGCTCGGTTACATTGTGAATCGTTAGACCCCTATATATAGAAAGGAGGTTTTTTCATTTGAATAATCAAAGAATCATTCATTTGTGTGATGTAAAGGAGGTTGACCCCTCGAAGAGGCTGAATTCTAAGGCGTTGACCTATCTTTTCTATCTTTCTGTGAGTTGGTTTCATAACATTTAGTATGAGAGCTTTGGATTCTAGGGTTTTGCTGCTCCAAATAGGTCATCGTGGCATTTTCACTATAACTTTCTTTTTGGGACATTTCAGAAGCGAAAAAAAAATCCATTTGTGACAAAATTTCACTAAACATTGGGTCTGAATTTTACAGCTTCTCGCGCTATATTTGTGGAGATATGATCTAAGGAAATTGGTTTCTTTTTGCAGATGCTTGAATTACATTCCAAACAGGTGACCTAGGGAAAATTGTCATAACCTTCTCTCTAAGTATGGATTGAAATTTCATCAGAAGTTACAGAAAGAGGATGGACTGTAGTTTCTTTTATATATTTTTCGGAGCCAAAGGCCGAAACAAGGAAATGTGGCACGTCGTACAAGTTCACTCTACTGAACTATTCTATAATGAGGTCACTATGGGAGATTTGACATAACTCTTCCTTGGAGAATCCAATTTAGATTAGATTGGTGGCATTGGAAAGAGGACACAGAGGGCTACTGTAGGTCACAATTTTAGAAATGGATGACCCAAAATTACAGAGATATATCAAAGGCAATATCGAGCTCCTATAATGTGAAAAAAGAGGTATGTAGATTTTCTTAAATTTTTGCTTAAGCTTGGTTTGAAAAATTATTTTGAAGGAATTCAAGGGGCATAGTAGAGAATTATTATCGGTAACTGATACCCCAAGGAAAGAAAATGCAAACACCTAGTAAGCAACCTAAAAGCTCTAACATGACTCATGAAGAAGAGGAATAAATGCTACATGATATATCAAAATTATAAGACCAAGCACAACAAATGTCACTCTCACAAAAGCTAACATAAGCTAAGATAAATGGCGTGGAATCTAATATAAAGGGCATGGAAGCTAAGATGAATGGCGTGGAAGCTAAGATGGATGATTTAAAGATAGATTTGAAGACAGGCATGGTAGATTTGAAGACATATTTGACAAATTTTGTACAAGAAATACTTACTAATGGTGAAAGGGTAGTAAGGGAAACTCATGATGCGAACAAAATAAATGTTAATCATGATTTCATAGACTCTAATGTTGGAGCAAAGACCCACCATATTCCAAAAATTGATATAAGGAAGTTTGATGGCAAGGATCCCGCAACATGGATATTACGGATGGAGCAATTTTTTGATCTCAATAATGTGAAAAACACACGAAAGGTACGTATTGCAACTTTATATTTGGAACCAAATCAGTTTGTATGGTATCAATGGCTTTGGTTTCGTAAACAAATTATCACTTGGGCAATTTTTACAGAAGAATTGACAGCACATTACGAGGATACAAAAAGCAACACTTTTTTTAGCCAATTGATAAGTCTCAAACAAAAAGGTTCAATAATGGAGCACATTGAGGAGTTCCAAAAATTGAACATAAGGGTAAAAAATATTCCAGAGGAGCATAGGATTGATGTGTTCATAGGGACTTTAAAGGATAATATCCGACATGATGTTCGCCTTTGGGAACCTGATTCATTAGATAAGGCATTCAGGTTAGCAAGAAAAATGGAAAAAAAAATTATGGCAACCAAGAAGCATACCACTCACAACTATAAAGATGTAAGTGTTGCTTCCCCCAGTCTTCCACGACCTATAAGGTTGACACCACAACAATTGGAAGAAAAAAGAGAAAAAGGGCTTTGTTATAGTTGTGATACCAAATACACTAAAGGTCATAAGTGTGCTGAAAAGAAATTATTATACATAAATTGTGAAGAGGAAGAAGAGAAGGAGCAAGAAAGGTCAAAGGAAGAGGATATACTGCAAGAACAAATCCTAGATAAAAAGAAATGAAATAGACTAGATATTGTAATGAATTGGCTGGAATTACCACTCCTCAAACCATTAAGATAGAAGAACGATGAATTTCTCTAGAAAGTGCCATAATATCAAGCTATCCATGGGAGAATATGTATTGAATAGCCCAATGCTTTCCATTCCAATGGGAGGTGGTGATGTTGTACTAGGAGTCCAATTGCTACAATCCTTGGGTACAATAGCTTTCAATTTTCAAGAACTTTTCATGAAATGTTTTGCAGAAGGAAAGGAAGTTGAATTAAGGGGTATTGCAGGGAAACCGAGAAAGATAATTAGCTCTAATGGTATGACAAAGCTTCTAAAAAAGGAGCAAAGAGGTGTAATTGCACAATTATGTTCGCTAGATGTTTCCACATCGAAATCATCTACTTCTTCAGATCTCCAAAAAGTCCTGGACAATCATTCCAAGGTATTTGTGACTTCCAAAGGTCTCCCATCTATTCGTGATCATGATCATGCTATTCATCTGATTCCAGGAAGTGTTCTTCCAAACATCAGGCTATACAGATATCCCCATGCCTGAAAGAGTGAAATTGAACATATGGTTGCAGAAATGCTAGACACTGGTATAATTCAACCTAGTCAAAGATCTTTCTCTGCTGCAGTAGTATTGGTGCACAAGAAGGATGGATCATGGCGCATGTGTCTGGATTATAGGGAGCTCAACAAGCTCACTATTAAAGATAAGCTTCCCATTCTTTTCATTGCTGAATTACTGGATGAATTGCATGGATCAATTTACTTCACCAAGCTGGATATTCATTCAGGATATCATCAAATCAGAATGAAGACAGAAGACATTCTGAAAACAGCATTTAGAACTCATGAGGGTCATTATGAATTTTTGGTCATACCTTTTGGCCTCACCAATGCACCTTCTACATTTCAAGGTTTGATGAATTCCATTTTCAAACCCTTCCTTAGAAAATTTATGTTAGTACTTTTTGATGATACACTAATCTACAGCAACTCTTGGAAGGAGCATGTTGAACATGTTGACAAGGTGCTACAATTATCAGAGGAGAAACAATTATATGAAAAAATATCCAAATGTTTCTTTGGAGTACAATAGGTGGAATATCTGGGTCATATTGTATCTTATGAAGGAGTTAAGGTAGACCCTAGAAAAATTAAAGCCATTAAAGAATGGGAAATCCCCACATCCATAAAGCATCTGTGAGAATTTCTTGGGTTGACAGGGTATTATCGCAAGTTTGTTAAGAATTATGGGAGAATAACAGCACCTCTAACAACATTATTGAAGAAAGATGCATTTTCATGGACTCTAGAAGCAACAAAGGCCTTTGAACATCTTAAAGAGGCAATGTGCCAAGCACCGGTCGTAGCTACATTGGACTTCACAAAATCCTTTATTGTGGAATGTGATGCTTCAAGAAATGGAATTGGTGCTATTTTAATGCAAGATGAAAGACCCATTTCTTTTGAAAGTCGTCCAATCAAGGGAAAGTTTTTACACAAAGCTATTTATGAGAAGGAAATGTTGGCAATACTACATGCACTTAAGAAATGGCAACCCTACCTAATGGGAAGACGCTTCAAGGTAAAAATGGATCATGATAGCCTTAAATAATTTTTAGAACAAAGATTATCATCTGAAGAGCAACAAAAGTGGGTCACAAAGATGTTGGGTTATGACTTTCAAATCATTTACAAAAAAGGGAAGCAAAATGTGGTGGCAGATGCACTCCCAAGAAAGGATGAGGATGTGGAAGCATTGTTCTGCGCCATTTCTATTGTCCAACTAGATTAGATAAATGAAGGGAGGAATGGAAGAATGATGAAGAAGTGTGGGCACTTATTCGAAAGTTACAACAAGATTCCAGTACATCTGATACATTTAGCTGGAAAAATGATTCGTTATGGTACAAAGATCACTTATACCTCTGTAAGAATTCCCAGCTCAAACAAAATATTCTTATGGAATTGCACACTTCTCCCTTAGAAGGGCACTCAAGATTTTTAAAAACTTACCACGGGGTTAAGAAGGAATTTTTTTGGAATGGCCTTAAATCGGATATTCAAAAGTTTGTGATAGAATGTTTTGTTTGCCAACAAAATAAAGTTGAAACAATTAAGACCCAGGTCTATTACAACCTTTATCCATTCCAAGCCGATGTTGGGAGGAGGTTTCAATGGATTTTATCATAGGTTTACCCAAGTCTGAGGGAGAGAGTGTCATAATGGTGGTAGTTGACAGACTTACTAATTATGCAAACTTTTGTGCATTATCATATCCATTTAAAGCTAGTATAGTTTCTACTGCATTTATGGAGACAATTCAAAAGCTACATGGAAACGCAAAGATTATTGTAAGTGACAGAGATCCCATTTTCACTGGAAATTTTTGGGCAAAATTATTTTCTTGTCTTGGTACTCAGTTAGCTCATAGCTCATCCTATCATCCTCAATGTGATGGGAAAACTGAGATAGTAAACAAATGTTTGGAAGGATATCTTCGTTGCTTTGTATCTAATAAACAGACATAATGGGTCAAATGGTTGCCTCTGGTTGAATGGTGGTATAACACTTCCTTCCATACAACAAAAAAAATGACCCCATTTATGGCACTTTATGGATATCTGCCACCATCCATCACATCATATTTAAGAGAAAATTCTAAGGTTCAAGCAGTGGAACGTGACATCGAGCATCAACAAAAAGGCCTCCAACTCTTAAAGGATAACCTCATGTTGGCGCAAAATAGAATGAAACAACTGGTAAATCAACATCACAGCAAAAGAAGTTTTGATGTAGGTGATTGGGTGTTCCTACGGCTACAATCATACAAGGTGTTGCAAAAGATTGGTACTATGGCATACAAATTGGAACTTCCTATACCTTCTCGAGTGCACCTAGTTTTCCATGTTTCATGTTTAGATAAGGTTATAGGCGACAAGCTCCTAGTTTAAACAATATTGCCAGAACTTGAGGAGGAAGGAAAAATTATATTGGAACTCGAAGTAGTCACAGAAACAAGAACTCGATGACTACGAAATCGATCAATTTTGGAGTATCTCATCAAGTGGAAGAACTTATCCACTGAAGATTCCACATGGGAGGATGAGAATTTTGTATAGAAGCATCCAGAAGTACTCAAGCGTTGAGGACAACATTTTTTTGAAGGAGAGGGGCATTTGAGGTCCCTATAATACTAGTGATTACCCCATTACTGTTGTAGGTGTATCCCTTATTAATATTTTTGTGCCCCTATTGTCCCCATATTGTTATTACTGTGCCCCATAGAATCCCTCTATTGTTATTTTTGTACCTTTATATTATTATTGTTAGGTCAGCTGGGTTATATTGTGAATCCTTAGGCTCCTATATATAGAAAGGAGGTTTTGTCATTTGAATAATCAAAGAATCATTCATTTGTGTAATGTAAAGGATGTTGCCCCCTCGAAGAGGTTGAATTCTAAGGCATTGATCTATCTTTTCTATCTTTTTGTGAGCTGGTTTCATAACAGTGTCAGAGAGCATCGCGGGAGAGAGTATTCCTTGAATTTATGTAGCAATGGATAATAGGTAGGTTGATCATCAAGAATCCATTATCAATATGGAAGCTAAGTTTTTTGATCAAGTTTTTTCCATTTTGATTGACCTTGGATTTAATTATAGTTATGTCGGTCCTGGCCTGATGGATAAGTGTTTCCTGAATAAAGAAGTGCATGCAAAACCTTGGTTTGTGTAGTTGACTACAAATACCAATAGAGGAGTTCATCATTTTCTAACGTCTTTTGCGTTTGAGCTAAATGGTATGCCTACATCAATAGCTATAAATGTGCTTTCTTTGGGTTCATACAGTATGATTTTGGGCATGCATTAGTTTTTATTTCACATGATTAAAGTGGATTGCTATGATAAGCCTATTGAATGCCTGAATGATGATGGAGAAAGAAGAGTCTTGCAGGGAAAGAAGAAGCCCGATTAGTGAGAATGGTTATAGTTATGCAAGCAAAGAGTAGTTGCAAGAAAGGATGTTTATTGTTTACAGTTCATATTTCTAGCGACAAAGGAAAGGATATTGAGGAAGAGGATGTATTAAAGAAGTTTCATGTTTTGCATTAGTTTCAGGATGAGTTTCCTACAAATATTTTACAGTTTCCTCCTCATAGAGACATGGAATTTTATATTGAGTTGATGCTAGGAGCAACACCAACATCCAAGGCACCATACAGGATGAGCATTCTAGAGATGGTGGAGTTGAAGTTCCAGCTTAATGAAAAGATTAATAAGTGATAGATAAGGCCAACTATGTCACCTTGGGTTGCACTAGTATTGTCTTTAAAGAATAAGTGTGTTACTCTTAGATGATGCATTGATTATAGGTAGTTGAACAAGGTGACTATCAAGAAAATATATCCTTTGCCTTAGATTGATGGCTTGTTTAATGAGTTGAAGGGAGCATTAGTTTTCCTCGAAGATTGATTTGAGATTGGCATATGATCAACTGCACATCAAAGAGGAAGTCATTTACAAGATCACATTCAATATGAGGTATGGATATTATGAGTTTGTGGTGGTTTCTCTTGGTCTTACTAATGCTCCAGCTACTTTCTTGTTTTTTATGAAGAATGTGTTGTGTCCGTATGTGGACAAGTTTGTGATAATTTTTATTCATGATATATTGATATATTCTAAGAATCAGGAAGAGAATGAAAAACACATGGTAGGAGTGTTGAGGTTGTTGAGAGAGCATAAGTTGTATGCCAAGTTTATCAAGTGCAATTTCTTTCAAACTAAAGTTCATTACTTGGGACTTGTTGTTTTCCAAGGATGGGTTAGACATGGACCCAAAAACTATTAAAGCTATCATGGAGTGGCCAACTGCTAGGAATGTATATGAGGTCAAATCATTCATGCTACTAACGACTTATTAGGAGAGGTTCATCGGGAACTTATCAAAGATTGGCTATCCTATTACATCTTTTAAGAGGAAAGAGAAGAAGTTTAAACGGACAGAGGAGTGTGCAACTAGCTTTGAGTAGTTGAAGAATTTTCTTACAAATACTCTAGCCTTGAATATTGCAAATATTGATAGTGTTCATGGTATGTACAAATGCTTGTAAGGAAGGACTTAGTGTAGCCCTAATGTAGGGAGCACAAGTGGTATGCTCTGAGTCAAGAAAGCTGAGTGATCACAACAAAAATTATGTGACTCATGATCTTGAGTTGGAAACTCTCATTCATAATTTGAAGATGTGGAGACATTATTTTCTTGGCACAAGGTTTGTCTTGATGAGTGACCACAATGGGCTTAGGTACTTGTTTGACCAACCCAATCTAAATGTCAGGGAAGATATATGGTTGGCTACCCTCAGTGAGTTTGACTTTGAGATTACGTACATTAAGGGAAATCATAACAAGGTTGCAAATGTTCTTAGTAGAATAGTGCAGGTGAATCATATTTCATCTCTAAGTTCACATGGGATAGATTTTCAGTAGTGGATCTTACAAGGAGGGAAACATGATGACTAGTACCAGCAGCTAAAGGAGAGGTTACAACAATAGGGTGAAGGTGATAGGGATGAGGAGTATGACCTCATGGTAGATGGCTTGGAGAGATTCAAGAACATGATTTACGTGTTAGATAGCAGTGAGATGAAGAATATTATCATGAATTATTTTCATTTCAAGCCTTATTCAAGTCACCTAGGATATCAACGTTGAAAAAAATGTAGCAAGAAAGGCTAAACTTGATTTTACCCTTAGTGAAATTAAATAAATTAAATTTCGACATCAACATGACAACTTGGAGGTAATTAACTAGTGTGACATGGATCTTGTCACTTAGTTAGGTTAGTAAATTCAAGTTTGAGGGATTGAAGTTCAATTATTAAAGTGTGATGGCTAAATCCAGTTCAATTATTTTGAGTTGTATTTAGTTAGCTCGCCTCTAACTATTGTTAGAGATAGTTGAAGGTTAGTTTTGTAGTGGGATATCTATCTAACTCAGAGATTTGTTAGTTAACTAATCAATGCGCCTAAAATAGATATTGCATGTAGATAATTCAAGTTCCTCAGCTAATGTGGAGATGAAAAGGTAGTGTAACACTAGTTGTGGACTAGCCTTGAGTGTATAAGTTTTGCATGCAATCATTGATAAATCCTTTGGAATTTCACAATGAATTTGGAGGAAATTCCAAAAGAATAGGTGATAATTTCTGTAGGATTTGTGTAAGAAAATAGGAGGCTAGGTTAGTTTATATTTCACTAAGTGTTTGCAAGAGTTGTTCATTGAGAAAAGAGAACAATTATTCTTTTGCAGGTTGAGCTCAAAGCTGGAGTTAGTAATTGTAATAAATTCTCGATTCATTTCATTAATGGAAAGAGGCTTGAGTGGTTTTTCACAGTTGGGTTCCCTTAGAAATAACTATGTATTTGTGGTTTTTATTATTGCATGTCTATGCATGTTGTTCTAAATTGTGAATTTCTTTTTGGATATTAGTATAGTATAATTGTGTTTCTTGCTTTTAGATTAAATTTCTTGAGCAACTGCGATTCTATCAACATTCTAGGTGGTATAAGAGCCTTAGAATTCACATTAGAACAAGTATTTCAAAATTTTCTTTCAAGAATTTTGAATTTGAGGTTGTCTTGCAACACTTTTTCTTCAAGGTAGGGAGAAAGTCTTTCAATGAACTACGATTGGAGTATGCCTTCGAGGGTAGCTCAAATTTCATATCCTAGATGAATCAAATGGTAGGAGTGCTCAATGAAAATGGTGTGTTAGAATATGTTAAAACTGACATTGAAAAATCTCCATATTGAGATGCACAACAATTAGCCCAATGGAAGGAGGGTGCTACAAAGAACAAAAGAATTCTTTTGTAAGGTTTACAAGACTAGGTGGTCTCAAATAACCATGAAATATGGACACCAATTTCTATGTGGAAGGAAATGACTCAACTATTCGAAAATATAAATGACCAATAAAATTGGCTCTGAAAGATAAAATTCAAAACATTAAAATGCATAAGGATGGTACTATTTCATAGTGTCTTTACATATTTTCTAAAGTGTGAGATGAGCTTGGAGAGGTTAGAGAGAATGTTGCAGAAGATGACTTGGTGAGACTAACTCTTCTAGGCATTCCAAAATAATGGTATAACTACTAGGACTCTATAAATGGAAGGGAGAACATACTGAATTAGGAAATGTTATGGTCCAATTTGGTACAAGAAGGGTTTAGGAGAAATCACTGGGATGGAGAATCATCCAAAGCTAAGGATGAAGAGAATTTTGCATTGGTTGGAAAGGGAAATAAGGTAAAAGGGAAGAAAACTCAGAGAAAATCTAAGTCCAGCCAAAATAATTGAGAGAAGAGAAAGATAAAATGCTACCATTGCCATGAATTCAAGAAATATGCAACAAAATTTTAGCAAAAAATGTCTAGAAAGAAGCCTTTAGGAGGAGCAACAGGTGAACCACTCACTTCACAATTCGAATTAGACTTCACCCTAATAACATGTATGACCAAAAATATTATGGGGACTCTATGGTACCTTTATTTTGCTGCCTCATTCCACATAACATGGTGTGAGGGTTTTATTAGTGTCCTTGAGGAGAAGGATCTCCATATGCATATCGAAATGGAGGATGATGGGTGGTACAATGACACAAGAATTGGTATTGTTACCTTTGAGAGGGAGAAACCCTCTCCTCTTCACCTCAAAGGTGAAATGTTTGTACCTGGGCTGAAGACAAACCTCATATATATAGCAATATTGGAGGATTGTGGCTATGATATTATCCCCACTAAAGGGAAAGCCTTTCTGAGACACATTTCTACCAAGAAAGTGAAGAAGATGAGGGTTTGAGTGAAGAACCTATACAAACTTGAGGTGGGAGCATTAGGGGAATTTTGAGGTCTAAAATGGGCCTCCTAAGAAAAATGTACAACTAAAATAAACTTTATAATAACCAATAGGATTCAATATGATGATGCCCACCATGGGGGATGATTCACCATTTTTGGAGTAAAAAGGTGAAAAGGTTAAAATGTAATAAAATAATAAAATAACTTTTTTAACTCGTATTTTCAACATATCTCCCTAATTGTTTACTCACATTTCAAGTGGGAGTACTGATTGGATGGAAAATTTAGTTCCTCATCCAAAGAGTACCCATGTTTCATACTTTCGATGGACCCTGCTACATGAAAAATGAGAAATACATGAAAAACATGATTGCAATCATGTTTTTCATATATTTCTCATTTTTCGTGTAGTAAGGTCCATCGAAGGTATGCAACATGGGTACTCCTTGGATGAGGAATCAAATTCTACATGCAATGAGTGTTTCCACTCGAAATTTGACTAAACCCATAGGGAGAGAAGTTGAAAAAATTGTTTTCTTCTTTTATCCCACTAAACATTGATGATGTAAGCTAATATTATTTGATTATTTCCACTATTATTTTATCATTTCCTTAGGAGGCCCATTTTATACCTCAAAATTCCCCTAATGATTACGTTGCATTGATAAGGTCGAAAATGTGTTGTGTTGCAATATTGGAGAACTTTGGGATAGGAGATTTGGTCATCTACACCATGGTGCCTTAAAGGTCATGCAATAAATTACGATTTGTCTCCCTAAAGGCTCCCTTGACCGTAGGATGTTTTCAAGGGTTGCACATTGGGGAAATATGTCAAATCCACATTCCATGACCTAGAAAGTAGATCAAATGCAATCTTGGAGCGAGTAAACTCTAATGTTTGTGGATGCTTTTCTATAAGATCCATAGAAAGACAAAAGTAATATGTTATTTCTATTGATGATTTCTATAGAAAATTCTAGATGCTCTTCATGCAGAAGAAGGATGAAGCTTTCTCATAAAATTCTGAGTTCAAGGTATTATTTGAGAAGGAGACTGGGAAGAAAGTGAAATCTCTCTAAAGCAACAATGGAGGTGAATTTGTTTTACATGGCTTCAAGTATTTCTATGAGAAAGAAGGTATTCGAAGAGAATTGAAAAAAGGCCATAACCCACAACAAAATGGGGTAGTTGAGAGGAAGAACATGAGCATAGTGGGAGCAAAAGGTCCATGTTGCATGATTAGTGGTTGTCATTACGTCTATGGCTAGAAGCATGTAATACCGTAGTCTAATTGCAAAATTAGATTCCTCATAAGATACTTGGTATGATCACACCAGAGGAAGAATTCTCTAGGAGCAATCGTGACGTGTTTAATTTAATTTTTTTTAGAGATTTAGTTTATGTCCATGTCTCAAGGGATTCAAGGAAGAAACTTGAGCCTACAACAGAGTTGGAATTTTTTGTATGATACACCGAAAATCCGCACAATTACCAAGTGTATTTACGTTCGCTAAGGACGAAAGTTATAAGTAGAGGTGTCAAGTTCGACGAGGACAAGGCTATGAGATGCTCTTCGGAACAAGAGCTAAGTATCCCATACCAGCAGAAGCTTCTTGTTCCAAAGGAGGAGCTTGAAGATGAGCTTTAGGAGGTCCTGGAGTAGCCATATGTAGAGGTGCAAATAGGAGGCTAAGTGAAGGCACCCACTCAACTAGAATATTCTAGGGAGGGGAGGAAGTGAACCAAGGATTTTGATAGATTGTTGTAGGATTCACGTGAGAATGTGGGATCTGATTGTAGTGAAAACAAAACACCCCCATTTTATTGTATCATAATGGACATGGGGACCCTTTTGGCATTTCATGTAGACTTTGAGTGTGATTCCTTCATTTAAGTCTAATTTTATTTTTATTTACACTTGTTTTATTTTTGTAGTTTGCCTAAGTTTGATTAAGTTTATTTTTTGATAAACTTTGTAAATAATATTTTGTTTTAAACATATTAATTAATTATATTAATTAATAAAATATCCCACGAGACCAATATGTGTGCATAGGCTTTAAGCCTTAATAATTAAACAAGTGGTTATAATATATTTGAGATATCAGAGCTTTGACATCGGAGGAACCCTTTTAGAATTCTCCCATGTCTGATTCATTAAATAATAATTCAACAGCTCCTTCTGACATTGATAACAGTTCACAATATAAAGGAGTTACCATCTACGAATTATTAGTAAGTTCTAATAGGGATAGAGAAAATTTAATTGCTTACAATTATGCAAATTTTCTGTCTGATTCTGATTTTAGGAAAAAAAGATACGAATGAAAGTGTTCATTATGATAAAAAAAAATTGAAACTCGTTATTCTTCTTCTTCAATAATTAATTCTTTAAACAAATATATTTTTGAAGATGAAAAGAATGCTAATTTAAATGTTTCAATAAATTCTCACTCATTCAATCATCATGATGATTTCATCAATCATCAATATGCCACGATTTATGATTCCTACAGTGATGACATTCCTTTTTGGGATCAAAATCTAGAAATTTTCCAATTTGTGCAAGTGAGTGGAAATAAAAATGATTTAATTTTGCAATCACTTGTGAGAAGAAAATATTTACAAACACACTCTTGTTGCATTGTATCATTATCTATAATTTTGATATAAATTATAGTTTTCCTCTCTCTCATTTTCCTGATTTCAATTTTTTTCTTCGAAATTCACTTTTGATATTCTGAATACACTGTGTTGGTACTATGAGCATGATAACTCTACTCTCTCACCTAACAAATTAATCAACATAAATGAAAGTCAATTTCAAAATTATAATCAGAACATTGGTTAATTCTTATTTTAAAATTCTATTTGATGATTATGTGTGGGTGATTTCTTTCTGATTTTCAAATTGATTTTTGATGAATGTTGACATTTGAGAGCCTATTGCTATATAATTTCCAACCATGTAATCCCTCTATAGATTTTCTACATTACTACACATGCTTTATCGATTCATCTGAAAAGTAAGTTTCTAGTAATGTACATATAATTCATTCTTTACAACATCCTATGATATTCAAAGGCTTATCATTTAAGATAGGCTTTTTGTTTCCTTTTTCCCTGAATCTATTTCAAGAAACAGTTGAATTACACCTTGGGTTTTATGATCCAGTAAGCAAATGTTTGGAAGAACTTCAAGGAAAGGATGTTGTAAATAAGTTACTCATTATACATACATTAACAATAGGTATAAATAATGCTTTTAGTTTTATTTATTTTGGTTTAATTATATTTATGATTTTATTACTCATGTTTGATGTGCACATTCATGCATAAAATAAGATGCTTGAATGGCTTCACTAGAAGCACGATTTCACTTAGTCGTAGTCTAGTTTTTAGATTAGGATTAGGAATAGTTTCGAAATTAGTTTAAATTGAATAAGAATATATTTTTCAACTTTCATTAATATGTGGGAGAAAATGAATATTCATCAGGTAAATTTATCATCGAATTCTTCTAGGTACACATTTATATGTTCATCCTCATCAAGTTTGAGCTTTATTTCAGCTTTTCTTTTCTCTTTTAATCATTATTTCTTTCATATATTTTTTTGTTCTTTTTGGAGGTTCCCATGGATTTGATTTGTAGATTCAAGTTTGCTAGCAACTAACATTTTAGAAGAATAATCATCATATGACATTAGGGAGTTTTATCTTGTCTTATTTTCGTAGATTTTGAAATCAATTGTGAGTCTTATTCTTAAATTAGAATCTATAAAGAGTCACAAACTATATTTAAGCAATATTTGTGAAACTAATAAGACCTCTGTCAAAGCATACAACAATAACTCTAACTCAATAATTATTCTTTGGAACAAAGATATTTATTAACAAATCATCGCACAAGATAAAATTAAGATAATCTCATTTTTATGTTAATTATCGATATTATCTTGTAAGATGTATCTCGAGGTTCATTCTCTTGATTGTCTTCTTTCTGATTTGATAAGGTTTTTAAGCTTAGTTGGATTTTCGTTTCATGTCATTTTACAATAAAATGGAGTAATGCTTTATATTTCAGCTTGGCGTAATCATTAGGTGAGTCATTTTTATGCTCTAATTTATATTAACAGAACATAATATCTAAGGATCACTTCAATGAAGATGACTTCATTTATGTTTATTTTCAGATTTGCTAACCATTAGAGTCCCTCATTTTTTTCTTCTTTGAGTTAAATATTTCCATTCTTTGTTTATGAACTATGTTTAACCCCTATCATTAAAGAAAGTAAGACACACTTAACAATAGTTACTTAAGGTAATCATTTCTTTTAGCAAACAAGATTAGTCAAGAGAATAGTAGTCATCTTAATCCCTTTCTTTTAAGGAGAAGTATGACACCCCATCTATTAAGTGATCTCTATGAGATTAACAGTAACCATAGTTAAAGATAGAAACAAAAATGGTGAATTGAAGGATAGGAGGTATCATCACCAACCAATCTACCATGATCATAATTTCTAACATTGTGACATTACCATTATTGGTCACCAAGCCAAGGTAATGGCTTGTGACCACAAGGTTGAGAGACAAGAGGTCTCATCATGATCCAACTTGTTCGCCATGTTAGATCTCGTGAATTACATTGTCACTAGATAGTTACCAAACCAGGACAATGATCTTCATTTGGCATTCAAATAAGTTTAAGACAATAATTTCCAATTATGCATTTATTCCTAATAGATGGGACACTTGCACCTAAATGGTTTAAAATACATCCCTATCAAGGCTATAGATGCGTGCTGGAAGCAGTTGCCATGAATATGGTATAGACGGTAAATTAATACCGTGTTTTCTTGATTAGCTTGTTTACTCAAAAGCTTATTCCCAACTAAGCTGACTGTTGTACATATAAATTTACTGAAACATTGAATCATGGGGTGAATTTTTACAAGTTCATGAAAGATAACGGTATATATATTTATTTGACAACATATAATACGGAAACAATGGTTAGGATATCTTAATTTAAGCATTTCAAATTATATAATTATAATTTCTTCATTTATAAACTAGGTTCTACATCTTTATGACAGAGATAACTGCTTCTCCCCATTGTGTCACCATTATTATACATGGGGACCCTTTTAGAATTACATGTACAATTTGAGTGTAATTGCTTCATTTAAAGTCTAATTTTCTTTTTATTTACATTTTTTTTATTTTTATAGTTTGCCTAAGTTTGATTAATTTTGTTTGTTAATAAAATTCGTTAATACATTTTTATTTTAAACATCTTAATTAATTAGATTAATGAATAAAATAGCCCCCAAGACCAAGATGTGTGCATAGGATTTAAGCCTTAATAATTAAATAAGTGGTTATAATATATCAAAGATATAGGAGCTTTGATATTGGAGGGAACCCCTTTAGAATTCCGCAATTTAAAAAACCCAATTCCTAATACAATAGCTTATGTCCTAATAAAATAATATAATATCCAATCCATATAAGTGGCATGGTGAGCATATTAAATTCAAAATATGGATGTGGAAAACAATTTTTATAGGCTTCATAGTATTAAAAAAACATATCATATAACCAAAGTTTGACCATTATATAAAGGCTATATAATTAATAGCCTTTTTGGAGGAACCACATTCCACATCATTGTTTCCACTCTCACATATCAGACGTAATTCATATCAGAGATTTCATTTTGAGACAAATTTAAAAACCTCTGATATATCACTCTATTGATACTCCAATATGGTTCCTCGCTGATATTTTGATCTGCCAATCCCTTCTATCTCTAATTTGCGATATGCCAACCCCTCCAATCTTCCATTTCTGATATGTCAATCCCTCCAATCTCTGATCTCCGATAATCATATCGATCCCTCCAATCTCTGATATCCTAATGTGCCCCCCCCCCCCCCTCTAACATCCAATATTTTCCAGCCTGTGATAAGTCAGAATGGATTTCTGTATTAATGATGGTCTAATTGGAATATCACATCCACCTGTATATCGAATATTTTAAATGGTAACAATTATAAAACTCTGATATCAAATCTCGCATACAAAGCTCCAATTTAGTGGACCCAGTAAAGTTATTAAAGGAATTTGAATATGATATCGCATCTTTTCCATATTAGAGCCACCCAGTATCACAACTATTTTGTTTTTTCTCATTTTAAAAGTTCTGATGAGCTTAGTTATGATACCACATAGCTCTTGGCACATATAACTAAAATCCGCTTAATTAATTAAAAATGTCTCTTGGCATAAGCATAGTTCAGGTCATTTTTATAGCTTAATCTATGTTTTCACTATTTTAGTAATAAAGCTTTGATCTCCTTTGTGATTTGTGTAACATGATATAATGCCGTTCTCGGTCCATGATTCTAAGGGCCCCTTGCCATGTGCCAAATACTATTGAAATTTAACTTGACTATTGTAATGAACTCCATAACAAGCCATGACCAATAATAGCTAATGGATCCTTCAACGAAAAACATAGTCAATTGGTTTGAATCATGTAACAATTTCCCAAATTTTCCTTGTATTCAACTAAAATAATCTATTTTTGACGTGCTGAAGAAAAAATCTAGATTTAGTTGTTGAGATATATAAGGAAGATTGCTAGGTATGTAAATATTGTATAAATACCCCTGAATTAGATCCATCAAGTGAGGAGGCAATCCACCATAGGTTGTCTCTGCTATGATTTCATTTGTTCCTATGCATTATTTTTTTGCATAGAGAGAGTTATTGTAGAGATTGAAAGAGGATTTCTGGATTTGTTATAATTGCTTTGGACTATCGTAGGCAAGTTTAGTTTGGGTCTGAGGTACTCCAACACTACGCATTTATAATGTAAAACTGTTTAATAAATTTCAATTTTCATGATGAGTTATCATATTTTTTGTCAATGTTTTATAATTGGTTTTGATTCCCATTCTAAGTAGTACGTTTCTTTGATCTTTAAAACTATTGTTGATTCAATTGTGATATGTTGTTGAAGTCTTGCAAGAGCTATCTCCAAGAGGCAAAATGTGTTCGAAATCATACTTAATTCATTGAATTATACTTGTGGTGAATGATAGCTATTTATTATTCATTTTCTTGTGTATTTTTCTTTTATGTCTATTAATTGAAATGAACTATTTCTTTTGATTAATACAAAATTTATAATGAATTATGTTTAATATGAATTCAAGCTTGTAGATGGAGTTACCTTAATAGTTACTTATTAAAGTAGATTAATTTACATAGTTGTTTTAACCTTTTATGAGTTTAAAAACTATTTTGGAATCCATAATCAAAGATTGATTATAAACTCATTCATAAACGAGTCTTTCCCCTTGTTTTAGTTAACTTTCTATAGGATTAGGAGAGCATTATCCCATTCTAGTTTGAGATATGATTTTATGTTTTAGATTAGTCTTGCATTTGTATATTTAGATTTGCATCAAGTCCTCTTTTAAAGAGGGAAAAAAATAATTTAATTGTGGTTTGATCAACATTTTTAAATTGATCAAACCATGGTGTTGATTTACTTCTTTAACCCACATCTTAAATATTGATGCAAAGGAAATGTAATATGATGTAATACAGGGGTAAATAGATCAATTATTAGTTTTAGTTATATTATTTTTAGATTACTATTAGATTATTTTTAGATTAGTCTTAGATGATAGGGTAAATGGACCCATAACCAGTTGGAACCACCATCTTCAACGATAAAGTAGCTTCTTTAAGTACTTGATGGGGTGGTCTCCCCTAATGTTGACGGAGGCCATTTTTTCTGATCAACATATCCCTAACATCACAATGCAGGTAGAGGAGGCCACCTGATAGGTACACTAGGTACACCGCTCTCATGATAGACATCATTGAGGCAAAGAATTATTCATTTATGTAAGTAGTTTCTCAACCGGTTTGGGTTGACACCATGGTGGAAGAATACAAATCCATCATGAAGAAAAGTGTATGGGAGTTGGTGTCAAGACTAGAAGAGAAAACAGTGGTTAGTTCGAGATGGATATTCAAAGTGAAGTATGCAGTGAATGAGATCATCAAGAATTACATGGACAAATTTTTGTCCAAAGGATTTTATCATATATAGTGTGTGGACTATGGGGGAACTTTGACACCAGTTGAAATATATTCCTTAATTAGATCCATTCTTGCATTGGCTATGTAGGTGGGGTGGAAAATCCACTAGATGGATGTGAATACCACCTTTCTAAATGGTGTTGTTGAGTAGGAAATTTACATAGAGAAACCAGAAGGATTTGAGACATATAATCAACAGTCACATGTGTGAGGACTCAAGAGAGAATTATATGGTCTCAAACAGGTGCACTCAAATTGCTAGTTATCTCATTGGATTGGCCTTCATCAAAAGTGAAGTAGATGAGAACCTCTATCACATTATTGTAGATGGTAAGTTGGTTATTCCTTTTTTATATGTCGATGATTTAATATTGACTAGTGATGAGAAACTGATATGCTCTTGCGAAGAGGAACTTGCAAGGGAATTTGAGATTAAATACATGGGCCTCATGCATTACTTCCTTGGTTTGGAAGTATGGCAGGGTGATTGGTGAATTATTTATGTCTCAAGGAAATTATGCTACCAAGATACTTCAATGATTTCACATGAAAAATTGTAAGCCCATGGACACACCTCTAGCCACAAACTAGAGGAAGGAGTACACTTCTTCAGGTGAGGAAGTTGGTGCTACCATTTATATGTAGCTTGTGGGTTCACTGATGTATCTTATGAACACATGACCTGACGTGTGTTGTGCAGCAAACCATTTCAGCGAAGCTATGGTGATGCCTACCAAATTACATTGGAAGGAAGAAAATTATGTGCTATAGTACCTAAGAGGAAATACCTAATATGGATTACGATACTGATGGATAGAGGGAGTGGACTTGCAAGGATTCACCAATGTAGAATGGGCAGGAAATCCATCAGATCGGAAAAGTACATCAGGTGCTATCTTTAGTGTTGGGTCCACAATTATTTCATGGTATAGCGAGAAGTAGAGGTCTGTGGTGCTCAACTCATAAGAGGCTGAATACGTGGCTACAAGTCAAGTAGCACGTGAAGAAATTTGTGTGAGGAAAATAATTGTGGGACTATTTGGTGAGGAGATGGATCTGATAGTGATATGTTGTGATAATCAAAGTTTTATTAAGCTTCCTGAGAATCCAATATTTCATGATAGTTTTCTAGATGCTTGGATTGTGAGGAGTTGAAAATAGATTGTAAGAATTTCATTGGTTTATTGCAACCTATTCCGATTTAAAATGGAAATGGGAGGTCATTTCCATGGACTTCATTATAGCTTTACCAAGGATATCAAAGAATAATGATTCCATTTGAGGCTCTTTATGGGTATATTTTTAATACTCCTATCAGCTAGAGTGATCTAGTGAACATGGTGTTGATTAGAGCATACATGTTGGTTGAGATGGAGCAGGAGATTCCGATTAAAAAGAGGAACGTAAAGGAAACACATGACATACAAAAGAGTTATGAATATCAACATAGATCATTCAAGGATTTTCTAATTGTGGAGCATGTGTACTTGCACATCAAGCCCAAGAGGAGCTCCTTATGGATTGGATCATGAGCCAAGTTGGCACCTTGGTATTGTGGGACTTTTGAGATCCTTCAAAGGATTGGACCAAAGGCCTACAAACTTGCACCATCACCGACAAAGAAAGTCCATGATGCTTTCCATGCTTCATTTATTAAGAGGTATGTACAAGATGTTGATCATGTGATTGAATGGTTTGTATTATAGGTGGAACGAGAGGGTGAATTCTAGCCAAAACTTTATTGAATTTTGCAGTAGAAATAGCTCATGCTCTGGAATAGAACAATCAAGCAAGTTAAAGTGCAGTGGAAGCACTTTGTGCCTAATGAAGCTACATACGAGATGGTTGATCATATGTAGGATTTGGATCCCTCGTTATTTGTCGGTTGAGTAGAGGTGTTTGGATTATAGGTTTAGGTTTAGGTTTATATATTCTTATATGTATTTTATATACTATAATGAGTTGAGTTATAAATCTCCAATATGCAGTATGTTTTAAATACTACATCGATTTATTTTATAAAGCTCCATTTGTAGCACATTTTGCTAGTTATAAGCGTAATTGAAAACCAAGGATGGTGTTCCCCCAAGCACAAGGGGTTTGTAACAACCCTCAGCTGATTTTCCACATAAATAAAAGAACATCAAGGTCATGGGACACATATTCAGAGTTGAATTGTGGGAAAACATTTTAGTGGACATTACTTGTGATTAATTAATGGCTATAGAAATTTGCAAAGGCATTGGAAAAGGAAAATAGGTAATAACTAGCATTTAATTATGAAAATAAAGGAATATAGGAGAAACGGGAGGTAAAAGGAAAAATTTTCATGCAAGGGAAATTAGAGGAAACATGAAGGAAAATAAAGAGAAAGGAGACATCAATAATAAAAGGCATTACAAAAATAATTCAAAGATTTTTCATAGTTTTTGGCTCTCTACTTTCATTTGCTCATTCTCTCGTACTCTTGCACACTTAGAGCATGTTGGAGCATGCTTGGAGCACTCTATCCTTCACTTGGATTGGAGAAGGAAAGAAAGGGAAAGCAAGGAGGCACAAAGTAATATTTCGATCAACAACTACAATTGGATTGGTTTGCAGGTAATAGGCTGCATCTGTGATTTTCTTGTTGATATTGGATGCATGGTATATACATGCGGTTGCTTGGTTATGTGTTGTCATTGGCATGGATATTTCCCTAGATTGACAATAGTTTCAATGTTGCCTTGAAATTTCAAATATATCCATTATGTAGTGGGTTTCCCACTTATATTGCTAATTAATTCTCAGGTTCCCTATGGATGTGAGTTGGAACAAATGCTTCGGAGCCCTCGAACAACTTGTGTTTAGTTACTAGATCCTAGGGTGTGCAGGTTGGGCCAAACTCTCTAGAGCCTTGTTGGTTGATTTATTAGTCCATGAATTCTGTTAGAGCCTAGATTTACATCAGGCTGAAAAGGTAAGCTTCTAGGTCCACATAAAACCACGCTCAGCCCCGTAGCTAGCCCTATGAGGACAGGAGAGGACTCTCTCCAGGTCAATCTCAGCAAAAATAAACAATAAGGTCTGAGATGACTCAAAATGTATACCGATTTTATGCTAGTAAATAAATATGAAAGAGGTAGTTTGACAAATGACTGAGTTTTCAGGGCTGTATGGGACAAAGGACAACATGAGCTAGGAAATTAAATCAAATACACATAATGTTTCATGAAGCAAGATAGGCAGGAAGTTTAACAATCAAAGTGAAATAATATAGAGCGGAAAGACTGTTGAGAAGCTGAAAAGGGCATACACATGAATCCTTTTCAAACAGAAGACTATACACAAAGTATGAATGCTTTACAAGGCAAAGCATAAACTGGATTCTACCTTTCTTACTTAAGAGAATTCAACTGGAAATGATTATGAATGAACTATAAAACATAACAAGATACATATGAAGCAGAAGGAAGAAACATATGCCAAACTCATACCACATGAATCTCATGAATAAGAGCTGCATCATTTCATTAATTCTCTGCCAAAACTGTACAGAGAAAGCGCTGGGTTTTTCCTCCACACTACTCGGAGAACTTAGACCCCTTACAAATGATTTTCAATACAATAAATAAACTCCACTATGATAAAATAGATCGACCAAAAATGATGGATTATTTAATCATCATTAGAAAACAAAAGATGAAGAGCCAACCATCTGTTTTGGAAAGCAGCAGCGTTACATGTGAAATTTGTTTGATGACCAATGAGTAAGCAGAAACTATAGTGTAGACCCTTTGAATCATAACTGAAGTCCAAAAATAGGTAATTGAATTCTATTTCTCTACCATGGTAGATATCTACGCTTTATTTTAAGCTCTGGTCTTTGACTTTTCACCTTCCCCATTTGAATAAAAACCAATCTTTTATAATTAGCATCCAGATTTCTAGTTTTACATGCATATCTCCAAACGTGTCCTGAGAGCATTTCATAGCCGCTGTATGCTATATTATTTCCATCCTCTCTAGATTTTCCCTTGAGGATCTCTAATTGTTCTTTCGTAAGTTTAAAAAAATAGCAACTGATATGGTTGATGGTTTCACCATTCATTATTCCACTCGTGTCTTTCACTGGTGGTGGTTGTTGGTACTCTATATGATGAAACTTCGGGGTTGAAGGATTTCTGGCTCATAAAACAGTTTTGTCGATGAAGGGTGGCAGAGTAACATCTAACCCATGGGCTACATCAGACCAGGTATTGATGAAGTGTATACCCGCATAACGATCAGCCACATGGTGCTACAACCCCACAACTAATGACACCCATCCACATTTGAAAATGGTTACGAGCAGAGGATAGGAAGAAATGTCTTTAGAGTAATTGACTTTAGGAATGAGTTGTTTGAGCTCCATGATGGGCACAAAATCCCCAAAATCATGAATGACATAATCTCTTATAGCTTCAACAAGCAGGACACCCTCACCGTTACAGTTGATTTCGATACATCCATTTAGGTCTCTTTTAGTCTCCCTGCCATGGGATAAAATGGCGCTGGTAGTTTACTAAGCGCATCCCTGAGAATGTTCATTGAAAAGAAATCGGGGCTACCAGTGGGCCTATAGAAATACACACTAGCAGTATGCATTCTCAGAACCACAAGGTCTACATTTGAGTTCCAAAGATCCCTCTATGGAGTCGGTGCGGTGGGACGCACCATTTGTCAACTCTTCACTATTATAAGCATCTTTGCAGGCTATGGGCGGCTAACTCTATTTCTTCGAGTTGTGCCTTCAGTGCTATCATCCTCCAAATCTGCCTCGCTCGTTTGTTTGCAATTTTGAACGGATAGTGATGCAGCAACACTTAAAGGGTTTCTTTGCTAAAATGATACAACTAACTGCATGGCATCCAAAGATGAATCCGGTTCCAAAATGCCATTGTGCTCCAAAAATTTATGCTTACTTCTATCTTTTTGCAAACCAGGAACATGTAATCTAGAGAAGAGCTGAGTGATTTGAATTTTTGCAGAGCAACGATAAAAAATTTCATTGTCGGCCCTATGCACCACGCGAGAGCCCAACGTGCTACGCTTTGTGGATGCATTGCGTCAATGGAGAAAAACACTATGGAAATGTGCCCAATGCGTTGCGCAGCCTAAGTGTGCCGCGCTCTAATCCAATGCGCTGCGCGGACTCAAAACACTCTCTTGGCTTTGAAAATTGCCCTCTTCCCACTAAACTTCGATGTAAATCGACCTCTTGAGTGAAAATGGCATTGATAAACATAGAAATGTTTATATAAAGTCATAGCTTTGACCTCTGCTTTGTAAAGACCCATTTTTGTAATGTTGCAGAATTGGCATTTCTTCCATTTGATTTTTTGGCTAAAACGATGGCTTTGTGGTTGATTTGTTTTGCAAGGATAGCGGCATGTCTTCACAAAGAAAGACCAGGGACTGAATTTGAAGTACTTCAAGACGGAGGACTTTAAAAATACATACTTATTACAAACAATTAATTTGACAATTTCTTCTTCAAAATAGAGTTTTGAAGAAGAAACATCCTTGAGCATTATTGCTGATAAGAATTTTGGAATGAAAACTTATTGAAGACATCCGCATGACCTGTGGGGATTATGTGAAGACCAAACCCTAGTCCTAGAAACTAAAATGACTCTGTTTGACCAAAATACCTTATATGACTGTAAATCAACTTTGATGAACTTTGATAAATTTTGACCAACCCAGCAGGTACAAACATGAGGCAAATGAGTAATTAGACCCTTCCGTCGGATAATGGCATGCCCCTAACGAAATGCAAATAAATGAGCGGAATGAGACACCTAAAAATGAAATGCAATAAGAGAAATGATCTCTGACGGAGGGATGACCAGACCGACTCTAACATTGGCTCCAATGGGGATGGTAGCTCCCTGGAGGTGCCAAGAACTACAGATCTTTGGAAAGCAGACAGTGCCTCTTCCATTGGGCACGGAGTCCAAATCAACACCAGACTATTAACTGATTTACTGACTGAAAATTTGACTCAAACTGATATTCAAACCCTCATCCAGAGTTAACAGATTTGAAGAAGGAAGCGGCCCAGTCTTTGAAACAATGTGACGATCATAAAGAAAAGGAGGAGCAGGAGCACAAACATCATCATCCAATAAATGAACCCCTCCTCTGTGGGCAAGCCTGAGGTCTTCCCTAGGATTAAGATAAGCACCAGACAACGCACGATCATGTGTATAGTCATATTCATAATCAGTGCGAGGCTGCTTGGCTAGTACGGACCTCTGCCAGTCCCTTTCTCTCTCAGCGACTGTTGCTCGGAATCTTGCGTCCTCCATGGTCCTCTCTCTTATTGCCCGAACAGAATCGAAGACTCGTTGCTATCTAATAGAATACTACAGAAACACAAAAGTAGCTCGAAAGAAATCCCTATGCTGCGAAAGCTCAACACTACTATAGAATTTAAGTTGTAGATCGTTAATATTGGAGCCATCGAGCGCGAATATATAACATACACGCACAGTCCAGGCAGCATTTATGGTCGGCCTATCTTAATTTTTATATTTTCTTTTTTAGGGGCACGGTCACCACTGAAACAAGATAGCTATATTTTAATTGTTATATTTTATCATGTATACGTTTAAATTTCAAAATATATTGAACTTTGAAATTCACACTTCATTGTTATTATTATCGAAACCCCATCTCCATCCATCCATTGTGCATTTCTGTTCACTATTAGAAGCATACCAATTTGAGGCAGTGCAATGTGTAAATTTCAAAATATTTAGAATTGTGAAATTTACAAATTATTATTAGATTTTATAATTAGAATGGTTTAATGATTAAAAATGTGGGTTTTTTTTAATTACAAATTGAACTATAAAAAATGTTATATACCAATTTTATTTCTAAGTTTATTTCCAACTTAAAATTAAATTTGTGTATTCAGGGTTATGTGATCCATAATGAATTAAGCAAAGTTTTTCTATCTATTACATTAAAGTTATCAAAAAATACCAAGGTTTTACAACTTTTTTTATAGTTTTTATTGGCATAACCATTTATTATAAAAGAGTGAACAAATACTATATATATTAAATTTTATATAGTCATTTATTATTATATATAGATTTATTTTGAAATAAACCTTTCAAAATTTTAATTTAATTGTTAATAAGATGGTAAAATTTAACGTTCACAAGATTTATTTATAAAAATAGTTACTAGTTACTCATTTTAATTAAATTAATTAATTAAAAAAATTATGGTTTTTGGGCACGTGGTATTTATATTCTATGGTATTGGCCCATGGTATTGTAACAAACCATATTTATAAATTAACAATCTCCATGATAAAATAGGGTGATCTACATAGTTAAAATTGAATTTAGGCTTCTATGATCCATATCACTTTATCATTTGTCGAAGTGTTTGGAACGGACAAGTGTGGTTCATCCTGAGGACAAGTTGAAGAATTAGATCATCGTCACGACAAGTTGAAGAACTAGATCATGGATGTGACCAACCACTATGAATGACTGAAAAACGACTATATTAGGTTTGATCCGGCTAACGGCTATAATTGACTGCTAAATTTCATTTTAAATTAAAAATAAAAATATAAAAATACATAAGATAAATAAATCTAACCTATATGAGCCAAAAGTCTAGAGGATGTGAACAAAATTGTATTGTTATTAATAAAATAATCCTAATATGTTAATAAAGGCTACGGTCCTCCCAAATATACATTAATTAGTAAAACATTGATATATTAGTGTGTGAGTATTAATAATTATATATAAGGTAAATTATTAGAAAAGTATAGAATTAATTTACGATATTCCCTTAATTAGTTAACCAAAGTTATTAATCCAAAAGAATTAGATGTAATAACCTAGTGATAATTAATGTTACATTATTCTTATTCTTAATTTTAATAATGATGGTAAGATTAATCACTTAGAATAAGTTTAATATCGAGGTTATTTAATGGAAAGAAAATATCACTAGATCCACGAAAGTTACTAAATAGATGGGATCTAGTAACTAATAAAATATTAACAATTGTTATACTTAATCAATTCGATTAGTTAAGAAAAGGTCATATCTACATTAATATTTAGTGTATATTATTAGTAATATTAACCAAAATAATGATATTAGTTATTATTATATTCTAGTTGATAAAGATTAGTTTTAGGAAAATCATTGTTAGTAAGGATTCAATGTATTATTATAGTATAATTATTAGACAAAGGGCAACCCATTAATAAGAATTTATTGGTAAAGTATAAAACATATCACAGTTATGAAAAGGACTATACAAATATATAAATAAGGGCGATATTATTAAGAGGAACAAAGGAAAAAAGCTCTAGAAAGCAGGCTCAAGGTAAAAAGGGGGAAAGAAAATATCTAGAACCTATAACTCAAAGAGGGAGAGGAGAGGAATGGTAGAGAAGCAGAATGAATAATTCTTAGATGATACAAATGACAAGACCTCCTATAATTCTATATATAGGTGTCTAAGGGGTCATAATATAATCAAAACCGACATAACAATAATAATGTAAGGGCACAGTAATAACAACAGTGGGCTTCTATGGGGCACAAAAATCACAACGTGGAGACTACATGGGCACAACAATATAATAATGGGGTTGTACTGAAAACAATAAGTGGTTACACTAGTAGTATAGGGGGCCTAACGATAAGTACCATGTCACCAAAGATGTGGCGGAATGTTGTAAGAACCCCTTGTTTATTTTCCAAACAAATAAAATAAGACTAAGGTTATGGGACATGTATTCCAAGTTAAATAGTGGGAAAACATTATAGTGGGAATCAGTTGTAATTTTTTAATGCCTATGGAAATTGGAAAAGGCATTGGCAAAGGAAATGAGGCAATAATTTGCATTTTAGTATAAAAATAAAGGAAAATAGGAGAAAAGGGAGCTAAAGAGACATAAATTTACATAGAAGAGAAATTAGAGGAAAAATGAAGTAAAATGAAGAGAAAAGAGACTTCAATAATAAAAAGGCATCAAAGAAATAATTCACAGTTTTTGCATAGCTTTTGGCTAGCATTTGTTAGTTCATTTTTAGCTTTCTCCTTTCATTCTCTCACTCTCTCATACTCTTTCACACTTAGAGAATATTAGAGCATCACTGGATAACTCTAGAATTAACCTAGATTGGAGAAGGAAAGTAAAGGAAAGCAAGGAAGTGTAAGGCAAAAGTTGGATCAATAACTACAACTGGATTGATTTTCATGTAACAGGCTGCATGTGTGATTTTCATGTTGATTTTGGATGCATGGAATATGCATGTGGTTCCCTGGTTATGTCTTTTGAATGACATGGATATTTTCCTAGATTGGCAGTGGCTACATCCTTTCCTTTCCATTTCCTAGATAGTGATGGTGTAGTGAGTTTCCCAATTATTTTTCTAATTGGTTCTCAGGTTCTCTACTGTTGTGGTTTGGAGAAAAAACTTAATATCCCTAGAAAAAAATTGGATGAGTCACTAGCTCCTAAATCCCGAAGGTTGGGACAAATGACTGAGAGCTTTGTGGGTTGAGTTAGTAGTCCTTGGAGACACAGGTTAGAACGAATTCTCTAGAGTCCTAATTAGTTGTGGGTTGAGTTAATAGTTCTTGAAGCCCTGAAAAACTTGCATAGAGACTGATCTAGCTAATGTTAGTGGTTTTTGGACTGTATAGGTGAGATCACTATGGCAAAGGATTGAGGTTGTTTGGCCTATGGAAGCCCTGGTTGGTTTTTTTTTTTGGTTTAACCCTTTAAGATCCCACATTAATGATTGAAATATGTCATAGAGGTGATTGGATAAAAGAGAGATTTGGTTCATCCCAATCTATGGTCGAGTGGTACGTGGAAGTCCCTCAATCACTATTGTGATCTATGATCATTTGTAGTGATTACACTCGCTATTTTATGGCATATCTTCCATGATTTTCATTCTATATATATTTTGGTTATATGATGTATTCTATCTATTGTTCTTGACATGTTTTGATAAGTTATTGAATGGTTGATGAATGCATGGTCTAACAAGTGTTGTTGCAACTAGTTAGAAATGGATTGGAGCCTTCATGGTGATTCTGAGATGAAATTCATAATTTTATGATCAAATATGCATTCATGACCTATAGCTTTCATGTCTAACATATGCTAGAAGAAATGTCTATCATGGATTATGCATGCCTAGGTAAAGTTCCTCCTTGGGTTTTGATTGGCTGACCTTGTCATCATATTGTTTATGTTTCTAGGAAGTTACAAGCAATTCTAGGAAGTGGTCTAACGGTTAGTCTAGAAAAGTGGTTCAAATATTAGAAGCACTAGTACAAAATTGGATTTTTTTGGTAATATCCACATGGAAGTTGACCTATGCATGAAGTTAGAACCTCATAACTACACTTATGATATTTTGCACATGTATTTGGGGAGTTTCCCTTGTGAAAATAATTCCATATCAAGCACCTAAGTGGTTTGAAGTCCCCGAGGGATGACTATAGTTGTCGACATGCCAACGCCACTTCCATAACTGTAAATTGGAGGTCGGGTCATATCATAGTGATACTTGTCTCATGTTTACGCTAGAGAGCTTGTAAGGGTAAATGTGGGAGGTGATGGTTACAAGGTGGTATTAGAGTGGGTTTCATTCTCTTTGGGTGACATCTAATACCAAAGGGTGGTATTAGAGTCAGGTTGTAGGATTGGACCTCAGGGTAGATGTGATTGATATGCATGCATCTTAGTTGTCAACATGTTTTCTATAAATGAATTTTGATGGTCATTGTTACAGTCTTGTGTCATCATGATGATGTTGAGATGTTGGTGTCATTATGTACATATATTGAGAAAATATGGATTGATTGTGCAGATAATATAGCCTCCCTTGAACTTCAAAGAGGTATGATTTTGATTATGTCTATATTCGGTTTATATAACACGATATGTTTGGAGGAGATATAAGATCAAAGATGAGGAGTAGAATGGTGGATTACAGTTCATGTGAATCTCCTTACAGATTAGTTGAGTAGCAAGGATATGAGTATTCTCATGATATAGAAGATACATCAAGAATTTTTAAGGTAGAGATCATAAGTTGCAAGGAAGGAAATAACAAGCTGATTGAGTCATTAGAAAGAATTTCGAGAACTCAACAAAAGAAAGTAGAGGTTAATGGAGTGATCCTTTAGAGTCTTTTGGATTTGTAGAAACAAGGAAAATTGAAGATAAAGTAAGGATAGGAGTAAAGGAATATTGGAGCATATGGTAGTAGGTCTTGATCACAATACAGGTTAGACATGGATGACATAGTTAGAGGTGGCACATCTTTGGATACACCTCACAGGCATACTAGCACTCGTGGGTTATATTCTAGTTCCATTTAAGAGAGATACCATTGTCAATAATGCCAACATCCTTATAGGAGGAGTGAGAAGAATTATTTTCCACACGAGTTCAACAAAGGAAAGCTTCCTACATTTGATGGGGATGTGAATAAACTAGAAGATGTAGAAGTATGGCTACTTGGGATGAAGAAGTTCTTTGGATTGTGTGATTATTTAGAGAATATGAAAGCTAAGATAGTGATCTTCAGCCTCAAGGGAAGAGAAAATATATGGTGGGACAATATGAAACATGATAGAGGTATCAAGATAAAAGCATTTAGTTGGAATGAGTTTAAAATACCCTTCAAGAAGGTGTACTTTTCTGAGAGATTCTATCACGAAAAGTCCAAGAAATTATATGAGTTGAAGATGGGTTCCATAAAAGAAGAAGAGTACACTACTAGGTATCTAGAGCTGTTGAGGTATGTGTCATATCTCAAGGATGATATGAGAAAGGATGAAGGGTTCATTAGTGGATTTCCTTTAGAATTTATAGATCAGTTTGAATGTGATGAGCCTCAATCATTGGAGGGTGTTATTGGGAAGTTGAAGCAATGTTATGACCATTATGAGTGCAAGTATGAGCCTAAGTGGGATTGGAAAGGTAATGGAAAGAATAAATGAAGCTGGGCCAAGAAGTAAACAATACTTCACGATGCAGGTGATAAGGAGAATGTGGCACCTTACAAGAATTTCAATGCAGGTGATAGAGGACATACGTGTCAATCTGAGGAGCAGAGTAAGGGTGATGGTAGGAAGCCTTTGTAGTGTTTGATTTGTGGCTATTAGGTCCCTACAATACTAGTGATTACCGCATTACTATTGTAGGTGTATCCCTTAGTAATATTGTTGTTCCTTTATATTATTATTGTTAGGTTGGCTCTGTTACATTGTGAATCGTTAGACCCCTATATATAGAAAGGAGGTTTTTTCATTTGAATAATCAAATAATCATTCATTTGTGTGATGTAAAGGAGGTTGACCCCTCGAAGAGGCTGAATTCTAAGGCGTTGACCTATCTTTTCTATCTTTCTGTGAGTTGGTTTCATAACATTTAGTATGAGAGCTTTGGATTCTAGGGTTTTGCTGCTCCAAATAGGTCATCGTGGCATTTTCACTATAACTTTCTTTTTGGGACATTTCAGAAGCGAAAAAAAACATCCATTTGAGACAAAATTTCACTGAACCTTGGGTCTGAATTTTACAGCTTTTCGCGCTATATTTGTGGAGATATGATCTAAGGAAATTGGTTTCTTTTTGTAGATGCTTGAATTACATTCCAAACAGGTGACCTGGGGAAAATCGTCATAACCTTCTCTCTAAGTATGGATTGAAATTTCATTAGAAGTTACAGAAAGAGGATGGACTGTAGTTTCTTTTATATATTTTTCGGAGCCAAAGGCCGAAACAAGGACATGTGGCACGTCGTACAAGTTCACTCTACTGAACTAGTCTATAATGAGGTCACTATGGGATATTTGACATAACTCTTCCTTGGAGAATCCAATTTAGATCAGATTGGTGGCATTGGAAAGAGGACAAAGATACATGACCCAAATGGATGACCCAAAATTACAGAGATACATCAGAGGCAATATCAAGCTCCTATAATGTGAAAAAAGAGGTATGTAGATTTTCTTAAATTTTTGCTTAAGCTTGGTTTGAAAAATTATTTTGAAGGAATTCAAGGGGCATAGTAGAGAATTATTATCAGTAACTGATAGCCCAAGGAAAGAAAATGCAAACACCTAGTAAGCAACCTAAAAGCTCTAGCATGACTCATGAAGAAGAGGAATAAATGCTACATGATATATCAAAATCATAAGACCAAGCACAACAAATGTCACTCTCACAAAAGCTAACATAAGCTAAGATAAATGGCGTGGAATCTAATATAAAGGGCATGGAAGCTAAGATGAATGGCGTGGAAGCTAAGATGGATGATTTAAAGATAGATTTGAAGACAGGCATGGCAGATTTGAAGACATATTTGACAAATTTTGTACAAAAAATACTTACTAATGGTGAAAGGGTAGTAAAGGAAACTCATGATGCGAACAAAATAAATGTTAATCATGATTTCATAGACTCTAATGTTGGATCAAAGACCCACCATATTCCAAAAATTGATATAAGGAAGTTTGATGGCAAGGATCCCGCAACATGGATATTACGGATGGAGCAATTTTTTGATCTCAATAATGTGCAAAACACACGAAAGGTACGTATTGCAACTTTATATTTGGAACCAAATCAGTTTGTATGGTATCAATGGCTTTGCTTTCGTAAACAAATTATCACTTGGGCAATTTTTACAGAAGAATTGACAGCACATTACGAGGATACAAAAAGCAACACTTTTTTTAGCCAATTGATAAGTCTCAAACAAAAAGGTTCAATAATGGAGCACATTGAGGAGTTCCAAAAATTGAACATAAGGGTAAAAAATATTCCAGAGGAGCATAGGATTGATGTGTTCATAGGGACTTTAAAGGATAATATCCAACATGATGTTCACCTTTGGGAACCTGATTCATTAGATAAGGCATTCAGGTTAGCAAGAAAAATGGAAAAAAAAATTATGGCAACCAAGAAGCATACCACTCACAACTATAAAGATGTAAGTGTTGTTGCCCCCAGTCTTCCACGACCTATAAGGTTGACACCACAACAATTGGAAGAAAAAACAGAAAAAGGGCTTTGTTATAGTTGTGATACCAAATACACTAAAGGTCATAAGTGTGCTGAAAAGAAATTATTATACATAAATTGTGAAGAGGAAGAAGAGAAGGAGCAAGAAAGGTCAAAGGAAGAGGATATACTGCAAGAACAAAGCCTAGATAAAAAGAAATGAAATAGACTAGATATTGTAATGAATTGGCTGGAATTACCACTCCTCAAACCATTAAGATAGAAGAACGATGAATTTCTCTAGAAAGTGCCATAATATCAAGCTATCCATGGGAGAATATGTATTGAATAGCCCAATGCTTTCCATTCCAATGGGAGGTGGTGATGTTGTACTAGGAGTCCAATTGCTACAATCCTTGGGTACAATAGCTTTCAATTTTCAAGAACTTTTCATGAAATGTTTTGCAGAAGGAAAGGAAGTTGAATTAAGGGGTATTGTAGGGAAACCGAGAAAGATAATTAGCTCTAATGGTATGACAAAGCTTCTAAAAAAGGAACAAAGAGGTGTAATTGCACAATTATGTTCGCTAGATGTTTCCACATCGAAATCATCTACTTCTTCAGATCTCCAAAAAGTCCTGGACAATCATTCCAAGGTATTTGTGACTTCCAAAGGTCTCCCACCTATTCGTGATCATGATCATGCTATTCATCTGATTCCAGGAAGTGTTCTTCCAAACATCAGGCTATACAGATATCCCTATGCCCGAAAGAGTGAAATTGAACATATGGTTGCAGAAATGCTAGACACTGGTATAATTCAACCTAGTCAAAGATCTTTCTCTGCTGCAGTAGTATTGGTGCACAAGAAGGATGGATCATGGCGCATGTGTCTGGATTATAGGGAGCTAAACAAGCTCACTATTAAAGATAAGCTTCCCATTCTTTTCATTGCTGAATTACTGGATGAATTGCATGGATCAATTTACTTCACTAAGCTGGATATTCATTCAGGATATCATCAAATCAGAATGAAGATAGAAGACATTCTGAAAATAGCATTTAGAACTCATGAGGGTCATTATGAATTTTTGGTCATGCCTTTTGGCCTCACCAATGCACCTTCTACATTTCAAGGTTTGATGAATTCCATTTTCAAACCCTTCCTTAGAAAATTTATGTTAGTATTTTTTGATGATACACTAATCTACAGCAACTCTTGGAAGGATCATGTTGAACATGTTGACAAGGTGCTACAATTATCGGAGGAGAAACAATTATATGAAAAAATATCCAAATGTTTCTTTGGAGTACAATAGGTGGAATATCTGGGTCATATTGTATCTTATGAAGGAGTTAAGGTAGACCCTAGAAAAATTAAAGCCATTAAGGAATGGGAAATCCCCACATCCATAAAGCATCTATGAGAATTTCTTGGGTTGACAGGGTATTATCGCAAGTTTGTTAAGAATTATGGGAGAATAAAAGCACCTCTAACAACATTATTGAAGAAAGATGCATTTTCATGGACTCCAGAAGCAACAAAGGCCTTTGAACATCTTAAAGAGGCAATGTGCCAAGCACCGGTCGTAGCTACATTGGACTTCACAAAATCCTTTATTGTGGAATGTGATGCTTCAAGAAATGGAATTGGTGCTATTTTAATGCAAGATGAAAGACCCATTTCTTTTGAAAGTCGTCCAATCAAAGGAAAGTTTTTACACAAAGCTATTTATGAGAAGGAAATGTTGGCAATACTAAATGCACTTAAGAAATGGCAACCCTACCTAATGGGAAGACACTTCAAGGTAAAAATGGATCATGATAGCCTTAAATAATTTTTAGAACAAAGATTATCATCTGAAGAGCAACAAAAGTGGGTCACAAAGATGTTGGGTTATGACTTTCAAATCATTTACAAAAAAGGGAAGCAAAATGTGGTGGCAGATGCACTCCCAAGAAAGGATGAGGATGTGGAAGCATTGTTCTACGCCATTTCTATTATCCAACTAGATTAGATAAATGAAGGGAGGAATGGAAGAATGATGAAGAAGTGTGAGCACTTATTCGAAAGTTACAACAAGATTCCAGTACATCTGATACATTTAGCTGGAAAAATGATTCGTTATGGTACAAAGATCACTTATACCTCTGTAAGAATTCCCAGCTCAAACAAAATATTCTTATGGAATTGCACACTTCTCCCTTAGAAGGGCACTCAAGATTTTTAAAAACTTACCACGGGGTTAAGAAGGAATTTTTTTGGAATGGCCTTAAATCGGATATTCAAAAGTTTGTGGCAGAATGTTTTGTTTGCCAACAAAATAAAGTTGAAACAATTAAGACCCAGGCCTATTACAACCTTTATCCATTCCAAGCCAATGTTGGGAGGAGGTTTCAATGGATTTTATCATAGGTTTACCCAAGCCTGAGGGAGAGAGTGTCATAATGGTGGTAGTTGACAGACTTACTAAGTATGCAAACTTTTGTGCATTATCACATCCATTTAAAGCTAGTATAGTTTCTACTGCATTTATGGAGACAATTCAAAAGCTACATGGAAACCCAAAGATTATTGTAAGTGACAGAGATCCCATTTTCACTGGAAATTTTTGGACAAAATTATTTTCTTGTCTTGGTACTCAGTTAGCTCATAGCTCATCCTATCATCCTCAATCTGATGGGAAAACTGAGATAGTAAACAAATGTTTGGAAGAATATCTTCGCTGCTTTCTATCTGATAAACAGACATAATGGGTCAAATGGTTGCCTCTGGTTGAATGGTGGTATAACACTTCCTTCCATACAACAAAAAAAATGACCCCATTTATGGCACTTTATGGATATCTGCCACCATCCATCACATCATATTTAAGAGAAAATTCTAAGGTTCAAGCAGTGGAACGTGACATCGAGCATCAACAAAAAGTCCTTTAACTCTTAAAGGATAACCTCATGTTGGCGCAAAATAGAATGAAACAACTGGTAAATCAACATCACAGCAAAAGAAGTTTTGATGTAGGTGATTGGATATTCCTACGGCTACAATCATATAAACAAATGTCCCTCAAGCAAGCTAAGAAGGATAATAAATTATTACAAAAGTATTATGGTCTGTACAAGGTGTTGCAAAAGATTGGTACTATGGCATACAAATTGGAGCTTCTTATACCTTCTCGAGTGCACCTAGTTTTCCATGTTTCATGTTTAGATAAGGTTATAGGCGACAAGCTCCTAGTTCAAACAATATTGCCAGAACTTGAGGAGGAAGGAAAAATTATATTGGAACTGGAAGTAGTCACAGAAACAAGAACTCGATGACTACGAAATCGATCAATTTTGGAGTATCTCATCAAGTGGAAGAACTTATCCACTGAAGATTCCACATGGGAGGATGAGAATTTTATATAGAAGCATCCAGAAGTACTCAAGCATTGAGGACAACATTTTTTTGAAGGAGAGGGGCATTTTAGGTCCCTATAATACTAGTGATTACCCCATTACTATTGTAGGTGTATCCCTTATTAATATTTTTGTGCCCCTATTGTCCCCATATTGTTATTACTGTGCCCCATAGAATCCCTCTATTGTTATTTTTGTACCTTTATATTATTATTGTTAGGTCAGTTGGGTTATATTGTGAATCCTTAGGCTCCTATATATAGAAAGGAGGTTTTGTCATTTGAATAATCAAAGAATCATTCATTTGTGTAATGTAAAGGATGTTGCCCCCTCGAAGAGGTTGAATTCTAAGGCGTTGATCTATCCTTTCTATCTTTTTGTGAGCTGGTTTCATAACAGTGGCAGAGAGCATCGCGGGAGAGAGTATTCCTTGAATTTATGTAGCAATGGATAATAGGTAGGTTGATCATCAAGAATCCATTATCAATATGGAAGCTAAGTTTTTTGATCAAGTTTTTTCCATTTTGATTGACCTTGGATTTAATTATAGTTATGTCGGTCCTGGCCTGATGGATAAGTGTTTCCTGAATAAAGAAGTGCATGCAGAACCTTGGTTTGTGTAGTTGACTACAAATACCAATAGAGGAGTTCATCATTTTCTAACGTCTTTTGCATTTGAGCTAAATGGTATGCCTACATCAATAGCTATAAATGTGCTTTCTTTGGGTTCATACAGTATGATTTTGGGCATGCATTAGTTTTTATTTCACATGATTAAAGTGGATTGCTATGATAAGCCTACTGAATGCCTGAATGATGATGGAGAAAGAAGAGTCTTGCAGGGAAAGAAGAAGCCCGATTAGTGAGAATGGTTATAGTTATGCAAGCAAAGAGTAGTTGCAAGAAAGGATGTTTATTGTTTACAGTTCATATTTCTAGCGACAAAGGAAAGGATATTGAGGAAGAGGATGTATTAAAGAAGTTTCATGTTTTGCATTAGTTTCAGGATGAGTTTCCTACAAATATTTTATAGTTTCCTCCTCATAGAGACATGGAATTTTATATTGAGTTGATGCTAGGAGCAACACCAACATCCAAGGCACCATACAGGATGAGAATTCTAGAGATGGTGGAGTTGAAGTTCCAGCTTAATGAAAAGATTAATAAGTGATAGATAAGGCCAACTATGTCACCTTGGGTTGCACTAGTATTGTCTTTAAAGAATAAGTGTGTTACTCTTAGATGATGCATTGATTATAGGTAGTTGAACAAGGTGACTATCAAGAAAATATATCCTTTGCCTTAGATTGATGGCTTGTTTAATGAGTTGAAGGGAGCATTAGTTTTCCTCGAAGATTGATTTGAGATTGGCATATGATCAACTGCACATCAAAGAGGAAGTCATTTACAAGATCGCATTCAATATGAGGTATGGATATTATGAGTTTGTGGTGGTTTCTTTTGGTCTTACT
Organism: Pinus tabuliformis; assembly: GCA_031772625.1. Lineage (NCBI taxonomy): Eukaryota > Viridiplantae > Streptophyta > Pinopsida > Pinales > Pinaceae > Pinus > Pinus tabuliformis. The sequence goes on from CM062817.1 coordinate 1,764,222,030, forward strand.
AATGCTCCAGCTACTTTCTTGTTTTTTATGAAGAATGTGTTGTGTCCGTGGGTGGACAAGTTTGTGATAATTTTTATTCATGATATATTGATATATTCTAAGAATGAGGAAGAGAATGAAAAACACATGGTAGGAGTGTTGAGGTTGTTGAGAGAGCATAAGTTGTATGCCAAGTTTAGCAAGTGTAATTTCTTTCAAACTAAAGTTCATTACTTGGGACATGTTGTTTTCCAAGGATGGGTTAGACATGGACCCAAAAATTATTAAAGCTATCATGGAGTGGCTAACTCCTAGGAATGTGTATGAGGTCAGATCATTCATGCTACTAACGACCTATTAGGAGAGGTTCATCGGGAACTTATCAAAGATTGGCTATCCTATTACATCTTTTAAGAGGAAAGAGAAGAAGTTTAAATGGACAGAGGAGTGTGCAACTAGCTTTGAGTAGTTGAAGAATTTTCTTACAAATACTCTAGCCTTGAATATTGCAAATATTGATAGTGTTCATGGTATGTACAAATGCTTGTAAGGAAGGACTTAGTGTAGCCCTAATGTAGGGAGCACAAGTGGTATGCTCTGAGTCAAGAAAGCTGAGTGATCACAACAAAATTTATGTGACTCATGATCTTGAGCTGGAAACTCTCATTCATAATTTGAAGATGTGGAGACATTATTTTCTTGGCACAAGGTTTGCCTTGATGAGTGACCACAATGGGCTTAGGTACTTGTTTGACCAACCCAATCTAAATGTCAGAGAAGATATATGGTTGGCTACCCTCAGTGAGTTTGACTTTGAGATTACGTACATTAAGGGAAATCATAACAAGGTTGCAAATGTTCTTAGTAGAATAGTGCAGGTGAATCATATTTCATCTCTAAGTTCACATGGGATAGATTTTCAGTAGTGGATCTTACAAGGAGGGAAACATGATGACTAGTACCAACAGCTAAAGGAGAGGTTACAACAATAGGGTGAAGGTGATAGGGATGAGGGGTATGACCTCATGGTAGATGGCTTGGAGAGATTCAAGAACATGATTTACGTGTCAGATAGCAGTGAGCTGAAGAATATTATCATGAATTATTTTCATTTCAAGCCTTATTCAAGTCACCTAGGATATCAACGTTGAAAAAAATGTAGCAAGAAAGGCTAAACTTGATTTTACCCTTAGTGAAATTAAATAAATTAAATTTCAACATCAACATGACAACTTGGAGGTAATTAACTAGTGTGACATGGATCTTGTCACTTAGTTAGGTTAGTAAATTCAAGTTTGAGGGATTGAAGTTCAATTATTAAAGTGTGATGGCTAAATCCAGTTCAATTATTTTGAGTTGTATTTAGTTAGCTCGCCTCTAACTATTGTTAGAGATAGTTGAAGGTTAGTTTTGTAGTGGGATATCTATCTAACTCAGAGATTTGTTAGTTAACTAATCAATGCAACTAAAATAGCTATTGCATGTAGATAATTCAAGTTCCTCAGATAATGTGGAGATGAAAAGGTAGTGTAACACTAGTTGTGGACTAGCCTTGAGTGTATAAGTTTTGCATGCAATCATTGATAAATCCTTTGGAATTTCACAATGAATTTGGAGGAAATTCCAGAAGAATAGGTGATAATTTCTGTAGGATTTGTGTAAGAAAATAGGAGGCTAGGTTAGTTTATATTTCACTAAGTGTTTGCAAGAGTTGTTCATTGAGAAAAGAGAACAATTATTCTTTTGCAGGTTGAGCTCAAAGCTGGAGTTAGTAATTGTAATAAATTCTTGATTCATTTTATTAATGCAAAGAGGCTTGAGTGGTTTTTCGCAGTTGGGTTCCCTTAGAAATAACTATGTATTTGTGGTTTTTATTATTGCATGTCTATGCATGTTGTTCTAAATTATGAATTTCTTTTTGGATATTAGTATAGTATAATTGTGTCTCTTGCTTTTAGATTAAATTTCTTGAGCAACTGCGATTCTATCAACATTCTAGGTGGTATAAGAGCCTTAGAATTCACATTAGAACAAGTATTTCAAAATTTTCTTTCAAGAATTTTGAATTTGAGGTTGTCTTGCAACACTTTTTCTTCAATGTAGGGAGAAAGTCTTTCAATGAACTACGATTGGAGTATGCCTTCGATGGTAGCTCAAATTTCATATCCTAGATGAATCAAATGGTAGCAGTGCTCAATGAAAATGGTGTGTTAGAATATGTTAAAACTGACATTGAAAAATATCCATATTTAGATGCACAACAATTAGCCCAATGGAAGGAGGGTGTTACAAAGACCAAAAGAATTCTTTTGTAAGGTGTACAAGACTAGGTGGTCTCAAATAACCATGAAATATGGACACCAATTTCTATGTGGAAGGAAATGACTCAACTATTCGAAAATATAAATGACCAATAAAATTGGCTCTGAAAGATAAAATTCAAAACATTAAAATGCATAAGGATGGTACTATTTCATAGTGTCTTTACATATTTTCTAAAGTGCGAGATGAGCTTGGAGAGGTTAGAGAGAATGTTGCAGAAGATGACTTGGTGAGACTAACTCTTCTAGGCATTCCAAAATAATGGCATAACTACTAGGACTCTATAAATGGAAGGGAGAACATACTGAATTAGGAAATGTTATGGTCCAATTTGGTACAAGAAGGGTTTAGGAGAAATCACTGGGATGGAGAATCATGCAAAGCTAAGGATGAAGAGAATTTTGCATTGGTTGGAAAGGGAAATAAGGTAAAAGGGAAGAAAACTCAGAGAAAATCTAAGTCCAGCCAAAATAATTGAGAGAAGAGAAAGATAAAATGCTACCATTGCCATGAATTCAGGAAATATGCAACAAAATTTTAGCAAAAAATGTCTAGAAAGAAGCCTTTAGGAGGAGCAACAGGTGAACCACTCACTTCACAATTCGAATTAGACTTCACCCTAATAACATGTATGGCCAAAAATATTATGGGGACTCTGTGGTACCTTTATTTTGCTGCCTCATTCCACATAACATGGTGTGAGGGTTATTAGTGTCCTTGAGGAGAAGGATCTCCATATGCATATCGAAATGGAGGATGATGGGTGGTAGAATGATACAAGAATTGGTATTGTTACCTTTGAGAGGGAGAAACCCTCTCCTCTTCACCTCAAAGGTGAAATGTTTGTACCTGGGCTAAAGACAAACCTCATATATATAGCAATATTGGAGGATTGTGGCTATGATATTATCCCCACTAAAGGGAAAGCCTTTCTGAGACACATTTCTACGAAGAAAGTGAAGAAGATGAGGGTTTGAGTGAAGAACCTATACAAACTTGAGGTGGGAGCATTAGGGGAATTTTGAGGTCTAAAATGGGCCTCCTAAGAAAAATGTACAACTAAAATAAACTTTATAATAACCAATAGGATTCAATATGATGATGCCCACCATGGGGGATGATTCACCATTTTTGGAGTAAAAAGGTGAACAGGTTAAAAAATAGTAAAATAATAAAATAACTTTTTTAACTCGTATTTTCAACATATCTCCCTAATTGTTTACTCACATTTCAAGTGGGAGTACTGATTGGATGGAAATTTTAGTTCCTCATCCAAAGAGTACCCATGTTTCATACTTTTGATGGACTCTGCTACATGAAAAATGAGAAATACATGAAAAACATGATTGCAATCATGTTTTTCATATATTTCTCATTTTTCGTGTAGTAAGGTCCATCGAAGGTATGCAACATGGGTACTCCTTGGATGAGGAATCAAATTCTACATGCAATGAGTGTTTCCACTCGAAATTTGACTAAACCCATAGGGAGAGAAGTTGAAAAAATTGTTTTCTTCTTTTATCCCACTAAACATTGATGATGTAAGCTAATATTATTTGATTATTTCCACTATTATTTTATCATTTCCTTAGGACGCCCATTTTATACCTCAAAATTCCCCTAATGATTATGTTGCATTGATAAGGTCGAAAATGTGTTGTGCTGCAATATTGGAGAACTTTGGGATAGGAGATTTGGTCATCTACACCATGGTGCCTTAAAGGTCATGCAATAAATTACGATTTGTCTCCCTAAAGGCTCCCTTGACCGTAGGATGTTTTCAAGGGTTGCACATTGGGGAAATATGTCAAATCCACTTTCCATGACCTAGAAAGTAGATCAAATGCAATCTTGGAGCGAGTAAACTCTAATGTTTGTGGATGCTTTTCGATAAGCTCCATAGGAAGACAAAAGTAATATGTTATTTTTATTGATGATTTCTATAGAAAATTCTAGATGCTCTTCATGCAGAAGAAGGATGAAGTTTTCTCATAAAATTCTGAGTTCAAGGTATTATTTGAGAGGGAGACTGGGAAGAAAGTGAAATCTCTCTAAAGCGACAATGGAGGTGAATTTGTTTTACATGGCTTCAAGTATTTCTATGAGAAAGAAGGTATTTGAAGAGAATTGAAAAAAGGCCATAACCCACAACAAAATGGGGTAGTTGAGAGGAAGAACATGAGCATAGTGGGAGCAACAAGGTCCATGTTGCATGATTAGTGGTTGTCATTACGTCTATGGCTAGAAGCATGTAATACCGTAGTCTAATTGCAAAATTAGAGTCCTCATAGGATACTTGGTATGATCACACCAGAGGAAGAATTCTCTAGGAGCAATCGTGACGTGTTTAATTTAATTTTTTTTAGAGATTTAGTTTATTTCCATGTCTCAAGGGCTTCAAGGAAGAATCTTGAGCCTACAACAGAGTTGGAATTTTTTGTATGATACACCGAAAATCCGCACAATTACCAAGTGTATTTACGTTCACTAAGGACGAAAGTTATAAGTAGAGGTGTCAAGTTCGATGAGGACAAGGCTATAAGATGCTCTTCCGAATGAGAGCTAAGTATCCCATACCAGCAGAAGCTTCTTGTTCCAAAGGAGGAGCCTGAAGATGAGCTTTAGGAGGTTCTGGAGTAGCCATATGTAGAGGTGAAAATAGGAGGCTAAGTGAAGGCACCCACTCAACTAGAATATTCTAGGGAGGGGAGGAAGTGAACCAAGGATGTTGATAGATTGTTGTAGGATTCACGTGAGAATGTGGGATCTGATTGTAGTGAAAACAAAACACCCCGATTTTATTGTATCATAATGGACATGGGGACCCTTTTGGCATTTCATGTAGACTTTGAGTGTGATTCCTTCATTTAAGTCTAATTTTATTTTTATTTACACTTGTTTTATTTTTGTAGTTTGCCTAAGTTTCATTAAGTTTATTTTTTGATAAACTTTGTTAATAATATTTTGTTTTAAACATATTAATTAATTATATTAATTAATAAAATATCCCACGAGACCAATATGTGTGCATAGGCTTTAAGCCTTAATAATTAAACAAGTGGTTATAATATATTTGAGATATCAGAGCTTTGACATCGGAGGAACCCTTTTAGAATTCTCCCATGTCAAAATCCCAATTCGTAATACAATGGATTATGTCGTAATAAAATAATATAATATACAATCCATATAGGTGGCATGGGGGGCATATTCAATTTGAAATATATATGTGGAAAACCCATTTTATAGACTTTGGTGTATTAAAACAGACATACCATATAACCAATGTCCAACATTATATAAAGGCGCTATAATTTATATGCCATGTTGGAGGATCCATATTCCACGTCATCGTTTCCACTCTGTCATATTGGGGATAATGCATATAAGAGGTTTCATTTCGAGACACATTTAAAAACCTCTGAGAAATCACTTTTCTCATACTCTGATATGGTTCATTGCCAATATTCTGATATGCCAACCCCTCTAATCTCTGATTTCTGATATGCCAATCCCTCTCATCTTCGATTTTTGATATTCCAATCACAATGATCTTCGATATCTAATAAGCATATCCCTCTGATCTCCAATCTCCTAATGTGCCTCCCACTCTGACTACCGATATCTGCTAGGCTCCAATAAGTTCGACCTGATATACGTATTAATCATGGCCTAATCAGAATATCGTGTCTTCCTGTATGTGAGAACTTTTAAATTGTCAAAATTGTAAAACCCCCAATATTAAATCTCTGATACAATGCCCCGATATAATGGAATAGATACAGTTATTAAAGGGATTTGAATATGATATCACATCCGCGACATATAAGATGCACCAAATATTAGAACTATTTCATTTTCTTTCATTTTAAAAGTTCCGATGAGCTTACCTATGATACCACTCAGACTTTGCCACGTATAAGTAAAATCCACTTAATTAATTGAAAATGTCCCTTGGAGTAAGTATATTTCAAGGCCTTTTTATAGTTTAACCTATGTTTTCACTATATTAATAATAAAGCTCTAATCTCCTCTGTGATTTCTGTAACATGACATAACTCCTTGGTTGTTCCATGCTTCTAAAGGCCCCCTACCATGCGGAAAATATTGTTTGAAATTAACTTTACTATTGTAATTAACTCCATAACAGGACATGACCAATAACAACTAATGAATCTTTTGGGAAACAACAGAGTCAATTGGTTCCAATGGCATAACAATCTCCCAAATTTGGCCTATATTCAACTAAAATAATTTGTTTTCGACTTGCTGAGGAAAACCTCTAGATTTGGTTGTTGAGAGATATAAGGTAGACCGTTATCTCTACAAATCTTGTATAAATAACCATGAACTGAATCCATGGAGTTAGGACGGGATCCACCATAGGGGCTCTCTGCTATGATTTAATTTGTGCCTATGCACTATTGTTTATCACAAAGGGGGTTATTTTAGATATTGAAAGAGGGTTTCTAGCTTTGTTATAATTTCTTCTCACTATTGCAGGCAATTTTACTTTGGGTATGAGCTACTCAAAGACCGCACATTTTTATTGTAATTTTGGCACTATTTAATAAATTTCCATTGTTTTGTACTATTATCGGAATGATAAATTTTCATAGTTTTTGTAAAAGTTTTATAATTGGTTTCGATTTCCATTCTAAGTGGTATATTTCTTTGATCTCTAGAACTATTGTTGAGTCAATTGTGATATGTTGCTGAAGTCTTGGAGGAGCTCTCTCCAAGATGAAGAATGAGATCAAAATCATAATTAATTCATTGAATTATACTTGTGGTGAATGATAACTAGTTATTATTCATTTACAGGTGTATTTTGATTTTATGTGTATTAATTGAAATGAACTATTTCTTTTTATTAATACAAATTTTATAGTGAATTATGTTTACTATGAATTTACGCTTGTAGATGGACTTACCTTAATAACTATTTATTAAAGTAGAATAATTTTCATAGTTCTCTTAACCTTTTATGAGTTTATAAACTATTTTGGAATTCATAATAAAATATTAATTATGAATTCATTCATAAACAAGTCTTTCCCACAGTTTTAGTTAACTTTCTTTGTGATTAGGAGAGGGATATCTCATTCTAGTATGAGATAGTATTTCATGTTCTATATTGGTCTTGTATTTTTATATTTAGCTTTGAATCAAGTCCCCTCTTAAAGAGGAAAATAAATAATTTAATTGTGGATTGATCAACCTTTTTAAATCGATCAAACCTTTGTGTCCATTTACTTCCTTAACCAACATCTTAAAGATCAATGCAAAGAAAATATAACATGATGTAATCTAGGTGTAAATAGATTAATTATTGGTTTAGGTTAGATTAGTTTTAGATTAGTATTAGATTATTTTTAGGTTAGTCAAGGATGACCAGGTAACTCGACCCATAACAAGTCAGAACCACCATCTTCAGTGGAAAAGGAGATTATTTAAGTTCCCAACCAGGTGGTCTCCCCTAATGTTAATGAAGGACATTTTTTCCGATCAACATTTATGGCGCTAGGAGTGTGATAGTAAATTGTTTTCTTTGAAGATTTTGTTCTTCGATATTTTTCTTATTACTATGGTTCCATTTAACAGACCTCTTTGGAGTTTTTTTAGTAGACCTAATCCAATAATCACTCTGGTAAAGGCAATTAAGATCTTATCTAAGCTAAAATATAATGGTAATACTTCTTCTTATAATCATCTCCTTCAATTTATTTTAAGTTGCAATAATTTTAATATTAATCACGATAATATTTGCAAGATTTTTACTCTTACTTTGACAGAAAAAGGTAAGGACTTGTGCTTATCTTTTCGAGTTGACTTTGTACATAGTAGGGGAAAATATTCACAGATTTTCCTTCATGCCTTTCAGCGATATGATTACGAAAAGGTGTGTAATCAATTAGCCTAATTGTGTAGGATGGAAGGTGATTCATTGGATGATTTCTTAATTAGATTCAATTTTTTTTTATGTGATTTTAGTCCAAGTATTTGAATCCTCAATTTAAATTAATGGGTTGGTTTAAACATTTGATATCCCTCCCTTCTATTCCTTATCAATAACCAGAAAATTCATTTACTTATCTTGAAGAATCTACTGCTCAAACTATCGATAATGATCCTCTTCTCGAAACTAAAATTGCCAATGAACAATTTTAGTAGAAAAAGGAATCTGCCCAAATAAATAATGTTGTTTTGAATGAAAAATCATAACTAGAAATAAGTAGCAACCAATATCTTCATCCTATTAGTCTTTTAAGGATGACAAATCCAATTCTTCTAGCAATGAGGACATGGATTAGCATCCCAAAGTTTACAATCATGCAAATAAAGAAGATTTTGAAACATACAGTTTGGGAAACGAGCAATATTTTTATAATAGAGAGATTTACAGGGTTGTAAATTCAAATTATTTTCTTTTCATCCTGATATATTTGACAATTCATTAAATAATAATTCAACAGCTCCTTCTAACATTGATAACAGTTCACAATATAAAGGAGTTACCATCTACGAATTATTAGTAAGTTCTAATAGGGATAGAGAAAATTTAATTGCTTACAATTATGCAAATTTTCTGTCTGATTCTGATTTTAGGAAAAAAAGATACTAATGAAAGTGTTCATTATGATAAAAAAAAATTGAAACTCGTTATTCTTCTTCTTCAATAATTAATTCTTTAAACAAATATATTTTTGAAGATGAAAAGAATGCTAATTTAAATGTTTCAATAAATTCTCACTCATTCAATCATCATGATGATTTCATCAATCATCAATATGCCACGATTTATGATTCCTACAGTGATGACATTCCTTTTTGGGATCAAAATCTAGAAATTTTCCAATTTGTGCAAGTGAGTGGAAATAAAAATGATTTAATTTTGCAATCACTTGTGAGAAGAAAATATTTACAAACACACTCTTGTTGCATTGTATCATTATCTATAATTTTGATATAAATTATAGTTTTCCTCTCTCTCATTTTCCTGATTTCAATTTTTTTCTTCGAAATTCACTTTTGATATTCTAAATACACTGTGTTGGTACTATGAGCATGATAACTCTACTCTCTCACCTAACAAATTAATCAACATAAATGAAAGTCAATTTCAAAATTATAATCAGAACATTGGTTAATTCTTATTTTAAAATTCTATTTGATGATTATGTGTGGGTGATTTCTTTCTGATTTTCAAATTGATTTTTGATGAATGTTGACATTTGAGAGCCTATTGCTATATAATTTCCAACCATGTAATCCCTCTATAGATTTTCTACATTACTACACATGCTTTATCGATTCATCTGAAAAGTAAGTTTCTAGTAATGTACATATAATTCATTCTTTACAACATCCTATGATATTCAAAGGCTTATCATTTAAGATAGGCTTTTTGTTTCCTTTTTCCCTGAATCTATTTCAAGAAACAGTTGAATTACACCTTGGGTTTTATGATCCAGTAGGCAAATGTTTGGAAGAACTTCAAGGAAAGGATGTTGTAAATAAGTTACTCATTATACATACATTAACAATAGGTATAAATAATGCTTTTAGTTTTATTTCTTTTGGTTTAATTATATTTATGATTTTATTACTCATGTTTGATGTGCACATTCATGCATAAAATAAGATGCTTGAATGGCTTCACTAGAAGCACGATTTCACTTAGTCGTAGTCTAGTTTTTAGATTAGGATTAGGAATAGTTTCGAAATTAGTTTAAATTGAATAAGAATACATTTTTCAACTTTCCTTAATATGTGGGAGAAAATGAATATTCATCAGGTAAATTTATCATCGAATTCTTCTAGGTACACATTTATATGTTCATCCTCATCAAGTTTGAGCTTTATTTCAACTTTTCTTTTCTCTTTTAATCATTATTTCTTTCATATATTTTTTTGTTCTTTTTGGAGGTTCCCATGGATTTGATTTGTAGATTCAAGTTTGGTAGCAACTAACATTTTAGAAGAATAATCATCATATGACATTAGGGAGTTTTATCTTGTCTTATTTTCTTAGATTTTGAAATCAATTGTGAGTCTTATTCTTAAATTAGAATCTATAAAGAGTCACAAACTATATTTAAGCAATATTTGTGAAACTAATAAGACCTCTGTCAAAGCATACAACAATAACTCTAACTCAATAATTATTCTTTGGAACAAAGATATTTATTAACAAATCATCGCACAAGATAAAATTTAGATAATCTCATTTTTATGTTAATTATCGATATTATCTTGTAACATGTATCTCGAGGTTCATTCTCTTGATTGTCTTCTTTCTGATTTGATAAGCTTTTTAAGCTTAGTTGGATTTTCGTTTCATGTCATTTTACAATAAAATGGAGTAATGCTTTATATTTCAGCTTGGCATAATCATTAGTTGAGTCATTTTTATGCTCTAATTTATATTAACAGAACATAATATCTAAGGATCACTTCAATGAAGATGACTTCATTTATGTTTATTTTGAGATTTGCTAACCATTAGAGTCCCTCATTTTTTTCTTCTTTGAGTTAAATATTTCCATTATTTGTTTATGAACTATGTTTAACCCCTATCATTAAAGAAAGTAAAACACACTTAACAATAGTTACTTAAGGTAATCATTTCTTTTAGCAAACAAGATTAGTCAAGAGAATAGTAGTCATCTTAAAGCTTTTCATGGCATCCCTTTCTTTTAAGGAGAAGTATGACACCCCATCTATTAAGTGATCTCTATGAGATTAACAGTAACCATAGTTAAAGATAGAAACAAAAATGGTGAATTGAAGGATAGGAGGTATCATCACCAACCAATCTACCATGATCATAATTTCTAACATTGTGACATTACCATTATTGGTCACCAAGCCAAGGTAATGGCTTGTGACCACAAGGTTGAGAGACAAGAGGTCTCATCATGATCCAACTTGTTCGCCATGTTAGATCTCGTGAATTACATTGTCACTAGATAGTTACCAAGCCAGGACAATGATCTTCAGTTGGCATTCAAATAAGTTTAAGACAATAATTTGCAACTATGCATTTATTCCTAATAGATGGGACACTTGCACCTAAATGGTTTAAAATACATACCTATCAAGGCTATAGATGCGTGCTGGAAGCAGTTGCCATGAATATGGTATAGACGGTAAATTAATACCGTGTTTTCTTGATTAGCTTGTTTACTCAAAAGCTTATTCCCAACTAAGCTGACTATTGTACATATAAATTTACTGAAACATTGAATCATGGGGTGAATTTTTACAAGTTCATGAAAGATAACGGTATATATATTTATTTGACAACATATAATACGGAAACAATGGTTAGGATATCTTAATTTAAGCATTTCAAATTATATAATTATAATTTCTTCATTTATAAACTAGGTTCTACATCTTTATGACAGAGATAACTGCTTCTCCCCAGTGTGTCACCATTATTATACATGGGGACCCTTTTAGAATTACATGTACAATTTGAGTGTAATTGCTTCATTTAAAGTCTAATTTTCTTTTTATTTACATTTTTTTTATTTTTATAGTTTGCCTAAGTTTGATTAATTTTGTTTGTTAATAAAATTCGTTAATACATTTTTATTTTAAACATCTTAATTAATTAGATTAATGAATAAAATAGCCCCCAAGACCAAGATGTGTGCATAGGATTTAAGACTTAATAATTAAATAAGTGGTTATAATATATCAAAGATATAGGAGATTTGATATTGGAGGGAACCCCTTTATAATTCCGCAATTTAAAAAACCCAATTCCGAATACAATGACTTATGTCCTAATAAAATAATATAATATCCAATCCATATAAGTGGCATGGTGAGCATATTAAATTCAAAATATGGATGTGGAAAACAATTTTTATAGGCTTCATAGTATTAAAAAAACATATCATATAACCAAAGTTTGACCATTATATAAAGGCTATATAATTAATAGCCTTTTTGGAGGAACCACATTCCACATCATTGTTTCCACTCTCACATATCAGACGTAATTCATATCAGAGATTTCATTTTGAGACAAATTTAAAAACCTCTGATATATCACTCTATTGATACTCCAATATGGTTCCTCGCTGATATTTTGATCTGCCAATCCCTTCTATCTCTAATTTGCGATATGCCAACCCCTCCAATCTTCCATTTCTGATATGTCAATCCCTCCAATCTCTGATCTCCGATAATCATATCGATCCCTCCAATCTCTGATATCCTAATGTGCCCCCCCACCCCCTCTAACATCCAATATTTTCCAGCCTGTGATAAGTCGGAATGGATTTCTGTATTAATGATGGTCTAACTGGAATATCACATCCACCTGTATATCTAATATTTTAAATGGTAACAATTATAAAACTCTGATATCAAATCTCGCATACAAAGCTCCAATTTAGTGGACCCAGTAAAGTTATTAAAGGAATTTGAATATGATATCGCATCTTTTCCATATCAGAGCCACCCAGTATCACAACTATTTTGTTTTTTCTCATTTTAAAAGTTCTGATGAGCTTAGTTATGATACCCCATAGCTCTTGGCACATATAACTAAAATCCGCTTAATTAATTAAAAATGTCTCTTGGCATAAGCATAGTTCAGGTCATTTTTATAGCTTAATCTATGTTTTCACTATTTTAGTAATAAAGCTTTGATCTCCTTTGTGATTTGTGTAACATGATATAATGCCGTTCTCGGTCCATGATTCTAAGGGCCCCTTGCCATGTGTCAAATACTATTGAAATTTAACTTGACTATTGTAATGAACTCCATAACAAGCCATGACCAATAATAGCTAATGGATCCTTCAATGAAAAACATAGTCAATTGGTTTGAATCATGTAACAATTTCCCAAATTTTCCTTGTATTCAACTAAAATAATCTATTTTTGACGTGCTGAAGAAAAAATCTAGATTTAGTTGTTGAGATATATAAGGGAGATTGCTAGGTATGTAAATATTGTATAAATACCCCTGAATTAGATCCATCAAGTGAGGAGGCAATCCACCATAGGTTGTCTCTACTATGATTTCATTTGTTCCTATGCATTATATTTTTGCATAGAGAGAGTTATTGTAGAGATTGAAAGAGGATTTCTGGATTTGTTATAATTGCTTTGGACTATCGTAGGCAAGTTTAGTTTGGGCCTGAGGTACTCCAACACTACGCATTTATAATGTAAAACTGTTTAATAAATTTCAATTTTCATGATGAATTATCATATTTTTTGTCAATGTTTTATAATTGGTTTTGATTCCCATTCTAAGTAGGACGTTTCTTTGATCTCTAAAACTATTGTTGATTCAATTGTGATATGTTGTTGAAGTCTTGCAAGAGCTATCTCCAAGAGGAAAAATGTGTTCGAAATCATACTTAATTCATTGAATTATACTTGTGGTGAATGATAGCTATTTATTATTCATTTTCTTGTGTATTTTTCTTTTATGTCTATTAATTGAAATGAACTATTTCTTTTGATTAATACAAAATTTATAATGAATTATGTTTAATATGAATTCAAGCTTGTAGATGGAGTTACCTTAATAGTTACTTATTAAAGTAGATTAATTTACATAGTTGTTTTAACCTTTTATGAGTTTAAAAACTATTTTGGAATCCATAATCAAAGATTGATTATAAACTCATTCATAAACGAGTCTTTCCCCTTGTTTTAGTTAACTTTCTATAGGATTAGGAGAGTGTTATCCCATTCTAGTTTGAGATATGATTTTATGTTTTAGATTAGTCTTGCATTTGTATATTTAGCTTTGCATCAAGTCCTCTTTTAAAGAGGGAAAAAAAAAAAATTAATTGTGGTTTCATCAACATTTTTAAATTGATCAAACCGTGGTGTTGATTTACTTCTTTAACCCACATCTTAAAGATTGATGCAAAGGAAATGTAATATGATGTAATACAAGTGTAAATAGATCAATTATTAGTTTTAGTTATATTATTTTTAGATTACTATTAGATTATTTTTAGATTAGTCTTAGATGATAGGGTAAATGGACCCATAACCAGTTGGAACCACCATCTTCAACGATAAAGTAGCTTCTTTAAGTACTTGATGGGGTGGTCTCCCCTAATGTTGACAGAGGCCATTTTTTCTGATCAACATATCCCTAACATCACAATGCAGGTAGAGGAGGCCACCTGATAGGTACACTAGGTACACCGCTCTCATGATAGACATCATTGAGGCAAAGAATTATTCATTTATGTAAGTAGTTTCTCAACCGGTTTGGGTTGACACCATGGTGGAAGAATACAAATCCATCATGAAGAATAGTGTATGGGAGTTGGTGTCAAGACTAGAAGAGAAAATAGTGGTTGGTTCGAGATGGATATTCAAAGTGAAGTATGCAGTGAATGAGATCATCAAGAATTACATGGCCAAATTTTTGTCCAAAGGATTTTATCATATATAGTGTGTGGACTATGGGGGAACTTTGACACCAGTTGAAATATATTCCTCAATTAGATCCATTCTTGCATTGGCTATGCAGGTGGGGTGGAAAATCCACTAGATGGATGTGAATACCACCTTTCTAAATGGTGTTGTTGAGTAGGAAATTTACATAGAGAAACCAGAAGGATTTGAGACATATAATCAAGAGTCACATGTGTGAGGACTCAAGAGAGAATTATATGGTCTCAAACAGGTGCACTCAAATTGATAGTTATCTCATTGGATTGGCCTTCATCAAAAGTGAAGTAGATGAGAACCTCTATCACATTATTGTAGATGGTAAGTTGGTTATTCCTTTTTTATATGTCGATGATTTAATATTGACTAGTGATGAGAAACTGATATGCTCTTGCGAAGAGGAACTTGCAAGGGAATTTGAGATTAAATACATGGGCCTCATGCATTACTTCCTTGGTTTGGAAGTATGGCAGGGTGATTGGTGAATTATTTATGTCTCAAGGAAAGTATGCTACCAAGATACTTCAATGATTTCACATGAAAAATTGTAAGCCCATGGACACACCTCTAGCCACAAACTAGAGGAAGGAGTACACTTCTTTAGGTGAGGAAGTTGGTGCTACCATTTATATGTAGCTTGTGGGTTCACTGATGTATCTTATGAACACATGACCTGACGTGTGTTGTGCAGCAAACCATTTCAGCGAAGCTATGGTGATGCCTACCAAATTACATTGGAAGGAAGAGAATTATGTGCTACAGTACCTAAGAGGAAATACCTAATATGGATTACGATACTGATGGATAGAGGGAGTGGACTTGCAAGGATTCACCAATGTAGAATGGGCAGGAAATCCATCAGATGGGAAAATTACATCAGGTGCTATCTTTAGTGTTGGGTCCACAATTATTTCATGGTATAGCGAGAAGTAGAGGTCTGTGGTGCTCAACTCATAAGAGGCTGAATACGTGGCTACAAGTCAAGTAGCACGTGAAGAAATTTGTGTGAGGAAAATAATTGTGGGACTATTTGGTGAGGAGATGGATCTGATAGTGACATGTTGTGATAATCAAAGTTTTATTAAGCTTCCTGACATATTTCATGATAGTTTTCTAGATGCTTGGATTGTGAGGAGTTGAAAATAGATTGTAAGAATTTCATTGGTTTATTGCAACCTATTCCGATTTAAAATGGAAATGGGAGGTCATTTCCATGGACTTCATTATAGCTTTACCAAGGATATAAAAGAATAATGATTCCATTGGAGGCTCTTTATGGGTATATTTTTAATACTCCTATCAGCTAGAGTGATCTAGTGAACATGGTGTTGAATAGACCATACATGTTGGTTGAGATGGAGCAGGAGATTCCGATTAAAAAGAGGAACGTAAAGGAAACACATGACATACAAAAGAGTTATGAATATCAACATATATCATTCAAGGATTTTCTAATTGTGGAGCATGTGTACTTGCACATCAAGCCCAAGAGGAGCTCCTTATGGATTGGATCATGAGCCAAGTTGGCACCTTGGTATTGTGGGACTTTTGAGATCCTTCAAAGGATTGGACCAAAGGCCTACAAACTTGCACCATCACCGACAAAGAAAGTCCATGATTCTTTCCATGCTTCATTTATTAAGAGGTATGTACAGGATGTTGATCATGTGATTGAATGGTTTGTATTATAGGTGGAACGAGAGGGTGAATTCTAGCCAAAACTTTATTTAATTTTGCAGTAGAAACAGCTCATGCTCTGGAACAGAACAATCAAGCAAGTTAAAGTGCAGTGGAAGCACTTTGTGCCTAATGAAGCTACATATGAGATGGTTGATCATATGTAGGATTTGGATCCCTCGTTATTTGTCGGTTGAGTAGAGGTGTTTGGATTATAGGTTTAGGTTTAGGTTTATATATTCCTATATGTATTTTATATACTATAATGAGTTGAGTTATAAATCTCCAATATGTAGTATGTTTTAAATACTACATCGATTTATTTTATAAAGCTCCATTTGTAGCACATTTTGCTAGTTATAAGCGTAATTGAAAACCAAGGATGGTGTTCCCCCAAGCACAAGGGGTTTGTAACAACCCTCAGCTGATTTTCCACATAAATAAAAGAACATCAAGGTCATGGGACACATATTCAGAGTTGAATTGTGGGAAAACATTTTAGTGGACATTACTTGTGATTAATTAATGGCTATAGAAATTTGCAAAGGCATTGGGAAAGGAAAATAGGTAATAACTAGCATTTAATTATGAAAATAAAGGAATATAGGAGAAACGGGAGGTAAAAGGAAAAATTTTCATGCAAGGGAAATTAGAGGAAACATGAAGGAAAATAAAGAGAAAGGAGACATCAATAATAAAAGGCATTACAGAAATAATTCAAAGATTTTTCATAGTTTTTGGCTAGCTTTTTTCAGTTCAGTTTTGGCTCTCTACTTTCATTTGCTCATTCTCTCGTACTCTTGCACACTTATAGCATGTTGGAGCACTCTATCATTCACTTGGATTGGAGAAGGAAAGAAAGGGAAAGCAAGGAGGCACAAAGTAATATTTCGATCAACAACTACAGTTGGATTGGTTTGCAGGTAATGGGCTGCATCTGTGATTTTCTTGTTGATTTTGGATGCATGGTATATACATGTGGTTGCTTGGTTATGTGTTGTCATTGGCATGGATATTTCCCTAGATTGACAATAGTTTCAATGTTGCCTCGACATTTCAAATATATCCATTATGTAGTAGGTTTCCCACTTATATTGCTAATTAATTCTCAGGTTCCCTATGGATGTGAGTTGGAACAAGTGCTTCGGAGCCCTCGAACAACTTGTGTTTAGTTACTAGATCCTAGGGTGTGCAGGTTGGGCCAAACTCTCTAGAGCCTTGTTGGTTGATTTATTAGTCCATGGATTCTATTAGAGCCTAGATTTACATCAGGCTGAAAAGGTAAGCTTCTAGGTCCACATAAAACCACGCTCAGCCTCGTAGCTAGCCCTATGAGGACAGGAGAGGACTCTCTCCAGGTCAATCTCAGTAAAAATAAACAATAAGGTCTGAGATGACTCAAAATGTATACCGATTTTATGCTAGTAAATAAATATGAAAGAGGTAGTTTAATAAATGACTGAGTTTTCAGGGCTGTATGGGACAAAGGACAACATGAGCTAGGAAATTAAATCAAAGACACATAATGTTTCATGAAGCAAGATAGGCAGGAAGTTTAGCAATCAAAGTGAAATAATATAGAGTGGAAAGACTATTGAGAAGCTGAAAATGGCATACACATGAATCCTTTTCAAACAGAAGACTATACACAAAGTATGGATGCTTTAAAAGGCAAAGCATAAACTGGATTCTACCTTTTTTACTTAAGAGCATTCAACTGGAAATGATTATGAATGAACTATAAAACATAACAGGATACATATGAAGCAGAAGGAAGAAACATATGCCAAACTCATACCACATGAATCTCATGAATAAGAGCTGCATCATTTCATTAATTCTCTGCCAAAACTGTACAGAGAAAGCGCTGGGTTTTTCCTCCACACTACTTGGAGAACTTAGACCCCTTACAAATGATTTTCAATACAATAAATAAACTCCACTATGATAAAATAGATCGACCAAAAATGAGGGATTATTTAATCATCATTAGAAAACAAAAGATGAAGAGCCAACCATCTGTTTTGGAAAGCAGCAGCGTTACATGTGAAATTTGTTTGATGACCAATGAGTAAGCAGAAACTATAGTGTAGACCCTTTGAATCATAACTGAAGTCCAAAAATAGGTAATTGAATTCTATTTCTCTACCATGGTAGATATCTACGCTTTATTTTAAGCTCTGGTCTTTGACTTTTCACCTTCCCCATTTGAATAAAAACCAATCTTTTATAATTAGCATCCAGATTTCTAGTTTTACATGCATATCTCCAAACGTGTCCTGAGAGCATTTCATAGCCGCTGTATGCTATATTATTTCCATCCTCTCTAGATTTTCCCTTGAGGATCTCTAATTGTTCTTTCGTAAGTTTAAAAAAATAGCAACTGATATGGTTGATGGTTTCACCATTCATTATTCCACTCATGTCTTTCACTGGTGGTGGTTGTTGGTACTCTATATGATGAAACTTCGGGGTTGAAGGATTTCTGGCTCATAAAACAGTTTTGTCGATGAAGGGTGGCATAGTAAAATCTAACCCATGGGCTACATCAGACCAGGTATTGATGGAGTGTATACCCGCATAACGATCAGCCACATGGTGCTACAACCGCACAACTAATGACACCCATCCACATTTGAAAATGGTTACGAGCAGAGGATAGGAAGAAATGTCTTCAGAGTAATTGACTTTAGGAATGAGCTGTTTGAGCTCCATGATGGGCACAAAATCCCCAAAATCATGAATGACATAATCTCTTATAGCTTCAACAAGCAGGACACCCTCACCGTTACAGTTGATTTCGATACATCCATTTAGGTCTCTTTTAGTCTCCCTGCCATGGGATAAAATGGCACTGGTAGTTTACTAAGCGCATCCCTGAGAATGTTCATTGAAAAGAAATCGGGGCTACCAGTGGGCCTATAGAAATACACACTAGCAGTGTGTATTCTCGGAACCACAAGGTCTACATTTGAGTTCCAAAGATCCCTCTATGGAGTCGGTGTGGTGGGATGCACCATTTGTCAACTCTTCACTATTATAAGCATCTTTGCAGGCTATGGGCGGCTAACTCTATTTCTTCGAGTTATGCCTTCAGTGCTATCATCCTCCAAATCTGCCTCGCTCGTTTGTTTGCAATTTTGAACGGATAGTGATGCAGCAACACTTAAAGGGTTTCTTTGCTAAAATGATACAACTAACTGCATGTCATCCAAAGATGAATCCGGTTCCAAAATGCCATTGTGCTCCAAAAATTTATGCTTACTTCTATCTTTTTACAAACCAGGAACATGTAATCTAGAGAAGAGCTGAGTGATTTGAATTTTTGCAGAGCAACGATAAAAATTTTCATTGTCAGCCATATGCACCACGCGAGAGCCCAACGTGTTGCGCTTTGTGGATGCATTGCGTCAATGGAGGAAAACACTATGGAAATGTGCCCAATGCGCTGCGCAGCCTAAGTGTGCCGCGCTCTAATCCAATGCGCTGCGCGGACTCAAAACACTCTCTTGGCTTTGAAAATCGCCCTCTTACCACTAAACTTCGATGTAAATCGACCTCTTGAGTGAAAATGGCATTGATAAACATAGAAATATTTATATAAAGTCATAGCTTTGACCTCTGCTTTTTAAAGACCCATTTTTGTAATGTTGCAGAATTGGCATTTCTTCCATTTGATTTTTTGGCTAAAACGATGGCTTTGTGGTTGATTTGTTTTGCAAGGATAGCGGAATGTCTTCACAAAGAAAGACCAGGGACTGAATTTGAAGTACTTCAAGACGGAGGACTTTAAAAATACATACTTATTACAAACAATTAATTTGACGATTTCTTCTTCAAAACAGAGTTTTGAAGAAGAAACATCCTTGAGCATTATTGCTGATAAGAATTTTGGAATGAAAACTTATTGAAGACATCCGCATGACCTGTGGGGATTATGTGAAGACCAAACCCTAGTCCTAGAAACTGAAATGACTCTGTTTGACCAACATACCTTATATGACTGTAAATCAACTTTGATGAACTTTGATAAATTTTTACCAACCCAGCAAGTACAAACATGAGGCAAATGAGTAATGAGACCCTTACGTCGGATAATGGCATGCCCCTAATGAAATGCAAATAAATGAGCGGAATGAGACACCTAAAAATGAAATGCAATAACAGAAATGATCTCTGACGGAGGGATGACCAGACCGACTCTAACATTGGCTCCAATGGGGATGGTAGCTCCCTGGAGGTGCCAAGAACTACAGATCTTTGGAAAGCAGACAGTGCCTCTTCCATTGGGCACGGAGTCCAAATCAACACCAGACTGTTAACTGATTTACTGACTGAAAATTTGACTCAAACTAACTCGATGCAAACTGAAATGACTAAAAAAGCTTGACTCTAACAAACTAACTCAAAATACTAAGACCTGAACTTAAAACTTAAAGCCTGGTGGTAATACATGACCACTTGTGTTTCTTACAAGATAATATACCATCAAACTATATCAAAATGCCAATATAACTAATCAAGCAGATGCCTTCTTGATTGATTCTCCTGATCAGATCGCATGGTCAACAATAGACACTGGTAACTGGGCATCCAAAAACATAATTGACCATGATCTCCTTCATCACTGACTACTGCAATAATCACCTTCACTGCTAACTGCAATAGATTTGCCAATGGATCCTGAAAAACATGAAGATTTACCTCCTACTGAAGAAACAAGGTGTCTTTTTCTTTCGATTCTGATCTTCCTTCATAATGTACTTCAGTAAGAGTATGTTCCTAGTCCTCAAAAAATTCTGAACAAGTATATGAGCAGAACTCCTCTTCGAAAACCATTTCAAAACATGAGGCATATGGAGAAGAATCTGAAAGGTAATGCTGAATGTTGTGATCTTCTGTAATCTGAATATTATTTTGATCATCTTCATATGATATAATAGCCAGATTGTCATGTTCCTCATTACATTCATCAATCATAAGAAAAGAAACTTCAGATGGTTCTTGATACTCAAATATGACGTTGCTATCATCTACCAACGATTCATCCAAGGAAACTTTTTCACTTACTTGAGCAAATATCTCATCTTGTTTTTCACAGAGGAAATGAACTACCTCCTCATGAAGATCTAGTTCTGGTGAGATGAGAGCATTTAGGTCTGTAACTCTGCTTTCTTCATTTGAGGCAGCCGCAACAATACAACTCTCTTTTATGAGATCCAGAACAACATGTTTTTCCTCATCACAATTTATCTCTTGATCTGATTTATCATCATCACTGTCTGAGATTGGAACATCATTTTCCTGCATATCATCCTTTGTTTCAACTAGATCTGAAATAAAACTTCTTCTTTCATCATTTGTAGCAATATGGAAATCTTCAACCTGTTGATCTTGATAAGTATCCTCTAAGAGTTCTGTGTGCTGCTGAAATGGATTTTCATACAGGGCTTCCATGATCTCTTCATCCATGAAATTATCATCTTCATAATATTTCTCAGGGCTTTCAATAAAACTATAAGCATGCTTGCAACAATCCTGAACTAAATTTAATGATGGATAAGATTCTCTATATCTTTCAATGAACATGACATGAAAATCCTTTAAACAGTAAATACAAGCAGGCAGCAAACTTTCATACCAAAATTGGGCTTCACCTTCCAGAGTGGCTGGGAATATCTTCATCAAGAAATCTTCAGGAAAATAAACCTTCAACTTGCGAATATGCATGTGAAATCTAACAAGATGTAAAGCAGAATCCTTCCTATCATCATCTTTAAACATAGGCAAATTCCTTGACCAATCTACCTTCAGAATTTTATTTGGAAAGCCTGGAATGTGATCCCGGCTCATGGGAGCATATCTTCTTGCAACCCGTTCCATCTTGAAAATCTTAAAGCTACTAATCTTCCTGCAGTGGAGTCACCATGAAGCATTGATTTTTGGATTTTTCAGTGAATGGAGTTGCCAGGTGAATGATTTCATCCCTCCGATGTCTGATCATTGTCCACCATCAACAATCAAATCTAAACTTGATACATGTACTGGGGTGATCGTTTAGATCAGATGTTCAGTTTATAAACTAGACCGGAGATTCACTCAAGTAGCTTTTATCTACTTTTGCTAATTCAAACCAAAAGCATTTCGAAGGCTACCTGGCTAACTTCAGGCTCCATCTGTAGTCTGTAAAGAAGAACAATGATAATAAACTTTTCTTCCCCAGTATGGTTGCCACTATGTTAGAGCCTAGATTTACCTCAGGCTGAAAGGGTAAGCTTCTAGGTCCACATCAAACCACGCTCAGCCTCGTAGCTAGCCCTACGAGGATAGGAGAGGGCTCTCTACGGGTCAATCTCAGTAAAAATAAACAATACGGTCTGAGATGACTCAAAATGTATACTGATTTTAGGCTAGTAAATAAATATGAAAGAGTTAGTTTAATAAATGACTGATGTTTCAAGGTTGTATGGGACAAAGGACATCATGAGCTGGGAAATAAAATCGAAGACACATAGTGTTTCATGAGGCAAGATAGGCAGGAAGTTTAGCAATCAAACTAAAATAACATAGAGTGGGAAGACTATTGAGAAGCTGAAAAGGGCATACACATGAATCCTTTTCAAACAGAAGAAGATATATAAAGTTTGAATGCTTTACAAGGCAGAGCCTAAACTAGATTCTACCTTTCTTACTTAAGAGCATTCAACTGGAAATGATTATGAATGAACTGTAAAACATAACAGGATACATATGAAACAGAAGGAAGAAACATATGCTAAACTCATACCACATGAATCTCATGAATTAGAGGTACGTCATTTCATTAATTCTCTGCCAAAAATGTACAGTGAAAGCGTTGGGTTTTTCCTCCACACTACTCCCAGAACTCGGACCCCTTACAAATGATTTTCAATACAATAAATAAACTCCACTATGAGAAAACAAATCAACCAAAAATGAGGGATTATTTTATCATCATTAACAAACAAAAGATGAAGAGCCAGCCATCTGTTCTGAAAAGGAGCAGAGTTACATGTGAAATCTGTTTGATGACCAAAGAGTAGGCAGAAACTATAGCGTAGACCCTCTGAATCATAACTGAAGTCCAAAAATAGGTAATCAAATTCTATGTCTCTACCATGGTAGATATCTATGCTTTATTTTAAGCTCCGGTCTTTAACTTTCCACCTTCCCCATTTGAATAAAAAGCAATTTTTTATAATTAGCATCTAGATTTCTAGTTTTACAGGCATATCTCCAAACGTGTCCTAAGAGCATTTCATAGCCGTTGTATGCTATATTATTTCCATCCTCTCTAGCTTTGCCCTTCAGGATCTCCGATTTTCCTTTCATGAGTTTAAAAAAATAGCAACTGATATGGCTAATGGTTTCACCATTCATTATTCCACTCGTGTCTTTCACTGGTGGCGGTTGTTGGTACTCTATATGTTGAAACTTTGGGGTTGAAGGATTTCTGGCTCGTAAAAGAGTTCTGTCGATGAAGGGTGGCAGAGTAACGTCTAACCCATGGGCTACATTAGACCAGGTATTGATGAAGTGTATACCTGCATAACCATCAGCCACATGGTGCTGCATCCCCACGCCTAATGACACCCCTCCACATTTGAAAAAGGTTACGAGCAGAGGATAGGAAGAAATGTCTTCTGAGTAATTGACTTTAGGAATGAGTTGTTTGAGCTCCATGATGGGTGCAAAATCCATGAAATCATCAATGACAGAATCTGTTATAGCTTCAACAAGCAGGACGCCCTCACCGTTACAGTTGATTTTGATACGTCCATCTGGGTCTCTTTTAGTCTCCCTGCCATGGGATAAAATGGCGCCAGTAGTTTACTAAGCGCATCGCTGAGAATGTTCATTGAAAAGAAATTGGGGCTGCCAGTGGGCCTATAGAAATACACACTCGCGGTATGTATTCTAGGAACCACAAGGTCTACATTTGAGTTCCAAAGATCCCTCTGTGGAGTCGGTGTAGCGGGACACACCATTTCCAAACTCTTCATTGTTATAACCATCTTTGCAGGCTACGGGCAACTAACTATGTTTCTTCGAGTTGTGCGTTCAGTGCTATCATCCTCCAAACCTGCCTCGCTTGTTTGTTTACAAGTTTGAACGGATAGTGATGCTGCAGCACTTAAAGGGTTTGTTTGCTGAAATGATACAACTGACTGCATGGCATCCAAATATGAATCCGGTTCCAAAATTCCACTGTGCTCCACAGATTTACGCTTACTTCTATCTTTTTGCAAACAAGGAACATTTAATCTGGAGAAGAGCTGAGTGATTTGAATTTTTGCACAGCAACGATAAAAATTTTCATTGTCAGCCCTATGCGCCGCGCGCGAGCCCAACATGCCGTGCGTCATGGATGCACCATGCCAGTGGAGAAAAACACTGTGGAAATGTGCCCAATGTGGCGCACAGCCTAAGTGTGCTGTGCTCTAACCCAATGCGTCACGCGGACTCTAAACACTATCTTGGCTTTGAAAATCGTCCTCTCACCACTAAACTTTGACGTCAATTGACCTCTTGAGTGGAAATGGCATTGATAAACATAGAAATATTTATATAAAGTCATAGCTTTGACCTTTGCTTTGTAAAGACCCATTTTTGTAATGTTGCAGAATTGGCATTTCTTCCCTTTTGTTTTTTTCGCTAAAACGATGGCTTTTTGGTTGATTTGTTTTGCAGGTATGGTGGCATGTCTTGAGAAAGAAAGAACAGGGGATGCATTTGAAGGACTTCATGATGGAGGACTTTAAAAATACATACTTATTACAAACAATTAATTTGGCAATTTCTTCTTCAAAACAGAGTTTTGAAGAAGAAACATCCTTGAGCATTATTGATGATAAGAATTTTGGAATGAAAACTTATTGAAGACATCCTCATGACCTATGGGCATTATCTGAAGACCAAACCCTAGTCCTAGAAACTGAAATGACTCTGTTTGACCAAAATACCTTCTATCACTGTAAATCAACTTTGATTAAATTTGATAAATTTTGACCAACCTAGCAGGTACAAACATGAGGGAAATGAGTAATGATACCCTTCCATCAGATAATGGCATGCCCCTAACGTAATGCAAATGAATGAGTGGAATGAGACACCTAAAAATGAAATGCAATAAGAGAAATGATCTCTGACGGAGGGATGACCAGACCGACTCTAACAAATTCATGGGTTGGAACAAATGCTCTAGAGCCTTCATTAGCTTTGGGTCAAGTTAGTAGTTCATGGAGCCATGGAAAACTTGGGTAGAGACAAATCTAGTTGATTTTAGTGATTTTTGGACCATATAAGTCAGATCAATGTGGATGAGGGCTAAGATAGTTTGGCCTCTAGAAGCCCTTGTTAGTTTTTTTTTTTGTTTACCCATTATGATCCCACATTCATGCTTGGAATATGGAGTGGGGGTAATTTGCTTAAAGAGATATTTGGTTCAATCCAATCTTTGGTCGAGTGGTACGTGGAATTCCCAGACTTGGTTGGAATTTTCGTATATAAATATGAGATATTTTTATATTATGATCTATGATCATTTGTAGTGATTATTCTAGTGACTTTATGGAATATTTTCAATGATTTTTATTATCTTTATATGCTGGTTGTATGAGCGTTATATGATATATTCCATCTATGGCTCTTGACATGTTTTGATAAGTTATTGGATGATTGATGAATGCATGGTCTAACAAGTGTTGTTGGAACTAGTTACAGAGGGTTTGGAGCCTTCTTGGTGACCCTTAGATGCAATTCAGAAGTTCATGATCAAATATGCATTCCTCACCTATAGCTTTCATGTTTACCACTTTTTTTTTGAAATTTCTGTCATGGATTAGGCATGCCTAGGTCAAGTTCTTGCTTTAGTTTAGATTGGTTGGCCTTGTCATCATCTTGTTTAACTTTCGGGGAAGTTGGAGACAATTTTCAGGAGTGATATGGAGGGCATCCTTGAAAATTGGCTCAGATCGTGAAACTATTATGACATAATTGGAGTTGTTAGGTCATAACCACATTGAAGTAAGACTATGGATGTGGTTGGGACCTCATAATCACACTAATGTTATGTTTTTCATGTGGTTGGTGATTTTATATTATGAAAGGAACCCCAGCTCAGGGATTGATCACCTAGGGTGGTTTGCAGGCTCCTGAGTGGTCTGTAGTAACTAAGGGATGTTTGTAGTTTTTTATGTGTTAACTCCACTTCCATATATAGAACTTGGAAGTCAGTTAATATCATATTGACACTTGTCTCATGTTTACCATGGTGAGCTTATAAAAGTGGTTAAATGTGGGAGGAGGTGGTTACAAGTATATTTTCGGAGCTCGGCGCATGAAAGTCTACTCAAATGCAGGACAAACGAATTGAGGCATCAAATCCATCATGAATTATATGTTTATGGTTGAAAATAAAAATGATGATGAAGTATCTAATGACATCAAAGGTTATAATCCTTCTCACTGGAAATAAATTATTTATATTATCTCTAAATATGACGAGATTTTTCAAGAACTAGGAGGATTACGTCACAAGAGGGAAGTTAAACATGAGATGTATCTTTAGCAATATTTCCATCTTCCAAATGTGGGCATGTGTATGATGTCAACTATGGAAATGGTTGAAATCAATAATTAGGTGCAAGACTTGTTGGACCAAGGAGTCATCAAAGCTAACTCATCCCCATGTGGTTCACTAATTGTGTTGGTTCTGAAGAAAGATGGAACATTGAGAATGTGCATGGATTGTCAGGTTGTCAGTATGATCATAGTGAAAAACATATATCCCCTCCCTTATATAGATTATTTTCTTAATCAAATGAAGAACTTTGTTTATTTCTCTAAGTTGGATTTGTGCAGTGGTTAACATCAAATTACGATTGCAAAAATGATGTGCGGAAAGCTACCTTCAAAACCAAGCAACGACTATTTGAGTGGTTGTTAATGCCATTTGGGATTTGTAGTGCCCCAGTTATGTTCATGTGGATGGGAGGAAAGTAATGGAAGGATTTCGACACATTAAAGGGAAAAATAAGTACAATATCAGTACACGCCTTGACAATCCTTTAGCAGCCATTCAGGATTGAGATGAGTCTTAGTGGATATGCCATGGGTGCAACATTGATGTAGCATCGTAAACTAGTTTGTTACCTTTCAAAGACTTTCAATCAAGCTTTTTCCAACTATCCCATGTATTGAAAATATTTGTATGCATTGGTTCAAAGTGTCAATAAATAGAAGCACTACTTGATAGGGGAGGAGACTGTCATACATAAGGATCATCAACCCTTACAATCCAAATTGCAACAAGCTCATCACTTCAGGTGGATGGGATTCCTTCAATAGTTCCATTTGGTAATTAAATGCAAGAGAGTTACGTGTAACAAATTGGAATGTATGATTTCTAGACCTACTGTTTTTACATCTATTGTGTTGAAGAATGCTTCTTTGTCTCATGATAACTACGTTGAATAGTATGATATTGATGAAGATATTAGAGACGTTAATGAGAGGCTATCCCATGGTTTATAGGTGTAGTACTATAATTTACAAGACAAGTTACTATACCAACTCGGGAAGTTATGTATTCCTACAAGTGAAAGAGTTGATGTAATCCGGGAAGCTCACACTTCTCTAATGTCTGGTCACTTTGGGGTACAAAATATCCTAACTCATTTGTAGAGGCTTTTTTATTGGCCTTGGATGAAAGAAATCACAACCAAAGATAAATGGGTATGTGATGTGATCTATTTGTAAGCCCACTAATAGAAAATTGGGGTTGTACACACCACTCTCTTTTCCTTCTCATCCTTAGGAGATTATCTCCATGGATTTTGTTGGGGTGTTTCCTTTGTCAAAAAAGGGTCATTTCTAGTTGTATAGTAGTATATAGGTTTAGCAAGATGAGTGTCTTTATGCCATTTAAAGACCATATTATCGCTAAGAAAACTACTCAACTTTTCTTTGAGTGCGTATGGATCCAGTTTGGACTACACACATCCATTGTCTTAGATTGAGATTCCTCATTCCTTGGGGATTTTTGGAAAACATTGTGGAAGATGCTAGAAACGAAGCTAAACAGGAGTACAACATTCCATCCAGAGGCTGATGGATAGACAAAGGTCATCAATATAACAATGGTTCATTTTGTCTTAGGGTATTTCTGCAACAATCTTAAGTTGTGGTATGAAAATATATATTATGTCCAACATGCATATAACAAGGATTTGTACTCTTCTACTCAAAGTTGACCATTTGAGACATGCTTTGGGTACCTTCAAAATCACCACTAGAATTGGTATTTGGAAAATATGAGGATTCTAGTGAATGAAGTGATGAAAATATAGATTGAAAATACATTTACTGCATCTAAACATCAAGCAGTGCAAGAACATTTGCAGAAGGGTTAGGAAAAACATACATCCCAAGATGACAAAGAGATTATCGATCATCCATTCTAGGTTATTGATCCTGGTTTTCGCTTATAGATGTATAGAAAAGAGTTACATATAAAAATTGCAGCTTAACCCATAAATGTGCACTTATGAAAAGAAGAAGAAGACACATAAAAAGGCACAAAAGAGAACACCAAGGCTTGATAACAGAGTTCGTCCAATTTGGACTACGTCTCTAGGACCAACTCAACAATGGGGAGGCCTTTCTTATTAAATGGCATGAATAAACAGAATTACATTTATCAATTTGTCCGTAACAGGCTTAGACCTCCAATCTGCCTGACGGCTATGAAATGAATGCCAGAGATGGAGTGGTATGCAGCACCAAAGCTTCCTGCAGCAATAGAAGAGGGTTGGAGTCATATAACTGTCCAAAATGGATCAAAATATGTTCTCGGCCTCTGCGAAACAGCATGCTGCACACATACAAAAAATTCCTCCCCAATGCTCTTCCATTGATCCTCTTTTATAATGGATTTTCGGACAAGATCCCATTCAAATCAGTGCTTTCCTGCTTAACTATGGGGGTTGGTAGAGTGGCATGATCAGTGGTGCAACCGTTCCTATAAATGGCCTTCTCTCGTTTGAAATGATAAAGCTTCGTAATCCCAAAAAACACTGCAAATCTTCCCAAAAACCATATACCCGGACCTCAAAATCATTGAAATCAGGGTTATTTTTCCTATTGGGTCCATGTTGAAGTCCCAATCGATGTTTCGCTGGTGCATAGGCCCTATTCATGGGGAAGGGCCAACCGCAGATCACAGATCACCGATATCATCATCGGCCGATCACATCGGTCTCGCTCATAAATAATGCTTTGATATCCTGACTATGGTTCTGTTGATCAGTGTATCGCCAATCCAACTATATGCTTACCAATATATCACCAATCGCTCCCTACCACCACCGACATATATAAAAACATGATTGCTGGTTGTGATTGCATCCGATCCGCCAATCCAATCTGATCGGAAATCGGTGATCTGGGGTTCCATGGTCCAAACCTTAAGTCCACCCACATGAAACCTCTGATTGGGATTTACCTTTAAGGCTTTAAGACCCATTTTTAAAGGAAATTCCTCATTGTCTTTAGGATTGAAGAACCCTTCATTTCAAAATAACTTCATCATCCATAATTGGATTGAAGTACAGTTTACGCCATTGGAATCAGGAAGATGAGAGCTCCGCTCTAATCCTGAGTTAACTTCCTTCCAATTACTTTGGTTTTCTGAATTTTTCCATGCCATTGTATTTGAAGATCCACCTGGATCAATCCTCCCCATTGAGGAGCTTTTGCATCGCCAAAAGCTTTTCATTAGTCAATTGGCAAGTGAGGGAACTGTGCCCTCACTTTCTCTTTCTCAAGCCATCTAGCCATATTGGGATGCATTCCCTTGAAAAAAACTTGAAGGTATTCTATATCTCCTCGCTATGAAGGCCTAGTTCTTCTATCAAGGATGATGTCTTCGGGCAACTCATCAAGATATTTAGGTGCAAGATCATCGATGGTAGGAACTGAACCCACCTCATCAGTGTCCATGATCAAAGGTGGTTCGTATAGCTTTAGGTTCTCCACATTCAGTACTGATTACATTTGCATATATACCGGCAAGTCAAGACAAAGGGCATTATTCCCAATCTTCTCCAATATGGTGAATGGTCCATACCGGATTGGCCGTAACTTCTTTCCTTCTCCCTTCATCCTATCTTTGTTGATGTGGAACCATGCTTTGTCACGCACATGGAATTGATGGTCAACTCATTGTTTATCATGTCGATCCTTGTAACGGGCTTGACTCTTTTCCAACTATTCTTACACTGCTTGGTGAATCATTTGGATTCACTAAATGAACTACTAAGCTTCGTTTTTATCATTACATCCACTAGAGCCATCCCCCCTTCCGAAGACCATGTCTAAAGGGTCCTTTGGCAGATAACCAAAGCATGTCTCGAATGGTGACCACTGTGTCGATGAATGCACTGCTCAGTTATAGGAATGTTGTATATAGGGGAGATGTTCATCCCACAACTTGGGATGTTTCCCATAATAGCCTCGTAATAGATGTACCATGGTACGGTTAACAACCTATGTCTATCCATCAGTTTGCAGGTGAAATGTCATGCTTCTTTTCAGTTTGGTGTCCATGATCCTCCACAAGCTGGTCCAGAACTATCCAAAGAAGTGAGAGTCTCGATCTGACACAATTGATGTGGTAATCCAAAGTGGACCCAAACATACTAAAAGAAAAGAGAAGCAATCTGCTCTATAGTAATTTTCTTTTTACAAGGCATAGGAATACACATTTTTCTAAACCAGTCAATGATGACATGCAAATAGTTGTGACCCTTCCTAGACAAAGGTAGACCTCCTACAAAGTCCATTGACACACTTTCCCATGGATGACTCTAAATAGAGAGTGGTGTGTAGAGCCCAAGTTTTCTATTAGAGGCTTTGAAACAGAACACATCACACAACCCTTTACACAGCGAGTCACGATGTTTTTCATATGAGGCCAAAAGCAAAACCTTTGTACATGACTTAAAGTTTTCTCGACACCAAAGTGTCCTGACACAAGAGAGGTGTGGGCCTCTTGAATTACATGCACTCTTTCTCCCGTGGGAATACACAATTTACCAAGGTGATACAACAGTTTTCCCTGCAAGTGATAGTTGTCCACTTGTGAACCATGGCTTAGTTTTGCATAAACCTCCTTAAAGTCATCATCGTTAGCATATTGTTCAACATAAATTTCAAAAGAAAACGAAGCATTATGCAAAATAACTAAAGTAGAAATAGGATGGTGAGATAGCATATTGGCCACTTTATTGCTAGTGCCCTTATTATACTTTATTACCAGATGAAACTATTGAAGAAATCCCATCCACTAGAAATGATGAGTTTGCTACAACTTGGTTTGTGACTGAATGTACTGTAAAGGCTAATGATCTATATGGATGATGGTGTCCTTGCCGATTAGGTAGTGTTTCCACTTTTTCAGACTCTGCACCAACACTACAGAATCTAGAAACACTACAAAACCAAGAAACTTGCAGAAACCTCAAAGAAAAAATGAATTATCTTCTTTTGTTGCATCAGTACAACTCCCATGGCATAACCGCTGGCATCGGTTTCGATCTCAAATTGCTATTGGAGATCGGGTAAGGCTAAGACTAGCGCGGTGCTAATTTTCTCTTTCAATGTTTCGAAGGACTTCTATTGTCTTCCTCCCCATTGGAAGACCCATTTCACACTTGTGAATGTGTGCAATGGTGCTGCAATAATAGAGAAATTAGTAATAAATCTCCTCCAATATTGGACTGCACCTAGAAAACTAAGGACCTCAATTACACTAGTAGGCTTAGGCCAATTTACAATTGCTTGAACTTTAGTGGGATCAATTTTTAACTTACCATGACCAACAATATGACCTAGGTAACCCAAAGAGGTTTTCTTGAACTCACACTTTTATAATTTTACAAAGAGTTTTTCTTTCTTCAGCACATCAAGAACTTTCTTTACATGACTCATATGTTCAAACCAACTCTTGTTGAAAACTAATATATCATCTATATGTACATGAACAAACTCATCAATGAAAGGTTGAAATATATGATTCATAACCCACATAAAAGTGGCTAGAGCATTGCAAAGCCTGAATGGCATTACCATCCATTCGAACAAATAGTACTTGGTTTTCAAAGCAGTTTTACAGACGTCCTGCTCTGGAATTCATACCCGGTGATAGCCACTACACAGATCCAATTTTGTGAAATATACAACATTTTTAACAAATCTAATAAATCATCTATGTGTGGGAGGGGATAGCAATTTTTTACTGATATTTTGTTGAGCGCATAGTAGTTCACACACATCCTCCAGTTTCCATCCTTCTTTGGCACTAGATTAATTAGTGACCCACATGGAGAGGAGCTGAGCCTGATCATGCCTTGGTTTAGCAATTCCTGCACTTGACGGTTGATCTCCTCCATTTTGATTGCTCACATTCTATACATGCTAATATTCGGCAAAGGGGCGTCATGCAATAGGTGGATCTCCTATTGGATCTCCCTCTATGGAGGTAGTCCCCACTACTCCTGAAACAGTGAACTATAATCAACAATTAAATCCATGAATTCTTGTTTATGCTTACCATCATGGCCTTGGAATGCATCTACAAATTTTGCCTCCTTTTCCCTGATGACCATAAGCATTCATGCCTTCTTGGCATTCACCAGCCATTTCATCTACCCAACGCTTACGAGGCTAGAGTTAATTTTGTTTTTATGAGACCACACTATGTACTCTATCCCATCCTTAGTGATGTGGTATTTACTTTCATGGCGGAAAAAGATAGCTTTTCTGTCATACAGGTAGGGGCTCTCCAATATCATGCCATAGATGTCCAACGGTATAACATCCATCTCTACTTTATTTACCAGCTTAGAAGCAATCACAAATTTTACCTTGCACTATTAGGTTACATTCAATTTAGCTTTATCATGTATCCATCCCAGTGGGTAAGGCTTTGGGTGCGGTTTTGTTTCTAAGCCTAGCTTTCTTACCAGAGATTCTGCAATTAAATTTGCTTGGGACCTTGTATCAAACAGAGTTTCTACTTTGGTATGGTTTACTACTACTATGATATGAAATAATTCAATCCTTTTTCTATCATTTGAAATGGACTCATCTACAGAACTGGTGCTTCCATGTGATTTAGAATCAACAGGAGGTGTAAAGGTACCCTTTGTTCTCACTGCTGTGCCCAATGCTTCATCTCCTAAATCTGATCCAAGGTCTTGTTGTGCTGCTACCACTATTTTCCTCTTCCCTTTTCCTCCATAGTTCTTTGGGCATTTCTCTGGGTGTTGCTTCCAATAGTGATCATCATTGTGCCCTTCTTTCTTGCAATGATTGCAATAAGGCCTCTCTCCTTCTTTGGTTGCTGCTATTTTCTTCTTCTTCCCTTTCCATTTCGCTTTGGATTTTCCATTAGGAGGTTCGAACGGTGGCTTTCAGGATTGGTCCTCTCTTTCATTCTTGCCCCTGTTGTCAATATGAATTTCGTTCACACTAGCTACGTCAATAGTGGTTTGCTAATCCGGATTTAGGCAGGAACGCAATGGATTACAGAGATAACCATAAATACAGAGATGCGATAACCATAAAAACAGAGATGCAGCGGAAATAATACTTCATTTCATCAATGGAGAATACTGAAATATGCTTACAAATAGAAATAACCCAGCTAGGGCGATGGTAGCTTATCTATGAGAAGAGATGTGTCGGCTACATGCCTCTGAACTGTTTCGAACTATGTTTATAATGAGGCTCGAAGGCCTATTTATTATTGAGAAATAATGGAAAACCCTTAACATTCCAAAACCTAACCCTAGAAGATGAAACGCCAAACTATGGGCCCCGTTTGGGTAAATGAACTTCCCAGGGTCGTAACTTTGGCATACGATCTCCGTTTGACACGCATGATAGCCCGTTGGAAAGATCTCTCCGAGGACTACGATAAAAAGATGATTTTTTTTCTGAAAAATTGTGGAGGTAGATTTCACAAAAAATTTCGTTTAGGGCCTCAAAACGGCTCCGGAAGTTTAGGACCCAAAAAACTGCTAAAAATAGTAAACTGCGCTATAATTAAGGAAGCTGAAAAACTGAAAGAGACAGTTGTGGGGGTCCAAATGGGATAGGTGGGTGGCCATCAACATCCACCTAGATCATTTTATCAAATGACAATAATGAATGTTGAATATAACTACGTAGTGAGCCAATATACTTAGTTACAACTTCAAGTGTATCTAGTGTAATACCCAAATTCAGTGCTTGCTTGCTAAATTCTTCTGTAAAACTCTGAACGTCCTGCCCTTTGCCTTGCCTTAAATATCACCAATTCATCAAAGCTTTTTGTTTGTATCCTAATGGATAAAAATGTTCCTTTAATGCAGAAGTAAAAGCAGACGATGAGGAAAAGAGATTACCCACATTTTTATTGCTCTACAATTTACTCTCCCACCAAATGAGAGCTGTGCTGCCCAGTCGTAGAGAGGCAAGTTGGATTTTCGCCTCATCCTCTACGATTTGTTGAATCTTGCAATAAAACTCAATCTGCTTTATCTAATTGTTAAGCTTTTCTGTGTCACTTTCACCATTAAACATAGGAAGATCAAATTCAACATCTAATTTAAAAAAAGGTTTCTTAGATGCATCCTTTGGGTTTCTTTGATTATGGTTTTGAGGAGAAGAAGAACCTTCACCACCAGAAGGAGAAGGAGGGGGTTCTTCTCCATCATTCCCATGTGTTGAACATTGTCCTTCTAGATTCCTCTCTTCATCTTTTTCGAGTCTTATAACCAGTTGACTGATATTCACTGCCATTGAATAGAAAGTCTTTCTGAAATTGCACTCCTCTTCAATCTGAGCTTCCTCTTTAGCCATGTTTCTTCTTCAAGGTACACGCCCAACCTTTGGATCAAAAGGTTCTAGATTCCCTTCGCCTCTTTGAAGCTTGCCTCTTGTTAGCATACATACATGCAATTCACATATAAAAAGCCATGCTTTGATACCACTTGATCTAGGATGTTTTCGCTTATATATTTATAGAAAAGAAATACATATAAAAATTACAGCTTACACATAAACGTGCACATATGAGAGGAAGAAGAAGACACATAAAAAGGCACAAAAGAGAACACCAAGGCTTGATAACATAATTCGTCCAATTTGGACTACGTCTCCAGCCCTAGCTCAACAATGGGGAGGCCATTCCTATTAAATGCCATGAATAAACAAAACTACATTTATCAATCTATCAATAAGAGGG
The DNA here is from genome assembly GCA_031772625.1 of Pinus tabuliformis. Classification (NCBI taxonomy): domain Eukaryota; kingdom Viridiplantae; phylum Streptophyta; class Pinopsida; order Pinales; family Pinaceae; genus Pinus; species Pinus tabuliformis. Next base: position 1,764,257,767 of record CM062817.1, read on the forward strand.
TTATACCTCCAATCTGACTAATGGCTATGAAATGAATGCCTGAGATGGAGTGGCATGTAGCACCAAAGCTTCTCGCAACAATAGAAGAGGGCTAGAGTTGTATAACTGTCAAAAAAAGATTAAAATATGCTCTCGACCTCTTCAAAACAACGTGCTGCAGCCATTAAAAAAAATGCCTCCCCCATGCTCTTCCATTAATCCTCTTTTATAATGGATTTTTGGATAAGATCCCATTCAAATCGGTGCTTCCTTTCTTAACTATGGGGGTTGGTAGAGTGGCATGATCAGTAGTGCAACCATTCCTATAAATGGCCTTCTATTGTTTGAAATTATAAAGCTTCATAATCCCAAAAAACATTGTAAATCTGCCCAAAAACCATATACCTAGACCTCAAAATCATTGAAATCAGCCTTATTTTTCCTATTAGCTACATGTTGAAGTCGTAATCAGCATTTCGCTGGTGCACAGGCCCTATTCACTGCGAAGGGCTGACTGTCAATCACTGATCACCGATATTGGCATCGGCCGATCACATCAGTCTCGCTCATATATAATGCTCCGATATCCAGACTATGGTTCCACCGATCGATGTATCGCTAATCTGACTGTCCGCTCACCCATATATCATTGATCACTCCCTACCACCACCGATATATATACATATATGACCACTAGTTGCGATTGTCTCTGACCCTCCCATCTGATCTGGTTGGAGATCGGCGATCAGGGGTTTCATGGTCCAAACCTTAAATTTTCCCACATGCAACCTCCAATTGTGATTTTCCTTTAAGGCTTTAAGACCTATTTTTAAAGGAAATTCCTCATTTTCTTAAGGATAGAAGAACCGTTAGTGGATATCCAGACCATTAACGAGATATACACTTGGAACAATAGAAGGGGAGGAAAAAACCAAATTGCTTCCAGATTAGATAGATTTTTAGTGTCTGAAGCCATAATGAATAAAGATGTTTTTGTGGAGGCCAAGATCATTCCATCTCTGGGATCTGACCACTGGCGGATTCGATTAGAGATTGACATCAAAAAGATCCAGGGGAAAAGGCCTTTCCGATTTGAAGCCTTCTGGTTAAGGGACCCAGAGTTCATCAAGAAAGTTGAGAATTGGTGGAAACAAAGTACTAGTTAGGGCAGATGCAGAATGCAAACGTTCCAGTTAAAATTGAGAGAGCTGAAAGGCAAAATCAAGAAATGGAACAAGGAGGAATTTGGCAACATTTTGGAGGATAAACAGAATCTGGAAGGGGAAATGGCTGATCTCCAACAGAAGATAATTCTGGAAGGAAGAACAGAGGAAAGCATTCTCAAGGAAGGGGTAATCCTCGGCAGATTGGAAGAGAGGAGGAAGCAAGAGGAGATCCTCTGGCACCAAAAATCTAGGATAAAATGGCTAAGGGAGGGAGAACGAAACACTAAATTCTTTCACCAGGCCATGGTCAAGCACAGGCAGGGAAACAGAATCCTATCAATTAAGGACAGAAATGGGGAAAGAGTGGTTGAACAGAATGAAATTGAACAAGTTTTGACAGATCACCATAAGGAAATTTTAACTGAACCTCCAGTTGACAGGACGAGAGCCATACAAGAGATATGCTCTGCTATCCCTCGACTGGTCACTGAGGATCAAAATAAAGCGCTCATGAGGGCCGTGACCTTAGCGGAGCTGGAAGAAGTTGTGAAGGCAATGAAGAAAGGGACAGCCCCTGGACCGGACGGCTTCACTGTGGACTTTTACCAGGCTGGTTGGCACTTCTTGGGACAAGAAATTCTGGATCTTGTTGAGGAATCAAGAATAAATCAAAAGGTATGGCCAGCTCTTAACTCTACCTTTTATGCTCTTATTCCGAAGGGAGACAACCTGGAGGAGGCTAATGGCTTTAGACCTATAGCTCTTTGTAATGTCATTTACAAAATAATCACGTCCTTGATTGCTAAAAGATTAAAACCTCTCTTAGACAACTTAATCTCGGCTGAACAAATGGGTTTCGTTGAAGGTAGGCAGATCCTTGATGGTCTTGTTGTAACTCAGGAGGTGATCCATTCCTTGAAAGCTAAAAAACAAAGAGGTATGATGATAAAATTAGATTTATCCAAAGCATATGATAGACTAAATTGGAAATACATTGTTGCAGTCCTAGAAAGATTTGGTTTTCACCAAAGATGGATTGCTTGGATCTACAATCTGATATCCACTCCTCATTTCTCTATCCTGGTTAATGGAAGTCCTTCAAAAACCTTCAACGCCTCCAGAGGGATTCGTCAAGGTGATCCCTTGTCCCCTTTTTTATTTATCCTAGCTGCTGAAGGACTAGGGAGATTCATCAAACAAGAAAGAGCAGCAAATAGAATTAAAGGATTGCAAATTTGGGGAAATAACTTGCCCCTGACCCATCAACAATTTGTTGATGATATTATGCTGTTTGGGGAACCAATGGTAAGAGAAGTCCAAAATCTAAGGAGGATCCTTGATCTATTTTCAGCTGCCTCGGGGTTAGAAATCAACAAAGATAAATCCTGCATCTTCATCTTCAACACAATAGAACAGGTCAGATCCCATCTAATCAAAATTCTTGGATTCAAAAGAGGGGAATTACCCACCAAATACCTGGGCAATATCCTTGACTTCACTTCTAAAAAGTTGAAAAACTGGCAGGGAGTGCTGGACAAGCTTAATAACAAGATTGCCAATTGGACGTTCAGAGTTCTAAATATTGCAGGAAGAGTTATTCTTGCTAAGTCAGTGCTTCAGGCTATCCCTATCTATCCTTTATCGATTATGGCTGCCCCTGCTGTGGTTTGTGCAAAAATCAGAGAAATTATCCGAAAATTCATATGGAGTGGAGCTGATCAAAAGAAAAAATGGGCTTTGGTCTCATGGAATCAACTAACCGAAAGAAAAGAACAAGGAGGGTTGGGTTTAAGGGACCCGGAAATTCTAAACAAGGTCCTGGGAGCCAAGCTATGGTGGAGATGGCTTAGTGGAGGAAGTGATCTATGGAAAACTATTTGGAGGACCAAATATAGAATGCCCAACTCACCGGTTGATATCATAAGACTACAAGAAATTCCCCAAGGCTCCACTATTTGGGAATTAGCCTCTCAAAACAGAGATCTGATTGACAAGCACACTTTCTGGGAAATCAGAGGAGGGTCAGAGGCAAACTTCTGGGAAGATAGCTGGCAATAATGAGAAAGGCTGAACAGCAGTCAAATCCTTCTCCAAGTCCGTGATAAAATTGCAGGGAACAGACCGAAGGTAAAGGATTATTGGAAGGAAAATGATCTGTTGGAAGGTTGGAGGGTCTGGGAGGAACCGACAGAATGGGATCAGGGTCTTAATTCTGATCTCCAAGACGCATACCGGAAAGAAATGGGATCAAGGAAACTCAGAGTTCGCCATGGGCAAGATATCCTTTGGTGGGGGAGTTCAATGAAGGGGACTTTCTCTACCAAAGAGGCCTATTTTCTAATGGGGTCACAAAATGGAGGAGACAGGAATTGGGAATGGAAATCTATATGGGAAGCCAATTGGTGGCCTAAGGTGTCTATTTTTGTCTAGCTAGCCACAAAGAATAAAATTTTGACATGGGATTGTATCCGTAAGAAGGGTTTCAATGGCCCCTCACAATGCTATCTGTGCAACAATGACGAGGAGGATAGAGATCATCTGCTGGTTCGATGTCCATATGCTGAGAGACTATGGATATCAACTAAACGATTGTTCAATAAGCCAGGATTCAACACTAGAGAATTTAAAGATACAATTTTTCAGTGGAATAAGGAAACCTTCCATTGCCGGGTTGTCCAGAGGGCTTGGAACCTGATATCTACTTTCATTCTTTGGACGGTCTGGAAAGAACGGAATAGGAGGATATTCCAGAATGTGGCTAAAACTCCAGATGTAGTTTGGATGCAGGTGGTAGAGTATACGAGGGAGACCATCCTAGTTGATAAATGGGAAAGTGATGACTGGAAGACTACTCCAGAAGAACAAGAAATCCTGAACAAACTTAATTTAAAACTGGAGATGGTTCACTATAAATGTTCGGCCAGCAATGATATGAGAACTCAGAGTCCAGAGAAATTCTCGTACCCGAGGGACCAATTTATCAAGCTTAACTTTGACGGGGCATCGAAGGGCAACCCGGGAGAAGCTGGATTTGGGGGGATCTTTAGAGACAGTAATAATCAAGTTAGGTGGATCTATGCCGAATGGGGGGGACAAATGACCAATAATGAGGCTGAGTTTTGGGCCCTGCACCAAGGTTTATGAATTGCCATTAGGAATGGCTATACCAACCTAGAAATTACAGGGGATTCGCAGTTGGCTGTGGACATGTTGAGGAGACTCAACAATGGGCAAGGTTGGGAGAAAGTAACCAAAAGCTGGAGGACCGCAGGCATTGTTCAAGAAATAGCCAGCTTGATTAAACGTATAGACTATAGCATCATAAGCCATGTGCGTCGAAAAGGGAATCAGGCTGCAGACTGGTTGGCGAATTGGGGCTGCAATGGACGTGGTAGTTCAATTGACAGCCAGTGGAGAGCCATAGAAGGTAATCAGGAGTGGAAGGAGCTGGCAGACCTCATCAAGGTGGATCATGTTCAAGCCACGGAGGATAACGCGCGGTCCAGCGGGTCGGATTAATAGGGAGTTGTGGAGAGCCAGATGTAAGATTAGGATGCAATCGAGATTTGTCAAAAGCATCTTGCCAGACAGCAGGACGAAGGACTTAGATCGGGGCGACAGTACTACGGTGACAGGTGAAGCGGTTGGGAATAAGTTCACTCAACGCAAGGTTATAAATGCCCGAACTATGACTGGAGATGGAGGCGGCTCGTCAGGATTCACAGCAGAGGGAATGAGTAATGATAAGATGGCAGGGAGGAGTGGTTTACCGGAGAATGACCGGCGACATTCGATAACCGATATATTCTGCGTCCCCTCGGCAAAGAATACTCTATATAATCGAAGCGGGTTGATGGTGAAGGAATTGCGAGAGTTCATCATCCGGGCAAGAGGGGCGGGCTCCATTGAGAGGCATAAAACAACAGCGAACAGTCCTGGAGACCAGGGATTGAAGAGGGACGATCCCCTGGGAATTATGGAGACTAGGCAGAGGCAGCGACAGGCGATGGAACATCAGGGCGTAGGGGAGGAAACCAGTGATAGAAAGGGCAAGAACCTCATGCAGGAGGAGCCTTCCTTCTCTGTTTGGGAGGTACAGGATGACTCGGAGGAAGACATCGCCCCGGACACGGCTAAGGACAGCGGACATCAACACGAGCACCTGGTTGAGGAAGGAACCGAGCAGGTGATCGAGAACCCTGCGGGTGCTGAGGATATGATGATTCGGCGTTATGGTTTGAGGAAGCGCGGAACCGTTGCTGACAAAGGAGATGACCGGGCCAGCAAGAGAGCCCGTGGTCGAAAGGGGCATGGAAAGGAGGCTGGGGAAACTTCCAGGCGGGGGCCGGGAAGGAACAGGAAGCCGAAAGAGACTGCTACGGACCGTGTGCGCAAAGCCGAACAGGCTTTCCTTCGCCTTTCCAACCAGGCGGTTCGCAAGGTAATGCAGAGGCTTGAAGAGGAAGCCACCCAAGATCAGTCAGATGAGGAATTAGAAGACTGGACTTTCCTGCTGCACGACCCGGGCCAAACCAGAGGACGCATGTCCTTATATAAACAGTCCCTTCACCTCTACTGGGTGATGAAGGGAATCCTGGCCAAGGCGTTGCTGCAAGTGGTGAAGGAAATGGTGAATTTGGCTAAGGGAGGCCCTGACATCCGTCAAGAACTGAGTTTTCTACGAGTAGCCATGCTGAAACAGGATGAAGCCATGATGAGGATGGAGGAGAAACTGAACACCATCGAGCAAATGCTAACTCGGGACCAGCCGGAGCAAGCGGAAGAGGTGTTGCAGCAACCTACGGAAGACCATGAATAACTCAAGATATGTTTAGAACTTGCAAAAAATTTTGTGGTTATAGCTTTGTTTTTGTCAAAGATAGGAGAATGCATATCATACAAAGTAGTAGCTTTTGTAATAGTTTTAGTAAGTTTCAGGACTGCATAGTTTATTTAGCAAATTCCATCAGACTGTGGACATATTTGTTTTGGGATGCTATTAAGAATTACAGATGGAAATATGGCCCGGTTTCCCCTAGAGGGCGGGCAGATACTGTTTTATGAACTGATGTAATGTTCTTTTTGATCGAAGTAATAGAATGAGCACCATCTTAGCCTACAAAAAAAAAAAGGATAGAAGAACCGTTGTTTTTGCAATAACTTCATCATTTGAACTCGGATTGAAGTACTATCTGTGGCATTGGAATCAGGAAGATGAGACCTCCACTCTGATCCTGAGTTGACTTCCTTCTGATTACTCTGATTTTCTAAATTTTTCCATGCCATTGTATTTGAAGATCCACCTGGATCAGTTATATACCAAGTATGGCTACACATAAGCAAGGAAAAGTTGAAGGGAGAAGAAAAAAATTGAAACCAATTAGATATGCTCCATTCACCATCTTCGAAAAGATTAGGAAAAATTCTTATCGCCTTGATCTTCTAGCTTATTTGAAAGTGTATTTCGTAGTCGATGTAGATAAAGTGAAACTTTATGGATCTCCCATGATCATAGATCCAAAGTAAAGAGGTCAAGTTCCATCATTGGATGATTGTTCTCCAGATTTCTTGGAAAAGTTTCTCAAAGACATCATCCTAGATAAGAGGACTAGGACTTCATGATGGGGAGATGTGGAGTACCTTCGAGTGGTTTCAAAGGAATACATCCCAAGAAGGCATGATTTATTGAAAAGGAGAGAGTGAGGGATAAATTCCTTCACGTACCTATTGATTGATAAGGACCGTGGAGGGCTAAAAGCTTCTCAATGGGGTAGATTGATCACAAGGATCTAGAAAGGCTCAAAATTTGAAGTCCTCAAATCTAAAAAAAAAAATTTAGCAGCATGCCATATATCTTGTCAAGATGATTTCAATGATGTAAATGACACTTGAATAGAAGTCCATATGAAAAAATTATTCTCCTCTAAAGTTTAACACAAACAATAAAAAAAAATGTGCAGGTGGGTCATAAAGGGCAACATATGGCACTTTCACAAGATGCCAAATGGAAACCTTGTTAGCAGGTAAAATTAGCATATAATTGATGTGGTAGCACTTGTGTCAAGGAGTCAATGATGATGTGGCAGAGTGATTGGGGAGATTCATGAACAATAAGGGCCTACCACGTCACCCAATGAAATGGTGCCATGTGGAACCTCCATGTGGCATCTTCTTGGAAATCCAATTATGGAGGTCATGGTCCAATTCAAGTCCAGCATGTGGCAACACCCTGATTGGCCTTATTTCTTTTGGAATTTTTCGAAAGGGTAGTTGGGTCATACAACCACCAACAAATTATACATGCAAGCCAAATCACATGTAACCATAATCCAATGATACAAGTCAAACATTATATTAACCACCACATATATATAACCATACAAAAAAAGTGGGGGTTTTGCCAGTTTTACCCCAACACTTCCCAATTCCCAATGGAATATTATAAACATACCAACCGGGAGCACCAAGTGGCAGGATTTTGCATGTCTATGAGCCCAAAGTTTATAAACTACACCACAACATTTATATGGGAGATGAAGGTCCAACCATGGAGGTCTAAGTGGAACTCTACACAACAAACCTTGCCAACCTTTTTCAAGGAACATTCTTAGGGTGTATTCTAGAGAATATTTTGTAGGAGTATTCCTATAATATCTAGACTATTTGGCAAATTGAATATTCCGTAAGGGACCTAGATCCTAATTTACACAACTTGGTAAAGTTTATACTTATTTTTCATGAAATTTCACAAGGAATCCATTGGTGTAGTCAAAATTGAGATCCGAGAAACATAATTTCAGGTCATTCTTAGAATCAAAGTATTGCCTTGTATTTTTTCCATGTATTTTTTAATATTTTGTTGAGATACTATATAAGCTCCTCTAATTTTAATCTTGGCGTAGAGACATAGCTCACACATTGTCAGTGAACTCTATTAACAATCTTGGTGCATTATCTATATTGTCCTCATTTTGTGTTGCTTCTTCATAGATTTTTCATGTATGGTATTTTCATGCTCTTTAAGCAATTTTGTTGAACATAACTAAAGAAAAAATCTTGTATCACAATATAAACTAGAATAATAAATCTTACAAATACCCATTCTACTTATAGATAGATGACCACCTTGTTTACATCCTAACTATCTCATTTTATTAGAAAATGTAGTTAGAAATATGTCAAATAAAAAAAATTTGGGTGCATGTTCAACTATGTATTGAACTCACAAAATTATTATTATAACATAACAACCACTTACATAGAATCCCAATGATTTGTTTTAATAACGCACCCTTATTAGTATTTTATTATTGCTTTCTCTACAATTAACTCTTTAATCTTTGTTTAGTTATCTTAACATATCAACATATCTTAAATATTCACATTCCACGTGTTTAGTTCCGAAGGCTTAATAATCTCTCTCTCCCCCCCCCTCTCTCTCTCTCTGTGTGTCTATATCTATATCTATATATATATATATATATATATATATATATATATATATATATATATATATATATATATATATATATATATATATATAATAAGTTAAGAAATTCCCATTGTAGATCACCTGATACTGCAATATACTAAAGCAAAATACTTGATCTACTTCTACAAGCAAACTTGCAGAAGCTTAATTAATTTTGAGCAAGATCAATAGAAGACATATAACAGAGAATGAGAAATCAATCACACATGAACACAAAAGAATACTCTGGGGAAATCCTCAGCTAAAAACCTTAATCTCTGTATTATCATACAAGTGGAAATATGTCTGGATTACACAAAGCTTTAGCTCACAAGCTATCCAGCTCTCAGTACAATCCCTCAATACAACTCACATAATGAATAGACACAACATATTCTTTCCTCCAATCCTCCAAGCCTCCTATTTCCTTGTGCATTTTCTCCTGGGGTCCAATGCTGCCACTGATGTGAATTCCCACATTAGACACTCATCAAAACTCAGAAGTAACTACGCAATCTCCAAGGAATGAATTACTTCTGCATGCAAGAGATATCCTCAATGGAATATTCTTGCAACTAAGAGTACACTTTCCCATCATCTGATATCAACTAGGTCTTTGACTGAACTAACATGCATGAGTTATTTATGAGAGAATATTCAGTTATCTAAAGTGCAGTAGTTACATGCATGCATGCATTAACTAACTGAACTCACAATCTATTCCACAAACTGTTGGAACTAATCTAACTAGAATTAACTTAGTTATCTGAGCTAAATAATTACAACTCATAGTACAACTCATCCTGATCTAATTAATCAAGGGATAACTTCCTCAATCAAAGGGGAAACTGTTGCATGTCTTCAATAGACTTCACGTTTGATTCTATACAACTAATTAACTCAAGATGAATTAATTAATTGTTTTACAAATAGCTGCGAAGATCAAATTCGAATTTTAATTCTCAATTTTAGTTTAGGGACTAACTAAAATTGGAATGTATCCTGAAATGCTATTTATAGCAATGCTATTTTTATCACTTTTATTTTTAGCATTTCTCGTTGCTATTTTCAACACTCCCTCTCAACAAGAAAGGGATTATCAGTCACCCGAATCGTGTCTCTGTGGAACTCAAACTTGCATTTTGACAATGCCTTAGTCAAAATATATACATCTTGTTCCTCGGTAGAAACATACAACAATAACATGATCCTCTTCACCACACAGTCTCGAAGATGATGATACCAAATATCAATGTGCTTAGACCTGTCATGAAATAACGGATCCTTAGAGAGTTTGATACAACTTTGATTATTGTAGTACATCACAGTTGGATCCATCCTCTGACCAAACAATCCCACAAGAATCTTCTACATCCAAATGGCCTCGCATGTTGCCTGACTGGAGGCCATGTATTTAGCCTCTAGTGAGCTAAGTGAAACTGACCTCTATACCTCGCTGTACCGGGAAACTATAGCTGAACCGAGGTTGAAGAATCCTCTAGTAGTGCTCTTCTGGTCTGATGGACTACCTATCCAATCTGCATCTGTGAAGCCCTAAAGCTTCACTCCCTCTATCCGTCTGTACCATAATCCATATTCAGATGTGCCTCTCAGGTATCTCAGCACATGCTTCACTACCTTCCAAAAAAGCTTGGTAGGTTGAACCATAGCTTGACTCAGCTAGTTCACTGCAAAGCAAAAAGTTGGTCAAGTGTTCACTTGATACATCAATGAACCCACAAGCTATCGATAAACAGTAGTAGATACTACCTCACCTGAGGTAGCATCCTCCTTCCTCCAGTTATTAGGTAGAGGAGTTTGCATGGGCTTGCACTTCTCCATGTGGAATCGCCTAGGTATCTCATTGGCATACTTTCCTTGAGACACAAACACTTTCCCATCCTTTTGCCAAACTTCGATGCCTAGAAAGTAATGCATAAGACCCATGTCTTTCATCTTGAACTCTCTTGCAAGGTCCTCCTTGCAAGACTTGTTCAACTGATCATCACCTGTCAAAATGAGATCATCCAGATAAAGAACAATGATCAATGGCTTACCTTCTACCATGATGTGGTAAAGGTTTGCATCTACTTCACTCTTGGTGAAGCCAAAACCTGGTGAAATAGTTGACGATCCTAGTGTACCAAGCATGAGGTGCTTGCTTCAGCCCATACAAAGCCCTCTTGACAAAGGTCTCAAAACCTTTTGGCTGCTCAATGTACACCTCTTCCTCAATCTTCCCATTGAGGAACACAATCTTTACATCCACATGATGGATCTTCCAACCCATCTGGGTTGATAGTGCCAACATTGATCTAATAGATCAGTACCTTGCTACTGGAGAAAAAGTTTCATTGTAGTCGATCCCCTCGACCTGTGAGAAACCACTGGCAACAAACCTTGCCTTATGTTTCTCAACACTATCATCGGCTACCTACTTTACCTTGTAAAGCCATTGGGAACTCACCATTGAATTGTCCTAAGGTCTTGGGACAACACCCCAAACACAGTTCCGAACAATGAAGTCGTACTCCTCCACCATAACATCAACCCAGACTGGTTACTTCACTACTTCCTGAAATGAAGAAGGTTCGGTCTCTACACACTACCTAACTAGGGCCATGTAACTAGTGTATCACTCGGGTGACCTCCTCTGTCTGTGCTGAGAAGATGGTTGTACCACATTCTCTTATGCATCCATCATCAGCCTGTCAGCTTCCCTTAAGTGTTTCCTCCCATCTCTGTGTTATGTCACGAAATGGGTATGTAGTTATTATCAATATCATCATCCTTTTCCTTTATTCTTATCTTTTCTATATCTTAATGCATTAATATATTGAGGAATTATAGTAAGAAATGAAGGAATTATTTGCAGTTACAATTTAGCTAACTTTTACCCTTCTTTATGCAAGAAACAACAAAAGGGACAATTGTTGTTCCCTAATGAACAAACAACAAAAACCAACAAGCAAAGGAAGGAATGCAGCAAATGCGAACAAGGCTAAAGGCAAATAAGGAACATTAGCGCGAGAAAGGAAAGGATGTCTAAAGTTAGAAATTGGTTGTGAATCCCTCAGGATGAAGAGATCTTGAGGGATCATATTTACCATTTATCTTTTACCCTTTCTGATTATAAAAGGAGATGATTGTAAGAAGAAAGGGAGGAATCCCTGTTATTATTGGAATTGTATTTTTAATTATAGACTCTCACTATTGAGAGAACACGGTTATATTGTAATGTTACTTACATTTGATGATTAATACATAATTGAAGTTGTTGTTCCCCCACATAATTTGAAGTAGCTTTGCAGTGTTCGCTGGTGGCTAAGGGCCCAGCCTCTGGTGGATTTAATTGCTTTCTTGTGTTATATTATTATTCTTCTAAAGTTTGGTTGGTTTGATAATTTCCTATTTTTGTGAGTTTACTTTATTTGTTGTTCATTACTTTCTTGAACCGAAATAGTGTATGCTCTGTTTATAAGTTACAATGTTGTCAATTGATTCCAGTTATGTTTATTATACAGAATTATCTAGAGATTGAATCATATTGATGTAATCAACTGTAAAGAGTTTGATTATTGTTATTGGATTCTCAAATTGATATCGTTGCTATTTGGATTGTTTACTATAGATTGCGTTTGATTTTGATTAAATCAGTTAGGAAGAGATGAGTTATTGCTACTGTACTCTCAGCTGATGTCATTGCTAGTTGAATTGCTTGAGTAAGGATTGATTACAATTTCGGTAGAAGATCAAGTCTTGAAGTTTAGATGTTATATTTCCTTTGATGATTGCAATTGGAGTTTATTAGATGCATCCGCTTACCCTTGTATTTAAAGATCTATACTGAAATTTAGGAAACATTACTCTCTAAACTAATAGCAGCCACATACTGTGTACTCTTGAAATAAGAGGACTTGTCCGGGTTGATAATTAATGTGAGATATTTAGGAGTTTTAAAAGGAACCTTTTATGAGTCGACATTTTGGTTTTGTTGCCGGGGAGAGTGTATCCATTTAAAAAGAGTGATGTATATTTTATAATTGTAGTTGGGGAAGAATTGGGTATTGAAAACTAAAGGTAAGAACCTATGTAACGAACAAGTAAAGTGCTTGCTCCTCCACTCACTTTTCAACAAAATTACAGAAAACTGAAGTAGGTGTTTGATGCTTGTTTGTTGAGAGAGAACTGGGTATTAAAAACAGAAGGTAAGAACCTACGTTTGGAGCACGTAAAATGCCTACTCCCCTACCTACTTTCTACTAGATTTGTTAGGAACTTAGGGTAGAGATAAACATTTGAATTGTTTGCATGAATGACTAAGAAGAAAAAAGCCAAAAAAAATCCAATTCCACTACCCAAACTTGAGAAATCTAAGGGACTAGTGACCCTTGGACGATCAACTTTCATAGACGACATCTTAAAGAAAATTGAATCTTAGCCATTAGTAGGTCCCTGAAACGTTGCTTCCAGACAACCTATTGTCTCCCTTTGGGCCATGGGCTCACCATTTGTAGCCTACACTGAGGTCCACAGCAAAACGGTAGGAACTGAGCACAGTTTTCAAGAAATTGAAAATTCACACCCAATTTCCTCACAAGAAGGGAATTCTTGTAATATTCGTGAAGGAGGAGGAGAAACAGGGAAACAGAGGAACACAGTTCCCCTCAGGTAGTAATCGAGCAAGGGACACCCAGTATCCCAGAGCAAGGGAGTGCTATTAAGATCATTTCCAACCCTTCTAGACACCCTAGGAATAACTCTCTAGCTCCTGAGATCCTGGAAGGGTACTTGCATATATTTGATCAAATGGCCAACAATCCACAAGCACCCTAGACCTCTACGTTACAGTATCCCATCGTTGACACAGCTATCAATGCACCCATGAAAGCTATCCCTCTACAAAATATTCCCACCTTTCATGGACACACATCAGAGGATCTAGATGCAGTTTTATTTGAATTTGATGTATTATGTCAGGGTTATGATTATACCGCCGACCCCTAGAAAATAAAGTTGTTTCCATCTACGCTGAAAGGAGCAGCCCTGCATTTGTTTATGTGACTAGGTGGAGGAACCATAAATGATTGGGAGCAAATGAAAACCGCTTTTCTTAAAAAATATCAGGACTATTGCAGATCTATGGAACTGAAAGACGAAATATTCCAAATGGTAGCAAGACCTAGTGAAACGTTGGAAGAGTATGTTGAGCATTTTCATTATAACTTCCAAAGGTCTCCCTATGCAAATCTCCATTTTCCTGATAATGTCCTAAAAACTACACTGATTAAAGGGATGAAAGACCAATGGATAGAGACATTAAAGATTATGGGTAAAGGTGATATATATCAAGAAGACTATGCTGATATTATCAAATTGTGTATCAGGTGCTCAAGAGGTAGTACAAGATTGAAACCAGAAGAACATGAAGTGACCACCAGGGATAACAAAATCTCTGGCAGAAGCATCACTCATGCAGAAATTGAAAACCTATTGGAGGTTTTCAAAATAGATATTTTGGGGACTTTAACGACGCAATTAGACATGATGTAAGCCAAGCAGAAGCAGGCTGAAGTAGAACATAACCTAGTGATATTTTTCCCTAGATGCAAGAAGAAGCATTTTCATAAAGAATGCTCACTGGATATGGTACAAACTTGTGCCATATGTACTAAAGATCATGCCACAAAAAGCTTCCCATCTCTCCCAGGGTTAAAAGAAAATTTCAAGGAGGCAAAGGAAGAAGCAGAACTAGTCTACCTACTAAATTAGCATCGCCAATGGCAAGCACAACGAACAGGTACACCTACTGACCCATATTTTTTCTTTCAGACTTTGCAATATAATGCTCAACAATACAAATGAGCTACATTGCAAAACCAACCAATTTTTTCTAATTGGTCACAACAACCATTTTCTATGCCACCTTCGTCCAATCAATCAAATCAAAATAATAGTTCGCCAAATTCCTCTTACTTCCTACCATTTTGGTAGAGCAATACATATCCATCCCAATGGCCACCCTCCACTTCATAGAATCAGAACTGACATTCAAGTTGGCAAAGACCTAAAAACCAGCTAGCTGGAACAATCCCCCTGTCTCAACCTACACTACCAACACCTTACACCCTACAGCAGAACCCTCAACGCAATCTATGGCCACAGCTCCTAGCCTAGCCCAACCCAAATCCCAACAATAGACCTGTCCAATCTGTACAAATTATTGAAGGACTGGAGCCAGAAACTGAGTTGAGGGAGTGTAATGAACCCAAATTAAGATCTAGGAAAATAATTGAGTCAGAGGGGGATAATGTTGGAAATAATACTAAGAGGGGGGGTGAATCAATATTATCAATTTCTTTTAATAAGTCTTCCTTATTTATACTTTGAATTATTTTTGCATGTCAGTACCATAAAATAATGAGCATGAACAAAGAAAACAGATAGTCACACCAAAGAACACCAGATGTAAGGTGGAAACCCAATGTGGGTGAAAACCACCTGCTGCAATATGTCTCTATCTTCTTTCAAATTAGAAACTCCTTTCACAATGGTTTTGTACTGGTGCAGTCCTTTACCAGTACGCAGGCTGCAACCTGCAGAGAGCTACAACTCTCTCTCATCTTCCAGTCTCTCCTGGAAGGGAGCTACAACCCCCTACTTCTTTTATTTCAAGGATCACTTTTCATAAATTTTCAAACTGGATCCATAAACATCAAGAGATCATCAAATACAAGTAAATCACCCAGTCAACTGCAGTAACCAGATCAACAATAACAGTAAACTAAACCCAGAAAACCTTATCAACAGAGAAAATTTAGCTAATAAAAGATCTTAAGACAGATACGCAGTTCTTCTTTCTCTGGCCTGCGAGTGTACGCACTTCACCTTCTGCTCCCCTGCGTATACCCGCAGAGACCCTTCTGCTGCACCACGTACCCACGCACTGTTTCTTCAATCTCACTGCGTACTGTTACTGTAGGCACGCACCCACAGATACTATTGCGCCGCGTACTTCTACTGTAGCCACGCACCCACAGATGCTATCGCGCCGCGTACCTACGCACCTGCGGCTTCTGAAGCGCCGTGTACTTCCCTTGTGCCCACGCACCTGATCCTTTGTCGCGCTGCGTACCCACGCACTACGCCTTCTTCTTCTCTGCATACCCACACAGTGCGCCTTCTTCTGCTCTGCGTACCTCTGGTTAGGGCCGAATTTGGTAGTCCACCAGTGTGCTACAGATCGTCAGATGCCCAGATCTGATCATGCGCTCGAGAGATCACCCTTCATAGATTCGCTTTCAACTTCACTTTTATGTAGATCAAGCTTTTAAAACAATAACCCAATATTTCAGATCCTAAGATATTCAACTTGCAAAAGATGCTTAGCCAAGTGATCTCCTTTGCTTTATATAGGCAAGCTCTTCCTAAAATAATGGATCAATACCATCGATAACCAATACAAGGGGCCTAAAACATGAGGCTCAATAATAATAATAATATAAAGCAATACCATGGGCCAAAACCATAGAATCAAGAACGACGGGCTAAATACCATGGGCCAAACATAGGAAACCCCACGTGAACGCGCTTCTCTACCTTGAAGTAAGTGAACTGGGGGTACGCACCTTCTGAACGGTTGACCTGCATGTGCGGCCGCAGTCCCTTCACGGCGTACTTGCGTGTACGCACCATTTGAACTATTTTCCTGCGTACTTCTTGATTTTCAACATTTTGAGAGCCTGATCAGAGCATTGCCACTTGAGGGTGTTGCCATCAAGTACAACATCTGTATCATAGAGCCATACCAGAATCATAATGCCAACAATCTCCCCCTTTGGACTTGATGGCAACCTCAAAATCTTCAACGTCATTCTCCCCCTTTGACATCAAGGGCAAAGGGTTATGCTCCCCCTAAGAACATGCTCCTCCTAGAAATAAACCAGATCTGCAAAGAAGAACCATAATCCACCAAACACCATAAATGACCATGAAAGAGATAGAGACATATTGCAGCAATATTCAGTCCAACGTCCATGATCTCCTTCTGTACATCCTCCATAATGCCGACAATGCATTATATGCTCCCCCTGAACCTGTGCCAACCATCAGAAGAGATTCAACAACATGATGCATCAACAACCCCCAGCTTTTGCTTGAGGTATTCAAAAGTCTCCCTGGGCAATGGTTTGGTGAGTATATCAGCAACTTGTTCCTTAGAAGGAACATACTCCAACTTGAGCTTTTGTTCAAGTACTTGTTCCCGGAGAAAATGATATTTGATCGGTATGTGCTTGGTCTTTGAATGCATGACTGGGTTCTTTGAAATGCTGATTGCACTTGTGTTATCACATAAGATGGAGATAGGTGGTGTACAAGTGATTTGAAAGTCCTGCAAGGTCTGCATCATCCATAGGAGTTGAGTGCAGCAAGATGCAGCAGCAACATATTCTGCTTCAGCTGTAGACAAGGCAATCGAACTCTGTTTCTTGCTGAACCAAGATACTAATATGGAACCCATAAAGAACGCACCACCACTTGTGCTCTTCCTGTCATCCATGCTTCCTGCCCAATCTGCATCTGTATAAGCATGAAGTGTGAGATCTGTACCTCTAGGATACCATAAGCCATAATTTTGAGTCCCTTGAAGATATTTAAAGATTCTCTTCACTGCCTGAAGATGAGTTTCCTTCGGATTTGCTTGAAATCTTCCAACTATTCCCACTGCATGCATGATGTTTGGTCGGGTACCTGTCAAATAAAGTAGACTTCCAATCATAGATCTGTAGGTTGGTTGATGCACTGCTGCTGATTCATCATTTGCACTGAGGCTACATCCTGTGACCATGGGTGTACATACTGGTTTTGCATCTTCCATGCCATATTTCTTCAAAATCTGCTTGAGATACTTGGTTTGAGACAAAAAGATCCCTCCTTCTTTTTGTTGGATTTAGAAACCAAGGAAATATGTCAGTTCTCCCAGCAAGGACATTTTGAATTCTTTCTGCATCACCAAGGAAAAGCTTTGACTCATAGCTTCTTCATTGCTGCCAAAGATAATGTCATCTACATACACAACAAGTATTAGCAATTTGTCATTTTCAACTTTTATATAAAGATTGCTGTCTGCTGATCCTTTTGAAAAACCTTGTTGATGAAGATATTTGTCCAAGCGATAGTACCAAGCCCTTGGAGCTTGTTTCAGACCATAGAGAGCCTTCTTCAATCTGCATACAAGATTTCGATCATTTCCAAGAATGAAACCATCTGGCTGCTCAATGTAAACTTCTTCTTCCAAGTCTCCATTCAAAAAGGCTGATTTCACGTCCATTTGAAATACTTTGAAGTTTTGAAAGCTTGAGAGAGCAAGGAACATTCGGATGGCCTCATGTCTTGCAACAGGAGCAAAAGTTTCTTCAAAATCTATTCCTTCTTGCTGCGGATACCCTTTACAAATAAGTCTGGCCTTGTTTCTAATTACTTCTCCATTTTCATTCAATTTATCTTTGAAGACCCATTTTGTCCCTATAACATTCTTATCCTTTGGTCTAGGAACCAGCTCCCAAGTGTTGTTCTTTTCGATCTGCTCAAGTTCTTCATCCATTGCTTTCACCCAACATTCAGTGGAAGATAGTAATGCCAAATAGCTTGAAGCTTCTGCAACTGTTCTTCTTGTTTGTACACCTGCTTCTTTCTGCCCCAAAATCTGAGATTCTGGATGATTCTTCTGAACATATCTGGATGGAGTCTTCTCTTCTATCCTTATCTGCTCCTCTGGTTCTTCTTGAGGTTCTTCTTCTTCATCATTCTGTCTTTGAGGGTAGTCTTCATTTTCTTCGATATCTTCATGATTTACTTGCCTAGGAATGTATCCCTTCTCATCAACCACTACATCAATGCTGTCAACAATTCTTCCAAGTCTTTTATTGTAGCACTTGTATGCTTTGCTGTGTTGAGAATAACCAAGAAGAATGCCTTCATCTGCTCTAGGTTCAAGTTTGCCAAGTTGCTCATCAGTATTCTTAATATAGCATTTGCTCCCAAAGATTTTGAAGTGCTTTACCGAAGGAGTCTCACCATACCAGAGCTCATGAGGAGTTTGAGTGCTGTTCACCCAGACATTTGTTTTGTTGAGAATAACAACCGCAGCATATGCAGCTTCACCCCAGAAAGTTGCGGGAGTTCCAGACTCATCAAGCATAGCACGAGCCATTTGTTGGACTGTTCTGTTCATTCCTTCCACTACTCCATTTTGCTGAGGAGTTCTAGCTGTAGAGAATTCTCTTCTTATCCCATGTTCATCACAGAAATCGAAAAATTCATTTGAGGTAAACTCCCCACCTCTGTCGGATCTGAGGCACTTAATTTTGTATCTTGTTTCATTTTCAACCAAGGCTTTAAAGGATTTAAATTTTTCGAATGCTTCATCTTTGTGCTTCATAAGTCCTAACCAGACAAACCTGGAGAAATCGTCAATGAATAATATCAAGTATTCTTCTCCTCGAGGTGTCCTTTTCCTGAATGGTCCACATACATCTGTATGTACAAGCTCAAGAGGCATGCTAGCTGATCCTTCCTTCTCTGGAAAGTTAGTTCTAGTTTGCTTTCCAAATTGACATGATTTGCATATGGTATTGTCTGGAATTTTGATATCTGGAAGACCGCGAACTGCCTCATATTTGCATGCTTTCCTTATTTGTGAAAAGCTTAGATGCCCCAACCTTCGGTGCCATAACCAGTGTTCATCATCCTTGCTTAGATAGCATTGTTGTTGCGCTTCTTCAAATATGAATAGATTATTTGGAGTTCTTTTACCTTTGATCACCGTTTTACATGTATCAAGATCACGAACAGGACATCCATTTGATCTAAATATCACCTCGGTTCCTTGATCACACATCTGGCTGACACTTAGAAGATTATGCTTCAATCCATCAACATACAAAACATTTCCAGCTTTGACCTTTTCTTTTAACTGAGCAGTGCCTTTTCCTTTTATAGTTGCAGGAGTATCATTTCCAAAAGAAACTTTCTTTCCCTTTTCTAGAGCAAATATGATTCAAATTTTTCTTTATCACCTGTCATATGCTTCGAACATCCACTGTCAATGTACCATAGATTTTCCTGTCCCTCTGCATAAAATTCTATTCCACATCTTTCTGTTTGTGGTTCCTTTATTCTCCATGTTTTGGTGCTTGAGGCTTCTTCCTTTGTCTGTTGAAACCTGCTCCTGCATTCAGAATCTTCATGACCAAAGTTATTGCAAATAGAACATTCAACTTCATTTTCAAGAACTGAAAAGTTGTTATAGGTCCTTTTTGTAATCCCGGGCATACTTCTTTGTTTTTGAGCTTCTCTAGTCATGATCATTTTATATGCAACACATTGAGCTGCTTTGTGACCAAAGTTATGGCAAGAAAAGCATTGTCCATTGAAGAAACTTCTGCGGTTATCCAATCTTCCGGCCAAACGATTGTAATTTCTATTGTCATTCATTCTTGAAGCAAATTGAGAGGATTTTACCTGTGGCTGGTTGTAGCTTTTGTTCATCCTTAAGACGGATTGCCCCTGATTTGCCTGATAGTCTTTGTTTGTAATTTGTCCCTGGTGATCTCCATTGTGCCTTTGCTCATTCCTTCTTGCTGCATCAAGATAACTTTTTGAGGTGGATGCTTGAGAAGTTTCTCCATTATAGCCCAGACCTATCTTGTTTAGAGGAGAGCGTTGTACATTGATGATCTCATCCAGAGTTTCAGATCCTTTGACAAACTTAAGATTAATAGCCTTTGTTTTCTCAATCTCTCTTCTAAGACCAACAATTTCACCTTCTAACTTTTCAAGATATTTTTCCTTTTCATCAATTTGAAGTTGTAGAGTATCAATGATCCTATTCTTTTCTTCTATACATGTCTTGAGTCTAGAAATTTCTTCACAAAAGCTATCCACATCTATAGGATCCATGTAATCATCATCTTCAAATGCCATTAAAACTTTATAGTCATTACCTCGTTAATCTTCATTACTATTTGATAGACCATCACTATCTTCATGCGTGTAGTAGCTTTTCTTATTTGCAATCTATTTCTTGTTCCATCTAGTAGGTTCCTTTCCTTTATCCTTATAAGGACATTTCGCAGCATAATGACCTACTCTTCCACAAGCAAAGCATTTAAAGGGTAACTTACCTCTGAACCTTCCAGAACCCCTTTGAAGATTTCTGACAAAATTTGATTCTTCTTCTTCTTCTTCTGGCACGTGACTTGCTTCATAATAGTCTCCTTTGCCTGAAGCCTTGAAAGTAGCTTCTCTTCTGTCAGAAGGACCTCCCTTTCTCATTTCATAGGCCCTTAGAATTCCGTGTAGCTGAGACATAGTAAGAATTCGTAGATTTTCCTTTTCTTCTATTGCAGATACTTTAGATTCAAACTTGGGGGACAATGATCTTAGAACTTTTTCAACCACAATAGCCTCTTTTATTTCTTCACCCAAGTTTTTCATGCAATTAACAATCTCATCTACCCGAAGAAAATAGTTAGCCACACTTTCATCATTATACATTCTGAGATTCTCATACTGAATCCTGAGGGTTTGAAGTTTAGCACGGTTTACCTGTTCATCTCCTTCATAGCTCAAGACAATCTTGTCCCATATTTCCTTTGCGGATTTATATTGCATAACCTTTACGAATTTTGTTTGAGATAAGCATCCTAGCAGAGTATTGACTGCTTTAGCATTTGTTTCATATTTCTTCTTCTCAGCCGAATCTGTAGGAGTAGTTGAAGGAAAAGTGTAGCCTGTATCTATGATATCCCCAACTTCTGTACCAAGAGATTGAAGATAGGCAGTAACTCTTACCTTCCAATAATTGAAGTTTGTCCCATCAAAGACTGGTGGCCTGATTGATGCTTCCCTCTCGTAGTTGCTCATGATGAATGATCTTCCTCCAAGCGATCAAGCTTCTCTGAAGGACCTGCTCTGATACCAATTGTTGGAAATAATACTGAGAGGGGGGGGTGAATCAGTATTATCAAGTTCTTTTAATAAGTCTTCCTTATTTATACTTTGAATTATTTTTGCATGTCAGTACCATAAAATAATGAGCATGAACAAAGAAAACAGATAGTCACACCAAAGAACACCAGATGTAAGGTGGAAACCCAATGTGGGTGAAAACCACCTGCTGCAATATGTCTCTATCTTCTTTCAAATTAGAAACTCCTTTTACAATGGTTTTGTACTGGTGCAGTCCTTTACCAGTACGCAGGCTGCAACCTGCAGAGAGCTACAACTCTATCTCGTTTTCCAGTCTCTCCTGGAAGGGAGCTACAACCCCCTACTTCTTTTCTTTCAAGGATCACTTTTCATAAATTTTCAAACTGGATCCATAAACATCAAGAGATCATCAAATACAAGTAAATCACCCAGTCAACTGCAGTAACCAAATCAACAATAACAGTAAACTAAACCCAGAACACCTTATCAACAGAGAAAAGTCAGCCAATAAAAGATCTTAAGACATATACGCAGTTCTTCTTTCTCTGGCCTGCAAGTGTACGCACTTCACCTTTTGCTCCCCTGCGTATACCCGCAGAGACCCTTCTGCTGCACCGCGTACCCACGCACTGTTTCTTCAATCGCGCTGCGTACTGTTACTGTAGGCACACACCCACAGATACTATTCCGCCGCGTACTGCTACTGTAGCCGCACACCCACAGATGCTATCGCGCCGCGTACCTACGCACCTACGGCTTCTGAAGCGCCGCGTACTTCCCTTGTGCCCACGCACTTGATCCTCTGTCGCACTGCGTACCCACGCACTGCGCCTTCTTCTTCTCTGCGTACCCACGCAGTGCGCCTTCTTCTGCTCTGCGTACCCACGCACTTGCACTGTTAATCACCTGCGTACCTCTGGTTAAGGCCGAATTTGGCAGTCCACCAGTGTGCTACAGATCGTCAGATGCCCAGATCTGATCATGCGCTCGAGAGATCACCCTTCATAGATTCGCTTTCAACTTCACTTTTATGTAGATCAAGCTTTTAAAACAATAACCCAATATTTCAGATCTTAAGATATTCAACTTGCAAAAGATGCTTAGACAAGTGATCTCCTTTTCTTTATATAGGCAAGCTCTTCCTAAAATCATGGATCAATACCATCGATAACCAATACAAGGGGCCTAAAACATGAGGCTCAATAATAATAATAATAATATAAAGCAATACCACGGGCCAAAACCATAGAATCAAGAATGGCGGGCTAAATACCATGGGCCAAACATAGGAAACCCCACATGAACGTGCTTCTCTGCCTTGAAGTAAGTGAACTGGGGGTACGCACCTTCTGAACGGGTGACCTGCGTGTGCGGCCGCAGTCCCTTCATGGCGTACCTACGTGTACACACCATTTGAACTATTCTCTTGCGTACTTCTTTATTTTCAAAATTTTGAGAGCCTGATCAGAGCATTGCCACTTGAGGGTGTTGCCATCAAGTACAACATCTGTATCATAGAGCCATACCAGAATCATAATGCCAACAGATAAAAACATACAAATAGAAGATTCGTTCCCTGTAGAAAAAACACCTTCAATGGAGAATACGGTTAAACATAAAAGCCACAATCAAACTATTACCTCTTCTCCACCATTCCCAGAGAGATTGATTATACCCCGCCCAATAGAATATCTTGATTTTGATCTTCTGTGAGAATTAAAAATCTTTGTGTAAAAATACCCCTCCTCTAGGCTATTTAGGACATTCCAATTTTTGCAAAAACTATTAAGGAATTGTGTACTAAAAAGCCTAGGAGGAAAATAAAAACAACCACAACTATCCACGTAGTCGGAACTTTGTCTAATTTATTATCAGGCAGAGAAACATCGGTGAAATATGAGGACCCAGGAAACCCTATAGTCATAGTACAAATAAATGGATGTTCCTTCCCTAATGCATTAGCTGATTTAGGAGCAACCATTAACATTCTCACAACAACAACCTGTCAAAAGCTTGGCATTACAACTTTGGATCCAAATACAACCCTACTGGAACTTTCTGACTGATCGATTGTCAAACGAGAAGGGACATTACAGGATGTAATGGTGTTTGTAGATTCTTGGAAATACCCAGCAGATTTCTTGATAATTAATCCTAGAAACTTGGTAGATGGACATCCCCTAATTCTAGGAAGACCTTGGTTGGAAACCACAGATGCTTACATAATTTGTCAAATAGGCAGTGTGACAATAGCAAGAGAAAGTAATGTGAAAAATCTAGTTTTATATCCTCCAGCTCAGCGAAGCCTAACAATAATAAACACTAGAAAACAACCTGTATCATATTTAACTGAAAACATTCGATCAATGCTAACTGTAGAAGATGCTCTCAAATTTAACTATCAAGCAAAAGATGACATCATTAACACTTACATTAACCAACCAAATGTCGTATCCAATCTAAAATGTCACATGATTGAAGCAGCTCTGGATAACAAAATTGAAGAAGATCGCTTAAAGGATATTAATGACCAGTTAATACCAACAATTACTGTTTATAACAAAAAAACCATTGACATTGAGCTAGGGAAAGTCCTAAACATCAACAAAAACCTAACTGATGACTAGGTGCAGAGTTTTTTTCAACTGCTTAGAAAATATAAAGAGGTTTTCACTTCGGATTACTCATATATGAAAGGGATTGATCCCCAACTATGCATGCACCACATCTATACAGAGAAATATGCAAGGCCCATTCAAAAACCTCAACGGAAGTTAAACCCTCACCTTAAAGATATTGTTAAAGATGAACTACAAAAATTGTTAGATGTAAATTTCATCTATCCTATATTTGATAGTAAATAGGTTTCTCCATTAGTTGTGGTTCCTAAATAGAAAGGAAAGTGGCGTATATGTGTCGATTATAGAGAGCTTAATAAAGCAACCCAAAAAGACCATTTTCCCCTCCTGTTCATTGAACAAGTCTTGGACAAATTGGCAGAAAAAAAATTCTTCTCTTTCCTAGATGGCTTCAGCGGCTATAATCAAATCCAAATTGCCCCTGAATACAAGGATAAGACTACCTTCACTTGCCCTTGGGGGACATTTGCTTACAGGGTCTTACCTTTTGGAATGTGCAACGCACCTGCCACATTCTAGAGGGCCATACTCAACATTTTTTCAGACTTGATAAATGCCGAGCTCGAGGTGTACATGGATGACTTTACACCCTATGGAGGTGAGTTCGAGCTGCCATTACAAATGCTAGAGAAAGTTCTGCAAAGATTCATTTCTACTAGGCTTTATTTAAGCCATGAGAAATGTCACATGATGATGACCGAGGGCCTCATCCTGGGTCACTACATCTCAGTAGCTAGAATTCAGGTAGATCCAGAAAAAATTTAGATAATTCTCTTAATACCTACCCCCTCCACATAAACTAAGGTACGCAGTTTCTTGGGATTTTTTGGATATTATAGAAGATTTATAAAGAATTTCTCCCAAATTGCTGCACCATTACATGCATTAACAAGAAATGCTGATTTGATATGGACTGACAAATGTGACATTGCTTTTGAAGATTTAAAATGGCTAGTATCAACAGCCCCAGTATTACGGGGCCCAAACTAGGATTTTCCATTTCAAATCTCATCTGATGCATCAAATATGGCCATTGGAGAAGTTCTCAGCCAGGAGGAAGATAAGAAACCTGATGCGATGTATACATCAACAAAAATCTATCTCCTACTGAGTTGAATTACATTGTGACCAAAAACGAATTTCTGGTTGTAATCTATGCTATTAATAAATTCAGACATTATATAACAGGATACCCTATGGTTTTGTATATTGATCACTTTTCTATTAAATATTTAGCTAATATACCTGTTGCAAATGGGAGAGTGACACGATGGTTGATCCTTTTGCAAGAATTCGACATAATAATCAAGGATCAACCAGGAAACAAAAATCCAGTGGCAGACTTCTTCTCACGTATACCAAAGACAGACGACTCAGCAATAGTAGAATACCAGTTCCTTTATGAGAAATTATTTGTTGTAACCGTGAAAACACCATGGTATGCGGACGTTGCGAACTACTTAGTAGTGGGAAAGCTACCCAAGCACCTGATGCCCAGTGAAAGAGAACAAATAGTACAATGTAGCACTTGGTTCTCCTAGATTGGAGGATACCTCTTTCACACAGGAGTCGATATGCATATCTGAAGGTGTGTTAGGGAAGATGAAATATTTTACATCCTAAAATCTTGCCACGATTGACCTTGCAGTGGACATTTTGTAGACCGCGGGACTGGTCACAAAGTCTTATAGATGGCCTATTATTGGCCCACCATTTTTAAGGATGCCAAGAAGTTTGTCCAGGCATGCAATAGATACTAAAGAATGGGTTGCCCTGGACAGTCTGACAAGATGCCCATGCATCCACAGTTAGTCATTAAACCTTTTGAACGATGGACATTAGATTATATTGGCCCAATAAACCCATAATCTAATCAAAAGACATATATACTGGTTGCAACATAATATGTGACGAAATGGGTGGAGGTAGAAGCATTACCACGGGCAATGTCGGACTCAGTAATCCACTTTCTTTTCCAAATTTTCGTGCGGTATGGCTTGCCGAGAGAAATAATCACGGATGGAGGACTACAATTTGTAGGCCACAAGATGGCTGCTACATTAAAAAATCATGATATCATGCGTAGAATCACATCTCCATACCACCCACAAGCAAATAACTAGGTAGAAAGTACCAGTAAAGTAATGGAGGCTATACTAACAAAGATAGTCGCATCACATAGACCTCACTGTGCTACCCAATTTCCTAAAGCCCTATGGGCATATCACACGACATGGAGAAATACCACATGATACTCCCCATATCAGTTAGTGTTTGGCAAAGAACCTATCTTCCCAATAGAATTTGAATTTCAGACATTGAGGATAGCTCAAGAAGTAGGCTTGGACGTGAATGAAGCACAGATTAATAGACTACATCAAATTAATGAATTGGATGAAATCCGGCTATCAGCTCTTCATCATACTACATTGATCCAACAACAAAGAGCGAAATGGCATGATTCCTTCATCAAGAAGAATATAATTCATGAGGGTGATTGGGCACTTCTGTATGATTCTAGGTTCCAGGATTTCTTGAGCAAACTCCAGACTAGATGGTTAGGTCCCTACGAGATAAAGAAGGTGCACGATAATGGCACCCTTACATTAACCACCATTGATGGGTCGGGTTACTCTTTTAAAGCAAATGGTCATAGAGTGCGTCTCTACCATAAACCGCTTACAAGGGAGTCCTTTTTCCAGCACATTCATGAAGATCCCACAATACAAATTCTTGCTGAGGAGGGAAACCCTCCCACAACACCAGCTTAGTAAAGAATTTATTCTTTTGAAGCTTGTACATAAATTTATCTTTCTGTTTTCTTTCTATTTGATTAGATTTTCTTGAATAATGGATTGAATATTAGTTTTCTTTTTTCCTTTTCTATTCCCTATAGGGAACATCTGTTGTTCCTTACAGGGAGCAACAATTTTCATGTGTATTTTGATTTTCTATTCCTTATAGGGAACAGCTGTTGTTCCCTATTGGGAACAACTATTTTTGTGTATATTTCACTTTGATGTTCCCTCTAAGGAACAATTGTTGTTCCCTACAGGGAACAACAATTTTTGTGTGAGTTTTTCTTTGTTGTTTCCTACAAGGAATAGTTGTTGTTCTCTCTGAGGAACAGTTGCTCTTCCCTTTAAGGAACAATAGTTTCAGCGTGCATTTTTTTCTTCTTGATGTTCCATCTAAGGGATAGCTATTGTTCCATCTAAGGAATAGTTTTTGTTCCCTCTAAGGAACAACAGTTTCGGCATGCATTTTTTTCTTCTTGTTGTTCCCTCTAAAGAACAACAACTTCAACGTGCATTTTTTTTTTCTTCTTGTTGTTCCCTCTAAGGAATAGCTATTTTTCCCTCTAAGGAATAGTTGTTGTTACCTCTAAGGAAAAATACTTTAGGCATGCATTTTTTCTTCTTGCTATTCCCTATAAGGAACAGCTGTTGTTCCCTACAGGGAACAACAATTTTTGTGTATAGATTGCTTTGTTGTTCCCTACAGGGATTAGTTGTTGTTCCCTATAAGGAACAAATTTTTTTTCCTGTGTTTTCTTTTTCATTCCCTTCAGGGAACAACAATTTTTTAGCGTGTATTTCCCTTGCTGTTCCTTACAGCGAACAACAATTTTTATGTGTGATATCTTTGTTGTTCCTTACAAGGAACAACTGAAGTTCTCTATAAGGAATAGCAATTTTGCGTATATATCTTTTTGTTGTTCCTTACAGGGAACAGTTGTTGTTCCCTACAGAGAACAACAACAATGTAAACTTTGAAAGGGAACTATAAACTCAAAATGAGAACTGTACCCAAAAAAATCCGAAAAACATGAAAAACAGTGCTAAAAATGAAAAGTGTGTATACTAGAATGATGTTTTTTTTTAGGGTCAATTTTGAACATGTTTTAAAAATGGCAATGAGAATGAATTTTTTGCGCAAAAATTGTGCAAATACCAGCCTGAAAATGAAAAGTGCTAATAATGGAATGATGGATTTTTTTTAGGGTTAATTTTCAACATTTTAAAAAAATGCCAGTAAAACCGAATTTTATGTGCAAGAATTGTGCAAGACCCTCAAAATGAAAAGTGTTGATGCTCGAATAACACTTCGTTTCTTTTTTTTTTGGGGGGGGGGGTAAATTTTCAACATTTAAAAATAATGGTGTAAAATATTTTGTTATGACTCTGAAAAACATAAAAATTTCAAAAAAATAATGAAAACATAAAATTAAAAATAAAAACAAAAACAAAAACAATGAAAAAAACACAAAAAAAGTTAAGAAAAAATACAAAAACGTAAATAAAAATATACATTAAAAACAAAACATAAAATAAAAATAAAAATTAAATTAAATTAGAAATAAAAAATCAATCATAAAAATTAAAAAAAAAAAACAAAATTAACCTATAAAATATAAGAATTAAAAAATTAAAAGAATTTAAAGAAATAAATAATAAGAAAAACATATTTTAAAAAAAATAACGTTTTTTTTTTAATGTAGTAAACCATAAAAAAATTTGAAAAAAAAAAAAATCCTTTATATAACTACTTTCCATTTGAATACTAAATACCTTATAATTTTTAATTATTAAATAATACCTTTTAACTAACTATTAACACCAATTAAAATTATTCTATATATTTATATATTTTATATATATATATATATATTTTATGGGATTGGTCACCTAATATAACTAATTTCCTTTAAAAAATTTATGACCATGGTCCTCAAGTCAAAATTAGCCGTTGGTCTTATTAACCGTTGGAGGCTTTGCTCGGACTGTTCAACATGCTAAGCAGGATATATATATATTTATTTATTTTAAGGGATTAGTCACCTAATATAACTAATTTCCTTTAAAAATTTATGACCATGGTCCTCAAGTCAAAATTAGCCGTTGGTCTTATTAACCATTGGAGGCTTTGCTCGAACTATTCAACATGCTAAGAAGGATCTATTTCTTCAACTTGTCCTGATGATGAACCACACTGGTTGGTTCGAAATGCGTCGACAAATGGTTTCTCATGTGATTTTCACCAAAAAATCTCTTGTAAACTATAAAATTAAGTAAAAATAGGAAATTTTAAAAAAGCATTAAGAAAAACTAAAAAAAATAAATTAAATTAAAAACAAACTAGATAAAAAAAATAAGAGAAATAACAAAGAAAACGAACAAAAAATTAAAAAACTACAAAAATTAAGATTAAAAACATTTTCAAAAGACCCTAAAAAACAGAAATATGCTGAAATTAAAAATAAAATAAAAACCCGAAAAACAATTAAAATTAAAAAAAAAAAAACATATTTTCAAATTAAACATCATTTTCAAAAAAACATTAAAATTAAAAAAGCTAAATATATTTTTTATATATTTTAAAATAACATTTAGAATATTTAAAATATATATATTTTACAAATATATATATAATTTAATATATATATATATATATATATATATATATATATATATATATATATATATATATATATATATATATATATCTACAATAAACATATTTAACAAAGTTTATTTTTTATTTAAAAAAACAATTTTATCGGCCACCACCCCCATGGGCGGCTAGGAAGTGGCTATTCGATTCCGAGAATCGAATAGCCACTTCTTGGCCCCCCACAGGCGGTTGGGTGGTGGCTATCCAATTCTCAGAATTAGATAGCCACCACTCAGCCCCCTGTGGGGGTGGCCGTGTGGTGGTTATTAGATTCTCATAATCGGATAACCAACACTGAGCTGCCCGTGGCTGAGCGATGGTTATCTGATTCTGAGAATCAGATATCCACTTCAAGGGCGGTCAAGGGGTAGTTATCTAATTCCGAGAATCTGATAGCCACCACCTCACCATCGGTGGGGGTGGTTATCTGATTCTCAGAATCAAATAGCCATCACTCAATCACCCATGGGGATGGCTATCCAATTCTCAGAATCAAATAGCCATTGCCCAGATGCCCATGGGAGTGGCTATCCAATTTTCGAAATCGAATAGCCATTACCTGGTTGCCCATGGGGGTGGCTATTTGATTCTTGGAATCGGATAGCCACCACCTTGCCACCCGTGGGGGTGGCTAGGTGGTGGCTATCTGATTCCATATGATGCTGAGAATCAGATAGCCACTGCCCGGCCACCCCCACAGGTGGCTGGGCGGTGGCTATCCAATTCCGAGAATCAGATAGCCACAGACCAGCCACCCGTGGGGGTGGCCGGGTGGTGGCTACCTGATTCTCAGAATCAAATGGCCACCACTCGACCGCCTGTGGGGGTCGCCGGGCAGTGGCTATCCGATTCCGAGAATCGGATAGCCACCCACATGCGCAGTCAGGTAGTGGTTATTCAATTCCAATTACGAGAACTGATACTGTTATGCGTTCAATATTTGTAATATGTGATTTTCACATTAATTTTTAAGTTAGTCATTATTTTTTGAAAAAATGATTATTATTATTTTTTTGACATGATATTCATAAAAAAACTATTATTTAACCATTTTTAGTTAAAATTTTCGTATACAAATTGTAATTTTGACATGTCAATTCTAGAAAAAAATTATCAAAAGGTGTACTCTTTTAGTTATATTTATGTTAAAAATGGTTATTTTTATGTCCATTGTTAAAAAATATTGTTTTTTAAAAACAATTATTTCATGTGGATTGAAAAATTAATTAAGGATGTATAAATATGTAGAATATCGTAAATTCAAAATATTGACCTTCTAATTTAAAAATGGAAAACAATAAAAACCTCACTACAAAAAAGTTAAAATTAAAGTAAAAACAAGAAAATATGAAGAAAATGACCACTTCAAAAATTATTAAATTTACAAAATAATTATTTACATTTCATACATTAGAAAATTTAAAGTAAAAAAATAGGTTTTTTAAAAAGAGGGTCTCATCGAGAAATACCATTTTTTTAAATTAGCATGAAAATCACTACCATTCTAAAATGCAATGTACATTAAAGTGCTAAAAACTATGCTCTAAAAAAACATGTGTGTTCTGCATCACCCCTTTCCAAAATCAGGTCATTTTTTTGCTATCTCTACGAAACGGGTAATAGTATCAGTTCTTGTTTCAAAGTTTACATTGTTACCCTCTATGTGCATTTTCATTTGATATTCCTTACAGGGAATAGTTGTTGTTCCCTCTAAGGAACAACAAATTTTTGCATGTCTTTCATTGTTGTTCCCTATAAGGAACAACAACTTTTGTGTGAAGTTTTCTTTTGTTGTTTCATAGCACTTTGTGAGTATTTTTTTTGGAGAACACCCTTTCTTCCCTTTGCATTACCATCCCTGGTCACTCTTTATAACCCTCTCTGTGTATTATCAATAAGATTATGGGTATACTTTTTTATATTGATATGTCAAACTTCTTCCGCCATCCCTACTCTTAAGTAGTGTTGAGCCACCCTCTATGTAATATATATATATATATATATATATATATATATATATATATATATATATATATATATATATATTCACTAACAAATTTTATGATGTTTTTCCACAAATGGAGGATAGGGGGTCTCATTACGAATCAGCCTACCATGATCATAAGGAAGCAGCAAAGTGGCATTCCCACTATGGCCAGCACACCAGGGATATGGTCCAGTGGATGCATAAACAAACAAAGTCCTTGGAAACATGAGGTCTCATCATGAACTGACCTAACCACTTTCGCTACTTCCTAGTGAATGGAAATGTGTTCACCTCATTACCAAGCTAACACATTGGTCTCTATTATGGACTTCATAAGACACTTCCCCAAATTATACATAGAGGACCATGGTTCCAAAGGTTAGAAAGCAACTCTGTCAAGGCGATGGACGCCTGCAGGCAACAAAAGCTTTGTTGATGGTATTCAAGCTTTATTTTACATCAATAATTATTATAATACCCTATTGTTATGATTTTTTTTTGCGGAGAGACTATGTCCCGAAAGTCCCTTGAACCTTTATGCATGAGTAATTTTGTACAAAATCAATCACAATAGTTTTACGTGGCATAAGGCAGTAAATTATTATTTCTAGCGAATACTGTCCCTCTTTCCTTATCATATGACATCACGACAACCTATCACTTATTGATAATTCTTGGGCACAAGCCTTGATTTCACCACTCCAATATTCGTTATAATCCTTGCATTAATAATTGTACCTTGCCAATACATCACCCGTGTACTTCGCTGCCAGTACTTTACTCTTTCATTCATTCAATCATAGGTGACGTATCATTTCGAAGCAGGGCGGGGACCTCCAACGTACTTATGCATGTGTTGTCAATTTTTCATTATGTTTTGCAGAATGATACGACATTCTATGATCACAGAGCATGTGGTATGATGAAAGCCCTCAATAACAGTATTTATATTTATAGAATATCACCTGATATAGTCATTACAACAATTTGTTGTTCCATCACTCGGCTCTGTTTGTTGTTGTGCTATCTGTGTTACACTAACCCTTTGTAGAATTCAGGTAGTGTGGGAGGAAGAAAAGTGCACAGAGAACCACTAATACTAGTTGTTTCTGATGCAACTAGAGCAATTTTAGCTCGAGCTAGGTGGATAGCATACTTTACGTGATTTCAGCCACCCAACGAGGAAATTGCCATTGAATTCCTGTGAAATCTATAGAATGGACAATCCATGGTAAGTGGCAGGCAAATCACAGTATCAAATGCTGTGATAGCAGAGGTATCCGGGTTGCCGGCCGAAGGACCCATATGGGCTAAAAAATGATTGAAGTTGCATGATGCTATCGAAGCCTTTAAGGACGAAGGACAAGAGGTGATCAAAAAAGGCAAAGGAATTCAACCATCTTTGCTTGGAGAACCATGGGGAGAATTAGAAAGAATTGTCCAGAATTACATCACATGCAACGAGTGCAAAGACATGGTAAGGCCACGTCAACTAAAACTCTTAGCAGTTCTAAAACAAGAGTTCTCTATAAATTTACCTGCATTATTGAATTTTTTACTACATGAAATGGCTGAGAGGCTAAGACAGTCCCAGCACATAGAAACCATAGTAAGCCACCACTGCTTGATCAGGTTGATAGTTAGATATAACCTTTCCCAGCAATCAAACTTGGAGGAACTAATATTTTCTCTAGAAGGAGGTTTAGCTCTACCTATGCCTAACCCTATTTCGAAAATGAAGAGGACTACCCTTGCAAGGAACATACCCCAAAATCATAGACAATCCATAAGGCTAAGGACAAAATTAGGAGTGACCAAAAATCCCTAAGGTAGCATCAATCAACCTATAGAATTATCTAGCTCAGGGAGTGAACAACACTTGCAGCTAGAGTTAGAAGGCTAGGATAACCCTGAATCAGACCACGAGGAAGAAACGGGGCATTTTGGAGATGAGCAAAGAAATGAATCAGGACTCCCATCAACACCAAATACGAGTACCCGAGGTGATTTATTGCATGATATCGAATTGGTCCAGATCCTGGCCAATATGAATGATTTCATACAACCTGAAAAACTACTCAATTTTAATTTGGGAGCAACCCAATCTCTAGAGAACTCTAGCCACAACAGAATTCTATCAAAAGATGTAAGCCGGGAAGCAGTAACAGATGTAGAGGCCATTCAAGAAGAGGTGAACCAACCTAGTGACACGCCTCGAGGAGAAACCAGCCAGGTAGGCTTAAACACAGAAAACATAGGCCAAAAAGAAGGAGTGGAAATAAATCAGGAAAGTGGCTACCAATCTAGAGACACAATCCTTTTAGAACGGAGCCAAGATGAGCAACCAGGCTCTTTAGAAGCATAAACTATGAATGAGACTATCAACAAGACAGTTTCTCCATCGAAAAAGTATAGAGCCAAATTGAAAAAGCTTAGGAAGGAACAACAGAGGCTTCACAAAATGGTAAAAAGGCTCAGAAGAAAGATAAAAGAAATATCAGCAGGAAAGGTCCCGAACAAAACTTCGGTGATAGTAAATGAGGTTGTACAAACAGAATCATATGAAGGAAGGGCTATTGGGACTCAAACTGAGCCCATACCTCCTCAACCTGCTATCAGTCAAAAGGAACAACATGCACTTCTAGTAGATGCAGTTACCTAGATGGAGGATGTACCCTCCTACAACATGGTTACTCAGACGGAGGCTTGGACCTCCCATAATAAAGAAACACAGATAGTAGGCATCCCTTCTCATAGCAGAAGTACTCAGACAACCATTGAAGCCAAAAATGTCATGAAATGCAATGACCCAACATTATATTGAATCTTTAATAAGAATTGGCACAAGCTCGGGTCGCCTTAGAATGACCTGAACAAGAAACTGTTTCCATGCAAAAATACTAACAATTGTAGAGGGAGCTTCAGGAAATGAATACAGCAGAGAGTGAGAACTTTGACAGATACTTAAAATAAGAAGATAAAATTGAGAAAATCAAGCTCAGATTAGAAAGGGTCATAAGTCAAATAGAGACGATCTGCTCATTATATACAGATGCCTTGACATGCAGATCCCCTGCCAATAATTATGCCTTATTTTTGTTAGAATGATGCTTGTTGTTGAAAATTAAAGCCATGAGAGCAGGAAAACCAATCGATTTAAAAACAATTGAGGATTTTATAAATTGTGACAAATAGCATGGGGTAAAATTTCAAAGGTTGCTTTGTGAATTTTACCTACACAATTTTGTATTATAGGAAGAGGTGGAAAAGAACCCCAACCCTTTTGTGAGAGATGTTCAATTCCAAGCCTTTATCACATTTGCAGTCAATCAATTAAAATGGTTCAAGGCTCATAACACATTCCAAGGACAAGAGCATGGACTAGATCTTTGGGTAAGAAGTGAACCCAAGCACCCTTTGCAAATGCTTGCCAATCACAAGAGTCTGATGACAAGGGAAGGGGTGATTAAAATTTTAGGGCCTATTCAGAAAGAGATTGTACAGAAGGGAGTAGAATACTTCCTCTCCATTCAGGAAAGCTCCTTGGATGTAGCTATGCTCAAGTGGACAATCTCCACTAGTAGTGTACATGATAGAGAGCCATTTAAGTACATAAATTTTAAACTAGTTGCATATCATTTTGTCACATGTAGCAATCTCATTTTGAGAGAAGGTCCTTATTGGTTAGGATGTTAGTTCCGTAGCCCCATCATTTGGTATCGTGTTGAAGGTTATCAGGCTATATACGAATTGCCCGAAGGACAGACAGGGCCCATCTTTGAGCTCTTGGCCCAGAATCATGGGTTTAGACCACTTTATGACGTTCCTTCTCCAGCCTACTCTTTAATTGATCTGCATACAAATTACCTACTTTTCATCAGGCCATGAAATAGGGTAAGCATGGGAGTATGTTGAGTCATGAAATGGGTATGTAGTTATTGTTAATCTCATCATCATTTTCCTTTATTCCTATCTTTTCTATATCTTAATGCATTAATATATCGAAGAATTATGGTAAGAAATGAAGAAATTATTTCCAGTTACGATTTAGCTAACTTTTACCCTTCTTTATGCATGAAAATAATAAAAGGGACAATTATTGTTCCCTAACGAAGGAACAACAAAAACCAACAAGCAAAGGAAGGAACACGATGGTTGCGGACAAGGCTAAAGGCGAATCAGGAGGATCAGCACGAGAAAGGAAAGGATGTCTGAAGTTAGAAATCGGTTGCAAATCCCTCAGGATTGAGAGATCCTGAGGGATCACATTTACCATTTATCTTTTACCCTTTCTGATTATAAAAGGAGACGATTGTAAAAAGAATGGGAGGAACCTTTGTTATTATTGGAATTGTAATTTTAATTACAAACTCTCGATGTTGAGAGAGCATGGCTATATTGTAATGTTACTTACATTTGATGATTAATACGTAATTGAAGTTGTTGTTCCCTTGCATAATCTGAAGTAGCTTAGCAATGTTCACTGGTGGTTAAGGGCCCGACCTGTGGTGGATTTAACTACTTTCTTATGTTATATTATGATTCTTCTAAAGTTTGGTTGTTTTGATAATTTCGTGTTTTTGTGAGTTTACTTTATTTTTTGTTCGTTACTTTCTTGAACCAAAATAGTGTATGCTTTGTTTATAAGTTATATCACTATCAATTGATTCCAGTTATGTTTATTACAAAGAATATTATCTAGAGATTGAATCACACTGATGTAATCAACTCTAAAGAGTTTGATTATTGTTATTGGACTCTCATATTGATATCATTGCTATTTGGATTGTTTTCTAGAGATTGCATTTGATTTGGATTAAATTAGTTAGGAAGAGATGAGTTATTGTTATTGTACTCTCAGTTGATGCCATTGCTAATTGAATCTTCAGTGAGGATTGATTACAATTTTGGTAGAAGATCGAGTCTTGAAGTTTAGATGTTATATTTCCTTTGATGATTGCAATTGGAGTTTATTAGATGCATCCATTTACTCTTTTATTTAAATATCTATATTGCAATTTAGGAAACATTACTCTCTAAATTAATAGCAGCCACATACTGTGTACACTCTTGAAATAAGCGGACTTGCCCGGGTTGACAATTAATGTGAGATAATTAGGAGTTTTAAACGACACATTTTATGAGTCAACACTCTGGAAGACTCAGCATGAGTGGATGTCTCCACTCCTGGATCCTCTGCATGTGGCTGCTCTGCATCAATCTAACGCTCCTACTCCTTTGGAACCAAAAGTTCCTCCTGTGCATGCAACTTGAGCTCCCTCTCAAGGGACACTCACATGGCTTTCTTCTCATCAAACTTCAGATCTTTGCACAACACTATCCTATGATTAGTAGGCAGAAACACCTAATAGTTGTGGGGTGTATGAGTGTACCCCAAAAGTATCCCCAACTCAGCTGTTAGATCTATCTTCTTCCATGCATCTTTGGTCACATGGCAATAAATTGATGATCCAAAGATCTAGAAGTGACTCACATCTAGTTGCTTCCCGGAAAAGGCTTCGATTGGGTTTTCATCCCCAGTATATGGTGTAGGCTTCTGTTCTGAAAGTATACTTTTGTATTATATGCCTCAACCCACAAATGAAGTGGTAGGCTTTTGTCATGCGACATCGCTCGAGCTACTCCCACAATCGATCTCTTCTTCTTCTCAGCACCCCATCTTGCTGTGGGTTCTTGGGTGCTGTCAACTCCCGTTTAATTCCTTCTACTATGTAGAAGTCATTAAACTATTGGGAGACATACTCTCCACCATTCTCGCTATGCAAGGCCCTTACTTTCTTTCTAGGTTCTTTCTCTGCTAAGGCTTTAAACTCACAAAACCATGAGAAGGTCTGATCCTTCTTCTGCATAAAGTAGATCCAACATCAACGAGAAAAATCATCAATAAAAATAACATAGTACCTTTGTTTAGCAGTGGAGGCTATAGACAATGGTCCACACACATCTTTGTGAACTCGCTCCAGGATTTCTTCAGCTCTACTCTCTTGATCCTTAAAGGAAGATTTCACATACTTACGTAACGTACAACCTTTTCATGTATCCGTCTGCTCTAGTTTTCCCTTGGGAAGTCTAGTAAAAATCTGTTGCATGATCTTCAAGGCCCCATGGGGCAAGTGGCCCAATTTTCTATGCCATAGCTTGCTAACATCTTGGCTCTGTACCAACTCTGCTTTGGAACTCAATGCAACACAGTCATCTACCTCCAACCTGTAGAGATTCTTTACTCGAATCCCAATCCTCTTGGTCTGTCCATTGCCGATATGCATCAGGAATACCTTTCCTTTACTAAAGACTACATCATAGCCTTTGTCTTCTAGCATAGCGATAGACACACGATTCTTCTTCAGACCCGATACATACTTTACATCAGTCAATGTGAGAGGAGCTCCATGCTCCCTCTGAAA
Source organism: Pinus tabuliformis (assembly GCA_031772625.1). Lineage (NCBI taxonomy): Eukaryota > Viridiplantae > Streptophyta > Pinopsida > Pinales > Pinaceae > Pinus > Pinus tabuliformis. Next base: position 1,764,295,881 of record CM062817.1, read on the forward strand.
CACAACCGTAACATCATCGCCCATATTGATCCAAATCTAGAGATCCTTCTCCTCCAAGGTACTAAAAAAATTCTTGTCACTGGTCCTGTGAAATGAAGCTCCATTGTCGAGGTACCAAACACATCCCACCATGTATGAAACCATGCATGTGATGAGAGAGAAATCCAATTCGAACTATGAGGCTAGTGCCTCACCATCTGATCCCTTCGAGGATCCCTTCTTGGATTTCTTCTATTGACAATTCGTAGCATAATGGCCCACCTCATGACAATGAAAGCATCGCAATTTGGATTTGTCAAACTTCTTCCCACCATGGGAAGAATTGGATTTGGGATGGGACGCCTTCCCTTTCCCTTTCCTCACCTTACTTGCTAAAGCTAGATTTTCTTCATCATCTTGCTTTGATTAAGATGCATCTTTGGTGCTTCTCCTTATCTCCTCTTGCATCAGATCCGACCAAAGTCATCCCCAATAAGGTAGTTTCTCTCTTCCATTTACCAAGTCTTGGTAGCTATGCCAGCTCTTAGGAAGACCAAGGAGAGCAAGACTCAACATGTCATCATTGGCTGCATGATCCATACACTTCCAAGCTCATCCCAGTAGGTGGTGAGCTTGTTGAGATATGTAGAGATCGTGTCGCCCTTTTCGTACTTGATTTTCTGAAAATTGTCTTTCAGTGCCAACTTCCTCCGATCACTGTTGTTCTAATATAGATCCTTCAATGTTTTCCACATTCAAAACATTTTCTCCTTCCCATGGAGACTCGAGACAATGTGGTCTCGAACTCCCTCCAGAAGAATCCTCCTCGCTCTAGCCACACATTTCTTCCATTCGGCCAATTCTTGGGCATTAGCAGCTGCTTGCTTAGGAGCTTCTTGATGAATGAAGTCCTTCAAACCATAGTCCTCTAATACCACTTCCATGTGATCCTTCTAGGTTATATAATTCGAGCTGCCATCAAGGGCATACTCTAGTCTTAAACCATTGAACGTTATTGGTGAAACTTGGGATGCGATAAGAATTTGAATTCTATAATTAGGAATTTCAAAATTGGAACTTCTCCCTTCTTTGTATACTATTCTTCACATTGATCACCTTTGCTCTGATACCATGTAGAAATTCCCACTGTATATCACCTCATAATGTAATATACTAAAGCAAAATACTTGATCTACTTCTACAAACAAACTTGCGGAAGCTTAATCGATTTTGAGAAAGATAAAATAGAACACATATAACAAAGAATGAGAAATCAATCACACATGGACATAGAAGAATACTCTCGGGAAAGCCTCAACTAAAAACCCTAATCTTTGTATTATCATACAAGTTGAAATATATCCGGATTACACAAAGCTTTAGTGCACAAGCTATCCATCTTTGAGCACAATCCCTCAATACAGCTCACAAACTGAATAGACACGACATATGCCTTCCTCCAATCCTCCAAGCCTCCTATTTCCTTGTGCAGTTTCTCCCGGTGTCCAATGTTGCCACGTGTGTGAATTCCCACATCGCACACTCATCAAAACTCAAAACTAACTCCATAATCTCCAAGGAATGAATTCCTTCTGCATGCAAGAGATAACCTCAATGGAATATTCCTACAACTGATAGTACACTGTCCCATCATCTGATCTCAAATGGGCCTCTGATTGAACTGACATGCATGAGTTATTTATGAGAGAATATTCAGTTATCTGAAGTGCCATATTTACATGCATGCATACATTAACTAACTGAACTCGCAATCAATTCCACAGACTATTGGAACTAATGTAACTAGACTTAAATTAGTTAACTGAGCTAACTAATTACAACTCAAAGTACAACTCATCCTCATCTCCTAAATCAAGGGATAACTTCCTCAATCAAAGGGGAAACTGTTGCATGTCTTCACATAAACTTCATGTTTGATTTTCTACAACTAATCAACTCAAGATGAATTAATTAATTATTTTACAAACAACTGCTAAGATCAAATTCGAATTTTAATTCTCAATTTTAGTTCAGGGACTAACTAAAATTGGAATGTATCCTGAAACACTATTTATAGTAGTGCTATTTTTAGCACTTCTATTGTCAGCACTTCTTGTTGCTATTTTCAACAATAAGTTTGAAAATGATATAAGAGCTCAATGTCCAATAAGCTTCCATGTCTTCAAATAGTGATATACTATTTTACCATATCCCACTTATATCTCTTATATCTCATATACTTCATTTTCAATCATGAATTTGAGTAACTTGTGTGTTAGGTATGTGTTATATTCTTTGAACAATTATCCCTACACATTGCATGTTGTGTTGGATGCAATGGGGGTTATAGGGGAAGGCATTGGCCCCCCTATTCAGTTAGGTTCACAAGGGGTCGTGAATCCACCCCTGCTTGGGGGCTCAATGAGAGCACACCAAAAAAATTGGGGTGGTATGTTCCACCTATTTCTCACATTTTTTTGCACATGGTTTTTCTTTAAGAGATTTTGTGGTGCATGGTGGTTTTTCCCATGGTTTTGTAACTTTGATGCTAATAGTTGGGAGCATACTTGGCTTTCCATAGGGAAGCCCAAGTGTGTCTCGAGATTCTAACTATTTCGACAAAATTTTAGCAGCAAGAGCACTTCCCATGATTTCTGGGTCTGAGAGACCAAGACCTCCAACATGTTTAGGATTACATAGTTTCGACCTCCAACAAGTTTAGGATTACATAGTTTCTCCTAACTTACTAGAGCTCATCCTGGGGTGTTTTTTAGCAGTGTAAGACAATAGTTCTACCTCTGGCTTGTATTTGATCTTGGAGAGTTGTTTGGACCCCTTTGAATACTTTGGGGAGCTATATCCATGCATATTCCTAGAAGAAGTTTTGTTGGATGATGTGTTTGTTGCTTCCAGCTCAGTTCCAAATGGTTGAGCGAGATATTAGCCCTTCTAGTCATATTAGATCCTTTTGCTAATAGTTGGGGAGCATATTTGGCTTTCCACAAGGAAGCCCAAGTATGTGTGGAGATTCTAACTATTTCCACCAAATTTTGGTAGGAAGAGCATTTCCCATGATTTCTGAGTCTCACAGACCAAGACCTCCAACAAGTTTAGGCTTACATAGTTTCTCCTAACTTACTAGAGCTCGCTTTCTGTTTTCCTCTGAACATATCTAAAAAAAGTTTCTTGGGAGGTTATTAATGGTCTTCAAAACATTCCTAGGAGAAACTAAAGTAGAAAAAGGATAAAGAGGCATGGCATGTAAGAGTGATTTCATAGGGAAAAACCTTCCTACTAGGTTAAAGTATGGAAAGGTCCACTTGTTGAGTGTGGCTTGTAGTTTTCATAACAAGTTTTCTAAGATGACTTTCTTGCAAATTTTCTTAATTAGGGAATGCGAGGAATTTAGGGAAAAAATTATAAGTTGTGAAAATAAGGAGATCTATAATGTTTAATTATTGATTTTATTTTTTAATTTTATTTTATTTTACTTTTACTTATTATATGAAAATGTTTATAGTACAATACATTACCACATCTCTTTCATATTGGCTTGGAGGGTGTCTATCACTAAAATAGATGGATGTACTGAATCTTGCATTTAATATATAATGTTTGTTCACTATTTTATAATAAAATTTTGTGTAAAATTTATTTGGATTTAATTAAATTTGATCATAAAATGTTTCCCTCTACAAAAATTAAGGACATAATATATTTATATTTTTACATATAATTTACATATAGTGTTTGTTCATTATTTCATTAATGTAGCCTTATAAATTAAATGCATGGTAAATGCACATATACATCAATACTCATGATAAATCTCAAGTTGCTAAAAAAATCATTAAAAATTAATTAAATTATAATTTTATTTCAAATTATTACTATTATTATAATTATTCTTTTAGGCTTTGTTACAATAATATGGGTCAATAGTATGGCTTATCAATACCACATATCCAAAAAACCATATGTCATTTCTTATTACAATTTTTCAATTAATCAATTTAATTAAAAATGTAAAAGAAAATGCATAATTCCCTTACAAATATATCTAAAATATCCTATAATATAAATGAGTACTATCCACTTATAAATCCAACATTTATATAATTCTGATTCATTATTTTCTAATCAATAATTGAGTAAATCTTTATAAAAGTAAGCCAATATTTATATATAATACTGATTCGATATTTTCTAATAAATAATTAAGTAAATCTTTATAAAAGTAAGCCAATATTTATATATAATACTGATTCGATATTTTCTAATAAATAATTAAGTAAATCCTTATAAAAGTAAGTGATGGTTTCTTTTCTCAACTAAAGGACTTATATAACTTTAATATAGATGTAAAAGGGTACATATAATATTTATTCGCTATTTTTTAATAAATAGTTTGTATATCTTTATAAAAATGGTAAAAAAGACAATGAGATGGTTTCCTTTCTCAACAAAAGGACTTTTATAACTTGGATATATAGGTAAAGGGGTATATTTTTAACATTAATGCAATGGATAGAAATTGAAGAGTTACTTTCTTTAAATCTGGATAAAGAAAATTCCTATAAATATATTTACGATTATATTCTTATTATTGCTATGTTCCAAATAAGTAAAAGAAAAAAAAGCACAGTAGACGCATGGATCTAAGATTCTAATGCTAATAATAAGCACAGTAGACTAATGGATATAGGGTTCTAATGATAATAATAATATAATGTCTGAATTTCAAAGTTCTAGATATTTTGAAATTTAAACATTTAAATGGAAACAAATTTATCGACTACTTGGGATTATTTTTCCCCAATTGCTTACCTGAAATGCACAGGGGATGATGGATGGAGATGGGGCTTTCAATAGTAATAACGGTGATGTGTAAATTTCAAAGTCAAATATATTTTTAAAATTTAAACATTTAAATGAGATGAAATTGATGGCTGGACGATCATGTTTGGCTTGTGACTGTGCCCCAATAACACAATATAACAATTAAAATGGGTCGACCATAAATACCTGGATGTCATCTTTAGGTGCTATGTTACAGTGACGCATGTATTGTGTTTCGATTATAATGCATTTAGGTACGATATGTTTACTACATAATCGACGACTTTATAACAGCTCTCTGTATCTTCTGAACGGTGCTAAATCAAGGTGTCCTTATGTCGATTATCCTGGAATTTAAATCAAGGTGTTCTTACGTTGATTACTATTGCAGGATGGTAATTCAGCACGTCATTATGATTACATATTCTAAAATATTGACTTTATAATAGCCTTACTTCAAAGTGATAGGTAGTCTAGTAGCCTACTAACGTTGATAATCAACTACAAGAGTTCACGGGCTCCTAATTTGGTCTACACACATAGCTTACTCAGACCCTACTAGTGTTGGAAGGAAATCAACTACAATGGAAATTGGTAGGCAAGCTATTAAGAATAAGAGAATAGCCAATGTTCTTGAGCGACTTATACTGATTTGATATACCCTAGTTTTTTATTTACACACATAGCTTACTCAGACCCTACTAGTGTTGGAAGGAAATCAACTACAATGGAAATTGGTAGGCAAGCTATTAAGAATAAGAGAATAGCCAATGTTCTTGAGCGACTTATACTGATTTGATATGAATATGTTCTCATTTTTCATTATTTTTAGTATTGTGTTACTTTGGTAAATCTTTTAATCTTATTCTATGGTTTTTTTAAGTAGAGAGGTTAGGATATTTAGACATTTAGGTATGGGTTTTAGGTTTTGGGTTTTGAAATTGAAGTCCAGTGAAGTTTTCCAAATTTTAAGCTATATTAAGTGTTGTTATGAAACATGAATAAGTTATCATTTTTATTTTTTCTCTTATTATGTTACTTTCTTAAATCTTTCAATCTTATTCCACCATTTTCTTAAGTAGAGATGTTAGGATATTCAGACACTTAAGAATTGGTTAATATTAATTGTGTTATGTAAAAAATGTGTTTATCTAGTACCCATTAATTTAATGGTTATGTACTAATGTTTTATTTGGGTGTGTGATTGGTTTCTTAAAGATTTCAACAAGTGAGGAAATACTATTTTTTTAATATAGTTCATGATATCTATATATAATCCAAAACATTCTCAAAATGACAATCAAGAAATTAAAAAACAACAAGGCTTCTTACATGATTTGTATAATTGGGTTCTTTATCTTTATACCAAATTAATTTGAAAGATAAATTCATCAAATCACTTGAACTAAAATTAATTGAAAAGGAGCTAGAAAATATAAGAGCCCAAATTGAAAACATGGTTAATGCAACTTGTGACACATATTACATAATGTAAACCACTAATGGTATTTTTGACACAAATAAAATAATGCAAATGAATCATATATATGTGACAAAAGATATGTTTAAGATTTCCTTAAGTACTCATGCAATGGATTCATTAATTAGTAGTGAATTGTTAAAGATAGGTTTAGTTGAAGATGAGTAACAAATGGAAGGTATCAAAACACAAAAGGATAACATAAGTTGTATAAATGAATGTGAATTTGAACTTTCCTTAGATGTTAGAAAAAATAAAACATTTATTTTTCCCAATTATTTTTGATACCTTTGAGAATAATTCTAGTTTAATAAGAATGCACATGGTTTATGATATGAAAAAGACAATAGCTTTGCATATTCTAGACTATTGCAAATGGGTTCACTTTATAAGTGTTGAATTTATTGCTCGAAATGTAGTTGTGATATACTCACTGAATAAATCCCACTTGTATAAATGGAAAGAGTGTTTTGATTTCCATCTTTTCCTTCAGTGTGGAAAAAAAGATTATACTTAAAAAAATTCAAAAGAAAAAGAAAGATAAAAGAACAATAATTCATTTGGCTAGATTAATTCTTGGCAATGATATTTGGAAACCAAGATTTTGAATAAGTTTTATTGTTGAGTTTAGAGACGTAAAGAAATACTTGAATCATATATAAATTATTACAAATGATAATTTTAGGCATGATTGGGGCCAAAATCAAATTAAAAATTGAGTCCAGACTCCAAAATGGCATTCACTTGCACCTTAAGGGAGTGAAGTACACAATTAAAATGAGAAGGATGCTCTCTCAAGGTGGGTAAGGGTTTAGTGGGGGGAGTATATTGATAGAAAAAAATAGTTAATGATCAAGCAAAACCATAAACTACATTGAACCATTGAACAATACAAATTAGTTAGTGGTTATAAAAAACCACCCAATATAGTGATGAAAGAAGAATAGAAGAAAATTAAACTTCAAAACTCAAGCTTCAATCCCTTCACCACAATTCTCACTTTTCACCTTACAAAATGGGAACTATTAATTAAGATTGTTATACTTCAAATTTTAAGAACAACTATGTTAAAAATATTTCATTACTTATACATTGCAAACATTTCATCACTCAGTTGAATCATAAACAAGATAGTGAGTGAAGATATATGAGTTCCATTTACTAAGACTATATTGCGTACATTTTTTTGAACTAAATGGTAGTTAGACCTATTACTTTTCCATGTTATTCTATTGTGTTTTTATGTATTTTTAGGAAATAGTTAGCTTTAACTTTATTCATTACTCAAAATTTCTTTTCATTACATAATGTAGTTCACGGAATTCATGTTAGTGGAAAAATAAAAAATATATCAAAACACACTTTCAAAAGGTTAGATTTTCGATATTTTTAGATTCTAGATTTAGTGGATGGCTAATGACATCTTCATTGAAGCTTAGGTTAGAAGTTTTAGATTGAATATTGAAATTATATTAGCTAATGCATTATTTCTTGTTTCTTTGTTATTATAGTTATTTTTAGTTTCTTTGTTATTATAGTTATTCACATTGATGACTTAACACGTGATTGTGATTTTTTGAGTTCGTAGATAATTAGAGATCTTTATATCACTTTCATATGATTTTCCATCTTTACCTTTTGATTACTTGTCAATAAGTTGACAATCTAGTTCATGAGATGATTACATTCATGTACTATATATTCATGGTTCAGAATATATTGTTGATATGCATAAATCCTTTTCCATTAGTTCTTATGTACTGTCTGATTGCTATATTTCTTAACAGCCTATAGCTTTTCACCTTGAAGATTGAAATCATTTGATAACATCTTGTCTTGGGACCATTGCTTTGAACAAATTAAGGTATATTTCTTCTTTTAATAACAAAATCAGTAATCATTTATAACATATTTTAACCTAAAATATCTTTTGGCATCTAATCCAAGGACCTTACCCAATCCTTACTATGCTTCCCTTTCTTACTTTTTGAAGCCATCTCATGATCAATTATAGAGATTTTAGTAACTAAGAATCCCCAAGTAATTGTAGCTCTTTCCTAATTTTTCTATTATGTTCTTAATCATTCTTCCATTATTGTATTGTTTAGGCATTTAATATTAATTACTTTCCCGAAGCCCTTAGTTATATATTAAAGTCCAAAGAATTATTGTATTTATGGATAAATTAAGAACAAATATATTATTCAATCCCAATCATCTACTTTTCTCTATATTTCACCTTTTCAATTTTAGAAAATGAATTCCTTCCTTTCCCTTATCCATAAAAAAAAACATAAAACTTTTTTTTTTAAATACTGAAATTTGATTTTAGTATATTGTTTATGGACACCCCATACATGTAGACCCTTTCTAAAATACCCTTATCCAATACTAATATACCACCTACTAATCTACCACCTTTGAAGGACCATTTGCTACATTATATTGAAATTATAATTTATTTTGCTATGCTACCTTCCAAGTTTCTAGGAAATGGGGATGGGTAACAAGGGAGACTCATGCGAGAAGCACCTCCAAATTTTATGGAAATTTCATGGAGATTAGGGTAAGTCAACGTATACCTATTATAAACATTATTCAAATTTAAATTTAATAATGAAATGCATTAATTCATATGTTATAAATGATTCAACTAAATAGAAATAGCAAAATATTGTATATAATGACTTAAATTAGTGTTTCATTATTGTAGAATATGATTAGAATTAAACAAAGTAGTAGATATTAAATTTTGAAAATAGAATAGTCAATTGAAATTAATCAAACTCAAAAATAGTAGTAAAATGTGACAAGTGAAAGACATTGTTCTAAGCTCATCACTATATAGAGTCAAGAATGAGAAGTTAAAATAAAAAGATGAGTAATGTACAATGAACCAACGCTATGAGAACTAGACCAATGATTAAATTGGTTAACCACAAGAACAAGGAATTAGGAAAAAGATAGACTACAACAACATATATTATCAAGTATGACACAAGTGTTCAGAAGCTAATGAATAGTTATCTTCTTCCCTAGGAGTATGATGTAGAATGAATAGTTATTTTATTCCCTAGGAGTCTCATGTAGGAACCTCTACAAACTAGATCATTTTCTACTTCTTGGGTCTAAACTCATTTACTAAGGGAGTTGGCTCCATGTTTAAGCATTAAGGCTTTCCCCTTTGAAAACAACTCCCCCAACTACCACTGTGTACATGCCTACACCATTAAAAATGTTAAACCATTGAAATGTTTTAGGGAATTCCATCAATACCACTAACTAACTAACTAACTCTTTATACCCTAAAAATCTTTTTTTCACACCTTCATGGAATTTTATTTGTAGAATTTCTTTTTCTTTGATTTCAGTGGCTGAAACGGTAGATGGAAATAAATTTGGTCTTACACTGAAAGATGGAATAATAGGTATCTATTTTCATACTTTCATGAAATTTTATTTGTATAATTTCCTTTTGTTTTATTTCAGTGGTGGCACATGGTAATATATTCCGTCTGGCCATCACAAGAAGGCTGGTGTGGAATCAAAAAAGGCTACCATGCCTGAGAATTGTTGATAGGGTTCATGATTGACAGAAGCTACCAGAATTTCAGATAAGTACTTTTTACTAGTTCTGATAAGTACTTTTTACTAGCTCTGTAATTGTTCTTAGAATAGTATATTTTTTAAACATTCTCATGCATGATCAAAATAATAAAAAACTTACTTCACACACTTCGCTTTATTGAACCGTGAATGCATGAACCTCTGCCACACCATGATAATCGTTAGAGATCATGGGTGTCACAAGTGTGCTTCAACTAATTTGTATTTATGGCATTTCAAAGTGGGAATAGAGGAATTGGCAGCAATTGCATATATCAATTTTTCATACTCGCATTTATCAAAAAATTAATGTGGGTGTATGCAAAGAATTTAATGGTCACAATCTCACAATTTGGCCAACTCCTCCATCAAATTTATCTACAAGGGAGAAAATAATTTAATGATTGCAATTACATAGTTTGGTCAGCTTTATGTGACGTCCGGTTACCCACACTTACACCCACAGTATGCATAAAAATACATAAACACATGTCTTATTTATCTAACTCTCAAAGGAGTCAAATCTTCTACCATAAATAGTTAAGGCCCCATTCATCAGTTCGTTTATATCAAAACTCAATCACCCCACTTAAACCTCCTATCAGGACTATTTATCTCCTCATAACCTTCATTATCCATTTTATTAAAGCCTTCCATTAAATCTTCCTTATCAAAACTTTAAAACTCTTCATAACCTTTATAAAACCCTTTAAGCTGCATATATATAACCTTTCCCTTTAATACATTGGTTACATATGTTTAACGTATAAAAACCTATTTTCCTTTATAAACCATTTACAAAGGAAAACCCTACAAAAGGTACCTTTTTCTGGATCATTATAGCTTCCGCACACATCCCAATATACACCTTTATCGCAATCGGGTATCGGTCATCCGCGGGTCTTTAACACATACATGCCTCATCGCCCTCCGACTATGATATGCTTTACTAATTCTTAAGCATTTAAACACTCAGCTACAACACTTTAACATAATACAAGAATATACAGGAAAACCCCGCTACAACCCCTTGGCTGGATCTCAAATATTATACACTCGCCGTTATAACTCTATTGGGTCCACACCTTTAGTTGCTCCACAGCATTGCTTCGCTGAACTCCGATAAGCCTCATCTCCGATCACTGAAGCCTCCAATCAAATCTTGATCATCCATTGTATCATCTGATCCAGTGGTTAACATTACTCCCAATCATTTAAACTTGCGCATCTATTCTCCATCGTCAATGTGCACCCAACAGATTTGACGGTTGTTGTTGACATCGGGTAGATAATAAGCACAAGGATTAACCACCTCATAAAGTGGTTTCCTCTCTTCTCTCGCTGCCACGTATCATTTTATGAGTGGAATCAGTGCTCGTCCTTCAATACTGCTTACAATTTTGAGGCCGCCTGAAATCCACTTTCACTGTTACAAAACCGCCTTCCTCCATTAAAGTTTGTCAATACGATATTTCAACACTATCTCATGTGACATGATCTAGACCGTTGATCTATAATATCCAATGTCTACTATGCATCAATACTTCACTTCACTGTTCTTTCTTTCACTTGGGTTTTTACGCTATTTCTTCAGCGTTTCCTCCATGATTTTGGGTCTCTTCAATGGTTCCCGTCCTTTGCTATTTCACTGCGCACTCTTCCTCCTGGCTTAACTTCACATGCTCCTTTGACCGCTCTGTTCTTGGACCCTTCGAATGGATTCAATGATCCATTACAAATCTCTATATCATTTTCTCCCTTTGTGTGTTCTGCAGATCTCTCCCTGCAACCCCTGTTATAGAACCTAAGAATTCGTATACAATTCAACAATCGAAACATGTGTTCCAACTCAGAGTTGAGTTGATTGTATTAATAAATGTCAACAATGATTACAGAATGAGATCTCTGTCTCTCACGGGCCTGATCTTTGATATTTGTGGCCTCCTTTTTTTCTTTGCCCATAGGCTTACATTTATGCCAGAAAGTTTGGTTGAACTAATCGTGGTTTGACTCCTAAATCCTCTATCCACTTCTACTTCAATTAATTCCTAAAAGCACTCTCTCGTTCCTCAAATCTTGAAATTGTTTTAAGAGTCCTAATTGACCTCTATCTCTTGTCATTTATTCACCACTCATGTTTTCCATTAATTCGAGAGCATTTACAACTTCCTTTCATTATTTAATTAAATCACTTAAAGACCTAATATTACATCAATTTATCACTTAGGAATCCAACTTCCTAAAAATACATGACCCCCTATGTACTTAATTACAATGATTTTCCTTGGGCTGAATGCTCTTCCATCAAACTCCCAAAGTAGAAAGTATTCATGATCTCCTCATCATTTGTCTACTATTTTATCTTTCATCTTCTTCTCCTTGTCAATCAAGGTCAAACTCTGATTGATCATGCTTCCTTCTACTACCATTTTCCTCCATTTGCGCCGCTTCATCATCAGCTGCCAAATTTCTTCAATTTCTTTGTCTAGCACACCTTTGGGCTGGTCCATGCTCTGCCATTTACATCTACCTCCTTCTCTTTGTTTCAGGTTGCTATTGCTATCGACTAATTCTTCAATTTGTTGTTGGTTACTTTCAGTTTGTAGTTGTTGGTTCCTTACTTTTCTTCTACTCTTGCTCTTGTTCCAACATTTTCTTTGCTTGCTATGATGACTTTTGTTATGACTCCTATGCTGACTACCTCCCTATCATCCTTACCCTCTTTCATGATTATTTCAATTTGCACTCAATCATGAATTTCCAGCATTTTCTCCAACAATTGAGTATCTCTGTTCCATGGATTTAATTCTTCCACAAAATATTCTTCTTTCATCTTTATTTGGCTACTCATCTGTGCAAATCTCCTCTAGCATCTGCAACAAAACCTGCACTAACAAAGCACTTGTTAAAATTAAAAACACAAGACTTTTGTGCCTTATCTTCCTTTGGCAACAATTCAGTTTGTTGCTCTATTTCTTTCTCCTCTGTCAGCACATCAGTATGTTGATTTTAATTCTCAAAAGAACTCATGAGACTATCAACTAGTATCTCTTCCACATCATCTATCCTAATGATGTCTTCCTATCCTTGTTCACTGTAGTGAACTCCTTTTTCTGCAATCATACTATCATACTCTAAATTTTCCAGCCAATATTCTAGCAATGCAATTTCTTTGTGACACTTTGCAAGTATTTCATCATCACTTCCAATCCTAAGTTCTCTTTGCTTAAATAATTCACTTCTTCTCTCATTTAAGAGACATTCTTAATCCTCCTTTACTTCAGAGTTTTTATCTTCTAAAATATACTTCTCCATACTTCTGACAGCTTCAAAAGATTGTTTATCCTCTGCAAAACACTCGTTTATTAGTGTTCTTCCCCCCAAGGTTAAATCCTTTACATAGGTTCCTTCCTTCTTAACATCCTTTAGTAGATGTCCTTCTTCCTCAACACCTTCCATGGCTATTTCCACTATGCCTATCATCGTAGTGAGCTGATGATCCTTTACCATGTTTTCAGTGAACATAGTCTCTTCTTCAAGCTTGCCTTTAATCTCTTATTGTTTATCTTCTCCAAGAGCTATCATTGTCTCACCATTTGCATTATCATTCTCCTTTATGACAGCTTCTATAGACTCATCCATAGACTTTTCCTTCTATATGCAGTCAAATTATTCTTCTTCTGGGAAGTTTTCTTTGTCACCTTTTACTTCTAGATCTTCATCTACTCTGAAGATATCTTCAAGAGGTTGCTTTTCTCCTGTAATATCTGCCATCATACACAAACTATCAGTTTTAAAAATATAAGACTCTATGGTCTCACTTGATGGTTCAACCAACATATCTACTTTTTGTTCTAAATCCTTCATATGATTCAGAAATTCTTCGATGGTCTCTTCTTCAATCTCTTCAAGCCCTTCACTTGGTTGCTTGATATCTTCCTCCAACTGCATATGAGACCTATCTATCTAATCTTCTTCCAAAACAGAATTTAGATTCTGCTTGCCTTCTTCCCCTTTTATGACAATATTAGAAAATTGTCCTTCTTTACATGTTTCACCTACAAATATACACAAATTGTCAGATTTAAAACCATGTGACTCCTTAGCCTCACTTGAAGTTTCAGTCTTCAAGTCTTCATATTCACTTTCTCCCAGAATGTCTCCCTGCTCTTGTTCATAAATGTACTCTTCCATTTCCAACTCAGCTTCCTTGAGTTTTCCCCTCACCCACTTTACTTGTTTTTGTTGTAGCCTTCTCTGTATCTCATGCCATTTTACTGGCTTCTTCCTCAAGACCCAACCTAGTCTCTAGCTTTCCTCTAGAATCCTTCTTAATGCATTGAGTTGTTCTCTTAACTCAGCAATCTCTTTGTCAATTTTCTCTTGACTCATCCTCTTGCCATTTGCCTTGGCATCCTCTTTCTTCATTTTTCTTCTGCTGTGGCTTCTCCTTAAACCTCTGTTATGATTATCAATAGTCATATTCTTTTCCTCTTTCTTCATGAGTTCCTCACTCATTTGCAATAAGCCTCTGCAACAGCTAGTCCTCCTCGTTGCAATCTTACCTCGTTAAGCTGTCCTCACTCAGTCTTTTGGTAAGCACGTGTCCTCTATCTGGAACCTCCTCTTGAGCAACACCTTTGCTCCTTCTAGGCTTCTGCAATCTCTCACTCTCTCTTGAGAACACATCAGTTGTCCTCTTTTTGTCCAATCTCTTGTTTGATTCTTTATGTACACTGCCACTTCTCCATCAGAGTATTTTCCCTACTCTATCAAGAACACATCTGGTTCTCGTCTCACAGCTTCTCTTGTTGTCACTTGTGCATTAGTGTAAAAACACAAATTCTCAATCTAAAACAAAACATATTACCTCACTTTCAAGGTCTCAACATGATCTTGTTTAACCATTCCACCTATAATTTGAATGGATTTCCTCTGTCTCTTGCATCTGCAAGTTCTGCTACACATCACCTCTGCATGCCTTCCTTCTGTCAGATTAGAATCTGATCCTTCCTTGCCTACATAAACACCTTAACACACAACTCTGCTTTACATAGAATTTCTATGTTCTGTTTAACCCCAATCATTTTAATCACAATTATACTCTCATACCAAATGATGCCCGGTTACCTACCCATGTTCATACGTCATCAGATCAACACTCTCCATTCACCTTTTGCGATATGCGATTAACGACTAAATCACAACTATCGATCCTACACTTGATCCGATGATTGACGCTAAATCGTATATCGGCCTATCCACTATCCGCCAGTCCTTCACCTCGGTCTAATGTGATAAGTGATCAAATTATGACCATCGATCTAGATTCAATCTGACGGTAGGAATTTCGCCCAATTAACAAAACAGAACGATGAACCTCTGTCATCGATCTTCCTCCTTCAAATCTAATTATTTACATAGGTTTCGAGTTAACAACACACACGGGGTTTAACCACCCAATAAAGTGGTTTATCCTCACTCCTCTACTGCTACGTGTCCTCTGATTAGTAGAATTGGAGCCAAATGGAAGAATACCGCTTATGGTTTCTTTGCCGTTTGAAATACCACCTCCATATATAAATCTGTCTTTCCCCTCCGTTAACTCTTGCGCTCTTTCACCAAGTGATGACTGTCGATCTATGAGATCGTTGGTTCTCGTTCCTTGTCGCCTGTGCCATTAATATATAAGATCCAATGGTATTATGCTTCGATGACTTGCTTCTTCCTTCGTCCTTTCCTTTATGGTTTTCGTTGTTTCTTCAGTGTTTCCTCTATGGTTTTGGGTTAATTCTTCAGGGTTTTGACCTTCCGCTTCCTTCTGCTCAACTTACTCTGAGCTTAACTCTTCAGCGAATTCTCACTTCGCTACCTCTCCTATGCTTCACTATGTTTCTTTAATTAGATTCAAAGACACATGATGATTCCTCTGAATCATTGTTTCATTTGCATGTTCTATAGAATTCTGCTGCAACCCTGTTACAGAACCTACGAATTCATATGTAATTCATCCATAAAACACTCATTTTACACATTTACACAACTAGGAATAAACCTCCGTATACATAAGTATAAAAAATTGATTACATTCCAGATTTTGTGTCTCTCACAGGCCTAATCTTCAACCATCAGTGGCCTCCTCCATCCATTCTGCCTGTAGGCTTACATTTGTACCAGAAAGGTTCTTTGAACTAGTTCTGGTTCAAATCCTAGATATACTGCACTAACTCCTAAATGTCTTTTATCCTCTGTGTCCACTTCTAACTTCATTTAATTCCTAAGAACTCTCTCTAGTTCCTCGAATCATGAATTGCTTTAAGAGTTATAATTGACTTCTAACTCTTTTGTCATTACTGACCACTCATGTTCTCTTTTATTCAAAAGCATTTATAAGATATGTGGAAATAGGATTTAGGAGTTAGTTCAGAGGATTTAGGAGTCGATCCAAGATTAGTTCAACAGAACTTTCTGGCATAAATGTAAGCCTACGGGCAAAGAAAAGAAGGAGTCCACAAATATCGAAGATTAGGCCTGTGAGAGACAAAGGTCTCATTCTGTAACCATTGTTGATATCTATTAATACAATCAACTCAATTCCGAGTTGGAATTTTTTTTTTCAAATGATGTCGGGTTACCACCGCTTACACCCAGAGTATGTATAAAAATGCATAAACGTATCTGTCCCAGGGATTTAACTCTCAAAGGAGTCAAATCTTCTACCATAAATAGTTAAGGCCCCATTCATCAGTTCCTTTGTATCGGAACTCAATCACCCCACTTAAACCTCCTATTGGGACTATTTATCTCTTCATAACCTTCATTATCCCTTTTATTAAAGCCTTCCATTAATTCTTACTTATCGAAACTTTAAAACCCTTCTTAACCTTTATACAACACTTTAAGCCACATATATATAACATTTCCCTTTAATACATTGGTTACATATGTTTAACGTATAAAACACCATTTTCCTTTACAAACCATTTACAAAGGAAAACCTCGCAAAACATACATTTTTCTGACTCAGTATGGCTTCTACACAGATCCTGAGATACACCTTTATCACAATCGGGTATCAGCCATCTGTGGGTTTTTAACACGTACATGACTCATCACCCTCCAACTCCTATATGCAACTATCGAAAGCGTTTAATAATTCTTAAGCCTTTTAACACTCGACCGCAACACTTTAACACAATACAAGAAATACACGGGGAAACCCCACTACAACCCCTTGACCGGATCTCAAATATTATACACTCGCTGTTATAACTCTGTCAGGTCTGCACCTTTAGTCGCTCCATAGTGTTGCTTCTCCGAACTTCGATAAGCCTGATCTCCAATCGCTGAAGCCTTCGATCAAATCTTGACCATCTGTTGTATCCTCCAATCCCATGGTTGACATTACTCCCAACCATTTAAACTTGCGAGCCTATTCTCCACCATTGATCTGCACCCAACAGATCCGACGACAGTCATTGAAATCAGGTAGATAATAAGCACAAGGATTAACCACCTGATAAAGTGGTTTCCTCTCTCCTCTCACTACCACGCATCATTTGATGAGTGGAATCGACGCTCGTCTTTTAATACCACTTATGGTTTTGAGGCCACCCGAAATCCACTATCATTGTTACAAAACCGCCTTCCTCCGTTAATGTTCACCGATACGATATTTCAACACTATCTCATGCGACATGATCTGGATCGTTGAACTATAAGATCGAACAGCTACTGTGTGCCAATACTTCACCTCACTGTTCTTGCTTTCACTTGGGTTTCTATGCTATTTTTTCAGCGTTTCCTCTGTGGTTTCATGTTTCTTCATTGGTTCCCATCCTCTGCTAGTTCGCTGCACACTCTTCCTATTGGCTTAACTTGGAATGCTCCTCTGACCACTGTCCTCTTGGATCCTTCGAATGGATTCAATGATACATTACAAATCTCTATATCATTTTCTCTCCGTGTTCTGCTAAACTCTGCCTGCAACCCCTCTTACAGAACCTACGAATTCATATACAATTCAACATTCAAAAGATTTGTTCCAACTTGGAATTGAGTTGATTGTATTAATAAATATCAAAAATGATTACAAAATGAGACCTCTGTCTCTCACAGGCCTCATCTTCGATATTTGTGGCCACCTTTTTTTATTTGCCCGTAGGCTTACGTTTATGCCATAAAGTTCTATTGAACTAATTATGGTTTGGCTACTAAATCCTCTGAACTCACTCCTAAATCCTCTGTCCACTTCTACTTCAATTAATTCCTAAAAGCTCTCTCTCATTCCTGCAATCTTGAAACTGTTTTAAGAGTCCTAATTGACCTCTATCTCTTGTCATTTATTCACCACTCATGCTCTCCTTTAATTTCAACAGCATTTACAACTTCCTCTTATTATCTAATTAAATCACTTAAAGCCTAATATCACATCAATTTATCTCTTAGGAATCCAACTTCTTAAAAATACATGACCCCCTATGTCTATTTAATTACAATGATTTTCCTTGGGTTGAATGCTCCTGCATCAATCTGCAAGGTCCTGTACATGCATATGATCAAGTAAGATCGCTTCTATATACGAATTTAGTAGAATAATGATTTGAATTTTCTGTAATTGGTTTTGAGCATTGATGTATGCCTTTTGAGCCTCGAACATTTAACTTACAATTTGGGCAGTGAGGGAAAAGAATTCCTAAAAGAGTTGCAACCCTCTTCGTCCCAACACTACCAATCATACTCACAATTGTTTCTATCAGACCTTCCATAAACTACCACTTATGTGTGCCCAGCACACGCTAACCGCGATGGACTAAATTCTGAGAAGAAAATGTAACAAAAGAGTGAGAAGAGAGGCCTAATCCCAGATATGGTTTCTTCCGACTCTCCTACCAAAAGAAAGAAGACACAACAATTTGTTTACACCTTCGGCCACTCTTCGTCTATCCCCTCTTATGCATCAGAGGAATTTAGGGCAATGACGGGTGATTTCTCACGCATTTAAGAACATTGCGAAAACTTATGACCTTTGAGTCTGGACTTTAGTAAAAATTTACTAGAGGTTTACATTCATAAAGAGAAATCTTGGTGGGAGGTGGGAGAGTCCCATGCCTATTGCTCCAAGATCCCAAATGTTGCAACATCAATGGGAAGAGCAGCAAAAGCTTGAAAGAGAGGCACATGCAAAATTTTTGGTAGTGCTCGAGTTCAAGTTGGAATTGGAAACCTCTGAAGACCCTGACAGCCCCAAATGATTTTAGTTTTTTCACATATCCCTGAGGAGCAGTGATTAAATTTGAAGGGCTGGTCTTAATTTTATTTGGAAGGGCATATATTTATCTGACCCTTCAAAGATGAAAAGTTGTAAAAAAAAAGTGTACTTCTATTAACAAGTGTATATTAAATAAACTCTTCATAAAAAAAATGCCAAAATGAAATGGTGTCCCTCTAAATCCTTAAAATTTAAAAAGTGGCTACATTAAAACACTATAAAATCTCAATACAATTTAGTAAATAGGCAAACGTTTTTCTCGAATTCTATTAAAAAGAAGGTAAACATATGTTTCTTCTATTCATTAGATAATATTCAAAAGTATTTGAATTTACATCATTGAAAATATAAATCTATTTTCACAGTGGAAAAAGTTTTTTTAGTTTTCATTTGTTTCTAATTTATACTATCTGTTTTGTTCAGTTTGAAACAGTTTAAAGCAAACCAAAAAAACAAATATATACCTTCAACAACCAAGAGAACTGAACTTTTCTCTTAACATTGCTTAATCAAAGACCACTATCAATAGACTTTCATCTCCATTAAAAACTTCAAGCTCTATAAATTCAAAAATTTATGTAATTAAAAGGAAAGTTTTCTATATCTAATAGGGAAATATTGTAATATGTAATACACATCTGCAGTGTTGTTGTTGTATGGCTTGGTTGGTCGTTTTTTTTGTTTAGGAATGGTTTTCAAATTTGGTCCTTACAATAAATTCAAGTTTAGTTGATGTCTTTTTCTCATAATGTGGTTTCTTTTTGTTGATGTCTTCTAATAATATGGTTTCTTTTCATTAACAATGTCGTTTAATTTTTCTATGATTTCAATGTCTCCTTAAAAACCCTTCATAGCAGCAACTACATGGAAACCCACACGAACAACTTATTTCCTAGATGTCGAATGGAGAGAATGAAGCAGGAGACACAATAGTAGTTGTATGGATAGCTATTGGCATTCTATATCTTTTGGGAAGACCAACCGGAAAAAGAAATTAAGTTGTAGCCTTGTAGGCAGACCAATCTTTGGTTGTGTGGTTATTAATAGAGCCCTGGAGTTTCATTTTAACACTTCTCCTCAGTTCAAAACACTTATTATTTCTCATTTTTTTTAGTATTAATTGTATGTTTTAAAAAACTATAGAGCTAATAAAGAAAAATGAATTTTAAGATAAGAGAAAAAATACGGGGTTTTAAATAAAGTTTGATTTTACAAATGTTAAGCTTAATAGTAAGCTTGATTATAGTAAGTTCAAATGGTAGCAATTCTATGATTTTGTAAGCATTATGGTTCTTAGTCATGGAATCATCTAAAAATAGAAAAGAGATGGCAATAGTTATTTACAAGAATATAAAAAATGTTCGAATCACTAAGCGTAGTTACCACCATCTAATGGGGTAATCTCATAATTGAACAATCTTGTCTGAATGGTTGTCAAAATTGAACAATCTTGTCTAATGGTTGGTTGACAAGAAAGAAAAAAAAATTGCAAATTAGGAAAGAAAATGAAGATACAACAAAAAATATGGTTATGATGTAAAAATGTTAATATTATCACATTAATCTCATTTTAAACACGATAAAATTACATCTTTAACTAATATATTTCATTTATTACTATAAAATGAAAAATTATTCATTTATTACTATAAAGTGAGAATGTATCCATTTATTACTATAAAATAAGAATTTAAATTAATAAAGAGATTACTCTGTCTATATACGAATGTTCACTCAAAAGAAACCCTAAAGAAAGAACCCTATTGGTCTTATTATGCTATCTCAAGATTTCCATTTCGAACATCAGAGTTTCAAGGAACCATATCAGCCTTATTATACTATCTCAAGATATCTATGTGGAACATCAAAGTAATGTCGTGAATATGTCCTCATAAAGGTAGGATGGAAGATGTTTTCATAGTGGTAGGATGATCAGTATTCGAATATATTCGGCATGATCAGTACTCGAATATATTCGACATCCTCGAAGATGTAGTAGATGGTAGTAGTTATTTACAAGATGAAAAAAAGGTTTGTGAATCAGTAAGCGTAGTTATCACCATTTAATCGGGTAATCTCATAATTGAACAATTTTGTGTTAATTGTGTTAATGGTGGGTTGACAAGAAATAATAAAATTTTACAAATTAAGGAAGGAAAATGGAGATGCATAGAAAATGTAGTGTGTGGTTATGATGTAAAAATGTCAATATTGTCACTTTAATCTATTTTTAAGCATGGGACAAGTATGAAAATTATCGTTTCAAATGCTGAAATGCATCCTTGAAGGCCGTTGATTGGGACGATGAAATCGCTTTCCTTTATCGATGATTCAAAAGCTTCATAACGCCCCTTCCAATCCCCTGGAAAAACGAGTATATGAAAAAATATAAAGTGAAATACTTCAATGGATTGATTCTTCAGAGTTGAGTAGAACAAGATGTAATTACAAGAAGAAATAAATATAAGGAGACACAAATCCATATCAAACCTATGGGTTGAATGGAAAGATTAAGAGATTCTACTTGATATAGAGTGTAACCTTGATAGTTCTCATTCCACAGCGATTTCATTGTTTCCTCCTCAGGAATGGAATAAAGCCCTCAACTTTGCTCATTGACTTAGTCCAAAAAATCTTCATCGATGACATGATGGATGATATAAAAAAAATCCAGTCTACACGTGACTATATAAAGATCAATCAACGATTCCATACATAACAATTTTAAAAGGTTTCGCCTAAATCAATGAACTAAATGAAAGGCCATGGAAATGAAAGTTGAAAATTAAAAATGAGAGTTAAAGATAACTTACGAACTTGTGCTGCACTCGTTGTAAGGTTGGGATTGGAAAAATCAATGCACGAAAGTTTCACACGCTCAAAAGAATCTACCTCAGTCATCATTAATTCTGTCTTTTGTCATTTGTTTCTTATAAATCTCTCATACCTTCAAAATATGCCCTGTTCATGGATACCAATATATGCCTACTTCTCCTCTGCTATCAATGAATGCTAAAAGAAACTTATATTATCAACAAATGCAAACATAAACCTCATATCATCACTGTTAACTCTATCAGTGCTACCATTTTGACTAAAGGCCTTAGAATGTATGAACAACGGCCATTATGTCCCATTACATGTTGTTGGAACCTCTTGCAGACTTTAGAGTGTTACATCAGTTAGAGAATTGGAATTTTTTGAAATGTCCTATGGAAAGGCCGCCCTTCATAGAGAATTTTATATTATTATTTAAAAAAACAAAAAAAAACTTATAAAAATCAAAATTTGAATTTGTTTTGATTGGTAAATTTTGCTGAGCACTTCTCTGACATGCTAGAGGGCTTCAGAAGGGTTGTGACGTGTTCAAATTTGAACACTAAATATACCAACAATTACCCTTTGATTTTTTTTTTTTTTCATTTTGGTATTGGCTTTTTCGGTCGCTATTTTTAGGTAAATACAAGATTTGGGTAACAATTCTTATAAAGCGGAAGTGATTTCAATACAATACAGGTAACTTTATACATTTGAGAACATGTTTATCTCGGAATACTACGAGAAAACAATACAAAGAACCTGGGAGAGGCATGGATTAAGACTTCATGGTGCATTCCTAAAAAAAATAGAGGTTTATATGTTTACACGGTATGTCGCATCTCCACAAGCAAGAACAATGAAAGAATAAATCTATGTACATGGACTTACCAGAAGCAAGAAAAATGAAAGAATAAATCTATGTATATGGACTTACATTTGTTTGTATCTGATATTTGGAGGGTTGTGAGAGAGGTCATTGGTTTGCTTTGGTCATTGGTTTTCTTTCGTTTATGTCTCGTTCATTGGTTTGTGGCTTTTTAAGTTACTGAGAGAGAGCGTTGGTTGATGTCTAGTTTTTTTAATTGGTTGATCAATGAGCCCGTTGAAAATATATATATATATATATATATATATATATATATTTTGATTACAAAATAATTCATTTTTTTAAAAAGAGATATTACAATTTGTCATTAAAAAAAAAAAATCAATAGAAATTAAATTACACACCTATTCAATAGAAATTAAATTGTACAACCATTCAATAGAAATTAAGGTTTTTGCATACCTTGTTTATTTATTGGAAAGAAAATGGAACATGGTTCTATTCAATTTCTTTTATTTCAATTGTTCTCTTAGTTAATCTTTCAATTAATGTGTAAATGTTTTATCTATTTATTTATTTTAATAACACTTTATTTATGACATTTTATTTATTTATTTATCAAATTTAATTATAATGTATTTAGTGTTATTTTTCTAACATTAATGATTAATGGAATTAATCTATTTAGTATTTTCTTTTCTAACTATGATGATGATTTATTGAACATTTGAATTTGAAAGAAAATTCAAGAAAATATAACTAAAAAAATGCTTATATCAAGAGTTTTGTTTAAATTATAGTCTATATAAATAATGTAAAGTATAATTACTAATTGTTTATATAAATAATGTTAAGTGTAATTCTTAAATATTTATGTTTTTGTTTTTGTAAGATCATCGGACCTTTCTTTTTCATTATCTTTCAAATGTTCAATTGTTAGGTGGCCTTCGGACCTTTCTTTTTCATTATCTTTCAAATGTTCAATTGTTAGGTGGCCTTCGGACCTTTCTTTTTCATTATCTTTCAAATGTTCAATTGTTAGGTGGCCTCATAACAAGATGATAATCCATCCAAAAACAAAATAGGATAAGTCTATTTAGCTATGCTAGAAAGGTATGATTGGCAAGTAAAAGTTGTAAATGGATCAAGAATTTATAATTTTGTTTATCTCAATTGCATTTAAAATTAATTATTCCTATCATAGTTTTGTTCTTATGTTTTATTTTATAGAAAAATATTTAGAAAAATTTATAGATTGTTTTTATTCAAAATGAATCTTTTTTTGTTTTATATTATTTTATTTAAAATTAATAATCTCTATTTAGAAATGTTTTGCCATTTTATTTTGGAAGCTTTGGCTTTAATGATATTTATATATTTATGTGTTTCCTACAAGTGGGAAAATCTATAATAATTTAGGTGTGAGATCAATATTGGGGATATCCATCACTCGGTGCTATCTTCAAATGCAAGTTGACTCATTATTGTGTTATTCAAAGAAAATGAGGCCACCTAGAATGACCAGCTTGTGGTCTCTAATACTGAGGATAGCCATCACTAGTTGTTATCTTTAAATGCAAGTTGACTCATTATTGTTATTCAAAGAAAATGAGGCCACCTAGAATGACCAGCTAATGGTCTTTAGAGGGGTCTGGGGATTACCCTTGCCAATGATGTCTTTAGTTCTTGGGTTGTTAACACATTTAATAAAGAAATGAATCTTACTGCATTGGTCGCACTATATGAGGTGGTAAGGAAAACTTATTTATCGTTCACGTTATCATCACCATCTACTACTTAGCCTTCTTAGGCTTCTCCATATTCCAGTTTTCATATTCTTGATGGTGGATTACATTCATCGGGTTCATATGTAGTAGGTTAGCATTAGAATTTGACACAACCATATTCATTTGTTGAGCTCCCCTAGTCATCGGTTGGGGATGGTCTTTAAACCCTGCAACCTTTTTCTTCTCAACCTGTAGGTTATCTATTGGAGAATAATAAGTTGATTCCAAAAAGTGAACAAATAAATGATTTTCAAAATAATTCAGATAGTTTCGGCACCATTCATGAAAATTGTAATTTGGAAAATTGTGTGAGCTCTATTACTGATGAATAATTAGGAGTTGATGTATAGCTCATTTTTATCTAATAGTTGATGATGTATGAAATTTGTGAGCTTGATGCAAATTTAGATTTGGAAAGATAGCCACAAAAATTTGGATTTGGAAAGACAAACATCATGAATTAATATTATTTTATTTAGGATATCTAATGTCATCTACTACCTATATTTTGTTAAAATCTATCCACTATTTACTATTAGAACTTGAAAAACCATCTTTGAATATTAAGAGGCAATCTATGTTGGAAAGGTTATAAAATCTGTCAATTTCGTATAATGTAAGTGATTTCTCTTTATCTTCTACCTTAGAATGACACATTTTGCTTACTAATTTTGATCTTCAATGACTTTTTATGTCACAATGCTTGTCAACCTTTTAAATCACAATGCTTATCAAATTTATGTCATACAGCTTTTCCTTTGCAATATGTGGTGCAATTGCTAGCTTAATTACTAGGGGAAGTTGGTTTCCTTAAACTATTTAATTTAGAAAGTTTCTAGTGATTAGAAGAAACCTATGTAGTTTGATGGGATGTTATCAAATTTCTATGTAACAAGCCAATCTTGCTAATTTTGGGAAACTATTAAAAGTTAGCTTTGGAGTATGTGATATTTTCACCTATGCAATGAAATAGACTAGAAAGATACTTCTCAGAGAGAGAAACAAATAAAAACTAAGGCAGAAAAAAGAGAAAGAAGAGAGAAACCTGCAAAATAGTAAAACCAATTAAATATTCTAATTTCTTTGTTAAAAATATGATGCATGTGTCAATTGTTATATCTTGGAATGAACTTATTTTTCGGAGAATGTAGAGCAAATGAACTTATTTTTCGGTGAATGTATAATAAGCTTGCATCACAGAATCAATGCTTTTGTAGGTTGACTAGGGGCACAAAAAGAGACGAAGGTTTGAGTCTCAAAGAACAAACACTTAATCAAATTCTTCCTTTTTTTTCGAGTGTTTATTGTGAATTGATAATGATGGAAGTCTCTTTGTGAGCCTTTAATTTCTATTGGCCATCGAATATTGAAGTATCATAGACTTGGCACTAGTAAAAAAAAATTCCATTGGATTCCATGGACACTAAGTGGTCTATTCAATTAATGATCCTGATAGATTAGATATTCCATGAAAATTGCATCGTTTCTAACACCATTGACCTACTGAGAAATTGTGAAGCATACCCAAGCATTGAGTAATCTTGTTAGTTAACAGTCCCAACAAATGGATCCTTTCATAGGAACTAAAGTCTATCAATCATTACTGGCTAGTTCTGGAAGTAGCGAACATGGCAAGAACTGACCAGCGACAATGCGGTCCTATCAACTAATAAGCAAGACAGACAAATGTACTATTTCATGATGGTTGCAGTATTTTTAACCGCCATTAACTTTGTTCATTCCCCGCAAGTTAAATGGAAGAAACCATTGCGTATTCTGGGGTTGACCGATAGGGTTAGCACCTTGGCTTTGGGCCTTCCTTATAGAGTGGGTCCTATTGTCCATTCGTGTTAACACCCAAGATATATTGCGATTTGGAAATGGGTGAGATTGATTACCATTATATTCATATCAAAGAAGGAGAAAAATTGCGAATTGACGAGCAATTTAAATGACTAGGTTAAGGGGGAGCTATAGTAAATACAACCTTGTAAATAGATCTAAGATTTCTTCACGAATTATTGGAAACCATGGAGATTGTTTAGAGGAGAGGAGATGGAAAAAGGGATGTTAATGAAGTAGAAGAAAAATATTTCACAAAATGAAGAAGTAGAATTAATAGAAGAAAAAGTGATGAAAATGACGATGGCTGCTAAATTGAAAATGTAGATACTAATATATGAAGGTAACATGAAGGTAATATCCATGCTAAAGAGCTCATGGATTGGATAAATGATTTAGATAAGTATTTTGATTATGAATAGTTTGGTGAAGATAAAATATTAAAGTATGTAATGATGAGACTAAAAATCCCTTTGGCTTTATGTGAGATGAGGTGAAAGAAAATAGAAGAAGAAAAAACATGTCTAAAGTGAAAATTTGGGATATAATGTTGGAAAAATTTAAAGATAATTCCCTATCCAGGAATTATTAGCTAAATATTTTTAAACAATTTCAAAATCGTAGACAAAAGTTTACATCAATAAAAAAATACACTGAAGAGTTTTACAAAGTCAACATTAGAGTTGGTCATATTGAGGAAGATGCTAAAAGGGAGTCCAAATAGATTAATGTTTTGAGATATGAGATCCAAGATGAGATTGGCATATTTTCCTTGAGAACAGTTGAAGATGCATACTAGGCTTCCCTAAATGTAGAGGAGCAGAATGTAGAAGAGAATATTGTTAGGAAGCTGAGTCAAACAGGTAGAGGAAAAATTCTTGTGAGGGGGAAGAATATCAAAGTGGAAGAGGGAAAGTCTAATCTTGTAGAGAAGGAGGATGGTCTAGCAACTAATCAACAAGAGGAGGTGACTCAAGAGGGAGGAAATCATGTTTTGATTCTTATTATGGATTGATGCCTACTAGCCATTTAATTTATATTGTTGTGTGAGTTTATATATATTCAGAATCTACAAATAAGATATTCCAAGAAGTAATGTCAACATGTAATGTTTTTAAAATATTTATTATGACATGAGTAGCTAGGTGCTTTATAGTGTAACATGGGGTAAACGTTATCACTAAGGGAGGAAAAAAATATAAATTTCCATCATCTTAAAAAATACAAAATTAAAAATAAAAGAACAACTACACATACACACATTTTAGTGACAATATTTAAAAAATAAATAAACTAGTGTAAATCAATGTCAAAACTTAGATCTATCTAGCATGTCCAAAAAAATTTTATGTAGGAATTGATACATATCAAATCACTTGTTTTAGTGAATATAAAATGTTTTAGACTTCTTCAAACTCATTTCAATAAAGTTATTATTAGGATATATTTAAGTTGGATAAAAAATATAAAAATGTCAAGATCTACAACATGTTCATTTTTTTAGGCATATTTGATGATTATACATGTTGTACAAATTCACAGTTCTCATGATACTCATTTATTTTCACTCATGATTCAGAGACTCATGGTATAGAAACACTTACAGACTCATGGTATAGAAACACTTACAGATATGGGTTATATGTGTAGACACCTCATGAGAGCCATTGGAAAGTATCAAAAATGATACTTAAATATATCCTGGGTATATTTATGTTTGATATTTAGTATAGTTAAGGGTGCATTCCTTTTTTATTCGGTTTCACTTATTCTAATTGGGATTCTGATCATAATGATTGGAAGCATAATTATATAGGTTATATTTTCATTCTTCATTAAAACAATCCACGAGGGCTTCACTCAATGAAACTTGGACATATCACTTGAGTTCATAGCATACTAAGCAATACCCCTAATTTGACTAGATATTGGAAAATACCTCTTTAAATCACATTATTTAACCCCCCACCAATATGAACCCAATACAACTTCCGAATTGAAAAAACCCCTACTTTCACTAGAATTGTAGGTACCAATTTTTCCATGATCATATTTTATACTCCTTTATATTTCTTCATTTACTTTGAGCTCCATTTTCTATACCTACCAATATAAAAATCCTTTACCCCCTATTATATGATCAATATATTATTTTGTTTTTTACTCAATATATATCCCTGAATATGAATGCACGTGGTACAATATTTCCCTGTGAAATAATCTAGGTTTTTTCCCTTTATTAAATAGAAGTAGATTACTAAGAATAAATGAATAAAAGTCGAGAAATACTTGCTCCTTTGATAGTTCCTTAAACCACATGGGTAGTGTTGAAGTTGTAACTAGGTTCATTCTTCATACTATAAATTTATGATTGATGTACTTATTATATTTTTTTCAAAGCATTTTCTTCATGTTTAGAGTAAAAAAGAAAAGGAATTTATTATGAGTCAAAAAAATATATATATATTATTTTAGTCATCTCCTATTTGGACATTTGTTAGAAAAAGGAATTTGAATTTCATTTTGAGTCATTATTTCATAGGATGAACATGTTTCCCTTCCTTTGACAACTCAACCTAGCCCTCTATAGGACACCTACTCAACACTCCTAAACAATTATATATAAGAGATAGTTCAACCTACTTGGAGCACATTCACAACACATCACAAGAAGAATTTTATGAACCTAATCAAGGACAGATGGATACAAGCTAAAGGATAGAGAAATAAATTCAAAGAAATATATTCCTTGTAGACTTAATTCCACACAAATTACAGTTCACACATGTGGACAGGCCAAGATGTTTTGAAGTTATTGTAGGCTAAATTTAGGTCCTATGTTGCACATCCAAATTTCAGAAATTTGACGAGATTTCGAGCAGTTTCACCAACATTGACTTTGACTTTGGAGGTGAATTGGAGGTGTGTTGGACTTGTTATCTTCATGGTATTGTGGTGTTGATCTTGGATATATCTCATTTTTCTTTGATTCTATAAGAGAAGGATTGTTGAGTTTCCCCTTGTGGGTTATGCCTTGGCTACCATCCTAATTATGGTGTCTCTTGTCTCATTGTGATTTGTATATTTTTTCTCAAAGATTGAACATTTGTATAATTGCTTGTTGAGGAAGACATAATAAGTAATAAGAATACATCTAGTATTCACTAGTAATTATTAAGAAGATAAATTATGTGTGAGACTTCATTACACTAGGTTTCTCAACATGGTATCAAAGCTAAGGTGAAGGAAGGAAGCTTGAAGATCACAACTTGTTGGCATACTTGAAGACACCCTTGTATCAACTCTCTCTATCTCTCTCTCAGGAAAGTATTAATATATTATATATGTCTAATAGTACCAATCAAATAGAATGTATATGCAAGGCAAGAAAAAATATTGAAGAAGCATCCAATTTCAAAGCTTGAGAGAAGAATATTCATCTAGTCCTTAGAGACAATCAAATCATGTAATTATTTGAAGGAAGTATCCCTCTACAATATAAAATAAATTCTCAAGTAGTGGCTAAATACAATAAGGGATAAATTAGAGCTAAAAAGATTCTTTTTGAGTCCATAAAAGACCATCTCATTTCTTTTGTTTTAGATTTGTCTAAATCCAAGGAACTATGTGACACATTAGTGAAATTATACTCCATCGACACAATTCGTAAAAATATATCTCTTAGGAATAAATTTTATAGAGCAAGGATGTCAAAAGGAGAGAACATAGCTTCATATTTTAGGAGAGTATCAAAATTCAAAGATCAACTTCAAGGGCTTGGTGAAACTATATATGACTCTGAATTAATAACTTATATAACCAATTATTTATCTCAATATTGGGATGGTTTTGTAGGATGAATCTATGCTAGAAAGGAAGCTTTGATCTTTGAATAATTGTAGCCTTCATATGTTCTAGAGGAATCAAGATTGAAGGCTAAAAATGATAACCTAATAATGAAGACCCTCAAGCTTTTACAGTTGGATCAAGAAATAAGTTTAGAAATAAGAAGTTTGGATCTCATCACAATAATGCTAGAAATAAGTCCAATAAGGATAAGTCTGAGTTTTAATGCTATTGTTGTCATGAATATAGAAACTTCAAGAGATATTGTCCCAACAACCCTAATAATAAAATGAGGAAGGAAGGATATGAATCATTAACAATTGAATATGAAGAATCTTCAAAGAAACCCAAGGTCGAGCACAACAAGGATCTCTAATATTAATGATAATGAAGAATATGCTAGGTGTACATAGCTCTACAATCTAATTTTGTACGAAGTTTGTTATCAAGTTTGATTTATTTTTCTTGTTTAGAAAGTGGTAGAAAGAATATTGTTTATTGATGGCAAGATATTTATATGATCTATGGGGGATAACATGGAAGTTTGTTGTGATCTACAAATTGTAAGTAATTTTCAAGGGTATTGAATTAAATAGGGGCTCATAGTCATCTATAATGAATTAGCACAAACAAATAATCTATTCATTAAAGCATGTTCCAATTTTCTTATGAAGGAAATCCTCCTTGACCATTTTCTACATAAAATTCATCAAAAAACTCTAGAAGAAATATTTGGGTTCATAAAAAAAGACCAAAGATGTTCCCACATAATATAGAAAGACTCATATTTCATCATCTAGATTGAGAGGAAGCTAAAATTTCTCTAAGAAGTAAGAAATCTAATGGGATGACAGTTAAGAGTTTGAAAAGGGCACAATAGTTGAGAAGGCTATGACAGCAAGTTAATCCTTAGAGAAATTTTGAGATAACAAATAGGCCTCAAAACAAAAATGTTCACCTAAAATAAAATTTATAAAAACAATAGGATTCAATATGATGATGTCAACCAAAGGGGATCATTCACCATGTTTGGAGTAAAAAGGCAAATAGATAAAATAAAATAAAATAAAAAAACTACTTTTTCAACTCGTATTTTCAACTTATCTCCTTATTATTTTACTCAAAGTTTGAGCAGAAGCACTTGCTGAATCCGTAATTTTGCATTCAAGGAGAACCCATGTTGCATACTTTTGATAGATCCTACTACACAAAAAAAAGTGAAATACATGAAAGAACATGATTGCAATTACATTTTTTCATGTATTTCAATTTTTTTCAAGTAGTAGGGTCGATAGAATGTATGTAACATGGATACTCCTTGGACGAAAAATTAAATTATGCATCCAATGAGTGCTTAAACTAAATATTTGAGTAAAATCTTAGGGATGTAAGTTGAAAATATTAGTTGAATTTTTATTTTATTTTTTTCCCTCCCAAATGTGATACAATAGTCTAATATTATTTTATTATTTCTACTTTTATTTTATAATATTCATTAGGAGGGCCATTTTATACCCCAAAATTTCTCTAATGATCTAACATGTATCATAAGAGAGATTTGTCTAGCTATAAAGAGTAAACATTCACTCCAATTTCAGTGAAGAAAATTTGAACTTATACATCATAAAATGGATGAGTGATACTATAATGATTAGTGTTGAACATTTCAGAAACTATGTTGTTCTTATATTAGTAGAGTTTTACAAGTACATAGAGAAATTGAAAGGACATAACAAACAAAATTCTATAGAAGTAGCATGCAATTTTAAGTATGCATAAAAGAAGTCAACACTTTGGTTTAGATGGCAGAATGGAAGCAATTCTTGAAAATGTTATCCAAGTAAAAGGAAGAAGTTCATAATAAGGCACTTGTATCAACTAGATAGGTTACTCGATTCTTAAAAGACTTGAAAAAGGAATCTCATGATTAAAAAATACCTTATACTTTGGAGTAAAATTAAATGATTCAAGAAGAGCTCATGAATGAAGATATCATCTTCAGAGGGAGTTGAAAGTAGAATATAGAATATCTTGAATGTAAACACTACTATCTTGAATGAAATCTAACCAACATCCTCTAAAAGGTAGCAGGATAGATGATAGAATTATGGTAACACAATTTAACATAATTTGAGGACTTTTAATATTGTTAATATATTATTGTACTTGTAGTCAATTGGTTCCTTGATACATTTGATTCAAGGTCATGTCGATTCATTTGGTAGTGATAATGATGAGTAGAGATAATATTGATGGTGTTTCTACTTGGGATTTGTAATGGTTCTTAGTAAGGCATGAAGTGGGACTCTATTGCACTATGAAGGAGCAAGATATGGATGCTAGTACAATTAGTTGTGAAGCATTTTGGCTCCAAAAATGTTTCATAACATGTTGGATTCAACCATGATACTTTGTATTGATCAAAGTTGCTAGAATGTTTTTAGAGAAACTACAAGTTCGAAGCACATTATGATTCTTGACCGGATGTAGGATGGAGTTGTGAAGCTACATTATATCTCCCCTAGAAAATAGGTATTCGATGTTTCGATGAATTCCCTTCCTAAGGGAATGCATGAGAATTTTTGAGACAATCTTGTGCTTGTGCATATCTCATCTTATATTGAGGAGTGAGGACAAACACCTTGTTCTCCATGTGTTATGTACTATGGATAGGAATAATATCCATAATTCAAGTACATGAACATAGATATCGAGATTTGTATATTGGATAAGAATCATGGACCGAAATTCTTGAAACATGTACTGTGGCGAGGACTAATAGTCATAAGTCAAGTACATTGATCTAGTGATAAAATGGTTTATAGGGCTAACATTTCCCTATGTCATGTATTGTGCCAAGCCTAGCATGTCTTCAAGTAATAGTATTATTATGAACTTGTGCCCTCGAACTTTATATTTTTTGGTAGACAAAGATCACCTCATTTCCTTGTATAGGTTTAGATATGATAACTTCCTTTCTTGAGCAAAGCTCTGATACCATGCTGATTTTTTAGCGTAATTGATACTATTATTTTATTTGTAAACTATGGTAATTACTTGTGAATATATATTATAGTTCTTTTATCTTCATCAATCAATCACACTTTAGAAATTTCACCAATAGCCATGAAAGGAAAGTAACAATCACAACTGTTGAAAAGATTAAGATATGTGAGATTGCATGTGTAAGAGAGAGATATATATGTGTGATAAGTAAATTTGTAAAATGAGAAATTTCAAGTTTATTTTATACCCAATATACCAAAGATACATGTCTCTTAAAATAAATCAATTCTCTTTGTAAATTAAATTCTAGTAAGCCTACAAATTTACACTTTTACTGATATTTTTTAAAGTGTAGAACCTCATGTAAGTAATGGTGGGAAGTAAATACTGGTAAGTATGTTCATTTCAATTTTGCTCCTTATCCCATATTTTACACAAATACTTTCTTGAATTATGATTGGTAGTAACTTATGCTAAACATGTTATTTATGTGAATATGAGATATTTTCAATGATCTTAATTTATCCCATGAACCCCTTCTATCACTCCAAGCATTCCAAAGAAATGGTTTCCCCAACATAAATGTTTATAAACTTTAACTTTGACGAAGCCTCAAGGAGCAATCCTAGTCAAATAGGATTTGGGGGTGTATTAAAAGATCCCGACAGTCATATCTAATCGATAGGTTTTGCAAAACTCGGGCACAACATGAACAATTTTATAGAACTGCAAGAATTCGAGAATGGTCTCGAAATAGGCAAATCTTGCAACCTTCTGCCATTGATAGTGGATGGAGACTCAACCATGTCAATACACACTACCCAAAAACTCTAACACGGTACCCCGACCAACAAGGTCACCACCAACAGACTCTCTAAGCTCCAATGCATTAAAGGACACACCAACAACTTCAATGTGGTCCAGTTTCAAGCAGTCAAGAGGAAATCCAATTCACTATCTAAGAGGTTGGAAAATGTAGGAAATAGATGGATAGGGGGTCCCGTATTCTAGTGCATATCATGAGACACCTGCCAACATGGTGTGCAATGATTGTGAGGACATTAATAGCAAGGAGAGATAAAAAATTTCCCATTAGGAGTGGATCCAAAAATGCTCCCTCTAACAAAATTTCTCATGATTTTTAAGGACCAAAAGAATGAGGGAGGTGTTTTCAAATCTATCACACAATTATTCCCATTTAGGGATCTTAATGTGATCTCAAACAAAGAAAAGATGGGCAGTTCAACAAGATACGGGCGCAACCACAAGTCCTCTCTAAATGATCACAGCATGAAATGCTTTGATGCCCAGGAAAACTTCACTATACGAGTGATCAGGAGGTGCCATGATGTTTCCATAAGAAAATGTGGCTTATTAAAGGAAATGGATCCAACAAAAATCACTATTTCAGCTAAAGTGATTGAAGCATCCCTTCCCTTCTTAGAAATTTCTCTTTCTTTCCATCTCATGACCCATTGTTCTTATTCTCCATTTGTCTGTAAGATGCTCACATTCCTCACAATAGTAGAGTTTCCACCTCTGGAAAAACTGGAAGGGGTCATGGTTGAGGCAGATGGAGGCAAGGCCATGTGAAACCTAAAACCAGAGCAAAAAAAAGCTTGGAAAGTTGCTCTCAACTATCATTGCACAATATCACCTAAGATAGAGGAAGAAATTGGACGTCTTGACGAAATATTCAAGTCAGGCGGAACACTAATAATGAAGAAGTGGATGCTCAATTTTATTAGATCCCTCACCCTAGGCTTACCAAAGCATGGGAAACCTTGTATAGTCAAACCATCAACCTTACATGGAATATGAAAACTTGCCTAAGGATAGCCATA
This sequence comes from Pinus tabuliformis, assembly GCA_031772625.1. NCBI lineage: Eukaryota > Viridiplantae > Streptophyta > Pinopsida > Pinales > Pinaceae > Pinus > Pinus tabuliformis. The sequence continues at coordinate 1,764,331,027 of CM062817.1, forward strand.
TTGGAGAGAAAAAATGCTAAAAAATTCTAGAGGAGAATATTAATATGTTGGTTGCAAAATTGACAGTCTACGTAGAGACATTGCACCAACAAAAGTTCATCACTCGTTCCAATGGAGAAGGTGTGATTGCAAATCGTGTCTCTCCTCTAGTCGAGTGGACCACAACTGACACCAGATTTCAATCCAAGATTGAGGGTGAGGGGATCCCCTTACACACTCTAACCTATATACAAGAGGAAGGAGGTGAAGCAATCGGATTTTTGGCCAACCCAATTCCCATTTAGGAATATTAATATTTAAGTGTCATTTCCATCATTTTTTTGTCTTACTTTTGTAAAATTTTCCTTATTGCTGCTTAGTCTTTTGGTTTTTTTGGGATCAGAAAGGATTTGGTAGTAGCCAACATTGGTCATATAGCTAGCAAAGGAAATAGGGGCAACTCTGTTAAGATGTGTTTTACCTACATAAATGTAATTATGTCAATAATTAGGTCTAGTATGCTCAAATAGGGGCAACTCTCTTAAAGAGTGTTTTACCCACATAAATGCAATTATGTCAACAATTAGGTCTAGTATGTTCATGGAACTATGTGAGTATAAAGTATCAAAGGCTTAACAATACTGCAAGTGGTTAGGATTTCAGATAAGCTAACCTATAGTGAATAGGATGTATTTTCTTTTTTATTTCAAGAAGTAATATATCTAGTTGCTTACTCATAAAGAAAAAGGTGTCTAACAGTGAAAACCCCTTAGAAGAAGAAGGGATGAAGATAAGGAGGGATTTACTTTTGGATAAATTAAAATAATTGACTGATTCTACAAACTTCACCAAATTTTGAAGAATGAATGTAATTTTAATGATTTATTTATTTATTTCTAGTGTTCATGAAATTTAATCTAGAAGTTGTAGAAGGGTGTTTTGTTAAGGCTCTCCATGGTGAAAAAGGTCAGTGGTTCAAAACTCCATGTGACCCAAGGCAGGTGTGATCCCCTAGTGATTTTGATGGATCCCCTATTGATTTTGATGGATTAGATGCAATTGGATCACTACTACTCAAGCCACAAGTTAGGCTTGCTAGTCATCTCACTACTCACAATAACTAGAAAATTGATAAAAAAAAATTGCTAAACTTTAAATAAATGGGGATATTTTTCATGTTATACAAGTTTCCCCAAAACTTGAAAAAAGAAATCGAGATAACCCCATTTTTTAAACATATTTTTCCTTATGGGAATGAAATGAAAATATTTGTAACCAATTTCATTTTCTTTTTAGTTTTTATCCTATTTTGAATAAATCAGAACTTATCCTTAAATGTTTTACATAGTTTCCCTAATTATGAAGAAGTGGAGTTATCTTTAGTAGTAGTTTTACATATTCTATTTACTGATTTAAGCAATTTTTTTAATGATGAATTTAATAACTTTTTAGAATTTGAATTGTATTTTTAAATGTAAAGGTCAACATAGTTTTTTAAAATTAAAATATTTAAAAAATTAACCATTTAAATTTATAATAAATTGTTATTTTTTTCAATATTTCAAATGATGTTAGTTGAAAAATAAATTTAAAAATGCTTATGCTTATTGAATTTTTAACTTTACAAAATTATGGTATTTTTGAAATGTTTCTCACAAGTATTTTTGAATATAGAAATAACATGTTAAAGCATTCTCATTAATTTCTTACTTTCCTCAAAACCATCCTAGATCCATCTTAATTCCAAATCTCCTAACCGTTGAGAGGGATCAAATCTCTTTTCACCTTAAAAGAGTTTTTCACATCAAAATATTTGATCCCTCTTGCCACTTGGTAGATCCAAAGTTAAGGTATAGGCTGGTCTAATTATTAGTTATAATTAACTATAATTATAAATATAAATATAAATATAAATATTAGTTTTATCAATTTTATTTTTTAATTTAATTTTATTTATTTTCATAAAACTTTACCTAGTATAAATGTTTTATTAATAATTATTATTTATTTTATTTTATTTATTTAAATTTTATTTTGTTTTTATTTCTTTTTTATTTGACCATGTCAAAATATTTACGTAACGTAATAATAGAGAACAAGAGGACATATGTTCTATATTGGGTTCGAGAGCACGTCTCATCGCAATTAATAAAACATATAAATCTTAGTATACATTAATAGCGTCACTACATATTAATATTTTTAAAAATGCTTGCATAGATTGGTAACCTCTTTTAAAATAAATAAAGGCTATTATATTTTTCCATCCTTATTTCATTCTACCATCCTAGTTTATTTTGTTCAATTTATCTTGTAAAATAAATATAAATTCATACCTCAAGAGCCTTGTTGCCATCATTAACATTGTTATAGGCCCCTTTTTTCAATGATATTGTTTAGAGCAATTGAGATGTTCCTCTTAAATGAATTATTGTTTTATTGTTTCATTGCTTCAAGTTAATATTGATTAAGAACAAGCTCTTATATAAAGAAACAAATCAATCATTTAAGTATATTAAAAAATTTTAATTATATTAATGAAAATTAAATTAACAAGACTAGATTTATCTTAAATCTATATCTACCAAGTGTTGAGATATATCAAATCTCCTTTAACTCTAAAATTGGTTTGAGCATTAAGAGAGTTGATCCATCTTGTGGCTTGCTATATCGGAGGTTAAATGGATCTAGGATTGTTATGAAATAGTGTACCAACATTATTTGTAAAATGCAAAAGATGTAGTGTACTTTTAATATACAAGAGATCTCAAGCACTTGATCTTTCTAAGGCAAAAATTTCGTCATCAAATTTAAGAAAATATAAATAGATTCAGTATCACCCTTCATAAGCTTCCTTGTCCTATTTTTGAATATTAATGTTCTTTCCATCACTTTCAGTAACATTATATTTAACATACCACACCAAAGCTTATATTTTCAACTTTAGAATTGGATTTAAGACATCACAATAAAAGTTATATTTTTAACTTCAAATTGTTATAGATTCTCTGTTACTTTAAATTAGTGTCACCAAAATTTTGAACCCTACAAGCATCAATTATCAAGGGACTCTTTTATTATTTTATATTAGTGTCACTGGACTCTCAAATCCTATAAGAAAAAAATCCTCAAGGGACTCTCTAACAACAAGTTTAGAAGACATTACATAAATATAATAGTTATGATCCCGACATGTCATCTGCAGGAAATGAACCATGAACCCATGCAGAAAGGATAATTACATTTCTTCCAACTATTAGAAGCACACTTTAACAACCCCTCGTTGATTTTCCATGTAAAAAAGATAAGAATAAGGTCACAGGACATGTATTTCAAGTTGATTGGTGGGAAAATATTATTGTTGCGACCACTTTCAGTTTATTTATGGATATGGAAATTGGTAGAGATGTTGACAAAGTCAAAGAGATAATAATTGGCATTTAATTATGAAAATAAAGGAAAATGGGAGAAAAATAAGGAAAAGAGTCACATATTTGCATGAGAGGGAAATCGAAGGAAAATGAATGAAAATGAAGAAAATAGGGGCCTCGATTATAAAGAGGATTTTGAAGATGTGTTGCTAGATTTTGTCACATTATTTGTATTCCCTCATACACTTTCACACTTAGAGCATTATTGGATCATGCTAGGAGCACTCTAGTATTCACTTGGATTTGGAGAAAGAAGAAAAGGAAAGAAGGAAAGTGTGAGGGAACAGTTGGATCAATGGGCACAACTAGATTTCTCGGTAGGTAATAGGTTGCATGTGTCGTTTCCATGGTAATCTTTGGATCCATAGTGTATGCATGTGATTTTTTGGTTATGTGTTGTCATTCGCATGGATTATTTCTTGGATTGAGAGTGGTTTTAGCCTTGTCTTGCTATTTCGTGGATAGCCATGGTGTTGTGGGTTTTCCACTTGTTCTTCTAATTGGTGCTCACGTTCCTTATTGCTATGGGTTGGAAAAAACACTCTAGAAGTCCTGGAACAACTTGGGTTGAGTTACTAGTATTGGAGCCTAGGTTGGGACAAACGATCTGGTGACCTTGGTGGGTTGAGCTACTAGTACCTCAAGATGGGTTGCACAATAGCCCAAGAGCCCTCGAAGGTTATGGGTAAAGTTACTAGTTCTCGGAGCCCTAGAAAACTTGGGTAGAGACCAATTTGGTTGGTGATTAGTGATGTTTGACTATAGAGGTCGAATAACAATTGTTTAAGGTTAACGTGGTTTGGCATCTCGACTCAATGTTTTGGTTTTATCTTGTTATACTCCACGATATCCCACATTCATGCTTGGAATATCGTGTGGGAGTGACTGGATAAAAGATACATTTGGTTTAGCGCAATATATGGCCGGGTGGTACGTGGAAATCCATGACTTGGTCGGTATTTTCCTATTTCAATAATGGACATTTATTTATTGTGATCTATGAGAACTTGTACTATTATCTTGGTGACATTATGGCTAAGTTAGCATGGTTTCTATGTTGGTTATTTTCTAGTTATATGATGTATATTTTTTATGGGTATTGACATTTTTAATGAATATATGAATGGTTGATGAACACATTGACTAACAAGTGTTTTTGCAACTATGTGTAGATGGCATAGAGCCTTCTTGGTCATTATCAGATGAATCTTAGACCATGATCAAATATGCATTGATGACATGTACCTTACTTGTTTTCCATGTGTTTGACGAAATGTCTAGAGTGTTCTAAGTAGTTTAGGTCAAGTTCTTGACTTGAGTTTGAATGTTTAGGTTTTTCCTCATGTCAATACTGATTCTGTAAATTTGTAGATAATTTTTTGCAATGGTATGAAGGTTGGCCTCGCATTGTGGCTCAAGTTTCGAAACTGTTCCCTCTGAGCTAAATGTTTTAGGCTATAACCACATGGAATTAGTGTGAATAAACACACCTTTGGAGGCTTGTGCATGCGGTTGGGATGTTAAATCAAAGAAAAGTAGCTTCAAATCAAGGTTTGATCACCTGGGTTGGTTTCTTGACCATAAGTGTCGTATAGCCCTCGAGGGATGTTTGTGAGTTCTTAGTGTGAGCCCCACTTCCATAACTAAAGCTTCAAGGTTGGGTCATGTCATAGTAACTCTTTGTCTCATGTTTACCTTGGCAAGTGAGTCAAATTGGGTAAATATGGGAGGGGGTGGTTACAGGGTGGTATCAAAGTGACTTTTCATTATCTTTGGATGATATTTGATACCATAGGGTGGTATGATATCTTCCAAGTTCAAACACTTGAACTCGATGGGCTAAATGTATATGGTTATGCATGCATAGTAGGTCAAACATGCATTGTGGTGGTCATTATGCATTTTTTGTCATCGTGATGTTGATATGTTGGTTGAGATGGAGAAGGAGATGGATATTATTAGAGTGAGGTTGCAACACTTGACCTTGGGGTAACAACACAGTGTCATATAAGTTTGCATGTTTGGCATACATGTATGATGGTTAATGATTGTTATATGCATGATCGAGGTGGATGTTGGTGTCCATGTGCCTATTCCACTTAGACCCCCACTATTGTTCCTTTCAATTTTTTAGTTTCCTTAATTGTAGCACAATTTACTATTTTTGCCAATTTTTCAACTCGTGAACCTCCAGAGCTGTTTTAAGGACCAAAACAATGTTTTCTTGGGAAAATTGGGGCCAATATAGGACAATGATTGATGTTTACCACTTGAAATTTGTATTTCTCGGATAGATCTTCATAACAAGGCATGTGTGCGCATCAAACAAAGATCGTATACAAAAGTTCCGACCCTCGGAAGTTGATGTACCAACTTACTCAAACGGGGCCCATAGCTTTGGCACTTCATCTCCTAGGGTTAGGGTTTTCCATTGTTTATCAACGATAAATAGGCCTTCGAGACTCATTGTAACACAGTTAAGAGGCATGTATCTACCACATCTCCTCTCAGAGATAAGCTACCATCGCTCGAGCTAGTCTTACTTACATTCTATTTGTAAGTATATTTTAGTATTTCATATTAATGAAATGAAGTATTATTTCTGTTGCATCTCTCTATTTATCGTTATATTTGTAATTTGTTGCATTCCTGTTTAAGTGTGGATCAATGCATTATGGCTATATACATATCTTTCATTCTATTTTTGTTGTGGTTACATGCATGATAGATGCTAGTCAATGAGTGCAGTCATATGCACGTGTCAGATAACCATGCATGGCAGTTATCTTATTGTTACATGCATTGTGGTTTGCACATGATTATTATGGTTATTGTAGCTAAGATATTGATGTTATATGTATCATGCTAATTTGGATTGGCATGTGCATATGCGTATAGTAATGATATTCAAGTACGAGTTGATATATTTGTGATATTGTGTGATACTAATCTCGACAAACTTGTGCATATGTGATAGCCTCCCTCGAGATACATTGAGGTATGCGTTTATTTATGTTTTCAATTTGGTTTATATAACATGCTATATTTGTACGAAAATGAAGACCAAGGTTAAAGAGTAGAGTAGTGGACCACATTTCACATGACTCCCCTCATAGGTATGACATGAAATCTATACAATGGAAAGGTGGCATGATTATGTGCCATGTTTTCAGGGAAAAAATTTATGAGAAATGAAAATCAATTTTTTGAAAGTGTGGTTAAATTTAGTAGAGGTTGGATATCCCATTTTCATAATTGGACACTCAAGATCAGATCATTATAGTAGCTACCTCCTTCTACCTAAGTGTGGAATATGGATAGTAAGGGGGCATATTTACATGTTGTTTGAATGTTTGATTAATTGCATGATATGAGTATGTGTCTATAAGATTGCATTAAGGAATGATCTTGTTTTAAGATGATTGTCCTAACCCAATATGCATTGAGAAAACTAATATGCACTTGAGTGCAAGTGGGTTCTACTTGTAGTATTATGACTAATGACTATGAGTTGATTATGACATGGTTGTTAGTCTTGGAAAAGGCTGATTTCAAATTAATAGACATGATGTCTTGATCTTTGGAACATGTCACTGATATATGTGAACAGTTGTAGGGAAACATGCTTGGTATTAACAGATAAGGTAACATTTGATTTTTTTATATAACTAACATCTGAGTGATGAGACAACACACAATAGGACTCAATTCTAGCAAGGAAAAAGGTAAAATAAAGGAATTGTGTGAGAATTCCTTTGGCTATTTTTGGAAACTACAATTCCAAATGAATGAGTGCTTTGCATGAATACAACAAGTATTCTTAACCTTCATTTTTTTACATTATGTAGATATGTGTTATATTTTTGAACATGGATTTGACAGGTGTAACAATGGGTTTCCAGTTATGGTTGTATTCATCAAGGAATTGGAGTCCCTTGAGATATGATATCTGTACATTATTTTTTAGATTATGTAGATATGTGTTATATTGTTGAACATGCATTTGATAGGTGTAACAATTGGTTTCTAGTTATGGTTGTATTCATCAAGGAATTGGAGTCCCTTGAGAATTGATATGTGTACGTGTTTAGTTACTGGGCAATGTGTTTGGCACAATAATTTAAGGTAATTGATATATTGCTATGTTTTTCTATGCACTAAATGTTATGTGTTATTGGCGGTATGATGCAGACAATTGTATGGTAAAAGAGTCTGCCATGAAATATTGAAGAAGGCTTAGGTTGAGCTTTCACTTGGAAGCATTGGAAACCCATGGGGGTCGACACATGGTGTGTGTTGAGAGTTTGGCTTATTGTGCTTTGTGATTTTTTTGTGTTTAACTTGTAGTTTTTTTTAATATCTAGTGCATGACCATGACACTTTATTTTTGTTGTCATATTTCTATTGGTTAACCATTGTTTCTTCTTGTCTATTTCCTTTTCTTGTCTTTTCTTGTTTTGAGGGTCTTAGGAATTGGTTGGGGGAAGAGGAAATTTAATGGAGCTAGTGAGGAGTTGAACGAAACCCAACAGGTAATGTAAGACTCAGATGAAGCTTAGTGCATGAGTAAGGGTAGGTGAAGGCAAGAGTATGACAACTAATTGAGTTGGTTGGGTCGATTGGGGTAAATTGATGGTGAAAAGAAAATCATGATAAAGGTAAGGGGAAAGTTAAAGTAAATGGATTTGAGGTGTTAGATGCCTGGGCTATGTTCGGAACTGTTATTCTCAATGCTGTGCATGTTATGCACGGATAAAGGGAGTTCTCTTAACTTTGACCTTATGATATATCTTAATTATGTTGTGATCATGATTATGTTGATATCTATATATGTATATATGTATATATCTATGTCGTTATCTAATAGGATCATCAACCATCATACTTGTGGAAGAGTGCTTTCTTGTACAGATGAATGGCATAAAGAGGTTTCTTATGAGGAATCAAGTTGGAAGAGTAGCCTTGAAAAATCTATGAGATTAGTATCATGTGGGTAAGATTTGATATTATGTGTTTATACTATACCTATGTTTATGCTATGAAAAACAATGTAGAGGGATACATATGTGGAATGAAAGTAATGTGATCCTTGATATGATGGGATAAGCATGTACAGTGGAAACAACCGCATACCTAGGATGTTGGTTGTGGATGCACATAGTAAGGCATGGGAAAGACACTAGAAGGAAGGTTTCTTGGTAGAGATAGTGTGGTCTCTTGATGTGCAATATTGTTGCTATGTACATGTGGTGTTGTGCACATGTTGTGAAGGTAATGTTGTGTACATGTTGTGCAAGTAGTGTCGTGTACATGTGGTGCCATGTGCATGTCATATTGTGTACATGATGTACAGGTGGTGTTGTGTACATGTAGTGTTGTGTACAAGTTGTGCAGGTGGTGCTATGTACATGTTGTACATCTGGTGCTACATACATGTGGTGTTGTGTACATGTTCTGCAAGTAGTGTTGTGTACATGTTGTACAGGTGATTTTGTGTACATGTGTTGTTGTCCACATGTTGAACATGTGGTGTTGTGTACATGTTGTGTAGCTGGTGTAGTGTGCATGTGGTGTTGTGTAAATTTTATGCAAGTGGTGTTGTGTACATGTCATATTGTGTACATAATGTGTAGGCAATGTTATCTACATGTTGTACATGTGCTGTTGCATACATGTGGTGTTGTGTACATGTTGTGTAGGTCCTATTTTGTACATGTGGTGTTGTGTACACATTGTACATATTGTATTGTGTGTAGGTAATATATCATATATTGTGTAAATGTTGTGCAGGTGGCATTTTGTACATGTTGTACATGTGGTGTTGTGTTCACATTGTACATATGGTATTGTGTCCATGTAGAAAATGTTATGTTGTTTACATGTGGTATTGTGCTACATGTATTGTGTAGTCATTGTATTATGACATGTGTATTCATTGTGTTTTACACTAGGTGTAGGTGTATGAGTTGTGTCGTAAACCAGTTTTGGGTGTATGTGTCGTGTTGTACATCAGGTGTAGGTGTATGTGTTGTGTTGTACACCAGTTGTAGGTGTATGTATTATGTGGTACACCGTATGCAATGTATGCATGTGATGTACGTTGTGTGTATGTGTGTACGATGGAAGAGAAGAGGAGGCACTGGAGGCTTGCAGGGTGTGGCATTTGATTCAGTGTGTGTACAGAAAGGAAAAATAACAAAGGTAGAAGCAAAGAACTGATTGAAAGATAAGTATCAATATTTTATTTGAGTTTTAATTATGCATGTGATCTATGATTCTGATTTATGACGGTTGCATGTGATTATGATTTTGGTTTATGATGAGTGTATGTGATTCATGATTTTGATTTATGAATGTTTGATTTTGAGGTAACCAGATGTCATATGTTATACATATTGATTTGATCAAAGAGCTAGTTTGACTTGTTCTGATAAGAAGTAAATAGGATTGCAGGTGTACCTTATTGACCAGCTACCAATGACGTAAGATTTGATTTTATTTAAATATATTTGAATATAATATCAATTATGTGCTCTGTATAGGAAAGCATCGAAAATAATTAGGTTTGGGTGGTCGAAAATAACTATCTTGGGTGGTTGAAACTGACTGCAAGAGTTAGCGGGAACAACAAAAAAGGATTGGAATATGAAACAATATGATGGTGAAGAATTCAGGAGCACGATTATTGTGGGACACTGGTACTCAATAGTGTCCATTGATTTCCATGAGCGCACTATGACCAAAATGATGGTTTTTAGGTAGAGATATACCTTGGTTTTTGGACCTTCTGATGCGAGGAAACGTTGCCAAGGGATGGATCACCCAAGGGACTATGTAGCAGAGAAGGGGATGCAAACGAAACTTAGAATACATCTGACTACACAGAATGCGGTGACCATAATTCCCAATGGACTGTGTAGCAGAGAAGGGAATGTCATGGAATAAATTTCTTTTGGTCATGAGAAGCACATTGGGAGTGTGCCCTAGAATAATGAGTGAGTAATTGTTCATTGAGAGAACAAGTTGCACAAGGGTTATAGTGTTGGACATTTGATGTAGACTTTGATTTTGGAAGTGGATTCTAGACATCCCGGGAATGAGGTGAATCTTAGTATTTCTCTAAGGGTGGAGGTGTGAGCCTTTAGATTCCCTTATCATCGATGCAAGAATCATATCATTTTATTTATTGGTTGAGAAAATGTGCATATGTGTATAGTAATGTAAATGCTATAATGAGCCATGTTATAAATCTCCACTGACAGTATGATTATTTGTTGGTTGAAGAAAATGTACATGATTATATTTGTTGTGATTGTAGATACAATAATGAGTTGTGTTATAAAGCTCTACTAAATGGTATGATTGTCATGTTTTCAGCAGTAGTCATTGTAAATACTACAATGAGCTCAGTTATAAAGCTCCATGAGAAGTATTTTTTTCAACGATTTTATTGTCATATGAGTCAAAGAACATCGAGGACAATGTTTCCCCCAAGGGGGGGGGTGGGGGTTTGTAACAACGAATGGTTCATTTTCCATCTAAAAAATATAATACAAAGGTCATGTGACATGTATTCCAAGTTGAATGGTGGGAAGATATTATAGTGGGGATCACTTACATTTTATTTATGGCTATGGAAATTGGTAAAGCCATTAGCATATAATTATGAAAATAAAGGAAAATAGGAGAAAAAGAAGGTGAAGAGTCACAAATTTTCATGAGAGGTGAATTGAAGGAAAAAGGGGAAAAATGAAGAAAATAGAGGCCTCAATGATAAAGGGGCTTCTAAGGATCACTTGCTAGCTTTTTTCAGTGGAGCCTTTTGTCTGTTTATCTTTGTTCTCTCATACTCTTGCAAACTTAAAGCATTCTTGGAGCATGTTGGGAGCACCTTAGTATTCACCTCGATTTGGAGAAAGAAGGCAAAGGAAAACATGAAAGCATAAGGGAGTAGTTGGATCAGCAAATACAACTGGATTTCTTGCTAAGTAAAATGTTGTATGTGTGATTTCCTTATTGATTTCTGGAGGCATGGTATATGCATGTGATTTTATGGTTATATGTTCTCATTGGCATGGAGTATTTCCCAGATTGACAGTGGTTTGGCCTTGCCTTTAGATTTCTTTGATAGCCATGGTGTTGTGGGTTTTCCACTTTTTATTATTATTGGTGCTAAGGTTTCTTATGGCTTTGGGTTGGAACAAATGCTCTATAGCCCTTGGAACAACTTGGGTTGAGTTACTAGTCCTCGAGCCTAGGTTCGGAAAAACAATCTAGACCCCTTGGTGGGTTGAGATACTAGTCCTTGAAGCTGGGTTGGACAAATGATCTGGAGTCATGGAATGTTGTGGGTTGAGTTATTAGTTCTTGGATACCTAGAAAACATGGTTAGATACTCATCTAGTTGGTTATCAATGATGTCCAACCTTAGAAGTGGAATCATTATGGTTGAGGGTTGAGGTCGTTTGGCCTCTGTAAGCCTTGTTTTTGTTTTTTTTTTTGGTTTATTCCATGAGACCTCACATTTTTCCTTGGAATATGGCATGGTGCTGATTGGATAAAAGAGAGATTTAGTTCAGCCCAATCTATGGTCAAGTGGTATGTGGAAGTCCTTGACTTGGTTGGTGAATTTCTATGCTAACATGAGACATTTATTTATTGTTATCTATGATCATTTGTAGCATTATGTTGGTGACATTATGGATGATTTTCCATGCTTTCTATGTTGGTTATTTTATTTTTATAGTTTGGTTATATAATGTATATTATCTATGGCTCTTGACATTTTTTATGAATATATGAATGGTAGATGAATGCATGCCTAACAATTGTGGTTGCAATTATGTAGAGAGGGCATAGATCTTTCTTGGTCACTCTCTAATGAATATTAGGGCATTATTATTAGATATCCATGCATGACCTATAGCTTACCTGGTTTCTATGTGTTTGACAAAATGTCTAGTGTGTTCTAGGAAGTCTAGGTGAAGTTCTTGTCTCAAGTTCGAATGTTTATCTTTTTCCTTATGTTAGTAATGATTATAGAAAGTCTCAGACAGTTTTCGATAATGGTCTAAATACTGGCATGTAATTGTGGCTAATATTTCAGGACCACATCGTCTGAACTGAAATTTTTGGGCCATAACCACATAGAAGCAATGTCATGCATGTAGTTGGAACCCTGTAACTACACCCTTATAGGATTGTGCATGTATTTGGGATATTATGTGAGAGAAAATTAGCTTTAGCTCAAGCTTTGGTCACCTTGGGTGGTTCCTTCGCCCCTAAATGTCCTGTAAGCCTTGAGGGATGTGTGTGAGTTATTAGTGTCGGCCCCACTTCCATAACTAAAGCTTGGAGTTTGGGTCATGTCATCATAAATCTTTGTGTCATGTTTACCTTGACAGGTTAGTGAAATTGGTTAAATATGAGAAAGGCTGGTTACATACACCCAATTGATAATGGAAGGTCTAAAATTTAAACGGAATATAGGTTTAATAATTTCTGACAAATAGAATTATGCTTCATTTTTTTAATTTGACTTTTAAATAATTTTTACTATTTTAGCCCCCATCTTTATTATATTTATGATAATAAAAAGATAACGAAACACTTATGGTTTACTAGATTATAAGTCTCATTTTATTTATGTCCTTGTAATAATTTCTTATAGACATGTTAGTCACCTTTTTTACATTTAGGATTATAAACAAGGTGAAATAACAACTATGGATTATTATCAAATGATTAGATGGCTATCCATTTTGACTATAATGTAGTGACTGAGACAAGGCGTTGTTATGGAAATTTTATTTCCATTGGTAAAAGAGAGCTAAATTTATTTAAGTTAATTTTAATATATTATATTTTCTTCACATGTTAATTTTCTTTTCTTCAATATCCTTTTTATCATTACATTCAGTTGCCCTGGATGACCACTAACCATTTTTCAGTAATCATTGTTACGTGGTGGATTCAGTCTACCGTTAACCATTTTCAATTCATCAATGTAAAGTGATTTTTTTACATAGGTCTAATATCAAAATATCAATAGTAAGAATTATGAAAAATATTGGTTTCTATTGCCAAGTACTAATATAGCCAAATGAATTATTATCTTTTTATCCTTCTTTTTCTTTTGGAATTTTTTTGATGTTTTGTTTTCAACAATGAAGACAAATATGGTGGTTAAAGCACTCCAAGTCCATATGGCCAACTTTATAATAATGATGCTTTCACTCATCAAAAAATTTCCCAATTTTTTTATCACAGCTACTTGAATATTTTCTTCAACATGTGAATATTTCTCTTCAAATTTCTAGTAATAAATTCAACCCTAGCAAAGTGAACTAGTTTGGAGTAGTCGAATATGAGAGCTAATATATTTTTTATATGATAAGCCATGTACATCCCTATTAAATTTCAATTCTTCCAAAGGTATGACAATCATTTTGAAAATATCAATCTTTTGTGTCTAATATCAAAATAAATTCAATTTCACATTCACTTATACCACTTTTGTTATCTTTTTGTGCTTTGATACGTTCCACTTTTTACGTATATTCATCTAAACTTTTCTTTGTCAATTCAGCATAAATGAATGATTCCATTGTATGACAAATAAACATTAATTATATCACTTTTTGCTACTAGATGACTCATTTTCATTAGGTAATTTGTGTAAAAAGTAACATCAACCATTTACATTATGTCATTTGTGTCACAAGTTGCTTCAACCATGTTCTCAATTTGTGTTTTTAGTATTTCCTTATCGTTTTCAATTAATTTTAGTTGAAGTTAATTGATCACTTTATACTTCAAATTAATTTTCCATATTAATTTAAAAACCCAATTATCAATGTCATGTAAGGATTCATGTAGTTCTTTAATTTCTTGGCTGTTGTTTTGTAAATAATTACTTCCTTTGTCTTTTTTAGATTTGTAATTATTATGCTCACTTGTACTCACTTTCAGATGACTTGATTTCATGCTCACTTGTATTCAATTACTTTCATTTTCCACATAATACATTAATCTATTGAGTACTACCAATTATTCACCCTAGTTATCTATTTACAATTATTATAGTTGGATGAACGTTTTCTCCTTATTCAATTTCTAACACGACACTTATTATAATGAGGCTTCTAGTAACTTCATCCTTTATACAATTTAATGACTTGGTTGAATGGATTAGACTTATTCTTTAATTTTAATGGATCAAAAAACTAATAAACCAAAAAGGTAGTTGAACTTAAGCTTATGGATCACATAACTTATGAAAATACTCTTGACATGGATCAATTGAAGTAAATTTTACATGCACCATAAATAGTTATGACCTTTGAATTTTTGGCAATGCTTCTTCAAGTGTAGATGAACACGAAACGCTTAGTCCTCTTGTTATATGAAATAACAGTATTGAATGATCAAGGCACTCTTGTTTTTACTTCACGTGTGTATCATGAATTGATAAGTTGAAATATAGATTTAAGCATTAAAAATAGAAATAAAATACCATCATCAATCATCTAAAAGAAACCATCAACCATTGTGCACAAGCACAAAAAGAAACCATCAACCATTGTGCACAAGCACAATTTGTAGCATAAATGTTTTTATTCCAATTTTAAGACAATCAGGGACAATCCATGCACACAATCATCACCAAGATGCTCTCTATATTATTCTTGACACAATTAGCTCTTAGAACTTAAGAGTGTAATAAAATACTCTCTTTCCAATGAGAGTTCAAACTTGTCTTCAAATCAAAATACATTTATCTGTGATAAAAACGATTAAATTTTTTTTTTTTTTAAGGATAGAATACAAGTTTACATATTAGATTCTCACCAAACATTCGATAATTTTTCAAGATTCCCTTGTCTCACAAAAATGATGTGAGATGACTTATGTTATAAATGAATACATTATAAATAAATAATTCCAAAAGCTTTCGGAAATTCAAAAATTAGTGCAAAATGGAGAAAATCCAATAAATATCTAAGTGAGGATATATTAAAGACCTCTTCACACCACCCCAAATCCATGTGCACACTCTGTAATATTGCATGAAATTTTCTCGCTATAGCTTGGGAAACTATCAAAATTTCATTGATATGATCTAACTAATTAAGAAATAAACTTGTAAAATGGAAAATTAAAGAACAATTAAAGAAAACTCATAAATTGAAAGAAGAAGTTGATTTCCAAATTAATAGCCATTATTTATTGTTGTTTAAAGGAAAAATTTATATACCAAATGAAATAAATATGAAAATGTTTGTCCTAGATGAGTTCGACAAGAAACCAACAATTGGTCATAGTGTGTAACACTCGTCGTGAAAATTCCATGTAATAAAGTTAAGAAAGGAAAAATTAGACCATCGACAAGGGACACATATTCCAAGTTGAACATTGCATAGGAAATCCTAGTGTGGGTGTTAATTTCAATTTATTATGGCTAAGGAGATTAGAAAAGGAAATGTAAAAGTATTAAAAGGAAAAAAGGAATTTTTGGCACATTTATTTATGAAAATAAAGGAAATTAGGAGAAAAGTAAGGTGAAAGATTATAGGTTTCATGTGAGGAGGAAATTGAAGGAAAATAATGAAAAATTAAGAAAACAAAGGCCTCATTAATAAAATGGTTTCCATGGATGAGTTGGAAAGCTCTTGGCACAAAATTTTGCTCTGGTTTTGGAGCAAGGAAGGGAAAAGCACACAAGGGAAGGACAAGGAAAGGAAAAGAAGCAAATCAATGATCAAACAAGGAAGAGCAGAATTAAGCAACTACAGTAGGAATACTTGAAGGTAACATTTTGCATGTGTGATATCCTAGTTGGTTTTGACATGCATGTCTTGGGATGTTGGTGTATGGTTGTCTGGTTATGAGTGACATGGTTTTGCCGCCTTATGACAGTGGCTTTCAACCTAGCCTTGCCTTTTCTTGAATGGCATGGTGTGTTGGCATGTTTTTCTCGTTTTTTAGCTTTCGATTTGCAGATCGGTTTCAAAATCTAAGGTGGAGGTGGTATCAAGGTTCATTCCCAACGGCCTATGAATCCATTTACTACTTTTGGCAGGATACACAGTAAAGCTTGAGGGAGGAATCTCAGTTTAGGGCCTAGTGATCCATGTTTAGATTGCGGTAAATCCTAAGAGGCTAGTCTCGGTTTAGGGCCTAGTGATCTGTGATTATACTGCAATAAAACCTGAGAGAGAAGAAGATGGAAAATTCCTCAAGAATAGTGATGAATTCTAGATGGCATTCCAAGTTTGGTTTGGTTTTGTGATCAACGCACCGATTTTGGTGTGATCATGGTTTGGTGAGGGTGGAGGTGGTTTAACCTCTAGATTCCCTTGGTTGTTTTTTGATTGGTTTGTCCATGAAATCCCACATTCACACTTGGAATATGGCACAATGTTGACTTCCTGATAGAAATATTTGGTTCAGCCATGTCTATGGCCGGTTGGTACGTGGAAGTCCCGAACCTGGTCATATTTTCCTATGATTAATAATATCTAAGTTCTCTTTCATAATTTTTTATATGTGGATTTAATGGTTGTTATCTCACTATTATTTCCACGATTTTATGTTGGTTATAAGCATTGTTAATTGATTGGTTCATGTCATGGTTATTTCATGTATTTACTTGTAATTATTAAATGATGGATGAAAGACCTAATTGATGTTGTAATAGTTCAAGGGAGAAGTTGGCGTTCCTCTTTTTCATGTTTCATAAAAGTTTTCAGTCATTCATGTTGTGTCTTGTATGTTATACTTGTAGATTTCATTGATGCCAAGTGTTTGATAAAATGCAAGTCTTGGTTCGGGATGGTCAGGCATAGTCTTGAGGTTGATATTTGGTTTAATAGTCTTTTCATCATGTCCTTTATGGATTTTTTAAGTTACAACATGTTCTGGGAAATGGATAGAATTGTGGTCTAGGAAAGTGCCTTAAATTCCACAGACATTGGCATAGGTCTACCGGGAAAATTCCTTATACGTAGGCATGTAGGATTGTGAGACCATCCAAAGGTCCCTGAACACTAGCATGCCCATAGCATGAGAACATTGAGAGGTCAAGAGGTCTAAAAGGTCATTGGGACCCAGGGGCAAGATGCCTGAGTGGTAGGGATGTCTCATGGGGGTGTTGTTGTTGATGTAGAAGGTATGGTTGATGTGTTTTCACCAGTTCCATTTCCTTAAGGTCACAAAGGAGTTTGAATCATATCATAGTAGCCTCTCATCGCATGTTTACCCCAGTTGGTCAGTTACCTGGGTAGATGTGGGAGGAGGGTGTTACAAAGTGGTGTTAGAGCATGGTTGTAATATCCTTAGGTGAATGTGTTTGTCATGCATTCATGTCAGTTGCATAGGTCTTCCTTATGCTTGTATTCCATGTGCTTATTGCATTTTCATGGTGTTGATCATGGTTGCAGTGATGTCTCCATGTGAAGATTGGTGGTAATGTTGTGGAATGTGTCGTGAAGAGTGTATGGTTGTACATGCATTTGTTATGCATGTGAGTGTCTATATGTTGTTATGCATGAGGTAATTGTATGAAATTAGGTCATCATGATTCTATTGGTATGTTATGACACTAATGTTTTGGTTGAGATAGAGTGGGAGATTCAGATCATTAAAGTGAAGTTGCAGCATTCGACCTCAAGGCAAGAGCATGTTGTTATACAATATTGGATGTTGGGCATGTACGTATGTTGGTTAATGGATTGTTATATGCGTTAGGGTTATATACATTAGGTTTATGTACATGTCTTTTGACGTTATGTTTACATATATCATAGATGCTAGTTGATTGGTGTAGTCATATGTACATGTTTCATATAGTCATGAATGATAATAATTTGTGGTTGTGTGCATTGCTATTGTTGTTTTAGGTTGGATAACTTGAATATTATGTTGTTGATGAGCATGATATATAACTTGTTGTTATTATACGTTAGTTAGCTTGATGATTAGGGTTATAGCATTAATATCTTGATGTTTCACATGTATCATACTAATTTGGATTTTCCTATGCAGATGTTTAGGGCTATGAAATTAATGTATGAGTTAATATGTTTTGATATTATGTCATACTAATATAGACCCACTTTGCATATGTGATTTTTATGCATGGACAACCAATGTTTATGAGCTTATGATGTTAACATGTTAGTTAGTTACTGTTATGGATGGCATCATATTATCTATGCTTCAGATGATGTGTTGTAAAGTTATATTGTGCTAAACAAGATTGATTGTGCAGACAAGATAGCCTCCCCTGAGATACACTAAGGTATGAGTTTTCTTACGTAGTATACTTGGTGCTTCATTATTGATTACGTCGTCTATTTGGTTTTTGAGTGTTTGGTGTCTATTATGTCATCTAGTTGATTTATCTAACATGGTATTTTTATAGTTTGTTGAATGTTTGATTTATTGCATGATATGAGTATGAGTCTATAGGATTGCATGAAGGAATGATCTTGTTTTAAGATGTTTGTGCTAACACATATGTGTTGAGGTAGTTTACATGTACTTGAGTGTAATAGGTGATAGTTCTAGTATTATGTCTAATGACTATGATTTGACTATGAATTATGACATGATTTTTAGTCTTGGTAAAGGTTGATTTCAAAGTGATAGATATGATTGTCTTGATATTTGGAACATGTGGTTGACATGTGTAAAAATTTGTATGAAACATGCTTGGTATTACCATGAGAAGACTGTAACAATCGATGTGTTTATATAACTAACAATTGGTTCATGTGGTAGTACATAGTAAGCCTCGATTGAAACAAGGTAAAATGGTAAAAGAAAGGAATTGGAAAAGAATTACTTTGGCTATGTTTAGAAACCCAAATTCCAAATGAATGAGTTCTTGCATATAGGAAATCTTCTTAACGTTGATTTTGTCTGACATTATGCAGATATATGCTATATTCATGAACATCTACTTCATAGGTACATCAACAAGTTGTTACTTATAGGTGGATGTGTCAAGGGAATTGGAGTCCCTTGAGAGATGGCATGGACGTGTTCATTCACAAGGCAATGTGTTTGGAACAACAAGATAAGGTAACTAGTATATTTTTATGTTTATTTAAGCACTAAAAAGTATGTGTTTATGGGACTATGATGCAAGGGATTGCATGGAAAAGGAGATTTCCATGAAATCTTGAAGAAGTCTCAAGTTGATATTTCCCTTTGAAGAACTACAAACCATGGGGATTGAGTCATGGTGTCTGTGGTTAGTCTTTCACTTTTTGTCTTTTGTGATTTTCTTGCACCTGATTTGTAGGTTTGTTATGTTTAGTGCATGATCATGCCACTTTTTTTGTGATGTTGTATTGTTATTGGTTATCATGGTTTTCTTCTTATTCTTGGGAATTTGTTGGGAAAGAGGAAATTTAGTGGAGTTCAGGGAGAGCCAAATGAACTTCAACAAGTGGTGTAATACTAAGATGAAAATGATGCATGTATAAGGCTAGTTGAAGGAAATAGCATGACAGTCAGCTAAGTTGGTTGGGTCCATTAGTGTAAATGCATGGTGGCATCACAAACATGAGAAAGTTAAGAGGAGGGGTGAAGTAAATGGATATGAGGCGTCATATGCCTTGGCTATGTTGGGAATGATTGTTTTGAATGTTCTACTTGGTGTGAACAGATAAAGATAGTTCTCTTAACCTTGACCTTATGCTATCTAGAAATTATGTTTTCATCATGATTATGTTGATCTTTATATATGTATGTATATGTGTATGTATATCGTTCTCTAACAAGATCATGGCTATTTTATGTTAACATCTATATATATGTATTTATGTATATACCTATTTATGTCATTATCCGACAGGGTTGTGAGGGATCATTCTTCTAGAGGAGTGATTACTTATGCGTGTGAATGGAATGAAGAGATTCTTGGTTCATGAGGAATCAAGTGGGAGAGTATTCATGACAAATATACAAGGTCGGTATCATGTGGATATGAATTGATATTATATGCTTGTATTATGCCTATATTTATGTTATGACATGTAGCTTTGAGGGATACATCAGTTAAATGAAAGCTTTTTAATCTGCGTCATGCTCGGACAACCATGGATAAGGCACTAGAAGCAATGTTTCTTGTTAGGGACAGTGTGGTTATGGAAGTGTGCTAATACTATGGTGCATATGTTGTATATGTTATACATGTTTCATATGTGATGTTGTGTGCATGTGATGTTGTGTATATATAATGTGTGTACATGTTGTTTATGCAATGTTATTTACATGGTGGTACATATAGTGTTGTGTGAATGTTGCATATGCACTCCTCGGTATAGATGGTGTTATGCACATGTTGGATATGCAATGTTGTTTACATATTGTACTATGTTCATGATGGATATGTGGCGTTGTGTGCATATGATGGTATGCACATCTAGGATATGCAGTGTTGTGTACATAGGGTGCTATGTACATGTTGTATACATAGTGTTATGTACATATGGTGTTGTGTGCATGTTGTACATATGGTGATATGTACATATGTTGTTGTGCATGATTGGACAAGTGGTGTTGTGAGCATTTAGTGTCGTATACATGTTGTACATGTCGTGTTGCACGCACGTCGTGTTGTGGACATGTCATGCATGTGATGTTGTGTACATGTGGTGTCATGTACATGTCGTGCATGTAGTAGTGTGTACATGTGGCATTATGTAATGGCAGAAGTGTCCTCAGACATGTAATTTTATTAATCAGAAAAAAAAACAATTACATAATTGATTTTGCAAGATTTTACACCCGAACAACCAAACACTCTTGCAATGAGCTATTTATAAGCTCTATGTCCTAACTACCTCTAATTATGGATCACTTATTAAATAACAAGTGTCCATTTACTTTAAATGCTATTCAAACCAACTAGCTAACTAATCTCCTAAAATAGAGCCTAAGATACGACACATTTGGAGAGTCATATCTTGTTACAACAATATACTAATTTCTAATTGTCTCCATTAAATAATTAATCATTCTAGAATAATAATTATTAATTTAATTTCTTAAATTAATAATTATTTTATTTCAATTTTATAACCTATGATAATAAATTATTTTTGGATCATCTAACATTCCCCCCTATGATCCAAAGATACATTACAACAGATACCAAGTTCATCCCTGAACTTAGTAAATTTTATTCTGCCAAGCGGTTTCGTGAAAATTTCGGAGATCTGATCTTCGGAAGGACAATAAATTGGCTTGAGGACATCTTTGGCAATGAGAGATCTGATATGATGATACTTGGTGTCCACATGCTTTGTCTTTGAATGAAAAACTGGGTTCTTGGCAAGTTTGATGGCTGACTGGCTGTCAATGAATAATGATGTAGCTTCTGCCTGAGAAATGCCCAAGTCCTGCAAAATTCTGTGCAACCAAACAATTTCGCATGCTGCTTCCCATGCTGAAATGTACTCTGCTTCTGCTGAAGAGGTGGCCACTGTAGCTTGTTTCTTACAACTCCAAGATACTGCTACTGACCCCGTATTCATTAAATAACCTGATGTTGATGCTCGATCATCAATACTCCCAGCAAAGTCGGCATCAGAATATCCACCAAGTACAAAATTTTTAGTCTTTGTGTAAAGAAGACCAAAATCTTTTGTTCCTTAGATATATCGAAGAACTCTTTTGGCTGCATTCCAGTGGTTGTCTCATGGTTCCTGCATAAAATGTGAAAGAATACTAACTGCATAAGATAGATCAGGACGAGTATTTGTCAAATAAATCAAGCTGCCAATCAACTATCTGTAATTTGTACTGTCCACCTTTTCCCCCCTTTCAAATTTTGAAAGTTTCAAGTTTTGCTCCATGGGGGTGAGAACGGGCTTGCAATCTTGCATGCCAAATCGCTGAAGAACCTCTGCGGCATACTTACTCTGAGAAATGAAAATATGATGTGGACGTTGGAAGACTTCAACTCCAAGATAGTAGTGAAGTAATCCCAAATCTGTCATCTTAAAACCTGCATGTAACTCCTTTTTCACCTGTGCAATATGATCATCATGGTTGCCAGTAATGATCAAATCATCTACATACATAACAAGAATTACCAGATATTTTCGCTATTGTCGCACATACAAAGTATCATCAGATTCACTTCGTTGAAAACCAACTTTCTTAAGGTATTCATCCATCTTTGCATACCAAGCTCGGGGAGCTTGTTTTAATCCATATAAAGCCTTGATCAATTTGCAGACTTTATGTTCTTGTCGTTCAACTTCAAAACCTGGTGGTTGGGTCATATACACTTCCTCCTGTAAATCCCTGTTGAGAAAAGCACTTTTCACATCCATTTGATGAACTTTCCATCCTTTTTGAGCGGCCAATGCAAGTGTTACTCAGATGGTGTTCCATTTTGCTGTTGGAGCAAAAGTTTCTTCATAATCAATGCCTTCCTGCTGCGCAAAACCCTTTGCAACAAGTCATGCTTTATACTTTTCAAGTTCACCCTTCTGATTATACGTAATTCTGTAAACCCATTTACATCCTATGGGTTAAACATTTGTTCGACAATCAACAAGTTTCCAAGTGTTGTTATCAATTACTACTTGATATTCTTCAACCATAGCCTGTTGCCATTCTTTATGTTTTACTGCTTCTTTCTATGTGGAAGGTTCAGTAAAATCATTTGCTATCAAGGCAAAATTGCCTTCACTTCTATGTGCCCTTCTGGTGCCAGTTTTATTCTGTTCATCAGGCTTTACATCTTTCAAAAGTTGAACTGCCCATTTCGGAAGTTGGTGCTCACTTCTTTACGCTTCTGTAAAGTCCCCATCATTGTAAAGAGGATTAATATAAACTGATGTTCGTCGTTCAGGTGAAGAATGTGGAGAATCACTGTCAGAAGAACTATTGCTGCTTGGAGATGCGAATGAACTGCTAGAAGACCCAGATGATGTTGTTGATGTAGATGGACTGGATGACTCATCGTCAGAGGAAGGAAAATCTAGTTCATACCAATTTGGTGAAGTTGGTTGACTTTGCATTTTTCCATTTCTTTTACTTCCTTTGGTTTCTAACTTGTGAAGAAGATTTTCAATTTCTTCAGCACTCTTACTCTCTGTTTCATCAAAAATGACATCCCTGCTCACAATGAATTTTCCATTGGTCAAAAGACGATACCCTTTCTTCTCATCAGAATAGCCAATCATTGTGCATTTTAAACTTCTTCAGTCAAGCTTAGTTCGTTTTTCTTTCGGAACTAAGGCATAACACACTGACCCAGAAACTCTAAGATGTTTAACTCGAGGTTTGAAACCAAACCAAGCTTCATAAGGTGTGATTTCGTCTAAAGAAGCAGTTGGAGATCTGTTTCTTAAGTAGACAGTTGTATGTATTGCTTC
Source organism: Pinus tabuliformis (assembly GCA_031772625.1). Lineage (NCBI taxonomy): Eukaryota > Viridiplantae > Streptophyta > Pinopsida > Pinales > Pinaceae > Pinus > Pinus tabuliformis. Next base: position 1,764,354,839 of record CM062817.1, read on the forward strand.
CGCCCAATATGTTGGACTTAACCTCTTGAATGTTAACATGGATCTCGCCATTCCTAACAAAGTGCGATTCATTCTTTCGACTACTCCATTTTGTTGTGGAGTGTAAACATTAGTAAGATGTCGTCTTATGCCATTTTCACTGCAATAAGTTTTGAATTCATTCGAAGTGAATTCTCCCCCATTATCTGTCCTAAGAGTACCTATCTTTTCTCTGACTTCATTTTCAACAAGTTGGCGAAAATTTTTTAATTTATCAAATGCTTCTGACTTGTTCATCAAGAAGTAAACCCAAGTCATTCTGCTGAAATCATCAATGAATAGTAAGAAATATTTGCAACCACCAAATGAAGTTTGTAGTGGACCACAAACATCACTGTGAACTAGTTGTAGCCGCCTGTTTGCACGCCATGAACTTGTTGGAAAACTTTCTCGATTTTGTTTGCCATAAATGCAAGCTTCACATTTTGCATTTTCCCTTTTGAATGTGGGAAGTCCTTTAACCATTCGTTGTTTCTGCAATTGAGAAAGACTCTCAAAATTCAAATGTCCATATCTTACATGCCATAGTCTTATAGGTGAAATACTTGTAGTCACTGCCCCTGCAAAATCAAAATGCCTTGGAATAACTGTCCCTTTCATCCGTAACAGTTTTCCATCTTCATAACCTGTCATGACTGTTTTCAAGTTCTGTTTCACTGAATTAATCTTCACTAAACCATCTTCCATAATCACCTGATGTCCTTCTTGTCGAATCGTGACTAAAGAAAGCAAATTTTTCTTGAAACTGGGTACATACCATACATTGGAAATCATTTTTTCTCCAATACCAGGGAGAAAAACTTTTACTACTCCTTTTCCATAAGGAGTATGTTTTGTATCATCAGCAAGAAAAATGGAATTAAGTTGGCAATCTTGAAAATTCCAGAAAAAATCACGTCGACAAGTCATGTGCTGAGTTGCCCCGGAATCCAAGATCCAGGCATCTTCATAGTCACTTCTAAGATGGGATGAAATTTGTGATGCTGGTGAGGAAGTAAAAACATATTCTGAGTTATCTTCATCTTGATCATTTGCAAATTGTGTTGAATGCTGCTGAAACTTGGGAATTTTATTAAGTGAAGTTCAACAATCTTCAGCATAATGGCCAACTTTGTTACATCTTCGACACACAATTTTACTTAAGTCTCTTCCTCTTCCTGAAGATTTTCCTCTGCCTCTGCTTTGACCTCTATTTTGAGATTGTCCTCTACCTTGATTATTATATCCTTGTCCTTGAAAATTGCCTCTTCCTTGGTTGTTTCCTCTACCTTGAAAATTATTTCTTCCTCCTCTGTTAAAATTTTTGCCTATGCTTTGGTTTCGACCTCGATTATGTGCTGCTTGATTCTGATTCCCTCTGCCTCGTCCTCGAGAACTATCTGCTGATGGCTTACTAGTGCTGGCTTCTGTGAGAAAAACATCTTCACCAACTTTCTTCTTCTTCCCAAAAGTTTTATCATGTTGACTCAACATTTCACAAAGTTCATCAAACTTTAGTTTTTCTAGTTTCCCAGTTACTTGTAGAGTCTCTAAAAAATGTGTATAGGAAGAAGGAAGCCCAGCAATTACAATTGTGACCATAAAGCTATCACCAATTGCGGGAAAACCAGCATTAATAATTTCTTGCCTGATATTCTTAAGTCTTGAGAGATATTCAAGAACATCACCGCCTTCAGTTAATTTTTGTTGCAACAATTTTAATTGTAGATCGACTTTCTTTGATTCAGGCTGAGTATAAAAGAGGTCCTTAAAAGTTTTCAAAGCAGTCCATGAATCTAAAGCATTTTCTATATGGACATACATTTCATCATTCACAGAAGATTTAATAAGAGCTAAGGCTTTAGCATTCTTGATTTCCCATTTTGCTAGTGCAGCTGCATCTGTGGGATTATTCGGCTTAACATCTCCATCACATATTCCCTGCCATAATTCATTGTAAATGAGTGTGCTTTCGATGAGTCAATGCCATGTTTTATAAGATTTGGTGCCTTCTAGTTTGTCGGAATCAGAAAACAAATTAATCAACTTAGACATTTTAGCATTGTAGCGTCGCACCAAGAATCAGAACAGAATGAAAAGATAGTCAACACAACACGCAAAAACACGATCTATTGGGGCTTGGCCTTGACCCTCGAATAGTCGTCAAAACAGGAGAAAATTGACTGAGCTTTGCACTTGGCTCTAGCCAATTTCTCAAATTTTTATAAGGCAACTTTCAAAATTTGACTTTTTACAATGGTGCTTTTGCACAATCTGGTAGAAAAAAAAATAAAAATTTACCCCCCCTCAAAGTAAAATTACTTTGAGTTACAATGTAATGATCCCACCAAATAAAAAATTACAAATAAAATCTCCTTATTACTCCAAAAAATTTACAAATGACCTTTTTACTCCAAAAAAAAAATAAATTCCCAAAATTCTAAAACTCGCCAGATCTCTCCAAAATAAAAAATGAAAAATTACCAAATATAGTATCTCCTTATTACTCCAAGTTACAAAATTCCGAGTTGTTCAGCTATTGACAACAACTGTTGTGTGCAGAAAAACCTCGGTGAAGTTGATAAGCCCAAAAGCCTTTTTGTTTTCGTATTTTTCTGGCAGTGAGTTAGGAGAGGGTTTAAGACCTCAAACCCTTCATTCTTGTTTCTATAAACTCCTGAGAATATGTCTCATTTCGGTAGATCGGGTCCTCCAGACATCAAAGATAGTTATTCTTTGTTGGTTCTGAACATCACTTTTTGTACAACTGCAGATGATAGGAGGACTGGTCATTCTAGAGAATTTTCTTTTGTCCGCTACAAATACATTGACGAGGCAGAGAAGGCGATCGAGAGGCTTGATGGGAGAAACGTTGATGGAAGGGATATTGTTGTGCAATTTGCAAAATACGGTCCAAATGCAGAATCAATTCAGAAAGGAAGGCATTGATTTGTTGTACCACACGCAGGCCGCCACTCCAACACAGGTGGACCTGTTTTTTTTTAGCAGAAGCTATCCAATCACTTGCTTGCTGAGCAACTGAAGAATGAGGAGACTGGCCTTGAATATCTCAAGTTTCTCTTTGCTGTCTAAATTCGAAATCATCTGAAACCCTTGTGTCAGGAAGCAACTGCAGCAATGGTGGAGAACGATCTAACATCGAAAATTGCTCCCCATCTGGACCGCCATTTAGTTTTCCCTCTTCTGGAGTTTCTGCAGGAGAAACAAATCTATCCAGATGAACAAATTCTCAAGTCGAGGATCGACCTTCTCAGCAAGACCAATATGGTCGACTACGCCATGGACATCCACAAGAGCCTTTACTGCACCGAAGACGTTCCACAAGAAATGACAGACAGTTGCCTTGCAGTAGTTGCAAGAGTAAAGTCATTGGAAGAAATCGCTGCACCAATGATTAGTTTTCTACATAATCTATCACTTGTTCAGGAGCTTCATTCTGATAAGAAATATAATTTCCAGATGTTGAGTGATCGGTACCAGATTGGACCTAACCAGATAGATGCGCTATACCAATATGCTAAGTTTCAGTTTAAATGCGGAAACTACTCAGGGGCAGCAGACTTTTTATACCAATATCGCACTTTTGTACAAACAGTGAAAGGAGTTTGAGTACCTTGTGGGGTAAGCTAGCAGCAGAGATTCTGATGCGAAATTGGGATATTGCACAACAATTTTTGATAATAATACAACAATTGATTTTCAGATTTAAAAAACTAAAATCAATAAAATAGAATAAATTCTTTTCTTTTGAATAAGAAAAAGACAATTTGCATACCAATCATTTGCTGATCAGTTTAATGGAGTTTTCCAAGACTTTGTTGAGCTAGAATATCCTCCTCACATCCACTGCATCATTACTGGAGCTCTGATACCACAATAATGGCAGAAGTGTCCTCAGACACGTAATTTTATTAATCAGAAAAAAAAAATTACATAATTGATTTTGCAAGAGTTTACACCCGAACAACCAAACACTCTTGCAATGAGCTATTTATAAGCTTCATGTCCTAACTACCTCTAATTATGGATCACTTATTAAATAACAAGTGTCCATTTACATTAAATGCTATTCAAACCAACTAGCTAACTAATCTCCTAAAATAGAGCCTAAGATACGACACATTTGGAGAGTCATATCTTGTTACAACAATATACTAATTTCTAATTGTCTCCATTAAATAATTAATCATTCTAGAATAATAATTATTAATTTAATTTCTTAAATTAATAATTATTTTATTTCAATTTTATAACCTATGATAATAAATTATTTTTGGATCATCTAACATTATGTGCACATTGTATAGGTGGTGTAGTGTACCTGTGGTGTTGTGTACACGTTGTGCAGGTGGTGTCATGTACATGTGATGTTGTGCACATGTTGTATAGGTGGTACTATGTACATGTTGTACATGGTACTAGTGTACGTGTGGTATTTTGTGCACGTCATACATGTTGTGTTAAGGGCATGTGGTACTATGTATGCGCATGTGTAGTTGGGGTATTGTGACAATTTTATCTGTTATGTTGTACTCTGTGGACATATATATATTGTGTTATACATTAGATGTAGGCATATTTATTCTGTGGTGGTGTACACCGGATGTGGGTATATGTATTATGTTGTGTTGTACATTGGGTGTTGGTGTAGGCGCATGTATTGCATGGTGTTATATGTCATGTGTGGTTGTATGTGTGTGATGAAAAACATGTGTATGTGTTATTGGGAATAGTGTCTATGCAGAGCTACTAATCCCACTAAGGTTGGTATCTACCTTAGAAACAAACACACTAAAAACTACTTTCGTTTTCCTTTATGAGAAATAGATAAGAGAAGAATAAGGAGACCAACCTCTGCCTTGCGCTTGGTTCCTTGCTCGATTCCTCTCTCTTTTGCTAGGTCTTTGCCACTCGCTTCCTTGTCTACCCAGCTTCAAAGAGTACATGTAGAATCAAAGCAGCATAACACTATCCAAGAACATAGATCTATTATCATAAACAATATAGGATCAGATGTACATTGACCATACAAATGCATAAATAATCAATCATACAAGAATATGGAGGAAAACTTGAATAGCTTTATTGATAATCAAGAAAGAGCAAAGAGAATTACAACCGATTGTTCTGACCTAGCATCATCCTCTCAGCAAGTAACCCCTTCTTCACCTCATGAAAATCTTAGGTCACCCAACACTATGATATTGCACCAAGAAACCAACAGCACTTCCTTACACGATACAAAATTCCAGCCTCTGGATCTCTGGGATGAGGGATCCATATATAGATGTCTGCAAGGGAGGTGAGTCAGCTTTTGAGATTTGATTAGTTTCTTCCCTCTGATAGTTCTTGATTCCACTTGGAGATTGATGATCTCTTACTCATCCCTGGTCAAATTCAGAGAGGCAAGTGTCACACGAGAATTTTCTAGAAGATTACATGCTTCTCCACCTTGCGGATTGACCCTGCCATTTGTCCCTTCTCCCCCATCGCACCCCACAGAAGGGATTCTTGACATGCATCACACTTACTATGTGTATTTAGGTGGGATGCAACTCACTTTGCCTATGGAGCAGGTGAAATGGTCCAGTTTTGACCAGTTCTGAGTAGTTTTTCATGGAGAACTTCTGGGAGATGCTGTAATTAGTTGACCTTGTTCTTCTAGGGGTTGGAACAACACCTTTAGGGAATTAGGAGCCCTTGGTTTATGGACATTTATGCTTGGGGTTGCAGTGCCCAAAAATGTCTATAATAGTTGCCCCCTAAAGCATGAGGTCGTTAATCTTTTTGATGTCGGGTGAAATGCTTTATCATGAGGATCCAAAGTTTTTTCGAGCTGGGAGGCGACCTGTAATAAGATACAATACAATACATTATCTTCATTTTATTTTCATGATCTAGCTGAGGCGGGCATTCCCATGCTCATCTTTATAAATTCATTTTCAGGTACATAGGACAGACAATCGTCTGAGTGTAGACTGATGATTTTGGTAGAGCCATCATCCCTTAGATTGGATGATTATCTGTGCAGCAATGATGTACATTTGATGTCTTTATTTTCCTAAATATATATCACAGACCGGATGGATGAAACTAGATCCAGGGTCTTCAATCTCGTTTGATCTTCACTCAAAGTACAAGTCGATCCATGTGAGAGATGTTCTAGTGTCGAACATGGAAAGACATCACCTAATTACTAGCCAATGATGTAAGCTGTTAACAGGCACGAGAGGAATCATCGATAATGATAATGATCCTCAAGGTACTGCAGTACAATTCACGTGGTGCGAATAAGGGAATTGGCGTCGAACACCACGCAAAATCTTTCGGTTGAAGGCCATTGATGTAAACCTGTCGCCGGAAGTGAGAAACTTGCCATTGAGGCATGCAAGCTTCAAAGTATTGAAAGGGTTGTTCCTAGATCGACTTCTTGGATAACGAGCTGATGTTGACAAGAAGCGATCTGTCATAGGAGGGCCTTAGTGATTCCCACATCAATGACACAGAACGGAGCAAATTATTTTAATGGAGGTGAAAACAATCTGGTGATATATGGTTCAGGGTGGCGGTCATGAAAGAATGGAGCGAAATTGTATTATAGTGGGTGAGACACAGGTGAATTCTCTGAGTGACTTCTCTTGAACATATCAGCGACACTGACATGATGGATTGGTAGCATTAACCCCAAATGTGGATGGTGTGATGGAACCATGGTGATGTGACCAGTGAATGGAACAACCCAACCCGACTCGGATGCAGAGTGAAAGTGTCATGTTCAAGAGCGACTTGCTACCAACAAAGTTTCTTCAAGTTTTCTTCCCAATTTTTTCCCCAGTCATTGCTGACCAGTACATCTTTATTTTTGTCAAGCTTGAGGAGGATAACATATTCTTGTTCTATAATTTTCCCTTAGGGCAAACCCATCGCTATGTTTGAACGAGCCTAGCGATAGTGAAACTCGTTCTTGTCTGTTATGGAGAAGTTTGTCTCTATTAGGTTTTAACGAGTTTAACAAAAGGGATGAATTTTCAGTAATTTTAACAAGCCGAACAAGACCAGCGCTCGATCGTTTTATGTAATAATCCCTCAGGTCCAAAAAGATTAAAATCTAAAGGAGGGATAGCACTTCCGGTCACTTTAACGAGCTGGAGAGGCCAATGGCTCGGCAATCTTTTCATATTTTACGAGTCAGTGGAAAAGAGCTTAAAGGAGACTCGTTTTTTGAGGAACGAGTGATAGATTCGGGTAGCAGCTGATTCCAGGTAAGGTTTGGAATTTTCCAATCATGGCAGTGTCCCAAGGATGCCTAGCAAGATCACTCTTCGCAGCTGTTCCTCAAAAGGGGTAAACAATCAAGTGGAGGTGAATGATCGGCCAAAACAGAGTGGAGGCGATGATGAGAACATGACCAAGGCTTCAAAGGATGAAGTAATACATTCACGATGGTTATTTACGGGAAATTGGTTCATTTTTTAATGAGCTTAAACGCTGGGGGAAACACTTGCTCATTGCTTATGTTTATTTTTTAACGAGCTTGAATTCCGTGTTAAAACTACTCGATTAATCCAGTCCCATAACAAGGATGTCTCATATAAAAATGGAATTATTTCAAAGCTTTGCCCCACATCCTTTCTTTATGCAAGTTAGGAAACGACCAATCCTATGAGTTTAAAGGGTTAGAGGGCCTATAAATTTAAAAATAATGGTCGCTCTTCGCTTGCATGCCAAAAGGTTTGCATGCCCCCAGGTACAGTGAAATTAGAGTTTCAAGGTTACCCCTCAATTTGTAGACAAAACATTTGTTTTATCGGGAAAGGCCTACCTTTTCAGGTTACCCCTCAATTTGCAGACAAAACATTTGTTTTATCGGGAAAGGCCTACCTTTTTCAGGTTACCAAAGATTGTTCTATTTGTGCCACAAACAAAACACTTCTTCGGCGATGTCTACCGAAATAGACAAAGGTGAGTGGCGCAGACGCCTCCACTCACATAACTTTGACGAGGGAATCTTATTCTAGTCTAATCCCCTTTTCCTAAATGGACGGGTGTGTCAGACTAGTCAGATATCCTTCGCGGAAACCTACCCTATACCGGAAGTTTTCCTGTCGAAACAGGCCAGGGTGCATGCCCCCTGGATTTCAGTCATGCCCTCCAAATCACTCACGCTCATCAGGAGGATGGAATGGGGATTGATGAGACATTCCTTGTGTGAAAATACCATTTAGGGTTGGTATATGACTATTTGCTATGTGTGAACCGAGGAATGAAAGTTGGTCTACGAGCTTGACCACTCTTCCTTCATGCAAAAAACACATTACTCTGAAGAGTGAGGAGACAATGGCTCCCATGCAATAAATATAGTCTCATCCAAGGAGTAGATTATAATCCAGGGGTCCTTGGACTACCATTACATTCATGTGAACAGTTTTGCTTCTCAATGTTATCGGCACATCAGGAAGGATCCCTAACGGTTGACTGGTTCCTTTGTCAAAGCCTGTTAGATTTCTCATCTCAGGCAAAAGTGATGGCGAACCAAGCGCTTTCCAAGAAGTTGAGGAAAGGATACTCACAGAAGCCCCCTCATCTATGATGGTACCGGCCATAACCATTCTATATACTTGAGCGATGATTCAGAATGGTACACTAGCCGGTAAATGGGGTCTGCCTAGTACATTCCAGTCAAAGGAAACAACCAAGTTTCTTGGAGGTGGGACCGAATAGACGCCCAGGTATGACTTTGACGAACTTCCTTCCTACGGTAAAGGAATGGGTAGACTGCCCCCATGTTCATCGGAGTGTGTGTTTACAAAGAGAATTTGAACGGTGTCGTTCTTGTTCTCTTCAGTGACTGTATCATCTAAAGATTGATCGTCTAAAGGCACGACCGGGTCAACTGTCACCTCGACCTTTTGAATTTCGTCTGGTATGGATTCAGATGGTTTATCTTCAATGATAGATGCTTCGGCCAACCACAAGGGTGTGTCAGCCAGATTTTCAACTAGTGACGGACTCGTCAAGAGTTTCTTGTATCCAGGAGGAAGCCCTAACGGTGAAACCGGACGGTCGTACAAGACTCTTTTAGCTTCATCTAAGAAGGGACAATGGTGGACAGCGTGATTGCTTTCACACAATTTACAAGGAAATTTATACTTTCCTTTTTGTCCAGGGGCTTCACTTTCACTAGTTGACGGTGTATGCTCAACGTGATCGTCAGAGGTTGATGACACCGGATTGTGCAAACGAGGAGACCAGTCCCTTAAGATCCGAGGGATGGAAGGAAAATCTCGATGGTAGTGGTCTCCTTTGCAAATGACACATGGTGATTTAGGCCTGGTCAGTGCAGTGTGTGGATTTTTGCTAGACGATGCTTGGTTGCCCCTTTTCACCTTTGGCTCCTTCTTCTTCTTCTCTTTCTTCTTCTTCTCCTTCTTCTTCTTAGTTACTTGATTTTGGGCTTTACCAGCTTCATCAAGTGAAGAGGAAGGAGGAGAGGAAGAATTGGACGAAGTAGAGGGTTAGGGGATAACTCTAATATCGTTTAGTTGCTGACTTGATTTTTCAGGAATTACGGTGTTTTGAATGACAGAAGTCGAGAACAGCCATACGAGCAAGCCGATTGTCAATCCCGGAAGAGACAATGTTGCCATATGGGGTGCACCAACATCTCCCCAAGAGGAGAAGGGACTAGGATTTCCTCCAAGGGGAACTCCTTGGTTGGTGGACTCCATTTTCCTCAACTTAAGATCAACGTAGGAAAGGTAATGATTATTTTGTTTAAAATAAATTTTAGACGCTTTGACACAACTTGTTTTTTCAATTTTTAAGAGTCGAGAAAAAACAAAATATGACTTTAGTCGCCTTCGACTTTTAATGAGTTTGAAGTGACAAGTGCTCAGATGGACCTTTTCCGTTAAGGAGTCTAAAAAGGAACGAAAGGGACTGCTCTTGAAACCTAGACAGAGGGATTACCAAACCAATTGTAAAACTGCAGAATACTTTTTACGGTAGGGCAGTCAATCTTTCCGAATGTTATGTTCAGTTCATTGCAATCGATAGGGCGGCAGACACGGCTTCCTATGGATAAAGGATAAAGCCTATTGTGGTCTCCCAAAATATACTCGACGATACGTCGGAGAACAAGTCCGTACTAGCACTTATCGTCTCAAAGTGGAGGAATCACCCAACCAACAGTGGAAACAAGAGTTACCAGGCTTTACGACGCCGGAATATGTCTCTAGCCTAGACTTCTAGATGTTGTGCGTTAGGTTCCAAAGCATTTTTAGATTCATTAAATTTATTTTATAGTTTATCTTGCTTAAGAAATTTTCCTTTCAGGTTCACCGCGTGATGTAGATGTACAATTCCTAAAATGCAATCTAAGATGTTAAATAGTTGTTTAATCTCCTTTCTGCAATGAAAATCCTAGCTACTAAGGAAAGAGAGATGGCGTTCTTTCAACAAAGAGCATAGAGCACATACTATGTGCACTGTCCTAAATCAACCAACAAACAGTCTAAATGCACATGCATGTATTTGTTTTCAGCCTTGTTATTGTGTGAATGATAAAAATAAAGCTAAGCGCAAATCTGAATTATTTTCTAAAGCAACAATTACTAACAAGTTTCTTTTCAAAACAAAATGAGGACAATGACAACACTTTGCGATTTGGAATTGAAAACTTGCTTTCGACACTAGAAAAAACTACTAATTTAGATCAAATACAAGAGTAACAGTGTAATCGACTATCAAGAACAATCAGATTCTCTTCTATGACTGAAAAGGACACTTGCGACACTTTCAAATCAAGAAACAACAGTACAATTACGCTACTTCTTTGTAAAGGAGAACTGAAAATGACTCAAAAATACATAAAACATTTACAGTTCTTTGCACAATGGAGGCGGAATAACAGCAAGGAAAGGGGTTTCAAACAGAGGTGTACTAACTACAGGCAGCAAAACTCCTCAATAGAGCTGAAAAGAGTGAACACAGAAACCAAAAGTTAGGAACAAGGCCTTGTCTGATCAGCGCACCAGTAACACAGTGAAACTGAAATACAACGCACCTACTACACTCGGGAGGTGCGCTGCATTTGAAGTTCACAGAACAGACAATGCGCCGGACCAGGGATGAGACTTTGATTGGATTCCGGGTCACAGTTTGCAGTTCAGTTCAGGGATTTAGCCCAAGCAAGTGGTAATCAATAAATCAATCACAGGGGTAGATCTAAGGAGGTTACTATAGCCACCACGAGGGAAATTAGAAAGCTTGAAAATCAATTGTTTAATTCATAAACAAAACCCGGAGATTGACTAAAGCAACGTTGATCTACTTTTCACTTGCATAGCAAATGCAGTTCGAAGGCTAGCTGGCTTGACTTCAGGCTCCATCTGTAAGTTTATAAAGTAAACAAATGTAGATGAACAAACAATCTAGTCGATCCCCAGCGGAGTCGCCATTTTGTTGTCGGGAATAGTGTCTATGCAGAGCTGCTAATACCACTAAGGCTGGTAGCTACCTTAGAAACAAACACACTAAAAACTACTTTCGCTTTCCTTTATGAGAAATAGATAAGAGAAGAATAAGGAGACCAACCTCTCTCTTGCGCTTGGTTCCTTGCTCGATTCCTCTCTCTTCTGGTAGGTCTTTGCCACTCGCTTCCTTGTCTACCCAGCTTCAAAGAGTACATGTAGAATCAAAGCAGCATAACACTATCCAAGAACATAGATCTATTATCATAAACAATATAGGATCAGATGTACATTGACCATACAAATGCATAAATAATCAACCATACAAGAATATGGAGGAAATCTTGAATAGCTTTATTGATAATCAAGAAAGAGCAAAGAGAATTACAACCGATTGTTCTGACCCAGCATCATCCTCTCATCAAGTAAGCCCTTCTTCACCTCATGAAAAGCTTAGATCACCCAACACTATGATATTGCACCAAGAAACCAACAACACTTCCTTACAAGATACAAAATTCCAGCCTCTGGATCTCTGGGATGAGGAATCCATATATAGATGTCTGCAAGGGAGGTGAGTCAGCTTTTGAGATTTTATTAGTGTCTTCCCTCTAATAGTTCTTGATTCCACTTGGAGTTTGATGATCTCTTACTCATCCCTGGTCGAATTCAGAGAGGCGAGTGTCACAGGAGAAGTTTCTGGAAAATTCCATGCTTCTCCACCTTGCGGATTGACCCTGCCATTTGTCCCTTCTCGCCCATCACACCCCATAGAAGGGATTTTTGACATGCATCGCACCTACTATGTGTATTTAGGTGGGATGCAACGCATTTTGCCTATGGAGCAGGTGAAATTGTCCAGTTTTGACCAGTTCTGAGTAGTTTTTCATGGAGAACTTCTGGGAGATGTTCTAATTAGTTGACCTTGTTCTTCTAGGGGTTGGAACAACACCTTTAGGGACTTAGGAGCCCTTGGTTTATGGACATTCATGCTTGGGGTTGCAGTTCCCAAAAATGTCTATAATAGTATGTGTACATGGTTGAGGAGAAGGCACTGGGTGTTTGTCAAGTATGGCAACTCATATGCAGTGCGTATGGAATAAGAACAAAGGTAGAAGATAAGGATTGATTAAAGGATAATTATCAGTATTTTACTTCAATTTTATTATGCACGTGAGTTATGATTATGGTCCATGATGATTAAATGTGATATATTAGTATGGTTTATGATGATTACATGTGATCTATGATTATGCTTTATGATGATTACATGTAATCTATAATTCTCATTTATGATGGTTACATGTGATTTATGATTTTGATCTATGATGGTTGTGTTTTGAGCTAACATATTGTGATATGTTTATACACGATGATTTGATCAAATATTCTAGTTTGACTTGTTGTGACGGGAAGTAAACAAGATTGAAAGTGTACCTTATTATTGAGCTACCAATGAGGTATGATGTGAAGTTATTCCAATTTATTTTCAATCTAATGGAAATTATGTGCTTGGAAGAGGAATCCATGAACATGCCTGGTTGGGTGGTTAAAATCAACTGCAAGCATTATCAACAACACAAAAGGAATTAGAACATGCAACAATATGTTGGTAAAGCACTTCAAGAGTAGGCCCATTGTGGGACACTGGTAACTAATAGTGTTCATTGATTGCCATGATCATGCTACTACTGGTATGATGGTTGGAGGTTGGTATATGCCTTAGTTGTTTGAATTTCCAATGTGAGGAAGCCTTTCCAATGGATGTATTTCTTGAGATAGGGGATGCCGAGGAACTTGGAAGGTGAGGAATGCATGAAAGTGGGTGATCGGATTGCGCTAGAGGCTGTGTAGCAGAGAAGGGAAGGTCGGGGATATATTTCTTTTGGTTATGGGCATTCGCAGATGGAATTAGATGCACATTGGGAGTGCACTTTTGAACAATAAGTTGGAAACGATTCACTGAGAGGAAAACTGGTGCATGATTATAGCACTATACACTGGATGAAACTTTGACTGTGACAGTGGATTTTAGAATTCCTTGAAAGGAGGTGAATCCTTGTATTACTTTGAGGGTGGAGGTGTGAACCTCTAGATTACCTTGTTGATTGATACATGCATCATATCATTTTATTTCCTCGTTTAGAAAATGTGCATATGTGTGCTTGTGGTTATTGTAAATATCGTAAAGAGCTATGTTATAAATCTCCAGTATGTGGTATGTTTGTCATGTTTTCATGATGTTTTTCCTTGAGAAGGTCATTCATTTTAAATACTGCAACGAGCTAAGTTATAAAGCTCCATAGGAAGTATGATTATTTTTCAGCTATTTTGTTGAGGTCATGGTGTGGTCTAGCACTGAGGATGTTGTTCCCTAAGGGGGAGGGTTCTATAATAGTGCTAGTGAAAATTCGATGTAATAAAAGTTAACAAAGGAAAAATAATACCACGGTCAAGGGACACATATTCCAAACTGAATGTTGGGAAGGACATGGTGGTGTGGGTGTTCATTTTAGTTTATTATGGCTAAGGAGATTAGAAAATGCAGTGGAAAAGGCATTAAAATGAAAAAATAAACTTTTTGCACATTTATTTTTGAAAATAAAGGAAAGTAGGGGAAAAGTAAGGTGAAAGGTCATAGGTTGCATGTGCGGAGGAAATGGAGGGGAAGTAAGGGAAAATGAAGAAAATAGAGGCCTGATTCATAAAAAGGCTTCTAAGAATCAGTTGGTAAGCTCTTGGCTCAAGATTTTTCTTAGATTTTGGAGCAAGGAAGGGAAAATAAATGAAGGGAAGGACAAGGAAAGTAAAGGAAGGAAAGAAAGGATCAAGCAAGGAAGAGTAGGATCAAGCAGTTTTAGCATGAATACTTGCAAGTAACAAATTACATGTGTGATTTCCTAGTTGGTTTTAACATGCATGGATTTGCATGTTGGTGTATGGTTCTCTTACTATCAGTGGCATGTTTTTACTGGGTTATGCAAGTGGTTTTCAGCTTAGCCTTGCCTTTTTCCATATGTCATGGTGCGTTGGGATGTTTATCTCAATTTTGAGCTTTGGATTTCCGGGATGGATTTATGAATTTTGGGCGAAGGTGGTCTTAAAGATCATTCCCGAAGGCCTAGGAATCCCTTGACCAGTTCTGGAGGGATACACGTAAAGCCTGAGTCATGAGTCTTGGCTTAGGGCCTAGTGATCTAGGTTTGGATTGCAGTAAATACTGAGAGACTAATCTCAATTTAGGGCTTAGTGATTTCGAGATTCGATAGCAGTAAATCCTGCCACACAAGGAGATGGAAAATTCGTCAAGGAGAGTGATGGGTTCCGAATGGCATTCCATGTTTGGTTCACTTTTGTGACTAGAGCACTGGTTTTGGTGTGATCATAGTCTGGTGAGGGTGGAGGTGGTTTAACCTCTAGATTCCATTTTTTTTTTGGATTGGGTTATCTATGAGATGCCACTTTCATGCTTACAATATGGCACATGGGTAACTAGCGGAAAGAAATATTTGGTTCAGCCATGTATACGGTTGGTGGTATGTCGAAGTTGTGAACCGAGCTAGATTTTCCTATCATTAATAAAAGCTAAGCTCTCTTGCTTTCATACTTTTTTATATGTGGATTTAATGGTTGTTATCTCACTGTTATTTCCATGGTTTTATCTTAGTTATAAGCATGGTTTATTGACTCATTCATGTCATGGTTATTTCATGTATTTAGTTGTAATTGTTAAAATGATGGATGCAAGACCTAATTGATGGTGTAACAGTTCAATGGAGAAGGTGGTGATCCTTCTTTTCATGTTTCATAAGAATTTTCAGTCATTCATGCTCTGCCTTGTATCTTATACCTGTAGATTGCATTGATGCCAAGTGTTTGACAAAATGTTAGTCCGAGTTGGTGATGGTGAGGCCTAGTCTTGAGGTTAATTTTTGGTTCATTAGTCTTTTCATCATGTGTTTGATGGATTCTGGAATTTATAGCAAGTTTTGGGCAGTGGCCGAAATTCTAGGCTAGAAATGTGCCTTAAATTCCACAGACACTCACACAAGTTTTTGGGGAAAAGTCTATGGACACAAGCATGAAGTCTTGTGAGAGTGTCGAAAGGTCTCTGAATGTTGGCATACCCATAGCATGAGAGTGTCAAAAGATCAAGAGGCCTGAAAGGTTAGTGGGACCCAAGCGTAGGATGCGTGAGTGGCTAGGATGTCTCCTATGGATGTTGTTAGCTATGTAGAAGGTATGGTTAATGTGCTTCCGTCAATTCCATTTACTGAAGGTCACCAAGGAGGTTGAATCATATAAAAGTAGCCTCTCATGGCATGTTTACCCTAGTTAGCCGATTACTTGGGAGGAGGGTGTTACATCCTCGTTACAAAAAGTCAATTACAATATTGAGAAAAGATTTTTTATCAGACAAATATGAAAAATGAGATAGTTGAATATGTGCAAAATTGTTTGGAGTTTGAGCATGTTAAAGCATCCCATCAACATGATGTTGGATTTCCATAACCATTACCCATTCTAGAGTGGAAATGGGAAAATATTTCAATAGATTTTATTATTAGGCTGTGAATAAGTATAATACAACATGATAGCATTATGGTTGTAGTTGAAAAGCTCAATGAAGAAGAACACTTCGTTCTAGTAAAATACACTTTGAAGGCTATAAATATTGCATAGATATTTAAGAGGGAAATTTTTATACTTCATGGGGTGCCTAATGTTGTGATTTATGTTAGAGATGCAAAGTTTATCTCCAAATTTTGGAAAGGATTATTTGAAAACATGGGAACAAAGTTAAATTTTTGTACACTTATCATATTCAAATTGATGGTCAAATAGAAAGGACCAATCATATATTAGAGGAAATGTTCAGAATGTATGTGAAAGACAAGAAAACTAAATGGGAGGACTACTTGCATCTAGATGATTTTTCTTACAACAATGGTTATCACACTTTAAAAATGATTCCTTTTGAAGTTATTTATGGGAGGAAATGTAAAGTACTATTAAGTTGGGATCATCCTAAGGACAAATTGATACTAGATCTAGATATGTTAAAAGAAATGGAAAAAATAATGAAACAAGTAAAATGAAATTTGAACACAACCTAAGATCGTTAGAAAATATATGTAGACTTGAAAATAACTCAGAAATATTTCAATGTGGGAAATCATGTATACTTGAAAGTTAAACATAATAAGAATACACTGAGACGTGGAAACTGTGCTAAACTACCTCCTAGATATTGTGGACCCTTTGAAATATTAAAGAGAGTTAGACCTATTTCTTACCAACTAGCCCTACCAGCTAAGACTAAGATTCATAATGTTTTTCATGTTTCATTATTGAAAAAGTATCTACATGATCCTCATCATGCGATTGATTGGCATGTTGTATACATGGAAACATAGGGATATTTTCTCGCAAAACAACTATGTATTCTAGACCAGAGGGTGTTTACACTCTAGAATAGAGATGTGGTGCGGTCAAAATTTCAATGGAAACATTTCAGCCAAGAAAAATCAACCTGGAAGTTGGAGGATGCTTTCAAGCAAGTTTATCCCTCTATGGTTTAAATTTTGAAATAGTTTCCAAGAAGAAAGTACTAATAGGACAAAGGGACAGTGCCAAATTTAAGCTGTGAAGGATTTGATATCCCTGAGATTAAGGATGCAATAGTAATCACATGTATATGGTTAATTTTGATTTAGTATGCTACATTAAAATACAATTAGATACTTAATTATTAGTAATTTTAATGATAATAACCTATGTACAATTGTTGTTTGTAAAGTCATATTTATGTTGTATTTTATAAATAAAAAACAAAAGTTTGGAAATGAATGGTTGAAGTACAGATGGATGAAAGAGGGAAAATATTGCAATTTGTTTTAGAAATTATTTTATCCATGAGCCAGTCCTATGCATCTAATCTAGGTGATTATATTTAATTATGAAATTATTAGATTGACCAATTTAATTTTTCCTAGAAGATAGGGAGTTGTGTTCAGAAGTGGGAAGCAAGAGATCATTAATGAGAAGTTAACTAGGTGCCAAGTGATGGTTAGGTGGAGGAAGCTAATATCCACCCAAAGAGTGGTAGATGGATAGTATCTCTATAATTTTTGGCTTTTGTGCATAATTTTTCTAAGAAGACAACTAAACCTACTAAATAAAAGAAGAAAAGAGATACAGAAAAATGCATTATAGGCCTATTTGCTTAGGGGGACCAACATGAACCGTGTCAAGGTTGGGAGGAGACAAGTACTTGACTCTTAGTTTCGTAGGAGACACTTTCAAGTCAGTATTTTTAACTCTATTTTAGCATGCAAAATTATTTATTCTATTCTGTCTTAGAGTTAAATCTTATTCTCTATGGAAAAAGAGAAATGACACTAATGACGTATTTATTTTGTATGAATTTATGAATCATTTTCCCTTGTAATTTATTCTTAGACTAGAATATTATTATTGAAGAAAAAATAAAAGAAATTGAAAAGAGGACAGTTCTTGTAGAATTATAAATTGTCTTCATTGTTCATAAATACGAGTATCATAAGTAATAAAGAATGTTATATCATAGTATTGAACAATTGAGTAGATATAGATATTGTATGAGTGTTTAATTCACAAGAGACTACTCTCATATGAGGATACATAATATATTTTGTGATATAGGAAATAATTAAGAAAAAATAATATAATATAGGAATATATAAATGAAATGATAAATTAAAAGGAAATATACTAGTTAAACTACTTCTGAACAAGCTATACAGTTATTTCATTGTACATGTCAGTATAAACAATGTGCATGCACATAAATAAATTCTGGTTGCAAATGAAATATTAGAGCAACAAAAAAACTAGGAAAGTGTAATAATTGATAAAAATGGAAATGTTTGTATTAAGAAATAAAACCCACTGGTAAGCTCTACGAAAGAGATTCTGAACCAGGAGAGTCTGGCTCTGCAGAATGCTCTGCATTGTTCATCAACATTACACATTAAATAGAATACATGGTTTTAGGGAAGTTAGAACAACATCCTAAGAAATAGAAACTAATTCCTATCTTGAGGCTACGTGAACCAACTCTACCTATTCTAGGATATTCTCCATTATCCTCAACAATAACTAGAACTATTACAAAATAAGAGAGGAGTCTAGCTGTAAATTGTACAACATTAAAAAAAGGTGTTGTCATCGATTTAGATTAATAGAAATTTTAACTAAGAAAACAGCTTATAGATATGAGTCAAGATAATGCAAAAGTTAAAAAAAATATTCATAAACATTCATAAATAAAAGACTCATAAGGCATAATGTTTTCCTATAAAATTCCTACAGAACGTATATAAATATATATTTATATAGACAAGTCTAGTTAAATAAGGACCTAGAAAAGATGTATTTCATAAAATATAATTCAAAACTACTATAATTGGTTGTTGTTTTTGGGACAAACACCCTCCAAAATTTTGCTTACACTTGAATTTTAGAGTATACAAAGGATCTTGTGATGTGTTGTCCCATAGTCATTTCATGGTAGTTTAATTTTTCCCAAAGTATTAAGTATTATTCTAAGTGTTAAAGTCACTTGTTTATGCATGCTCCACTTTTCAAGAATTCATGTCAAACACATATGTTTCTATCAAAGCTTCGATAAGCATTGCACAACTCTTGAAGGTAAGGCTTAACAATCACAAATGATAGTGACTGTGCAATCCATAAGCACATTGTATTATGCAACACATATCAATAGTTAGTGTGCACTTGTGCACTCTCCATTACCGCCTCCCTCACTTTGACCACAATTGCACATTCATTTAGGTGAGTTTTCTCAGTTGTCACTCTAGCACATATTTATTTTCTCAAGTGTATATTTGGCATTCACATTTGTCATTTTTCGTTACATTCATTTTAACAAGTGTCATTATTTGTTATCTTTTCTATGACATGTGTCACTTCCACTTTCTTTAAGATTTTACAAGTGTCATTTACACTTTTCACTTACTTTCACAAATGTAATCTTTGGCAAGGAAATTATAGTACATCATAAAATATCGAGTTATAGTTCATGTCAAGCGGAAAATTTGGTGTTAGTGCGTCCTAGTTATCATACAGACATGTACTAGACCCATTCCCAAAGTTTTATGCATTTTAATACTAGTGTCATCATTGTTGTTGCAAAGTGTATCTTAAGTGGTGTACCTAGTGGAAGGAACTCAATTGTACATTCTTAAAAGGTAGTTTTGATGCACTCTCCTACACTATTGTGTCCTATTTATGATAAGGAAATACGTTAAACATATTCCCCAAGTCTTGAGCACTGTCTTAAAAGTGTCATGACAGTCATCCGAAAGTGTACCCTAAGGGTCACACTTGGAGGAGGTTGTTGTATTGTCGTCACATTGAGGGGATCATGTTGTTCGTGTGTAGTGAGTGTTCAATGTTGTCTTCAATTTTTCTGAGTGTGGTTGATGATTCATAAGCTCAGTCATGGTCTCACTTTTACCTTACACTTAGCCAAATTCTAGAGTCCCTATAGCTAATCTCTAGGTTCACCAATTACTTATTGTTTTGTATGAACTCATTGAGGAAGCTAGGGTGTTGATACAATTTAATTTTTAGTGGACATTAATGAAGGAATGTGAGTAGCTAGAGGTGTACTTTCATCCTTACTAATATATTACTTAAATCCTTTGTGGAAGTGTGATTTACTATGTGGGAGTGTGAATTCTTAATCCATGAAACTA
Source organism: Pinus tabuliformis (assembly GCA_031772625.1). Lineage (NCBI taxonomy): Eukaryota > Viridiplantae > Streptophyta > Pinopsida > Pinales > Pinaceae > Pinus > Pinus tabuliformis. Next base: position 1,764,375,111 of record CM062817.1, read on the forward strand.
GGACATGTAATTTTTGCATTTTTATCTCCATTAATGTGAGATTCTCTCTTAACAACACCATTTTGTTATCTTGTATATGGAAAATATGTTGTACCTAAATGTCTTATGAAATGAAGTAAGCTGTATGAATTTATGGATTTTTAACCCTTATTTGATGTCTAAGTTATTTTTCTAGTATGGGCTTGTAGGAAAAACATTTCAAAGAATTCACTCTTACTTTTTAAGAAACAAGACAAAGGGCATGTCATGTAGTCATCAGTGAAAGTTAAGTACTCTCAAGTTAAAGAAATAAGACCAAGTGAATCTCATGTAGGCATGCCAAAAATCTAATATTCATAAATAGGCTAATTTCTATGTTTTTTCCAAACAAATTTCCAATTTCTATAAAAAAAAAAAATTTCACAAATCTTATAGTATTAAATTATTTTATGTAAAATGACCAAAATTTTATAAAATCATTACAAATTTGAAACTTATTATAAAACTATTGCCAAACATTTTACATATTGGCTCATTGGCCAATATTTCTAAACTTTAATAGTTTAGATGACTAAGCCATTTATGTCAAATTTCTCTCATGTCATCAAATAAGTACAACCCCCTAATATCATCAATAATTCTAAAGAGATCGTGTTTATGATATTTGAATTCCCTAATTACATCAATGTGAAAATTATATCAAATCTTTCACCAAAATGAATAATTTGATATGGTAATAGAAGGTGGTTTGAGAGACTTGGAACAACTATTTCTAATGAAAAACATAAACCCGCAGTTAATGCTAACACAAAAGTCATTAGTAAATACAAAAAGAATTAGGATGAAATTAAATGCCTAAATTGAACCATTCTCTTAGACCTTTGAAATTTACAATAGAAATGTACATAGCTACTTATTTTATTCAAGATATTTGTGTATATGATATTGTAAAAGTATGTTTTTACAATAAATTACATGAGCTTTAAGTAAGAAGCATATAACATGTTCTCTGTGAACATCATCATCCAATAAGCGGACCCCTACTCTGTCACCAAATTTTTCAGCGAGCGAGAGGCCTTTCCTAGGGTTAACGTAAACACCAGACAATGACCGATCGCGAGTATAGTCATATTCACAATCACCGCGAGGCCGCTTGGCTAGTACGAACCTCTGCCAGTCCCTTTCTCTCTCAGCTCCTGCCGTTCCGAATCTTGCGTACTCCATGTTTCTCTCTCTTATTGCCCCAACAGAAACAAAGACCCGTTGCGATCTAATAGAATATCACAGAAGCCCAAAAATAGCTCGAAACAAACCCCTTTATTACCAAAACTCAACGCTCCCCTAGAATTAACGTTGTAGATGTATTCATATAGGGACTATGGAGAGCAAATATACATATATTTTACTGTGCCCAGGTATTATGGTCGCCCTCTTTTGATTGTGATATTGTGGCGGTCACAAGCCGAACACTATCGTCCATCAACTGTCTTCTTTAAATGTTTGAATCTCAAAATTGGGGTTTTATTTAAGTGATTGGGCTCTTGTTGGTTTTCCCATTCACCGCCATTCAATTTCACGGGATATATTTAATCTCTCTTGATAAATCTCAAGAAGTGGACTCTCTCATTACATAAAAGATTAAATTATTAAGTTTCCAATATATTTGACTGACCCACAACTAAATTAATTACCAAATTACAATTTCATCTTGACCAAAAAAAATAAAAAATCTTAAACTTTGAAATTAACCGTTCTTATTCTTATTAAAGCCTCACTTGGATTTGGAACCTAAAAGATTGCTGGAGATTCTGTTTACCAGGATCTCGCTAAGTTCATCGGCCCCTTATTAAGGCATAACATTTCATTTTCTATCTCTCACACTAGGGTTTTTCGAAAAATTACTCCCTTTTCTTTGCATGTCTACCAAAGCTTTACAAATAGTTTTTTCGAGGCAGGAAACTAACTCCTTTTGTAAGTGTCTTATAGTTTTTTATAAAGTTGGGTAGAACTATTTATTATAAAATATTGAACAAATATTATAATTTGATTTCTGAGAAAGCTTTACAAATATTTTTTTCGAGAGAGGGAACTACCTGCTTTTCTTCTAAGTATAGTATTTTATAAAGTTGGATAAAACTATTTATTATGAAATGGGAACAAATATTATATGTAAAATGTATTTATTTATTTATATATTTATTTATTTATTTATTTTTTAAATTGGTGAGGAAATAGTAAATAAATATTATATGTAAAGTGCAAGAGAGTTCAGGTAATGAAGGGAAATATTTATTACAAAATATAAATAAATCTAAATAGATTTAGTGCAACTTTCTATAAGTGTTTTTATTCTATTTTTATGTTATTTTTAAATATTCATTTCTATTCCATATATATCATTAACGTTGGATTTAACCCATCATATTAAAAACAATAATTTTAATTTCAGAATTAGATTTAACAGGTTATACCAAAAATTATATTTTCAATTTCAAATTGTCATTTTTTACTCTACTTTATATTATTGTTACTTTTTTTTTCTCTACTTCATATTATTGTTAGTTACTCATGTGTTACTAATTTTCAAGGGACTAGAATACTAATGAGGGAAAATTTGATTTAACACATTATGATAAAAATATTTTCAACTTCAATAGTTATTGTTTCTCTACTCTAACATTATTAGGATTACCTCACTCTTATGCTATCTAACACTCAAACATTAAATTTGTCTTAATTATTAAATTTTATGAAGTCATTCTTACTCTTCCCTCCTCTAGATTTGAACATATGACCTCTTATGAGGAAACAAATGTTCTTAACCGTTAGGCCCACTCAAGGATGTTAATTATCATTCTTATTTTCTTTATGGTCATAAAAATAATAAAATCAAAATTGTAATTTATTAAATTCTAATTTTATGTGTCCTTGACATAATTTCTTATAGTTATGTTACTAAGCAAATAGCAATTACATTTATGACTATAAGACAATGAAATAGCAATTACAATTTACTATCAATGATTCTATCACTATCAATTTTTGGTATAATGTATTGGTTGAGATAACCTATTATTTAAATGAATTTATCATTATCCATTTTCACTATAATGTTATCGTTGAGACAAGGAGTAAATATGGAAAACTTCTTTCCATTATTAAATGGGATTTAAATTGATTTAATTTAATTTTAATAATATAATAATCATATAATTCCCACATGGTGTAGAGTGGTTGGTTACAAGGTGTTTTGTTAAGCGAAAATGCCACCAGTTTGAAACCTTGTGGCCACAAACCCAACCTTGTGTATGGGTTGGTGTGGCCGAAATCAATTGTCATCCCTATGTGATTTGAAAACTTAGATTCCCTTTGAGTGGTGGTCTCTCACACCACAAGTTAGTTTCACCCATTTACACACAAACTAACAAACAAACAAAAAACATGACAATCATATTTTTTTAAAATCGAATTATCATTACCTATTATAGTTTTGATTATCATGAAATTATTGTTTAAAATTTATTACCTTCTCATACATTACCTATTTATCCTTCATGGAAGAAATTCTCATGGTGTGGATTCATATAATGTTGGCATGGTAGTGCCACATCTACTACACATGGTTGCCACCTGGCAGTATTGTGATGAAATGGATCCTACATTGTAACACACCGTCCCACCAAGTTGGGCCACTCTTAGGATGTGGAAGTTGATACCTAAAAATTTACCCAATCTCCAAGACCTATTATCAAGATGGGGTAACAATGTTTTTCTTTTCACAACCTCCTTGAAGTCTGAAACCAACACCACCATCATGTTTTCATCGTCAACATATTTTCGGCAATAATTTTTTTTCTATAAATCTAGTGCCTTGATTGAGAGTTATGCCCATTAGAGGGTCTCCTTATTAATCCCCACCACATCAATGTATGTCACCATGTTGTGTTTCATAGTGGAATGCATGGCTCAACCACATCAACTATGAACTAACGTGGTCGCTACCAATTCCTCATACCATAGCTCTTCCACACACCATGCCATTCCTTTGGAAAACTACTCTAGGTCAACTCTCGTGATGCAATAGGACATCAAATTCTTCATGTATTTTGCTAAAAAAATTCCCATTTGTGGCCTCCATCTACAACGACTCTTTCTAAATAAACATTGCAACACTTTGTCTAGGTTTGTCACCTGCAATGACGTGGTGCTAGGCCACATAGACTTTATGTTGGTGGCACGTATTGCATCAAAACCCCGTGCACCATAGGTCACCTACCACATACCATGCCACATCACTTATCCTCCAGGTGTCCAATTAATGTCATCCTAACATCATGGCGATGTCATGTTGCCACATGCCACCCCTAACAGTATGACATAATACCCAAGAATGTATTATTTAACCATCCTACTGGGTTGATTCATCCTATTATGTGTCACACCATGTAGGCACCATGTCATCCCTATGTACACATTATTATATATGTAGTGTCCATGTATCCCTTTCCAATAGACGTAGCACCTACCACCTAAACCCCTTGTTAGGGATTCCCGCAAGTCTAGACCCTTCATGGGAGTTAAACACTTCATGTTATAATCGACATGATTTTCATGGTATGAATTCCAACATTAAATACTGGATTCACCATTACGACTTCCCAGGATGCTTATGTCATTGTCTCACCTTTGTGGCACAACACTATAGCACCACAACGAGATGTCAAGCCACATGGGTGCACTGCAATGATAAAATTCATGATAATTGATGGCAAAAAATATATGTCACACCTTCTATCAATAGCGATTGGACCACTATACACTAGTAGACTAGGGAGGCTCTACACAACATAAGCATTTGCAACATGTGATGGAAAATTATATCTTTGTGCCCTTCATCAACGATGCTCATTCCCTAAGATTCTAGGGTGTACCACTTAGCATTGGAGGCACGAAATGACATTAAACTTCACATCATGAAACAAGGATATTCCCATGCCACATTCCCCAATTTCACTAAAGCAAAGTTTTGCATGTATAATTTAATTAGAAGCCTTATTTGGCTAGAATACTAATCGGTGTAGATCATGCTCAAAATTATGAACTCAAGGGTCTTCTAAGGCTATATTGAGCCTTCTTTAGGTTTGATTGTAGCCTGGTGTAGATTTACAACAAGAAGGAAAATGATTCAAATTCTCATTAAGTGTAAGTAAATATCCTTAATTAGTACACTCAAAGATTAAGTCCTCTCTACATTCCATATCACATTGTTACAACTAAGAAATATTGGGAGCCTTTAACTTGGAAGCATGCTAACTTGTAGGCATTAGAGTTCATGCTAGCATTACTTAGCAATATCACTCCATACAATAGTGTACAGACACATACATCATAAGATAGACTCTACATACAACACTATTATTTCCATTAGTGAGCATACATCAAAATATGGAAATGTTCAACATTTTCAAGTAGTTAATAACCATTGCCCAACCCAACCATGGAGTCCATATACCAGATTATTTAACTAAGAAAATTAATATACATTTAGTATTATGCAACTTAGCTTTGAATTTATGGAAAGTACGAACAACCCAGAGATCTATAGATACCTCAAGCCATGGAAGCATTCATATATCCATCTCAATGAAATTAGCCAGAAACAACACATTCATCTATTAACCATATTGATACATTCATAGCCTTCATGCAAGGAATTATGATTCACTATAGTACAACACAAGAACAAGTGAATATATTTATTTGAGTATATTAAAGTTTGGAATTTGAGGATGGATTTCAACTCTCCACCTACTTGTAGGCCAACTCCATTATAGTCTTACTTACACTTAACCAACCTTGAGCTAGATCCATGACCCAAGGGAGTGTTTCCTTAAGGATTCCAGTTCAAGTTCATTTACGGTACTATTCAACTCTCTAGATGTATGGGGTTTCTATGTAGGTAGTTGATCAACTATATTTTCAAGGCAATCAGTGCAACACTAGTAGCACATAGCCTAGGTGGTTTATCATCTTATTGTGTAAGCACTAGGTGGTTTTTCACCTTCCTCAAGAAGAACCTAGTGGTTTATCATCCCCTTTCATCAACCACCCTAGTGATTGCCAACTTGCCTAGTGGTTTATTGACCTTACAACAAGGACCTGAGTAGTTTATCATCCTACCAGGAAAAAAATGGGTGGTTTATCAACTTCCTTAGAAACAACTCAATGACTTATCAACCCCTTTTGGAAAGAATTCTCACCCAATTCCTCCTCTGAGCTCCCCACTAATCTTTATAGCTTGGACATGACAATCCAACTACCTCAATGCAATAATTTTGGGGATAACACTCTAAAAAACTCTGATTGGAATTTCTCAGTCATAATATGTCACTCCCTTCCTATGCTCTTTAAGCTCCTTGTCTTCATCTAGTGTTCATTCATCTTCTTCTATAGGCTTCCTTTGTCTTCCTTTCACATCATGGAATGAATAGAAATAATGATGGCAACTTATCTACCCCATCATTTTGTTTCTAATGGTTTGTTGATGGGGTGTTACATCACATGAACACATCGACTTATAATTCTATTCTAGGTCATGGATCTATTAGTCCCACTCCTTAGGAAAACCAATCAAAATTTATTATATTTTAAAATGGCATAATTTCTCAACCAACCATGATCATCCTTGTTGGGATTACACAATCGTCATTTATCTTTACAAAAATAGGTGTCAACATAAAAGGTGTTACAAACCCCAATCTCTTAAAGGAACATTGTCCTCAATATTCTCTACAATTAGAATCAAAAGAATAAAACTAAGCTTTATATAATAGCTCTTACATTTACATATTCATCAAATAAAAATTGGAATATCACCCTTATTTTCTCTTCCATCTCCCAGGTGGCTTCATGGGGTCTAAGGTGCTTCCATTACACATTGACTTGTGATATTACTCAATTCTAGAGCATAACCTATGTCCAATCCAAGATGAACAGTGGTTCTGCTTATAAATCTCCCTCGAGTTCTACCTGTATCACATAACAATCAACAATGTGATTAGCATCAGTACAAGAAAAGAAATGTGAAAACATTATGTGCATTCAGTGTGAGAGGGAAGGCTAAAATATAGCCCCACTCATCCCACTATTTCCAAGGTCTAAAAGAGTGCACAAAATCTAGGTGCCAACTTGACACAAGACACCACTTTTAATGAGCTCTTCTTCAATTTGATGCAAAGATATACATGCTCTCCTACTTGGAGTTCCTTCTGCATCTTGTGATGGCCTACATAACTCTTTTTATTATCTTGGGTTATCTTTAATTTATGCTTGATCTTGACAGCTTATTTCTCCATTTTCTTTAATGTACCAGGTCCAAGAAAGCTTTGTTCACTCAGTCATCCTAGTTGACATAAATATTTCTTTTTTCTTCCATAGAGTTCCCCAAAAGGACTCATTTTGTGTGACTCTCGATATTGATTACTGTAAGAAAAATCCACCAATGGTAGGAAATCTTCCTACTTTTTTGGTTGATCATTACATAAGTTCCCAACATTTCATCCAAAAATATGTTCACTCTTTGTGTCATGTACCCAAGTTTAAGCAATTTTTTTATTTAATAAAACATACTCATTTACTGGAATTTCATATGTAATATCCATTACATTTAATCATAATCTCATAACCCACAACCTACCTAAGGATCCACCTTTCATTTTTTCTCAACACCTTAATGTTCCATTTACTCTAACTAGTTTTATTATTAGTCAATTGCTTTCTTGATAATGTCATGGCCCCTTTTTCTCGGTGTTTGTTTATCTTTTATTCAACCTTGGAATACAAGGCCTCAAATTAAACATGCCCTATATAATTGATTGTGCTACTATATTTCTTGGTATGGTAAAACCATAACTGAGATAGGTTGGTACTATAGTATTATTGAGCCTCGCGTACCATGTTCTTACAAAGTTCATATGGCACACATGGACTTGGATCGGTACCTTAATCCATTGAGTCCATGTCAAGTTCACCAAGGTCTGACAGCTCCATCTATATATCATGGTGAGTATAAAAATCTCTCAAAGACTCCAATAATACAAATCTTTGAGACAACTAACATTAGACTACTTATATTTTTCTTAAATAATTACTAAAATTCCAGCATCTGTATGCACATTTACCACTCATATGCATATGTATAAATTATAAGATCAGTGTTCTTACATTCTACTATATACAACAACATAGCCATAATTTTAGTAAAAATTTTAGTAAAGTACATTAAATATTTTAGCACAAAGCATCAAAGCATCAAATACATAATAAGTGTGAATAAAATCATAAAGAACATAATAAGATTGAATAAAATCATCACTGGAGTATTTGGAAGTTCACACTTGCTCACCACCCAACCAAAAATTGTTTTGTTCAGTTCACCCTAGAGTTGAGAACTCCTTTCCAGGAATCAACTACCTCATTGATCCTTTTCTCTAGTATTAAATACTTGTATTTCATGATAAAGTTTCCATTTAGCGGTGTGCCACTTTCCTGGATATTCGTATCCACCTGCCTAGGCTTTTCCCATAAAAGCTCGTATTTCTCTCTCACAATTCTTTTATGTTTTTTGAATCTTATAATCTATCTCCAGCTAATCAAGTTAATGGATATTTATCTCTATCCATTAAGTTTATCTAGAATTTGATCTAGAATTATTATCATGAAAGAATTATATTCCATTCACCCATGAGATTTTATTTGGCAGGAGTCTCATTCCTATGTGTTCTCGTTTCCAAGTACATAGCTCCCAATTAATATTTATTATTGAATATTCATTTACATAATATTTTTCATTTATTTTTCCTCCATTCTACCTAATACAATTCAATATTACCCAAACGCTATTCTAATAAAGGAGGAATATTACATTCTCCTCCGCTTTTTATGAACACAATCCTCGGTATTCGTCATCCACTTTCTTTTTCCTGAACCCTTGGTATCTTCTTCAGAAATAACCCCTCTCATTACATTTGATCCTGAACAACAACTCGATTCCAAAGTCGTATCTTCTTTGGGTCTGGAATACACAAATTTCTACTGTAAAGCCTTCCTTGTCTTTACCTGTAGCATTTTTTAATGAATTACATGGAAAATATCATGTTCCTACTGCTTGAGTAATAATATAATAAAAAAATAAAAACAAAAAATCTAGAAACCCCGAGAACTCTCATCTCTTCTTAAGACCGAGAGACTATTGCTTTCCATCTTCCAGCCTTAGTATCGTCATTGTTTCATTTTTTTTTTGATGTGATCTCTTACTCGCATGCACACATATTCTTGCATATACTCCTTTTACAACATATTTGTCTATATGTTGAATATAGACTTTGTAATCTTCATCATACTTATTCAAGTATCTAATATGATTAGCGCTAATCAACCTATTATTACATTAAATCTTGTGATCTACCTTCTAACATAATTATTATTTACTTATAAACTTTAATGTACAAAATTGTTCATTTCTTTTCATAAAACTCACATAAAGAGAACTATGATCAAGGAAATGTTTGTCGCATAATATGAATACAATATTAGTCGTGCATCTACTATTTTCACCTTGCTTAATTTCTCCTGTTCAAGGGAATCACCAATTCAGATATTAGCTTCCTTGTAACAAGTTCCATTTTCTTTTCAAAATCTTATCGGTCATTTAGAACAAGATCACTCCAAACATCTTTGGTGGTTTAAATATCAGGTTTCAATGCTTAAGAAAATGACTTGTATATGTTTATTGTATGTTAAAAATTTAAAATCCTTCTTTTGAATCTACTCATCTAACCATTTCATAACCGTTCTTGTTAATTGTTTGCTTTTACTCTCGGTGATATCCAATTCCATAAATATGACCTATTAGGGAGTACGTGCTCTTGTTCATACATTTTTATTTACTAGCAAGGGCGAGTTTGGAGATTTCCTTCCATTTTTTTACTATACTCTTTAGCCTATTTGAATAGGTTAGTCCAGATATTCCCTGTTTACCTCCTTGTTTATCCAGTGATACTTTTCCTGAAGAAACAATATTAATGAGAGCATGTGGATATGAACCATGAGGTCAGTGGTTCAAGCTTTCCTTCTAGAATCACTCTTGGTAAATGGTTATGAAGTGTACCATTACAGTTCACCACTTTTGAATCATTTTTGGTTCAATAATCTCCTCATCTTGGAAAATTTTGTACGGGATGTCACAAATAAATTATAATTCCACCAAATTTTCATAATATTTCCTTCAAATTCATTCCCCCGGCCCACCAGCAAAATAGATTGTCTCACTCAAAAAATTATCGACTATGACGGTAATAATCGCGACGTCGGTCTTGATCCTGCACAAAGGATGACCTATTCCTCTCTCTGTCAAATTCCAGCTTTAGCGAAGGCAATCACTGTCATTCTCATCAAACTTATACCCTTGTAAAGCTTCCATGGCAGTTGTGGCACTCTTTGGGTTATCGAATTCCACAAAACACAGAACAACGACAGCACTCGCCTCTTCTCCTTCTTTACCACCATGATATTTTTTGGATTCCTTGGATTTTTTAACAATCCTCACTTCTTTGAAACCACGGAAAGGGCGAAATATGTGATCTGCTTCTCTACTAGTGCAATCACTGGGAGCACCCATCACAAACAGTGTGTTGGATGCATCCTCTGGTAGATATTGAACATCATTCACAGGCCGCCTCCTCCCTAATAAAGGGTCGAGTCTATAGCTATCAGACCTGATATTCAACAGCTCATCGACCGTTAACCTATTTGAAGATGTAAGCGGCCGAATCTGCGAAACAAAGTGATGTTCATCAAGAAAAGGAAGAGAACAAGAATGAACATCATCATCCAATAAGCGGATCCCTACTCTGTCGCCAACTTTTTCAGCAAGCCTGAGGTCTTCCCTAGGGTTAACGTAAACACCAGACAATGAACGACCACGAGTATCGTCGTATCCATAATCATTGCGAGGCCGCTCGGGTAGTACGGACCTCTGTCAGTCACTTTCTCTCTCAGCGCCTGTTGCTCGGGATCTTGCGTACTCCATGTTTCTCTCTTATTGCCCAACCAGAATCAAAGACACGTTGCGATCTAATAGAGTACTTAGAGTACTACAGAAGCCCAAAAATAGCCCAAAATAAAACTCTTTTATCGCCAAAGCTCAACCGCTCCTGTGGAGTTTACGTTGAAGATGTGTTAATATAGGGACTCCGGAGCGCGAATATATATCTATTTTACCGTGCCCATGTATCTATGCTCGGCCTATTTTAATTGTTATATTGTCTTATTGGACACGGTCACAAACCCAAACACGATCGCCAACAAATTGTCTTTTTTAAATGTTTTAGTCTCAAAATTGGGCTCAAGAAGTGGGGGAGTTGACTCCCCCACTCAGGGTAACCTTTGCTCTCGTTAACTTTGCTGTTATTAAATTATTAAGTTTCTAATATATTTGACTTACGCACAACTCAATTAATTCAAAAATTACCAATTCATCGTGACTTTAAAAAAAATATATACATATTTTAAACTTTAAAATTAACCGTTCTTAATCTTATTAAAGCCTCACTTCTATTTGGAACATAAGAATCCCATATATTGCTGGGGATTTTCTTTAACATGATCTCCCTAAGTTCATCAGCTCTTCATTAATGGATAACATTTCATTTTCTATCCCACATTGGCGTTGTTTTTTATATACTCCACTTTTCTTACCTTTGTACTATACAAATACTTCTCTCGAGGGAGGTAACTATATCCTTTTTCTTGCAAGTGTTTTATAAAGTTGGGGACAAACATTTAAAATAAAATAGTGAACAAAGAGTAAAAGTTTTTATGTAATGTAGGAAACATTTAATCATCAAATTTAAACCGGTTTAGTGCAACCTTCTATTAAAAAAGAATAATTGTTTTTGAATGTTAATTTGTTTTCTATCTATATTATTAACATTGAATTTAACACATCATATTAAACTCATAATTTTAATTTCAAAATTAAAGTTAACACATTATACTAAACTTTATATTTTCTACTTCAAATTGTCACGATTTCTCTATACTTCATATTATTGTTACTTACTTTTATGTTACCAATTTACCAATCTTCAACGGAGTCAAATACTAATACTAATGTGGTTTCCATGACCCTCATTAACTTTGGATTTAACACTATCATATTAAAGTTATATTTTCAATTGCAACATTTGATTTAACACATTATAAGAAAAGCCATATTTTCAATTTCAATTGTTATTGTTTCTCTCTACTTCATATTGTTCTCACCTAACTCTTTTTCTAGCTAACATTTCTCTCTACTTCATATTAGTGTCACCTAACTATTGTTAGTAAAAGTATAAGATTAGTAGTGTTACCTCACTCTTGTGCTAGTTAATATTCGAACATTAGAAGCACCAATCCTCTTCTCAAGGGACTCTCAAACCCTACATGTACCAATCCTCTACAACAAGAGTCATTACAAGGATATACTCATTATGAGTTGAACATATTACATTTGGGTATTGAACCCATGTGAGAAGGATAAAAACATGTCTCCCAACCGCCAAAAGTACATCCAATTGAAGATATAGAATTAAGTCTATTTTTAAGGTCTTAACTATTAAAGTATATGGGGTCATACATACTCTTCCCTCCTCTCAATTTGAACCTATGACCTATTATGAGGAAATACATGTTCTTAACTATTAAGCTTACTGAAGTATGTTAATTATCATTTTTATTATATATATGGCCATGAAAATAATAATATGACAATTAAAATTTATTAAACTATAAGTCTCATTTTACGTGTCTTTGTCACAATTTCTTATAGGCATGTTAGTAACAATGTTTACATTTATGAAGATAAAGGCAATTAAATAGAAGTTACAATTTATTTTCAATGACTCTATCTCTATCCATTTTTAGTATAATAAATTGGTTGAGATAGTCTATTATTTAAATTAATTTATCATTATTGAGTTTCACTATAATGTAATGGTTAAGATAAGGATTCACTACGGAAAGTTTCATTACATTAATAAAATGGAGTTAAATTGATTTAATTTAATTTTAATAAAGGATTGTAATAATTTAACAATCATATAATACTCAAATGGTGTAGCGAGAGAGTGCAGAGTGGTTGGTTGCACGGTGTTTGGTTAAGACACTTTTTGGTGAAAATTCCACTAGTTCAAAACCTTTTGGCCACAGACCCAACCATGAGTACGGGTTAGTGTGGCACAAATTGGGTGTTATCTCTAGTTGGTTTTGTGGCATAGATGCCCTTGAGTCTTGGTCTCAAAAACCACAAGATACTCCCACCCATCTACACACAACTAACAAATAAAATAAAATATTTTAAATCAAATTACCATTACCTATTATAGTTTTGATTATTATGATTGTTTTTTAATCTTTATTACCATCTTATACATTACTTATTTAACCTCCACACATGTGGTACTCATGGCATGGGCTCATATTATGTTGATGTGGTAGAGCCACGTTGAATATATATGAATGTCACATGGTAGTATTGTGATTAAATGGGCCCCACATTATTGCACACCCTCCCACCCACTTAGGACCTCCCGAGGAAGGTGTTGTGTAAAAATTTACCTAATCTTCAAGGTCCGTTATGAATATGGGGTGACACATTTTTTTTTTTATTGACCTCCTTGAAGTCCAAAAATAGCACCACCATCGTGTTTGGCTCATTAAGATCTTTCTGGTGATATAATTTTTGTCTCGGTCAGCCTCCTAGATTGAGAGTTATTCCCATTGGAAGGTCTACTTATTAATGTCTGCCACATGAGTGTATAGTACCATGCGCCATTACTTAATGGCATGTGCAGCTTTGCCACATTAACTATGAACTAAAGCATGCCCTACCAATTTGTTGTGTGATAACACCTCCACACCCCATACCCTTCCTTTCAAAAACTACTCTAGGTCAACTCCCATGACATGATAAACATCATATTCTTTATGTCTATCTCATGTATTTCAAAATTAACACTGTAACACTTTTTCGGTGTCTATTTTTCGCGATGATGTGGTCATGGGCTACATAGAATTCATGTTGGCACCACGTATTACATATATACCTGGTGGCACCATAGGTCACCTTCCATGTACCACATCACCTGTCCTCCGTATTTCCTACTAATATTGTTCTAACTTCATGCTGGCATCACCTTGATATGTGGCACCCCTAACAATGCCACCTGATGCCCAATAATGGACCATTTAACCATCGTGGAAGGTTGATTCGTCTTGTCACATCACACATGTAGGCACCATGTCATCCCTTTGTCCACATTATTATCCATGTAACCTTTTCTGGTGTATGCAACACCTATTGTATTGTTGGCATTGTGAGAAAGGCTAGTAGTTGTGAGTGTGTTGGCATTGATGTCACATGGATGACTATGGTGAATTGGGGAGTCAGATTCTTGGGGTCATCTTTCAAGATGCAAGTTGGCTCATTATTGCATCAGACCCTTTCTCTTGGAAAGTAATCTGAAAGATCTTTCCAACAGTATGAACAAGTCCATGAAAGTCCATCAGGATCAAAAGCTATTGAGTGTCTAAGTTTTTCCATAATGGGTCAAAATATCAAGGCAGGCTCGCTAATAAGACACGTTGTGAAAATATTGTAATATCGAAAGGTAAGGACCATTGGAACCTTCGAGAAGAACACACTGGAACCTTGAAGTAGAGGTCTAGTCGGAGCAGCCGAAATCAGAGTAGACTCGCCATCAGAAACTCGAAGCCTAAAAACCTCAGAAGTTTGGGACCTCTAGATCGTAGATGTTTCAAAACCTAAAATATCGGAGCCCACAACATATCAGAGGTTAAAGCCTTGGCATAGTGGAAGGACGAATACATTGTGACCTTAAAGAATAGGGCCATCATAGATCAGAAACTTGTGAGTTCCTAAGATTTTCATTTCTATGGAAGTGTTGAGGTTTGCATAAAACAATTTATTCAAAGGATTACATGGAAAAATCAAAATTTGATGGACCCCTTTCTCTCTCCTCTTGGTGGACACATGGAAGCAGTTTATTGGCCCTACGGGGCTGAGGTTGTAGATGGAACAGTCATGAAGTGGTCGTACGACATGACACGTGGCAGGAATATTAGGCATTTTGAGTGGCATAGTGGGCCAAATCTTGGTGACATGTGTCACCAGTGAGTAGGAAGCACATGGAGTGATGATTTTAGTGTGATGTCACTCAAAGGTTAGAGTTTTAGAGGTCAAGGATTTCAGAAGTCCACTATAAAATCTTCTTTGAAAAGTTTCGATGAAAGGAGTTCCGATGGACTGGCGTCTGGTCATGGTTGTTTAATAAAACCATGCGTGCAGAAAAGGCTTAAGCACATGCTTGCCATGAATAATTTCAGACCTCGAAGTTTTGTCAATCCTATGTAAATGCCCTTTTAGAAAAGTTCTAATGAAAGGGGCTCTCATGAGACTGACACATGGTCACGAACCCTAGAGAACCAAGGGCGTAGAGCAGGGCTAGCACCTAAGTGCTATGGATTATATCAGAGGATGGAGATTTTGTAACTCATATGTGAATGCCCTATGAGGAATGTTCTCATGAAAGGGGGCTTTCATGTTGTTTTTACACTCAATCGTGTTGAGTCTGAGGATCCAAGGGTGGAGAGGACTTAACAAAGGAAGATAGGCCCCAGGCATGAACAAAAGTCCTTACCACCTAAGTGCTAATGCCCTGGTGACAACACTCTATGATATGGGAAAAACAAGAAGGGGCTAAGAAAAGGGTCTTATTAGCAAATCGGAAGCTCGTGACTTAATAACACTTGTTCTAATAAAAGTTACGCTGGATGGAATGTCTAATAGTGTAGTAGCCAAAGGCTATACCATCAGTCACAACTCTCGGTCCTATAAAGAAAATGAAACAAGGGGATAGAGAAAGGAGGAACTAACGGCTAATCAAAATCTCATAATTTCAGAAGGTCGTTTTAACGAAAAATTTGATGAAGCGGAGCTCCAATACATCACAGTTCTATTTCAAGCACTCGGTCACAGGTAGTGGTCACATGGTAAGAAGTGTGATAAGGAGCTAGGCTTATAGGAGCTAGAGGTCAATTGAGACTTTATGATATTATAATCATGTTCTAATAAAATGTACCTATGTGCAAGAGATCTGAGATAATAGTTGAGTGCAAGTCAGGATTGGATGAGTTGGAAGCTAAGGGAGTTAAAGAAGGTTGGTAGCTAAAGTTACTGTGATTTTAGAAGTTCATTGAGGCAGAGATAGAGACCATATCCTCCTTCTTGTCCATGTCTTACAGTCTTAAATGAGGAACAAGGAAGTCATTCTCAAAGTACTGGAAAGATCTGTTAATCCTTGAATAAGCATGGAAGTCACATTAGAGTGGGCAGGATGACTAAGATTAAATTATCGGTTGGAGGATTTCTCAGGGAGTAAGTGAAGAACTTGGAATCCCTTCCTTATGTTTAAATTCGATGACAAAATTCACCCATTCAACACAATAGCAACATGGAGGAGCCATATGGAGATACACTTGTACAATGATGGAAAACTGTGACAAATACAATGTTCAACAGTGTGCATCAAAGGATCAAAACCATTGATTTCCTTCGAGAAAAAACAAGAAAGGGAAGAATTGATGAAGCATTGAGCCATGTGGAGTCTGTGGGACTATGTCAAGAGGTGAGTTGAAGCTAAGAGCTAGAAGCAGACAGTGGAAGAGAAGGCTGAGAGATGAGAATTTGTTTTTATGAGCAGTGGAAAGAGTGCAAGGCCAAAGTTTCCTTGGCACATTATAAGATCAAGAGGAGAAATTGATTCATCAACCAACTAGAGGGGTATATTTTTATAGATGTAAATGTCTCTATTTTCAGTTTGAAAATAGGATGAAAAGTAGAACATTGGCATGAAGTGGTTGGTTCCTCTCAGCAAGTAGGTGCTTTCTATCCTAAGGGGGTCGGCGCCTCCTGTTAGTGGGTGCTCACAAACGATATGATGTAATTAAGTATGTTATTAATTTGACATCATAACAGAAAATAGATTGGTCAATTTTGCCTTTGGGTTTCCACATGAAAAATACTAGTGTCATTACGTATATATTTCTAATGTGATGAATTATTGTACATTTGAATGTGTCATCTTACTTTTCATTTTTTTATTCATGAATACTTTCATAAGTAACAGACAATTGAGGAAATAATTAAAAACATATTCAATAAAAATTGCAAAACCTCACTATTTTTTATTCAACCCCCCCAAGTAATTCCTTGTACCAAGAATTCATATTGGAGCAAAGTTCCTTCAGGAACAATCCAACCACTCGAACGTAGATCCATATGGAATTATGTCTACGAAAGAGAGTCGGGAAGCTTACTCAAACAAGGTACCAGTCTTTAATGGAGAAAACTATGCCTTCTAGAAATTTAGGATGGAAACCTATCTCATGTCCGTGGCGGTAGATGTTTGGTGCTCTGTACTAGTAGATTATGATGTCCCCCCGATTGATGAAGATGGTAAAAAAATTGTATGGGAATAATTCTTAAGCCAAAAATTTCATTCTCTTTTGCATTAGTCGATTTGAATTTGTGAAGGTTATGGACTATAAGTTTGCTAAGGAAGTGTGGGTGAAGCTCAATCAGAGTCATGAAGGAGATGAAAAAGTCAAGAAAGCCAAACCTCAAACTCTTAGAATGAGGTTTGAAAGTTTAAAAATGAATGAGGAAGAAAGTAAAGTAGAATAATTCCTCAGATTTGATGAAGTAACCAATATGATTAGGGGACTTGGTGAGGAAGTCAAGGAGGATGTGATTGTTCAAAAAAGATTAAGATCCCTACCCATGAGATTTAATCCCAAATTCTCAGTTATTGATCAAATGATTAATTTAAAGGATCTCAAGATTGAAAAGTTGCTTGGCACCCTTCCAACCTATGATATGAGAGTAGGAGGAGAGAATTCTGAACCAAAGGAGGTAGTGTTCAAAGTGTCCAAGAAGGCCAAGGAGCACAAAGATCACCAAAACTACAACAACTATGAATCTGATCAGGAGTTAGCCAAATTTTCTAGGAAACTAAAGAGTAGCTGAAGAAAATATAAAGACAAGTTTCCCTTTAAATCCTTTGACTGTTGTAGAGTCAGACATTTCCTGTTTAAATTCCCTTACAAGGAAAACACTAAAAAGGAAGATGACCAGAAATTTATAAACAAACCTCAAAAGTATTAGAAGATGAAATTCTATAAGAAAAAGGGGCTCTACTCCAAAGAGGATAGTTTAGCACCAAAATCAGACAACTAAAACTCTTCCGGTGATTATTCAGATAAGTATTTAACTGTCATTTGGAATAGACTCCAAGATGTAAAATATTATAGAGTCTGAAGAAGAAAGCAAGAATGAGAGGTGGGCCTTGAAGGGGAACTGGTCAGCTCTCTTCATGAATTGAATAAATAAAGGAAAAAGAATAAGTATTTGAAGGAACAACTAAAATGTGTTGAAGGACGTATGTACAATTATGACAATGAGGAGTTTGTTTACCAAAAGGAGAAACTTGAAGAAGCCATTAAAATCAAAGACAGTTTAGTCCTCCTACTAGAAAAAGTAAAATATGAGAAGATAGCAGAAGAGAACAAGCAATTACAATAGGGCTATCCAAGATAAGAGGGGAACAATATCAAATACATATGAAGATGAAAATATATCCTTAAAAGTCAAACTATAAAAATATAAATGAACAGAAGAAGTTCTTCAATATTTGATCCATGAATGGAATGAAAATTTTCAGAGTCTCAAGGTAGAGGTTGTCTCTCTAAGAACAAGTCTTGAGAAAATAAAGATCGAAGAAGGAATAAATGAGAAAATTGGAAAAGGAACAAGAAACTAGATTAGATTCTGGGCAGTCACAGATCCTCAGGAAACTAAACGGTCTTGGGTTACTCCAAACCACATGAGACCCAAAGTGGAAAGATAAATTTCAGGTCTCCAGGTTTTGAGGAACCACAAAGCTATGAAAAGAATCCTCAAGAAAGAATCGATGAAGACAAAATGGTAGTAAAGAAATGAGGATATCACCACTAGAATAATAACTTCATCCATCTCAAATAGGCACACCAACGAATAATGAATCAATCTACGAGACAACATAAGCACCTTCATGCAAAAACTCATGAATATTCCAATATCATGTACTCTCATTAATTTTATTTTCATTTTTATGGATGCAACATATTTTGGCATAAGGATATTCAGTGTAAGACAATCAAAGTTTAGAGAGATGAAAGTTTTAGATACAATAGGTATCAAAAGTTTAGATATCAAAATTCTACACTCAAAAATCAAAATGTTTTCTCTCCCCTAATGAGTGATGTTGAATGTTTTAAATGTAATAGTTTTAGGCACAAGGAAACTAAGTGCAGAAAAAGGATAGAGTATACATCCAAATCTGAAAATACCTGGTGATTAGTGGGTCGAAAGGATGAGAAGAATTGACAATAAGAGTCTAGAAAGAGCATGGAATGCAAACTCACTCTATCAGAACAAAACCAAGAAAATAGATGGTATGTGGACAATGGTTTCTCCAAGCATATGACTGGGGATAAGAATACATTTTTGTCAATAAGAGAAAAGGATAAAGGAAACAATGTCACTTTTGGTAAAAATGCTCAAGTAAGAATTAAGGGTAAAGGCATATCTAGTCTTGATCAAAAGGAACAAGCACAAAATTTGTTGTATGTGGAATGTTTCAGGCACAATCTACTTAGTGTTATCGAAATGTGTGATAATGACTATGATGTGACCTTTCGATCCAAGGAGTATGAGATGTGAAAGATGAATAATGGAAAGATGGTGGGAAAAGAAATCAAAACCCATAATAATGTATATGCGTTTGATGATTCCAAAACTAACTATTATTTAAGAAAAATGAATGAAGCACGCTTGTGGCATAGGAGTTTTGGCCATATGAATTATGAAACCTTGATAAAATTCAGCAAATTGGGAGTTGTAAGAGGATTACGAAGACTGTCAAGGTATGATAACTCAATTTTCAAGTCATCCAATTTGGAAAACATACTAGGACTCATTTCAAGTCAAAATATTTCTCCTCATCTAGACTATTGGAACTCATTCAAACAAATATTTGTGGCCAAACAAGAGAAAATACCCCAAAAGGAGAAAGGTATTTCATGTTGCTCATTGATGATTTTACCAAGGCCACTTGGATCATGCTCTCAAAATAGAAGTTGGAACAATTTAAGAATTTTAAGCAGAAAATGAGAAATACTTAAAGATAAAATGATTAATATAAGGCAGAGGAGGAGAGTACACTTCAAGAGAGTTTGAAGATTTTTGTGAAGAACGTGGCATTAGAAGGCAATATTTAGTGGCCAGAACTCCACAACAAAATGGAGTAGTTGAGAGAAAGAACATAACAATCCATAAAATAGCCAGAGCTCTGTTGGATGAAGCAGAAGTATCCCACATCTTCTGGGGAGAAGCATCAAAAGCAGTAGTATACCTACCAATAGAACTCAAGTCATGTATAATAGTAATAAAACACCCTATGAATTGTGGAATAGAAGACTTGCATCAGTTAAGCATTTCAAGTCATCTGGGTGAAAATTCTTTATCAAAAGGAATGACAAAAATCTTGGAAAGTTTGACTCACGCATTGTTGAGGGTATATTACTCCGGTACTCCCCTAAGAGAAAATGATATAAGTGTTACAACAAGTGGAGAAAGAAGATAGAGGATTTCCTTGATGCCATAGTAGATGAAATAGTTCCACAACCTATGTCCTCTAAAAGAAACATAAACCTAGATGGTGAAGAAAATCAAGATATGTGGCCCATAGATCTAGAAGAAACAAATTCAGATATTGAAGACGAGGAATCAAGTAGAAGTCCAAAGCCAAAGGCACCTTCGAGGTATGTACAGAAAGTACATCACGAGAATCATATACTTGGAGATCAAAGACATGGTGCTCATATGAGTAGGAAACTTGTTGGGAATATAAGTTATGGGAGTTTGGCTCTATTGCCACAGATTGAACCAAACAATCTCAACCAATAAAGTGAGGACAAGTTATGGGTGAAAGATATGAATGAAGAACTTGACCATATTGAAAATAATGGCACTTGGGAGCTTGTTCCAAGACCTAGAGAGAAAAATGTCATTGGAGCTAAATGGGTTTTCAATAACAAGTTGAAGGAGCAGGGTCAAGTGATCAAGAACAAGATTTGATTGGTCTACAAAGGGTATGCTCAAATGGAAGGGGTAGATTTCGAAGAAACATTTGCACAAGTAGAAACACTAGAAGTTATTTGAATTTTTCTATCCTTTTCTAGACATAAAAACATCAAAGTATATTAGATGGATGTGAAATTTTCATTTCCTAATGGAGATATGGAAGAATAAGTTTACATTGAGCATCGAGAAGGATTTATGCTCAACAGAAATGAAGGGTTTGTGAGTAAACTGAAAAAGGCTCTATATGGACTAAAACAGGGTCCCAAAGCTTGGTATGAAAGGCTGGATAAATATCTTCAACAACAAGGATTTATAAAGGGGAATGTTGACTAAAATTTATATATAAAATATGAAGGAGACCATTTACTAATTGTAGTAGTGTATGTGGATGATATAATTTTTGGGAGAGACAGGAAACAATTGGCTCATCAATTTGCAAAATGTATGCACACAGAGTTTGAAATGTCCATGATCAAGGAGATGTCTTTCTTCCTTGTATTACAAATCTCTGAGTCTCCAAGTGGGGTGTTTATCTCCCAATTCAAATTCCTTTGAGAAACTATGAAGATGTTTGAGATGGAAGATTACAAGCCAGTGAGAAAACCTATGGTTATAGGCTGCAAATTATGCAAAGAAGATGAGGCACCATTGGTAAATCAGACTAAATACAAATCCATGATAGGAAGCTTGTTGTATCTTACACTTCAAGGCCAAATATCATGCAATTTGTGGCTCTTGTGGCCTGATTTTAGGCCTTCCCTCCTGAAAGTCATGTTGGTGTTATCAAAAGGATTTTAAAATTTCTTCAAGGAACAAAATAATATGTAATGTGGTATGCTAAGATAAAAGAATTCAAGTTGAAGGCCTACACTAATGCTCATTGGGCTGGTAGTCTTGATGATAGGAATAACACTTCAGCTGCAAATTTCTTCTTGGGAAAGTTCTTGGTGTCAAGGGTCAGCAAGAAATAGGCCTCCATTTCTTATTGACTACATGATTCACACAAATTATATGGATGAAGAATACCTTAAAAGATATTCCTATAGAGTTTCTTGATCGTATTAAAATTATGTGTGATAATATAAATTCCATCAGCATCTCTAAAAATCTAGTCATGCATTCAAAGACCAAGCATATTCCTATCAAGTTCCATTTCTTAAGGGAACAAGTTGCAACCAATATTGTCAAACTTGAATATGTGGCCACTAATGACCAACTTGCTAATATCTTTACTAAGAGACTAGAAAGAGAACCCTTTGAATATCTCAAGAATCTTATAGGATTTGTGACTCATCCTCCCAAATGACTCCATTTTTGGGATTGTTGGTAGCTACTCGGCATGAGGGATCAATGGAAGAGTAGGCTGTAGTGGTTTAGGGGGGACTATTCCTGAGTATTCTTTTCCATTGATGCCAAAGGGGGAGAAGGATACTAGAAGACCATGCCCAACCACAGGGGGAGCTTATGGTGTTGTTATTAACACCAAAGGGGGATACTATTGGATTGTTGGCATTGTCAAGATGGCTAGTGGCTGCGAGTGTGTTGGCCCTGATGTCAACTTTATGACTATTGAGAATGAGTGGATTAGATTCTTTGCATCATATTTTAGGGTGCAAGTAGGCTCATCACTGCATCAGACCCTCTCCATTGGAAAGTACTCTAAAATATATTCCCAATGGTATGAACAAGTCTAGGAAAGGCCATCGTGACCAAAAGTTATTGACTGCAGAATTTTGTCTAGAACAACTCAAAAAATCGAGTAGGTTGGCTTATCGGAACTTCCTATTGTAGGCTGATGAAATATCAAGATATTAGAAGATCAAGGTGATCAGAACCTTAGAGAATAGGACATCGGAATGTTGATGAAGAGGTTTGGTTGGAGTTGCCAAAACTAGAGCAGTCATGCCATCAAAACCTCAAAGTCTAGGTACCTCAGAAGTTTGGGACCTTGGGACCCTAGATATTTCAGAACTTGAAATATCAAAGCAAGAAACGTATCAAAGGTTAAACCCTTTGGATATCAAAAGGATGAATCCATCAATACCTCAGAGCACATGGCCATCTGTGATTGGAACCTTGTATGTTCTTAAGATTTTCATTTCTTTGGAAGCACTGAGGTTTGCCAAAAGCAGGAAATACAAAGGTTTTTGTGCAAAAACCAATGTCTGATAGACCCCTTTCTCTCTCCTCCAGCTGGACACATGTTAGTGGTTTATCGGCCCTAAGGGGTTGAGGTGGCATATGACGCATTCATGATGTGGTCGTATGACAAGACGTGTGGTAGGAAGATTAGGCATTTTGGGTGGCCTAGTGGGCCAAATACGAGTGACACGTGTCACCCTTGAGGAGGTACCACGTGGAGTGATGATGTTAGCATAATGTCGCTCGAAGGTTAAGGATTTCATAACTCCACTATAAAATTTTATTTGAAAATCTTCGATAAAAGGAGCTCCGATGGACTGGCACTTGGTCATGGGAGTCTAATAAAACCGTGGATGTGGAGCAGGCTTAAGTACCTAGTTACTATGAATAATTTTGGACATCAGAGTTTTGTAACTCTTATGTAAATGCCCTTTGAGAAAATTCTCAATGAAAGGGGCTCCAATGATATTGGCAGATGGTAATGAAGCCCAGAGAACCAGTGGTTCTTGTTATAACTCTCCCTTGAATTCTACTTATATCGCATATCAATCAACAATGTAATTAGCATAATGTACATATTTCTTAAGAAAATAAGCATGAAAAACATTTTGTGCATTACGTGTGGGAGGTAAGGCCAATCTATATGGCATTGACCCCACCCTTTACCAGATCTGAAAGAGTACACAAAATCAAGGTGTCAACTTGGTACAAGTCCCCACTTTTAGTGAGCTCTTCCCTAGTTTGATGTGGAGATACACATGCTCTCCCACTTGAAATTTCTTGTGCATCCTCTACTGCTCTACATAACTCCTTTTCTTATCCCAAGTCACCTTTAATTTATGCTTTACCTTGATGACTTCTTGATCCATTTCCTTTAGTATCTCATGTCAAGGGACTACTCAGTTCACAAGGCCATCATAGTTCATAGGAGTATTGCAATTTTGACCATACATTACCTAAAAATGTTATAGCTAACACTCAAACCTTATGAGCACCAATCCTTTTGTGGCTCTCAAACCCTACAAGCACCAATCCTCTTCTCAAGGGACTCTCGAACACTAGAAGCACCAATCATCTACTCAAGGGACTCTTGAACTCCACAAGCACCAATCCTCTACAACAAGAGTCACTACAATGATATACTCATTATGATTCCAACATGTTACATGTGGGTATTGAAACCATGTGAGAAGTATAATAATATGTCTCCCAACCACTAAAACTTACTCCAATTGACAATTTCAGATATAAAATTAAGTCTATTTTTAAGGTCTTGACTATTAAATTTTATGGCACCTTACATCCTATGCCCTCCTCTGGATTTGAACCTAGGACCTCATTTTATGAAACACATGTTCTTAACCATTAGTCCTACTTAAGTATGTTCAATATTAGTTTTATTATATTTATCGTGATAAAAATAATAAAATCAAAATTATAATTTACTAAATTATAAATCTAATTTTATGTGTCCTTTCCATAATTTCTTATAGGCATGTTAGTAATGATTTTTACATGTATGACGATAAAGACAATGAAATAGAAATTACAATTTAATATAAATGATTCTACCACTATACATTTTGTGTATAATATCTGATTGAGATAACCTATTATTTAAATGAATTTATCTTTATCCATTTTCACTATAATGTAATGGCTGAGGTAAGGAGTCATTATGGAAATATTATTTCCATTACTAAAAGAATTTGAATATATTTAGTTTAATTTTAATAATATAACAATTATATAATTCTCACAAGGCATAGAGTGGTTGGTTGCGCTCAGTGTTTTGTTAACATACTCTGTGGTGAAAATGCCACCAATTCAAAGCCTTGTGGCCACAAACCCAACCATGAGTACGAGTGGGTGTGGCCTACATTGGGTGTGATCCCTAGGTGATTTTAAAACTTTTATTCCCTTGAGTTTTTGTCTCCCAAACCACAATTTATTCTCACTCATTTACACAAGCAAACAAAAATCATATCAATCATAAATTTTTGTTTTAAATCAAATTATCATTACCTATTATAGTTTTAATTATCATGAAATTATTATTTTTATATTTATTAGCTTCTCATATATTACTTATTTACCCTCCCCACATGTGTTTCTCATTATGAATACTCATATTATGTTTATGTGGAAGTGCCACATGGAACACATGGATACAACATTGTAGTATTGTGATGAAATGGACCCCATTCTAACACACCCTCCCACTCCCTCAAGGCATTATAAGGTGTTACCTAAAATTTTACCCAATCTTCAAGGTATGTTATGAGTATGGGGTGACATTTTTGTTTCTTTTCCTAACCATCTTGAAGTCCAAAGCTAGCACCACCATCGTGTTTGACTCGTTAAGAACATTTCGGAAATATAATTTATGTCTCAATTTAACTCCTAGTTTCAGAGTTATGCCCATTTGAATGTTTGATCGTTAATCTGTGCCACATCAGTGTATACCACCATGTTGTATTTCCTAGTGGCATGTGTTGCTCTACCATGTCAACTATGAAAAAATGCATCCCTTGTCGAGTCATTGTGCCATAGCACCTCCACGCCCCATGCCCTTCCCTTGGAATTTGGATCAAATCCTGTGACATGATGGAACGTCAAATTCTTTACATATTTTGTTGGAAATTTTCGCATTCACATCCTCCATCTACCATTTCTCTTTGTGAATTAACATCGTAAAACTTTTTGAGGTTCTTTTTTTCATGATGATGTGATCTTAGGCCAAATACACTTCATGTTGGTGCCATGTATTACATCTAGACCCCATAATGCCATAGGTCAGCTTCCACGTACCATGTCACCTATCCTCCTAATGTCATTATAATGTCATAATGACATCACCTTGTCATTTGTCACCCCCTAATGATGCCATGTCCACAATGGATTGTTTATCATCCTACGGGGTTGATTCATCCTATTGTGTGTCACACCACATAGGCACCATGTCAACGTTGTGCCCACATTACTATCCATGCAATGTCTACATAGCCTTTCCTACTCTATGTAGCACCTTCTACCTCAACCCCTTGCTAGGGTGTCCCATACTTCTAGAATCTTCATTGAAATTCAAATTTCATGTTATAACTAGCTTCATGTACAAAATATGAACTAAAACATTAAAACTATATTCACCATTCTAACTTTGTTGGGTGAAGGTATTTTCATCTCGCCTTCACAGCACAATACTATAGTGCCACAACTAGGTATCAAGCCACATGGGTACAATACAACGATAAACTTATTGATAATTTCTGGACAAAACTTTGTCTCAACCTTCTGACAATAGTACTTGGACCATTGTGCAGCACTATCCCTAGGAGGAATAGCACGACATAAATATTTGCAACATATATATGATGGAAAATGATATACTTGTGCTCTTCGTCAATGATGCTCATTCCCTAAGCGTCTAAGTGTGTTAGGAAACCAGCGTACAAAAAGATAGAAAAGATAGATGAACACCTTAGAAAGAAGCCTCTTCGAGGGGGCAACCTCTTTACTTTACACAAATGAACAATTCTTAGATGAGTCAAATGACAAAACCTCCTTTCTATATATAGGAGTATACAGGGTCACAATATAACCAAGCCGACCTAACAATAGTAATATAAAGGAACAAAAATAATAATAGAGGGATTCTATGGGGCACAATAGTAACAATATGGGGACAATAGGGGCACAATAATAACAATAATGTATACAAAAACAATAGTAATGGGGGAATCATTAATATTATAGGGACCTAACATGCTCCTCTCCTTAAAAAAATTGTTGTCCTCAACGCTTGAGTAGTTTTGGATGCTTCTGTATAAAATTCTCATCCTCCCATGTGGAATCTTAAATGGGTAAGTTCTTCCACTTGATGAGATACTCTGAAATTGATCTATTTTGTAGCTATCGAGTTCTTGTTTCTTTGACTTCTTCAGGTTCCAATATGATTTTTCCTTCCTCATCAAGTTCTAGCAATATTGTCTGAACTAGAAGCTTGTCACCTATAACCTTCTTTAAGCATGAAACATGGAAAACTAGGTGCACTTGAGAAGCTGCAGGAAGCTCCAATTTGTATGCCATAGTACCTATCTTTTGCAACACCTTGTATGGACCATAATACTTTGGTGATAATTTGTTATCCTTCTTAGCTTGCTTGAGGGACATTTGTTTATATGGCTGCAGTCGTAGGAGTACCCAATCACCTACATCAAAACTTCTTTCATTGCGATGTTGATCTGCCTGTTGTTTCATTCTATTCTGTGCCAAGGTGAGGTTATCCTTTAAGAGTTGGAGAACTTGTTGCTGATGCTCGATGTGATCTTCCACTGCTTGAACCTTAGAATTTTCTCTTAAATATGATGTGATGGATGGTGGATGATATCCATAAAGTGCCATAAATGGGGTCATTTTTGTTGCAGTATGGAAGGAAGTGTTATACCACCATTTAGCTAGAGACAACCATTTGACGCATTGTGTCTATTTATCAGATACAAAGAAGCAAAGATATCTTTCCAAACATTTATTTACTATCTCAGTTTACGCATCAGATTGAGGATGATAAGATGAGCTATGATCTAACTGAGTACCAAGAAAAGAAAATAATTATGTCCAAAAATTTCCAGTGAAAATGGGATCTCTGTCACTTACAATAATCTTTGGTTTCCATGTAGCATTTGAATTGTTTCCATAAATGCAGTAGAAACTCTACTCCCCTTAAATGGATGAGATAATGCACAAAAGTGTGCATACATGGTAAGTCTGTCCACTACCACCATGATAACACTCTTTCCTTCGGACATGGGTAAACCTATGATAAAATCCATTGAAACCTCCTCCCAACGTTGGCTTGGAATGGATAAAGGTTGTAATAGTCCTGGAGTCTTAATTGTTTCAACTTTTTTTTTTTGGAAAACCAAAAATTCCACCACAAACTTTTGAATATCCGATTTAAGGCCATCCAAAAAAAATCCTTCTTAACCCTATGGTAGGTTTTTAGAAACCCTGAGTGCCCTCCTAAGGAAGAGGTGTGCAATTCCCTAAGAATCTTTTGTTTGAGTTCGGAATTATTACGTAGGTATACCCGATCCTTGTACCATAAGGAATCATTTTTCCAGACAAATGTATCAGATGTACTAGGATCTTGTTGTATCTTTTGAATGAGTTCCCACACTTCCTCATCATTCTTCCATTCATCCCTTGCTTTGTTTATCCAATCTGGTTCGATAATAGAAATGGCACAAAGAAATGCTTCCACATCCTCATCCTTTCTTGAGAGTGCATCTCCCACACATTTTGCTTCCCTTTTTTGTAGATGATTTCAAATTCACAACCCAAAATATTTGTGACTCATTTTTGCTACTCTTCTGAAGATAATCTTTGTTCTACAAGGTATTTAAGACTATCATGATCTGTTTTTACCTTGAAGCGTCTTCCCATTAGGTAAGGTCACCATTTCTTAAGTGCTTGTAGTATTTCCAACATTTCCTTCTCATAAATAGCTTTGTGTAAATACTTTCCTTTGATTGGATGACTTTCGAAAACAATGGGTATTTCTTATTGCATTAAAACAACACTGATTCCATTTCCCGAAGCATCACATTCCACAATAAAGGTTTTTGTGAAGTCCGGTGTAGCTAAGACTAGTGCTGGGCACATTGCCTCTTTAAGATGTTCAAAGGCCTTTACTTCTTCTAGAGTCCATGAAAATGCATCTTTCTTCAATAATGTTGTTAGAGGTGTTGCTATTCTCCCATAATTCTTAACAGACATGCGATAATACCGTGTCAACCCAAGAAATCCTTGTGGATGCTTTATGGATGTGGGTATTTTCAATTCCTTAATGGTTTTAATTTTGCTAGGGTCTACCTTAACCCCTTCATGAAATACAATATGACCCAAATATTCCACCTCTTGTACTCCAAAGGAACATTTGAAGATTTTTGCATATAATTTTTTCTCCTCCAATAGTTTGAGCACCATGTCAACATGTTGGACATGATCATTCCAAGACTTGCTATAGATTAGTATATCATCAAAGGATACTAATACAAATTTTCTAAGGAAGGGTTTGAAAATGGAATTCATCAAACCTTGAAATGTAGAAGGTGCATTAGTAAGGCCAAAAGTCATGACCAAAAATTCATAATGACCCTCATGAGTTCTAAATGTTGTTTTTGGAATGTCTTCAGTCTTCATTCTGATTTGATGATATCCTGAACAAAGATCCAGCTTGGTGAAGTAAATGGATCTGTGCAATTCATCCAATAATTCATGAGTGACAGGAATGGGAAATTTATATTTAATAGTGAGCTTGTTGAGCTCCCTATAATTTGGACACATGCACCATGATCCATCCTTCTTATGAACTAATACTACTGGAGCAGAGAAAGAACTTTGACTAGGATGAATTATACCAACCTCTAGCATTTCTGTAGCCATATGTTCAATTTCACTCTTTTAGGTATAGGGATATATGTATGGCATGATGTTTGGAGCAACACTTCCTGGAATTAAATGAATAGCATGATCATGATCATGAATAGGTGGGAGACCTTTCGGAGTCTCAAATACCTTGGTATGATTGTTCAAGACTTTTTGCAGATTTGGAGAAATAGATGATTTCAATGTGGGAACCTCTAGTGAACATAATTGTGCAATTACACCTCATTGTTCCTTCTTTAGAAGATTTTTCATATCGTTAGAGCTGATTATCTTTCCTGGTTTCCCTACAATACCCCTTAATTCAACTTCCTTTCCTTCTGCAGAAAATCTCATGAAAAGTTCTTGAAAATTGAAAGCTATTGTACCCAAGGATTATAGCCTTTGGACTCCTAGTACAACATCAGCACCACCCATTGGAATGGAAAGAATTGGGCTATTCAATACATATTCTCCCATGGATAACTTGATATTATGGCACTTTCCAGAGCAATTTATGGTTCCTCCACTTGCAACCTTCACTTGACACTTTGGTGCTGGATATAGGAAGCAATTCAATTCCTTTGCTATCCTACAATGAATAAAATTATGGGTACTTCCAAAAACAGTCAACACTATTACGTTTTTCTTCTTGATATGTCGTTCTATCTTAATAGTGTCAGGAGTCGTAATTCTAGCCAATGCATTACAAGATATGGTCAGATTCATTTCTTCTTTATATAGGGTTTTTTCTTGGAGTATATCCTCTTCTTTTGACATTTCTTGTTCCTTTTCTTCCTCCTCTTCACAATCTATGTAGAATAATTTCTTCTTAGCACACTTATGACCCTTAGTGTATTTGCTATCACAACTGTAACAAAGCCCTTTTGCTCTCTTTTCTTCGAATTTTTGTGGTTTCAACCTTGTAGGTTTTGGAAGGCTAGGGGCAGCAACACTCCATCTATATAGTTGTGAGTGATAGGCTTCCTGGTTGCCATAATTTTTCTTTCCATTTTTTTGCTAACTTGAATGCCTTCTCTAATGAATCAAGTTCCCAAAGGAAAACCTCATGTTGGATATTATCCTTTAAAGTCGCTATGAACTCATAAATCCTATGCTCCTCTGGAATATCATTTACCCTTATGTTCAATTTTTGTAAGTCCTCAATGTGCTCCATCATTGAACCCTTTTGTTTGAGATTTATCAATTGGGTAAAAAAGGTGTTGCTTTTTTCATAATGTGCCATCATTTCTTTCGTAAAAATTGCCCAAGTGACAATTTGTTTACGAGAGTAAAGCCATCGATACCATACAAACTAATTTGGCTCCAAATATAAAGTTGCAATACGTACCTTTTGTGTCTTTTTCACATTATGGAGATTGAAAAATTGCTCCATCTATAGTATCCATGTTCTGGGATCGTTGCCATCAAACTTCATCATATCGATTTTTGGAACATGGTGGGTCTTCAATCCAACATTAGAGTCTATGAAATTATGATTAACATTTATTTTGTTCTCATCATGAGTTTCCTTTACTACCCTTTCACCATTAGTGACAATTTCTTGTAGCAAATTATTCAAATTTATCTTCTTCCCTCTTATCGTCCATGCCATTCATCTTAGCGTCCATGCCATCCATCTTAGTTTCCACACCGTCCATCTTAGATTCCAAGTAATTCATATTAGCTTCTATGCCTTTCTTTAAACCATCCATCGTAGCTTCTATGTCATTCTTTAAACCATCCATCTTATTTTCTGTTACCTTTTTCGCAAGTTAAATTTTTTGCAATTTGTTTCGTAATATTGATATATCATGTTGCATTTCTTCCTCTTCTTCATAAGTCATGCTAGAGCTTTCAGGTTGCTTACTAGGTTTTTCCATTTTCTTTCTTCGGGGCATCAATTATCGATAATAATGCTTCACTATGCCCTTTGAATTCCTTCAAACCAATTTTTCAAACCAGGATTATGCAAAATTTTAGAAAATACACAGCTTTTTTCACTTGTAGGAGCTCGATATTGAATCTAATTTACCTTTGTAATTTTGGATCTCTCGGTTATGAAATCTTGACTTGCAGTAGCCCTCTACATCCTCTTTCCAATGCCACCAGTCTGATCAAAATTGGATACTCCAAGTAAGAGTTATGCCAAATCTCCCACGGTGACCTGATTATAGAATAGTTTAGTAGAGTGAACTTGTACGACGTGCCAGGTGTCACTATTTTGACCTGAGTAACTAAAATGGATGCACAGAAAACTAGAGGCAGTCTTCTTTCTCAAACTTCTTATGAGATTTCAATCTGATTCTCAAACTGAAAGTTATGACGATTTTCCCCAGGTCACCTATTTGGAATGTAATTTGGGATTCTGAAAAATGCCATCTTCCTCAGATCATATCTCCCCAAATATAGTGATAAATGCTCTAAAATTTGGACACGAAGTTCACAACTAATTCGGTCCAAATGGATTTTTTTTTAGCT
Organism: Pinus tabuliformis; assembly: GCA_031772625.1. Classification (NCBI taxonomy): domain Eukaryota; kingdom Viridiplantae; phylum Streptophyta; class Pinopsida; order Pinales; family Pinaceae; genus Pinus; species Pinus tabuliformis. The sequence continues at coordinate 1,764,407,443 of CM062817.1, forward strand.
TCTGAAACATCGTAAAAAAAAGTTATAGAAAAAATGTCACGATGGCTTCTTTGGAGCAGTGCCACCCTACAATCCAAAGCTCTCATACCAAATGTTATGAAACCAGCTCACAAAAAGATAGAAAAGATAGATCAATGCCTTAGAAACAAGCCTCTTCAAGGGGGTAACCTCCTTTACATTACAAACATGAACAATTCTTAAATGATTCAAATGACAAAACCTCCTTTCTATATATAGGAGTCTACAGGGTCACAATATAACCAAGCCGACCTAACAATAATAATATAAAGGCACAAAAATAACAATATGGGGACAATAGGGGCACAATAATAAAAATAAGGGATACAATGACAATAGTAATGGGGGGATCACTAATATTATAGGGACCTAACAAAGTACCACTTAGAGATGGAGGTGTGGTGTGACATGGAACTTCACGTTAGAAAATGGGTATATTCCCATACCACATTCCCCAATTTAACTAAAAAAAAGGTTTCCAAGTTTAATATAATTAGAATCCTTAATTGGACAGAATATTAGTGTGTGCATTTCAATCACTGATTTATGAACTCTAAGGTTCTCTGAGGCTATATTGATCCTTCCTTGGGTTTGGTCATAGCTTGGCACAATCTTACAACAGGAAGGAAAATGATTCACATTCTCTTTAAATATAAGTAGATAACCTTAATTAGCACACTCAATGTTTAATTACTCTTTTCATAGAAAATCATATTGTTCCAATCAAACGATATTGGGAGCCTTTAACTTAGATGCATGTGAACCTCTAAGAATTATATTCCATTCCAACATCACTTAGCAATTTCAATCCCTACATTAGTGTACACAAAAATACATCATAAGGTAGACTCTACATATAATACTGTTAGTTTCATTAGTGGGCACACATCACAATATTGAAATGTTTAACACTTTCAAGTAGTTAATAACCATGGCCAAATCTAGACAAGGAGTCCATATACCATTTTAGCTAACTGATCACATTAATATACATTTTGGATTATGAAACTCTTATTTTAACTTAATAAAATTACTAAAAACTAAGGGATCTACAGGTCTTGCAAACCATGGAAGCATTCATACATCCATCTTAATGCAATCAGCTAGAAAGAGCACATTCGTCTATTAGCCATGTTGATACATTTGTAGCCTTCATGCGGGAATTATCACTCACTGTAGTAAAACGCAAAAACAGTTGAATATAATTATTTGAGTATTTTAAATTTTACCAACTTGCGGAGGGACTTCAACTCTCCAAGCAATCATAGGTGAGTTGTATTGTAGTCTTCCTTGTAGCTAACCACCCGCAACCTACATCATGTTCTAGAAGAGTACTTTCACAGGTATTCCACTTCAAATTTTGCTAGGGCATTGCTCATTTCTTTTGGGGTAAAGGGTTTCTAAGTAGTTCTCCAGTAAAACTTGTATGGTTGGACTATAAACTTATTGGGTAAGAACTGGGTGGTTTATAAGCCTCCTCACCAAGCACCCAATGGTTTATCAACCCCTTTCAGCAAGCACCACAGTTATTTCCAACATGCCTAGTGATTTATTAACCTTCCAGTATGAACCTTGGTGCTTTATCACCCTACTTGGAAAGAACTGGGTGCTTTATCAACTTCCTTAACAAGAGCCCAATATTTTCTCAATACTTTTAGGTAAACATTCCTCAATGAATATCTCCTCTAAGCCCCCCATAGATCTTTCCATCTTTGACATGATAGTCCAACTGATCCAATGCATTGATTGTGGGGATAGAACCCTAAATATCTCTAACCAGATGTTCTCAATCATTATATTCCATTCCTTTCCTATGCTCCTTATGTGCATTTTCTTCACCCAGTGTCCTCTTTGTCTTCTTTTGTAGGCTTCCTTTATCTTCCTTTCACATCATGGAATCAAAATAAGGAATCATGACACCTCATCTACCCCATAATTTTATTTATAAATTTTTTAGTGATTGGGTGTTCCATCAGACCAACGCATCCACTCATAACTCTCTTCCATACCATTGATCTATTGGTCCCAGTCCTCAAACAAGTTAATCAAAATTTATTATATTTTAAAATTACATAATGTCTTAACCAACCATGATTGTGCATGTTGGCATTACATAATAATCATTTACCTTTATTAAAAAAGGGGGGAACATAAGGGGTATCAAAGGCCTCACCACCTTAAAGGACAACTTCCTTAGTTTTATCTACAACTAGAAGCAAAATAATAAAAAATGAGCATTATATAACAGCTCTTACTTTTTCTTATTCATAAAAATAAAATGGAATAACGCCATCATTCGTTCTGCTAGGTGGCTTCATCAGGTCCAAATTGCTTCCATTACACATTGACCTACTTTATTACTCAATTCAATACCATGGTCTACCTCAAATCGAACATGAAAAATCATTCTTGTGATAATTCTCCCTCAAGTTATACCTATATCACATGCCAATAAACAATCTGATTAGCTTCATGTACACATTTCTTAAGAAAGGAAGCGTGAGAAAAATTATGTGCATTCATTGTGGGATGTAAGGCCAATCTATAGGCCACTAGCCCCATTCTTTCCAAGATTTAAAAGAGTCCACAAAATTTTGGTTCCAGCTTGGCACAAGACCCCACTTTCAGTGAGTTCTTCCTCATTTTGATGTGGAGATACCTATGCTCTCCCACTTGTAATTCCTTCTGCATCCTCTACTGGTATACATAACTCTTTTTCTTATCCTATGTCACCTTTAATTTATGTTTCATCTAGACCACATCTTCTTCCATTTCCTTTTGCATATTGGATCTCATCCACTTTGATGTATCTAGCCCTATGACTCCTAAATCACTTGGAGGTCATCTATATTATATCACATTTATAGATGATCATGAAATACCTGGGTTTACTTAATGAAAACAAAGGATGAAGTATTTAAAAAATTTCAAGAATTCCAAGTTGAAGTGGAGAACCTTATAGAATGAATAATAAAGATACTAATATCTCATCATGGAGGAGAATATACATAGAAGGATATTATAACATTCTATAAGGATTCTGGGATTAAGATGGAGCTGATAGTCCCATATAATCTTGAGCAAAAAGAAGTTCTAGAACGGAAGAATGGATCCAATGAATAAAGTGTAAAGGCAATGTTACACAATTAGGATCTACCAATGTTTTTATGGGGAGAAGCTGCAAAGATAGTTGTTTACATTCAGAATCGAAGTCCCCACAGGTCCCTAGACATCAAAACTCTGTAGGAAGTGTCCACTAGAAAGAATCCATTTGAAGATCATCTCTGAATCATTGGGTGTGTTGTATATATCCATATATCAAAGGACAAAAGAAAGAAGTTGGATCCATCAGGCATGAAGGGAACATTTTTTAGGTATAGTAACTCATCTAAGACCTATAGGATCTACATAAAATAAGGACATCATATAGAAGTCAGTCAAAATGTCATATTTGATGAAAGTATATCATTCAAGAAATCAAAGGAACTTCCTGTAGACTCTGATGATGGAGAACTTCTATATTTGAGGAAGAATTTGATAGAGAAGAAGAAGAATCTCACTGTGACTAAGAAGGTCCTAGTGAACATATTCAACCCATGGTCATCCAAGAAAGAAGGAAAAAACCTAATTTGTTGAAATCTACACTAGTTGATGGAGAATGTCATGGGGCAATGAAAGGATCATTTAGCGAAAGCGAGAAACCTAAAAGATATTATGGGTATGCTACATAAATGACAAAACTCATAGAAGAAAAACCATCCACTTTTGAAGAGGTTGTTAATCATCAGGAATGGAAATATGCCATGAATGGAGAGTATCAATCATAATGAAGGATGGAGTGTGGGAGGTTGTTGCTATGCCCGAAGACAAATCTGTGTTAACTTCCAAGTGGGTCTATAAGATCACACATGCAGAATATGGAAGTATAGATAAGTATAAGGAAATATTTTTTTCTAGGGGTTTCTCCCAACAAGAAGGCATCAACTACAAAGAGACATTTTCTCCAATAGCAAGATATACGATGATTTGTTCATTAGTCTCTCTCGCAACATCAATGGGATGGAACATCTATCAAATGGATATCAAGACTTCATTTATGAATGGCACAAGAGATGAAGAAGTATATATAGACCAACCCCTGGTATTTTAAGTTGAAGACAGGAAGATATATGTTTGTAGATTTATGAAAGCATACCTACAAAGAATAGGCTTCAAAAAAGGTTTTATTGATTTGAACCTTTATATCAAGGTTGTACATGGAGAACCTATAATCATTCCTCTGTATGTAGATGTTCTTCTCTTTATAGGTGTAGAAGGTTGAACTAAATAATGTAATAAGCAACTAGAAACATAATTTGACATGAATGATCTTGGGTTGATGCATTACTCTTTGCGATTATAATTCTGGCAAGGACCTGATGAATTTTACTTGGGTCAAGGAAAGTATGTGATCAAGATGTTGAAGAGGTTTGACATGATGGAATGAAAACCTATGACCACTTTGATGATCACAACCTTGAATATACTAAGTAGTTCTGAGTCAAACCCTCTGGATCCTTCCAAGTATAGATAACTTGTTGGCTCTCTAATGTACTTGGTGAATACTCAACTAGACATATCGTTTACAGTAAATATTATGAGTCAATTCCAAGTGGAGTGAAGGAATGATAATTGGATAGTAGAAAGGTATATTCTAAGATATCTATGTGGAACCATTCATTAGTGCTTGAAATATGACAAAAGGAATAATGTCCACTTCATAGGATATACCCATTCTGGCTAGGGAGGTAGCGATCAAGATGATAGAAGCACTACTAGAGGATGTTTCAGTTTAGGATCCTCCATGATCTCATGGATGAGCTAGAAATAAGACACAGTTGCATTCAGTAGTGTCGAGGATGGAGATGTTGTAGCCTATGAAGTAAGCAGAGAAGAGATCACGTTGAGGAAGTTGTTATCCAACCTGTTTGAAGGGCTGCTGAACCCTACAATGATACTTTTTGATAACACTAGTTGTATACATTTGTTTGAAGACCAAATATTTCATGGAAAGACAAAGAATATAAACAACAAGCATAACTATATTCGAGAGCTAGTACAAAATGATGTGATGTAGATATAGTATATCTCCATTGATGATCAGGTAGTTGACATATTGACAAAATCTCTTCCGAACAAGAAGCTTGTGTACTTCAGAGACAAGCTTGGCTTGGTCAATGTGTCCTCCCTAATTGAAAGGGAGAGATAGAAACTACATTCTCATCTTCCCTTGGGAAGAAGGAATGTAGGATTGGGTAACCATTTGGCATTTGATACTCTTTGAGGATGTTGTAGGGCATCCAAGACAAGAGTATTCATGGATCGTTATTCTTTGAGGAGTAGCTATCAAAGATAAGAATAGTCCAAAGAAGGTCATACAAAGTGAATACCTGGGTGGAGTATGTAGCTTGAGAGATAATGATGATGGTGACTATAAATCATTCGTTTCACCATCATTGTGCTATGACCTTGTGGAGAGATAGAGTTGTTAGTAAAGTCCTTGCTATGTGACAATAATGGTTAACATGATGCTAGATAGAAGGGTTGCAAATTTGACTCTTTTTATGAGATATCTTGAAATTTAGAATGACCATGTACCTCTTATGAATATCTCCCTAGTTAAGAGGGAGTGTTGAAAAATGTATAACTAGGTTCGGTCTTCATAAGTATGAAATGTATCTTTTGTAAATTATAAAATGAAAAGGAATTATTGTTATTACTAAAGCATGTGTTTCATGCTCAAGTTCTTCTATTTTATAGGTTAGACACCCATCGAGTGCTTCTAGGATTTGTCCTGGGTCTAGAAGTCAAAATATTCATTTTCCTATATTGAAGACCCCAATGGGCACATTGTAACTTGTAAAGAAAAACTATTTTTGTCTTTAAAGTGTTGGAATACCCTCCAAGGTACAGTCAGCCTAATTGAGGAGCCATTCAATGCGAAGAAGAGAATGAAGAAGAGGTCGAAGAAGAAGAACGAAGAAGGATGAAGTGGTTTTGGCCTAGTTCTCTCTCTCATGTGCTAGAGGAAGCTAGGGTGTCTATGCAAAGGTCTCATCTAGTTCGATATTCGAATGAAGAAGGGGAAGAAGGCAAGCGAGGGATACTAAGGGTATCTCTCTAGCCCTATGTCACAAGAAAAGGAAACAGAATGATAGAAGAAGGCTCTAGGAAGAATATCAAAGTTCCCATGTGAAGTAGCAGTAGTTACAACAATTATTGGGGAGTGGAAATTTCATATATGTTGTAGTAGGTTAAAGTTCTTGCAGCAGGAGGTCGAGTTGGTGCAATTAGAAGATATTTTCTTGTGTTTGGAAAGTACAAAGTTTGCACATTATATCAGGAGATTGATATTGATCTTGGAGGGTATTGGTTTGAGTCATCAAGTCATGTCATTCATCAATTGAAAGATCTATAAGAAGAGAGGATATTCAACGGTTTTCCCCTGAGATAGAGGGGTTTTGACCCTCATTTGTAGCTTGTACATTGTGTCACTGTTCTTATTGTTTTGGTATCCTTTTGATGTTTCTCTCATTATAATAATCAGGATCAAAGCTAATAAGTATAAAGATAACACAAACAGTTATCAAGTTGAAGAGAATTAACATATTCATTACCCTATTGAATTCTCAAAAAATACCACCTTAAAAGTGTTGTGGCGAGTTGAGCTATGGAGAGCCCTGGTATAGCTATTTTGGACAGAAGGGAGGCTCCCGTCCCATGCGCATGGGTGCTTCGAGTTGTTCATGTGAAATATGTGAATGATCAAGCAGTTGACGACCTCTATTTGGCCATCAGTTTGGGGTTGGAAGGGCATGGACTTAGTGAGCTTGGTATCCAACTATCTCAGTTTGAGCCATAATGCACTTAAGAACCAACTATCTCAATTTTAGATAATGGAATGTGGGATCCCAAAGTGTACCCATACTTGTTCAAAGAATAGTTTGGAAGTGGATTATGTTTCGATACTATTCTTACAGGCCACCAAAATGGCCATAATAGAGAATCTTTCGATGACCACAAAAACACTGTCATTGCCATGCTTGGTAGAAGGAAGGCCCAACATGTAATCAATGGGGATGGAATCCCAAGGCAATCTAGGAGTTGGTAGAGGAATTTGCATGCCTTTATTCTTGATTATAGGTTTGGAAATTGAGCATGTAATGTAGGATCTAATGTACTTCCCAACATCCTATCGAACGTTCGACCAATAAAAATACTCCCTTAACACTACCATTGTCTATTCTACTCCAAAATGTCTAGTGACCTCACTATAGTGTGCCTCCCAAATCATCATGGCACGCTCACTTGAAGGAACACACAGGTGTCCCAGGTGGCATAATAGTTTGTCTTGGAGGTGAAAATTTGGGACTTTCTTACCTTTTAGGAGAATATGGTATGTGATGTTGAATTTTGGATCACTATTGTAAAGATACAACTATCTCAAAGTCTTATTTCCTTCCACAGAAATGTAATGCTTCCAATGTGAGTAGGCCTTCACAATGGAATACATCTCCTTGTAATAAGTGAGATACTTTCAGAATATATTTGAAAGTGTCTCACTATGATATGCCACCATATGCCGTTGGTGGGTAAGAACTGCACCAAAAGTACAGTCGATGGCATCTATCTCAATTTGAAAGGGTTTCTGCAAGTTTGGTAACATGAGCACTATTGTAGAGCGGAGGAGATGCTTCAACTTGATATATGACTTCTATTTGAATTTATACCAAAACAACTTTGCTTTTGCTCTGCCCTTGGTGACTTAATTCAAAGGCCAAGTGATATGAGAGAATCCCAATATGAACCTACGATAGAAATTGCTAAGACTTAGAAAGCTGCAGAGCTCTATTAGAGTGGTTAAGGCTCAGAAATCTTGAATAACTCCTATCTTTGTTGGCTCCACATGCACACCCATCTCATTAATGATGTACCCTAGATATTGAACCTGGTGTTTGTGCTCTTCCCAACTATTGTTGAAGATCAGGATGTTATCCATGTACACTACCATGAATGAGTTGTTGTATGATCACAAGATGTCCTCCATCAACCGCATGAAGGTTGTGAGGGAAATTGTTAGGCCAGAATGAATGATCATCCATTCGAAAAGGCCCTCCTCAGATTTGAAGGTAGTATTCCACTCATCAAAACGTTCAATCTATACCTTGTGATAAATAGACTTTAAGTGAATCTTGCTAGAATATCTGGCCCCCTTGAGTAGGTCCAGGAGGTCATCAACTTGTGGGATTGGATAACTATTTCAAATAGAGGTCTTATTGAGTGCCCTATAGCTAATATAGAGCCTTCAGGTTCAATCATTCTTTTATAGCGACACGGTTGGTCTCCCACAGGGAGATGAACTTGTCCTAACGTTCCCTTTTTGCAACAATTCTTGAATATCCCTCTTGATGTCATCATTCTCTAGAATAGAGCATTGATGGATTGTTCCATTGGGTAGTGTCACGCCCGAGGTCAAATCAGTGGAGTGCTTGACCTGACAATGTATGGGTACCCCTGTGGGTACAGTGAAGATGTCCTTATACTCCTCGACAACCTTCTCCATATATTGTTGCTATGCAGATGAGCTCTATCTGTAGGTTTGTTATAGACATTTTTGTGCCTTGCAGCTCTAAGCATGAAATGTCCATAAACCAAGGGCTCCTAAGTCCCTAAAAGTGTTGTTCCACTCCCTAAAGGAACAAGGTCAACAAATTACAGCTTCTCCCAGAAGTTCTCCACCAGAAACTGCTCAGAATAAGTCAAATCAGGATCATTTCAGCTGCTCCACTAGCCAAGTGCATTGCATAGCACCTAAGTCCACTAGCTAGGTGCGTTGCAACACACCTAAATGCACTACCAGGGTGCATTGAGCGGGAAATGACAAATGGCAGTGTCATTTCGCGAGGTGGAAAGACAATGGAAACTTTCAGAATCTTCTCCAATGACACTTCCCTCACTGAATTCGACCAAGGATGAGTAAGAGGCTTTCAGTCTCCAAGTGGAAGCAAGAACTGACAAAGAGAAGCCACTAATCAAATCATGAGCTGACTCATCCTCCTTGCATACATCTATATATGGATCCCTCATCCCAGAGATACAGAGGCAGGAATTTTGCACATTGTAAGGAATTGTTGTTGGTTTTGAGACACATATCAGAGAATTGTGTGATCTATGCTTTGTTGGGGTTGAAGAAGGGACTTCTTTGCTGGGAGTTTGATGCTGGGTCAGGAATCATCGGTTGTAACTCCTCCTGGATCTTCTTGTATATCAATAAAACTATTTGAGTTTCTTCTCCATGCTTGTGTTTCATTGATGCTTGTTACATTTGTATGGTTAACTTAAATCTGATCCTAAGTTATTTATGAATATAAACCCATGTCTTTGTATAGTTTCCTTCTTCTGTGATCTTACAGGTACTTGGTGAAGCTGGGCAAGTAAGGGAGCAGGTAGCTGGAAGCTATCAAAGAGGAGAGAGATTGGATCAAAGGACTAGCGCAAGACACAGGTTGGGTCATCCTATTCCTCTTTGTTTATAGTTCATAAAGAAGAATACGAAAGTAGTTTTCTCTGTTTGTTTCTAAGGTAGTTGTCACACCTTAGTGGGATAGAGTCGTTCTAAATAGACATTTTTCCCGATAACAAAATGGTGACTCCACTGGGGATCGTGTCTAATTAGTTTGTTTGTGTTTCTCTAGTTGTTTATTTCATAAACTTATAAGTAGCAATCGAACTGCATTTGCCATTAACGAATGCAAAGTAGACATCTGTTGCTTCAATCCATTCACTAGATCTGTTTATGATTTGAACAGCTGATTCATAGACTGACTGATTTCCCTTGTGATAGCTCTTATACCCCCATTTAGATCTACCTCTGATTGTGCATTACTGATTGCTTTTACTCGGCCAAAAACCAAAGATTAAACTGCAAACCGTGACCCAGAACCCGGACAGAATTCTCGTTTCTGCCCCAGCGCAGGCTCTGTGAAGAGGTTCTGCATTTCAACGCACTTCCCAAGAGGGCTACCTGTGCTGCAATGCAGTTTCTCTGTGTAACAGGTGCGCTGATCAGCCTAGCCCTGTGCAGCTAAGGTTCTTTGCTTCATTCTTTCAGTTTTGTCTCTGATTTTTGCAGCCTGTGATCAGTGTTTGACTGTTTCAAACCCCTTTTCCTTACTGATATTCTACCTCAGTTGTACAGAACAACTGTAGATGTTTTTATGTGTTTTTTGAGTCGTTTACAGTTTTCCATTGCAAAAGTATAATAGTCGTACTGTCGTCCTTTGATTTAGATCTGTCACAAGTGTCGATTGTGATCATATGATAAAGTTCATTTGATGTTGATAGTCGATTATGCTTTTACTTTTGCCTTTGGTTTGAATTTGTCACTTTCTAGTGTCGAAACGAGTATTTATTTCAAAATCATAAAGTGTCATAATCATATCTACCTTTTGATTTCGAAAAGAAGCTTGTTTGTGTTGGTCACTTGAAAGCAAATTCAGATTTGTACATCAACTTTCTTTTTAGGCATCAATATTAAGAAAGTGAAAAACAAAACACATGCATGTGCATTTGCATATTGACAGTCTGTTTGGCTTGATTTAGGAAAGTGCATTTACAGTGTGCTCTTTGCTCTTTGCGAAAAGATTGTGTCTTTCTTTTCCCCTAGTAGCTAGGATTTTCATTGCTGAAAAGAGATAAAAATTTGTTTATCATCTTTAGATTGCATTTTAGGAATTACATCTACATCTCGTGGTGATCCCAAAAGACAAACTTCATAAGAAAGATAAACTTAAAATAAATTCAATGAACTTAACAACGCTTTGGAACTTAACGCACAACATTTAGAGGTCTAGGCTAGAGACATATTCCGGCGTCGTAAAGCCTGGTAACTGTTGTCCTCATTGATGGTTGGATGATTCCTCCACTTTGAGACGATAAGTGCCATTACGGACTTGTGCTCCCACGTACCGTCGAGTATATATTGGGAGACCCCTATAGGCTTAAATCCTTTTATCCATAGGAAGCCGTGTCGGCTGCCCTACTGATCGCAATGCACCGAACACAGCATTCGGGAAGATTGACTACCGTATCGTAAAATGTATTCTGCAGTTTTGTGATTGGTTTGGTACTCCCTCTACCTAGACCTCCAGAGCAGTCCCTTTCATTCCTTTTCAGACTCCTTAACGGAAAAGGTCCATCTGAGCACTTGTCACTTCAGGCTCATTAAAAATCGAAGGAGACTAGAGTCATCTTTTGTTTTTTCTCGACTCTTAAAAACTGAAAAAACAAGTTGTGTCAAAGCGTGTTAAAATTTATTTTAAATGGAATATTCATACCCCTTTCCTACGTTGATCTTGGATTGAGAAAATGGAGCCTACCAACCAAGGAATTCCCCTTCGTGGAAATCCTAGTCCCTTCTCCTCTTGGGGAGATGTTGGTGCGCCCCATATTGCCACATTGTCGCTTCCAGGACTGACAATTGGTTTTCCTGTATGGCTCTTCTCAACCTATGTCATTCAGAACACCACCATTCTTGAACAATCGAATCAGCAATTAGACGAGTCTAGAGTTGCCCACCAACCTTCTACTTCCTCTAATTCTTCCTCTCCTCCTTCCTCTTCGCTTGATGGAGCTGGTAAAGCTAAAAGCCAAGTTCCTAAGGAGAAGAAGGAAAAGGAGAAGAAAGAGAAGAAGAATAAGGAGCCAAAGGCGAATGTGGGAAAACGAGTGTCGTCTAACGAAAATCCACACACTGCATCGACCAGGCCTAAATCGCCATGTGTCATTTGCAAAGGGGACCACCTTCACAGAGACTGTCCTTGCATCCCCCGGATACTAAGGGATTGGTCCCCTCGTTTGCACAACCCGGTGTCGTCAACCTCTGATGATCATGTTGAAAGCACACCGTCAACTAGTGAAAGTGAAGCCCCAGGACAAAAAGGGAAAGCTAGATTTCCCTGTAAATTGTGTGAAGGCAATCATGCCATCCACCGTTGTCCCTTCTTAGACGAAGCTAAAAGAGTTTTGGATGATCGTCCGGTTTCACCGTTACGGCTTCCTCCTGGATATAAAAAACTCTTGCCGAGTCCGTCACTAGTTGAGAATCCGGCTGGCCCGCTCAGGTGGTCGGCTGAAGCACCTATCATTGAAGATAAACCAACTGAATCCATACCAGACAAAAGTCAAAAGGTTGAGGCGGCAGTTGACCCGGTCTTGCCTTCAGAGGCTTCATGTTCAGATGATACAATCACTGAAGAGAACAAGGATGACACCGTCCAAATTCTCTTCATAAACACAGACTCCGACGAACATGGGGGCAATCTACCCATTCCTTTACCGCAGGAAGGAAGTTTGTCAGAGCCATACCCGGCCGTCTACTCGGTCCCACCTCCAAGCAACCTAGTTGTCTCCTTCGACTGGAATCAACTAGGCAGACCCCGTTTACCAACAAGTGTACCATTCCGAATTATCGTTCAAACATATAGAATGGTCATGGCTGGTACCATCATAGATGACGGGGCTTCTGTGAGTATCCTTTCCTTTACTACTTGGAAAGCGCTTGGTTCGCCATCGCTTTTGCCTGAGATGAGAAATCTGACAGGCTTTGATAAAGGAACCAGTCGACCTTTAGGGATCCTTCCCGATGTGCCCATAACATTGAGAGGGAAGACAGTTCGCATGAACGTAATGGTAGTTCAAGGACCCTTGGATTATAACCTACTCCTTGGATGAGACTATATTTATTGCATGGGAGCCATTGTCTCCTCACTCTTTAGAGTAATGTGTTTTCCGCACGAAGGAAGAGTGGTCAAGCTCGTGGACCAGCTTTCATTTCCCGGATCACGCATAGCAAATAGTCATATACCATCCCTAAATGGTCTCTTCATGCAAGAAATGTCTCAATCCCCGGTCCGTCCTCCCGATGTGGGCGAGTAATTCAGAGGGATATGACTGAAACCCAGGAGGCATGCATCCTGGTCTGCTTCGGTAGGAAAACTTCGGGTATAGGGTAGGTTTCCACGGGAGAATATGACTAGTCTGTACCCCATCCGTGATTGGAAGAGGGGTTATTCTAGAACATGATTCTCTTGTCAAAGTTATGTAAGTGGGCGAGCACCACCACTCACCTTTGTTTATCTCCGTAGACATCGCCGAAGAAATGTTTTGTTTGTGCCGCGAATAGAACAATCTTTGGGTAGCCTGTAAGAGGTAGTACCCTTCCTGATAAAACGAATGTTTTGTCAGCTCGAATAGAGGGTGACCTTGAAGCTATGATTTATACCTGGGGGCATGCAAACCTTTTGGAGTGCAAGCAAAGAGCGATTATTTATCTGTTTTTTGGATTAGTCGTTTCCTAACTTGCATAAAGAAAGGATGTGGGGCAAAACTCTAAAAGTTGCCATTTTATATGAGACATTCTTATCATATGACTGGATTAATCGAGCAATGTTACCGCAAGGTTCAAGCTCGTTAAAAAATAAACCCGCACCGATCAAATGTTTCCACCCGCGTTTAAGCTCATTAAAAAATGAACTAACCCCTGGTAAATAACCACCGTGAATGTAGTACTTCAGCCATTAAAGCCTTGGTCGTGTTTGCACCGTCACCTCCACTTTTTCATCGGCCGATCATTCACCTCCATTTGATTGTTTACCCGTTTTGAGGAACAGCTGCGAAGAGTGATTTCACTAGCCATCCTTGTGACACTGCCGTGATTGGAAAATTCCAAACCTTACCTGGAATCAGCTGCTACCCATTTTATCACTCGTTCCTCAAAAGACGAGTCTTCTTTAAGCTTTTTTCTGACTCGTAAAATTTGAAAAGATTGCCGAGTTCTAGCCTTCCAGCTTGTTAAAGCGATAGGAAGTGCTATCCCTCCTCTAGATTTTAATTTTTTTGGACCTGAGGGATTATTGCACAAAAAGATCGAGCGCTTGTTTTGTTCGGCTCGTTAAAACAATCGAAAATTCATCCCTTCTGTATTGTTTTATACTTTTTCAAACTTAAGGGATTAGATGACGAAAAAGGAATTTTGGAGTTACCTTTACGTACCTTTTCAGACTCTCTAAAAATGAAAAGGACCTAGTTATCTTTGTCGTTAGACTCGTTAAAAAGATTAATAGTGACAAACTTGTCTTTAGACGAGAACGAGTTTCACTATCGCTAGGCTCGTTAAAACATAGTGATGGGTTTGCCCGAAGGGAAAATTATAGAACAAGCATATGTTATCCTCCTCAAGCTTGACAAAAATAAAGAGGTACTGGTTAGCAATGACTGTGGAAAAATTGGGAAGAAAACTCAAAGAATCTTTATTGGTAGCAAGTCGCTCTTGAACATGACACTTCCACTCCGTGCCCGAGTCAGGTTGGGTTGTTTCATTCACCGGTCACATCGCCATGGTCTCGCCATACCATCCACATTTGGGGTTAATGCTACCAATCCATCACATAAGTGTCCCCGACATGTTCAAGAGAAGTCATCCAGAAAGGCCATTTGTGTCCCGCCCACTACCATACATTATACTCCATTCTTTCATGACCGCCACCCTGAACCATATATCATCAGATCGTTTTCACCTCCATCAAAATCATTTGCTCCGTTCCGTGTCATTGATGTGGGATTCATTAAGGCCCTCCTATGACGGGTCACTTCTTGTCGACATCAGCTCATTATCCAAGAAGTTGATCTAGGAACACCCCATTCAGTACTTTGAAGCTTGCATGCCTCAATGGCAAGTTTCTCACTTCCGGCGATAGGTTTACATCAATGGCCTTTGACCGAAAGATTTTGCGTGGTGTTCGACGCCAAGTCCTTTATTCACACCATGTGAATTGTACTGCAGTACCTTGAGGGTCATCATCATTATCGGTGATTCCTCTCGTGCTTGTTAACAGTTTACATCATTGACTGGTAATCAAGCGATGTCCTTCCATGTTCGACTTCAAAACATTTCTCACATGGATCGACTTGTACTTCGAGTGAAGATCGGACGAGATTGAAGACCTCGGATCTAGTTTCATCCATCCGGGCTGCGATATATGTTCAGGAAAATAAAGACATTCAAATGTACAGCATTACAGCACAGATAATCATCCTACCAAAAGGATGATGGCTCTATCAGAATCATCAGTCTAACATCAGACGGTTGTCTGTCCTATGTACATGAAAATGAATTTATAAAGCTGAGCATGGGAATGCCCACCTCAGTTAGATCATGAAAACAGTATGAAGATAATGTATTGTATTGTATCTTATTACAGGTCTCCTCCCAGCATTGAAAGAACTTCGGATCCTCCTAATAAAGCATTTCACCCGATAAACGGCCTCATACTTTAGGGGGCAACTGTTATAGACATTTTTGTGCCTTGCAGCTCTAAGCATGAAATGTCCATAAACCAAGGGCTCCTAAGTCCCTAAAAGTGTTGTTCCACTCTCTAAAGGAACAAGGTCAACAAATTACAACTTCTCCCAGAAGTTCTCCACCAGAAACTGCTCAGAATAAGTCAAATCAGGATCATTTCAGCTGCTCCGCTAGGCAAGTGCGTTGCATAGCACCTAAGTCCACTAGCTAGGTGCATTGCAACGCACCTAAATGCACTACCAGGGTGCGTTGAGCGTGAAATGACAAATGGCAGTGTCATTCCGCGAGGTGGAAAGACAATGGAAACTTCCAGAATCTTCTCCAATGACACTTGCCTCACTGAATTCGACCAAGGATGAGTAAGAGGCTTTCAGTCTCCAAGTGGAAGCAAGAACTGACAGAGAGAAGCCACTAATCAAATCATGAGCTGACTCATCCTCCTTGCATACATCTTTATATGGATCCCTCATTACAGAGATCCAGAGGCTGGAATTTTGCACATTGTAAGGAATTGTTGTTGGTTTTGAGACACATATCAGAGAATTGAGTGATCTATGCTTTGTTGGGGTTGAAGAAGGGACTTCTTTGCTGGGAGGTTGATGCTGGGTCAGGAATCATCGGTTGTAACTCCTCTTGGATCTTCTTGTATATCAATAAAACTATTTGAGTTTCTTCTCCATGCTTGTGTTTCATTGATGCTTGTTACATTTGTATGGTTAACTTAAATCTGATCCTAAGTTATTTATGAATATAAACCCATGTCTTTGTATAGTTTCCTTCTTCTGTGATCTTACAGGTACTTGGTGAAGCTAGGCAAGTAAGGGAGTAGGTAGCTGGAAGCTGTCAAAGAGGAGAGAGATTGGATCAAAGGACTAGCGCAAGACACAAGTTGGTTCATCCTATTCCTCTTTGTTTCTAGTTCATAAAGAAGAATACGAAAGTAGTTTTCTCTGTTTGTTTCTAAGGTAGCTGTCACACCTTAGTGGGATAGAGTCGTTCTAAATAGACACTTTTCCCGATAACAAGGTTATGGATGTGGAAAAAATATTCCTCTTATTTTGAGGGTGAATCATAAGGAAGACAAATTTCCTTGTCTGGGAAATGATCTTACTGCATTGTTTAGAAAATATCAAATAAAGGGTGATAGGTGGTGCTACCTATGGTATCCTGTAAAATTTCTAACCCAAAGTAATAATAGCATAACAACGTTTAGATTCATATATAGCATGATGCTTCCAAAAGGACAACGTAGAACAATACCTCATATGCAAAGGGCTTGATCTTATAAGGAAGGTGGCATGGCTAGCTGACACGAAGATATTTCCCTCTATGACGAGCCACTTGATGGTGTAAGAATATGGGTGCGGTATTGTTTGCAGCTTCAATCTCTTAATGACCTTGCCTAAGATCAGGTTTTTCAGGCTCCCATTGTCAATGATGAACTATAATGATGAACCCCGTATCCACATTTGCGAGTGGAAGAAGCACTCCCCATCCTCTGGATCCTCGTGGTCCACCCTTTGGAGCTTGGTGATAGCTACCATTAGAGTGCATTCAATGTCAATTATATGCTTTCCCTTTTTGGTTTACTTATCGGGTTTTGGCTTAGATTCAAGGGATGCATCCATCTCTAATTCTTTCAGCTCGATAACCAGTTCCCACTTCACGCGACATTCTTTCATTTTATGAGTGGGAGTTTTATGGAACTCACACAACTTACCAGTGCATTTCCATGCCTTCCCAATATTCTTGGCTTGCGGCTTCAAGGAGTTGTCCTAGGGGCCATAGCCTGACTCTTCCCTTTTCTCTATGGTTTGGGGGCACGTTTTCTTTGCTTTGGGTTTGCAGATACAAAGTGTCACTTCTTCTTCTTGAATTTCTGCTCAATATTGGAAACATATCAGTATGTTGGACCAAGAAAGGAGATGTCCAAGAACTACATTTCCTCCTAAATGTATTTGTCAAAATAAGTGTGCTATTTGAGCACTATATGTTTCTTAGAATAGTTGATACCCAATTTTTTTTGAAACGTATAGAAAATATTAGTCAACTCATCCACATATTGATCCCTTTGTTGTCGCAGCGTAGTCCATTGTATGTACATGTCCTCATAGCTCCCCATGTGGTAATATTGTTCCTTTATGGCATCTTAGAAATAATATCATGTTGGTGTAGCAGAAAATAATGAGTTTTTTCTCTCATTCCTATATTCATAGTAGGTTTCCCACTAGTCGTCGACATGGGGGGTGGCTTTGAGGAGTTCAAAAGTAATATATTCCCTATTGGAAAATCATGAATCGAAAAATATCCTTG
The DNA here is from genome assembly GCA_031772625.1 of Pinus tabuliformis. Taxonomy (NCBI): domain Eukaryota; kingdom Viridiplantae; phylum Streptophyta; class Pinopsida; order Pinales; family Pinaceae; genus Pinus; species Pinus tabuliformis. The sequence continues at coordinate 1,764,425,174 of CM062817.1, forward strand.
CAACATATTTTAACCATATATTTACAACGTTTGCATCAACCTAGCCTTCAAATATGGGAATGTCAAAGTTTACTTGTACCTTGAAGGGAGTGGTGCCTCTAAAGTGGTTATCTGATGAAGATATGTCGCCTATGGGCATCTGCCGAAGGATATGGGAAATGTTATCCATCGTCACATTCCTTTCTCGCTCAAGGGATTCTTTGAGCAATATTTCGAAGGGATCCACTACTCCCTCATCTTTATTCTTTTCCTCCATGGGAGGCCATTGGGGCTTGTGAGGTTTGTGTTGCAAAGGTTCAACCAATTCGAGCCCTAACTCCTTATACCCCAACCTTGTTAGGGATATGCAAAGAAAAATAGAGAAAGAGCAAAACACTTTCATACCACTGTTCCATACTTATGAAAGAACGCAAAAAATAAAAATAGAAACATAAGCACATAGATACAACACAAATAAATCTTCATTTCATTAATATCAAATAAATGAAACATGCTTACATATAGAATGGAAATAAACTAGTTTGGGTGAGGGTATATTATCTCTCAGAAGAGATGTGGTGGCTACAACCCTATGAACTATGTTACAATGAAGCTTAAGGGACTTATACTATTTAATAACAAATGGGAACCCTAAACAACCAAAACCCTACCCCTAGGAGATAGAACACCAAGAGTTTGTGCACCCTGTTGGGGTTTGTTGGTAAGCCAATTTCTAGGGTTTGTAACTTGGCCATATGATCTTTTCTTGGCGCATATGATACCTCATTAGAAAGTTCTCTCCAAGTAAGATAGGATCTGCAGAAATCACCTACCTATGGCTATGGGACTATTGCGAACCTTAAAAATATTCCATTTATGGGGGAAAAATAGCTTTGGAAATTCAAGATCCAAAAATAAGCTAAAAATAGTAAATGGTGCTATGCTTAAGAAAACTGATGAAACCTTCTAGAGGTCTAGGTAGAATAGGATGGTGTCCACCAAAATATACCTGGATGAGTCCTCCCCCCTTAGGAAGAAATGGTCCCCATTGTGTGTAGATTCTCCATGAGGTGAGGAAAGTTTCATTGAATCTTGTCCCTAGTTAGCCACTTTCCCTATTCAAGGAGTTTGCCTCGTTTGAAAACTCAATATAGATGGATCTTTTGCTAGCGAGTGTTCTTGCTCTGTGCTTCCATGATCTTATCAATTTTGTCCTATTCGATACAACTTGGGTTGAGCTCTTTTGGTGTCATTTTCTCAACAATGTCAGATGTATCCAACAATGGGGGAAAGTACAGCCGAATCTGATATACATTGAATACTTGGTGCAGGACAAGGAATGGTGGAATGTTGAGCTTGAAATAGTTGTCTCCTACAACCTTAAGAATGGTGTAAGTCCCACATCTAAGTGGACAAAGGTTGTGGTGGTCACCATCAAGACGCTCCTTGAGCAAATGTAAAAAAAATCACCCAACTAGAACTTAGGATCCTCCATGATGGAAAATGCAGGATTCTAGTGCAACCAATCACTAAGTTTCCATTATCTCCTTTGTGCACAAATGGAAGGAGATAATGGAAGCTCAGGAGAAACAGGTTAGAGGAAAAGGGATGGCTATGGTGGATGATCAAATTGAGGAGGAAGTAGACTAGATCATTCACACAAGGAATACCATAAGTCAAATGACAATGTACAATAAAACCTTACAGATGGCTTGACAAGTTAAAAATCTAGTTGGGAAGTTCCAAGGAGGAGGTTAGAGGACAAGGGATGACTATGGTGGATGATCAAATTGAGGAGAATGTATACTAGATCATCCACAAAAGGAACACCATAAGTCAAATGAAAATGTACAATAAGACCTTAGAGACGGTTTGACAAGTTAAAAATCTAGTTGGGAAGTTCCAAGGGGAGTCGACAGAGGAGCGAGACAGTGGAGAGATGGAGTGACAACTCTAATTCAAGGCGATAAAATAGAGATTGAGAGCTATTGAGAAGGCTCTCAAAGGCGTAGTAAGAATAGAATTATTGCAAAATGACAGGACTAGGAATATGAATAAAATGTTCTCAATTTACCTGAAGTACATCCATAATATGGACATCACATCGGGTGAACAACAAAAGGATCTTGCATGTTTGAGAAAATTTCGAGCTCGAGAGGTCATAAGACATTCCAGAAAAATATGTTACTAACAACATGTGACAATGTGCCATCTCCAAACCTAGAAATTCTGTAACAACTAGAATTTTTTCGCGATTAAAAAACCCCTTCAACGCTAACTAAGATCCCTAAAAGTAAATGAAAAGGGAACTAATACATTAAACCATAGTTACCAAGTTTGAATTCGAATTCGATTCAGTCCGGAAAAAAATCAGTTACTTAAAATTTAATACGGGAAAAATTTGGCAGTACAATATACTTCTTATTCCAATATTTCAAATAATTTAAATATACAATTATAACATTTTAAACAAAAAAAACTCTTTTAGAATTGTTTCAATTATAAATATTGCAGATAAAAATATATATTGAACCAATTAGCTTAGTTTTATATTTAAAATAGCAAGTAAAATAGTAAGCTTTAAGAATTTTTGTATTGATTCAGTGACCCACTTGCACCACAAATTATGACATTTAATATAGAGTGAATTTTCAAGAAATAATATATTACAATGAACCACATAAATTCCACATTATTAAGTATTTTATGGTCATAATGAAATGGTCTATTAAGTGTGTGCAAACAGTGTTTAAAAATATACACTTGTATTATCAAATGCTAATTATTTATTTTTCAAACCAAACTCACCTTTGATTTATAAGGTATAGTAACAACATCTATTATTTAGTGTAATACAAAATGTTAATCTGTATAATTTAATACTTAATACTTGCTCGAAATAATAAAAAACGTTAATATGTATACTTTAGTACTTAATCAAAATCTTAATTGAGAAAATCCATTTACTAATATGATTAAGGCCATATTTCTGCTTTTTACTAATATAATTCATGCAATATTTCTATTTTTAAAATATATTTGTTTAAATTTAATAAATCTACAAATTTACAAATTATATATATCATATATAATTGTTTGTTTTACTCTATAAACGCATAATTATGGTAAAAATTATAGATTTTTACATATTTCATTAAAAACTTGTTAAATTTATTGTAAATTCCTTATTGCGTAAACTGACAGGTAACATTATCATTTAGTAACCATATTCTTATGCTATTTCCTAAATTTAGAAAAAAAAATTAACTGTAAATTGGAAACTAGAATCTCGATTAGAAATATATATTAAGATTAACTCATTAAACCACTCATTGATTGCATGTAAAAAGTTCTTTGGACGAGGCCTTTCACGAAGTTATGAAAGTGTGGTCCAAGAACCAGTCTAAAGGTATGATGTTTTTTTCCTCAAAAGCAATGTTGATTCCTCGACTTTCCCATTTTCATCGGAGGCGTGGATTATTAATTCGTGAACGTAATATTCCATGCACCGAATCGAACTCGAATTTTTGAATTAATTCGCAAATCGAATCGAACCCTAATTTTCGAATTAATTCGCAAATCGAATCGAACCAAGGAATTTTCGAATTTTTTTCGGCAGTATGGCCAAATTTGGTAACTATGCATTAAACATTGGAAACTAACTATAGTAGACACGGCGCTGGATTTCCATCGGCCCAACGGCAAAATAGATTGTCTCACTCAAAAAATTATCGACTATGACGGTAATAATCGCGACGTCGGTCTTGATCCTACACGAAGGATGACCTATTCCTCTCTCTGTCAAATTGCAGCTTTAGCGAAGGCGAATCACTGTCATTCTCATCAAACTTATACCCTTGTAAAGCTTCCATGGCAGTTGCGGCACACTTTGGGTTATCAAATTCCACAAAACACAGAACAACGACAGCACTCGCCTCTTCTCCTTCTCTACCACCATGAGATTTTTTGGATTCCTTGGATTTTTTAACAATCCTCACTTCTTTGAAACCACGGAAAGGGCAAAATATGTGATCTGCTTCTCTACTAGTGCAATCACTGGGAACACCCATCACAAACAGTGTGTTGGATGCATCCTCTGGTAGATATTGAACATCATCCACAGGCCCCCTCCTCCCTAATAAAGTGTCGAGTCTATAGCTATCAGACCTGATATTCAACCCCTCATCTATCGTTAACCTATTTGAAGATGTAAGCGGCCGAATCTGCGAAACAAAGTGATGTTCATCAAGAAAAGGAAGAGAACGAGAATGAACATCATCATCCAATAAGCGGATCCCTACTCTGTCGCCAATTTTTTCAGCAAGCCTGAGGTCTTCCCTAGGGTTAACGTAAACACCAGACAATGAACGACCACGAGTATCGTCATATTCATAATCATTGCGAGGCCGCTTGGGTAGTACGGACCTCTGCCAGTCACTTTCTCTGTCAGCGCCTGTTGCTCAGGATCTTGCGTACTCCATGTTTCTCTCTTATTGCCCAACCAGAATCAAAGACCCGTTGCGATCTAATAGAGTACTTAGAGTACTACAGTGTTCAAATTTGAACACGTCACAACCCTTCTGAAGCCCTCTAGCACGTCAGAGAAGTGCTCCGCAAAATTTACCAATCAAAAGAAATTTAAATTTTGATTTTTATAAGTTTTTTTTTGTTTTTTTAAATAATATTATAAAATTCTCTATGAAATGCGGCCTGTCCATAGGACATTTCAAAAAATTCCAATTCTTTGACTGATGTAACACTCTAAAGTCTGCAAGAGGTTCCAACAACATGTAATGAGACATAATGGCGGTTGTTCATCCATTCCGAGGCCTTTAGTCAAAATGGTAGCACTGATAGAGTTAACAGTAATGATATGAGGTTTATGTTCGCATTTGTTGATAATATAAGTTTCTTTTAGCATTCATTGATAGCAGAGGAGAAGTAGGTATATATTGGTATCCATGAACAGGGCATATTTTGAAGGTATCAGAGATTTATAAGAAACAAATGAAAAAAGACAGAATTAATGATGACTGAGGTAGATTCTTTTGAGCCTGTGAAACTTTCGTGCATTGATTTTTCCAATCCCAACCTTACAACGAGTGCAGCACAAGTTCGTAAGGTAGTTTTAACTCTCATTTTTAATTTTCAACTTTCATTTCCTTGGCCTTTCATTTAGTTCATCTCTCATTTTTAATTTTCAGCTTTCGTTTCCCTGGCCTTTCATTCAGTTCATTGATTTAGGCAAAACCTTTTAAAATTGTTATGTATGGAATGGTTGATTGATCTTTATATAGTCATGTGTAGACTGGATTTTTTTTACATCATCCATCATGTCATCGATGAAGATTTTTTGGACTAAGTCTTTGAGCAAAGTTGACGGCTTTATTCCATTCCTGAGGAGGAAACAATGAAATCGCTGTGGAATGAGAACTATCAAGGTTACACTCTGTATCAAGTAGAATCTCTTAATCTTTCCATTCAACCCATAGGTTTATATGGATTTGTGTCTCCTTATATTTATTTCTTCTTGTAATTACATCTTGTTCTACTCAACTCTGAAGAATCAATCCATTGAAGTATTTCACTTTATATTTTTTCATATATTCGTTTTTCCAGGGGATTGGAAGGGGCGTTATGAAGCTTTTGAATGATCGATAAAGGAAAGCGATTTCATGGTCCTAATCAACGGCCTTCAAGGATGCATTTCAGCATTTGAAATGATATTTTTCATACATGTCCCACGCTTAAAAATAGATTAAAGTGACAATATTGACATTTTTACATCATAACCACACACTACATTTTCTGTGCATCTCCATTTTCCTTCCTTAATTTGTAAAATTTTATTATTTCTTTTCAACCCACCATTAACACAATTAACACAAAATTGTTCAATTATGAGATTACCCGATTAAATGGTGATAACTACACTTAGTGATTCACAAACCTTTTTTTCATCTTGTAAATAACTACTACCATCTACTACATCTTCGAGGATTTCGAATATATTCGAGTACTGATCATGCCGAATATATTCGAATACTGATCATCCTACCACTATGAAAACATCTTCCATCCTACCTTTATGAGGACATATTCATGACATTACTTTGATGTTCCACATAGATATCTTGAGATAGTATAATGAGGCTGATATGGTTCCTTGAAACTCTGATGTTCGAAATGGAAATCTTGAGATAGCATAATAAGACCAATAGGGTTCTTTCTTTAGGGTTTCTTTTGAGCGAAGTATATAGACAAAGTAATCTCTTTATTAATTTAAATTCTTATTTTATAGTAATAAATGAATACATTCTCACTTTATAGTAATAAATGAATAATTTTTCATTTTATAGTAATAAATGAAATATATTAGTTAAAGATGTAATTTTATCGTGTTTAAAATGAGATTAAAGTGATAATATTAACATTTTTACATCATAACCATATTTTTTGTTGTATCTTCATTTTCTTTCCTAATTTGCAATTTTTTTTCTTTCTTGTCAACCAACCATTAGACAAGATTGTTCAATTTTGACAACCATTCAGACAAGATTGTTCAATTATGAGATTACATCAATTATGAGATTACCCCATTAGATGGTGGTAACTACACTTAGTGATTCGAACGTTTTTTATATTCTTGTAAATAACTATTGCCATCTCTTTTCTATTTTTAGATGATTCCGTGACTAACAACCCTAATGCTTACAAAAGCATAGCATTGCTACCATTTGAACTTACTATAATCAAGCTTACTATTAAGCTTAAAATTTGTAAAATCAAACTTTATTTAAAACCTCGTATTTCTTCTCTTATCTTAAAATTCCTTTTTCTTTATTAACTCTATAGTTTTTGAAAACATACAAATTAATACTAAAAAAAATGAGAAATAATAAGTGTTTTGAAGTGAGGAGAAGTGTTAAAATGAAACTCCAGGGCTCTATTAATAACCACACAACCAAAGAATGGTCTTCCTACAAGGCTACAACTTAATTTCTTTTTCCAGTTGGTCTTCCCAAAAGATATAGAATGCCAATAGCTATCCATACAACTACTATTGTGTCTCCTGCTTCATTCTCTCCATTCGACATCTAGGAAATAAGTTGTGCATGTGGGTGTCCATGTAGTTGCTGCTATGAAGGGTTTTTAAGGAGACATTGAAATCATAGAAAAATTAAATGACATTGTTAATGAAAAGAAACCATATTATTAGAAGACATCAACAAAACGAAACCACATTATTAGAAAAAGACATCAACTAAACTTGAATTTATTGTAAGGACCAAATTTGAAAATCATTCCTAAACAAAAAACATGACCAACCAAGCCATACAACAACAACATGTAGATGTGTATTACATATTACAATATTTCCCTATTAGATATAAAAAACTTTCCTTTTAATTACATAAATTTTTGAATTTATAGAGCTTGAAGTTTTTAATGGAGATGAAAGTCTATTGATAGTGGCCTTTGATTAAGCAATGTTAAGAGAAAAGTTCAGTTCTCTTGGTTGTTGAAGGTATATATTTGTTTTTTTGGTTTGCTTTAAAATGTTTCAAACTGAACAAAACAGATAGTATAAATTAGAAACAAATGAAAACTAAAAAAACTTTTTCCACTGTGCAAATAGATTTATATTTTCAATGATGTAAATTCAAATACTTTTGAATATTATCTAATGAATAGAAGAAACATATGTTTACCTTCTTTTTAATAGAATTTGAGAAAAACATTTGCCTATTTACTAAATTTTATTGAGATTTTATAGTCTTTTAATGTAGCCACTTTTTAAATTTTAAGGATTTAGAGGGACACCATTTCATTTTGGCATTTTTTTTATGAAGAGTTTATTTAATATACACTTGTTAATAGAAGTACACTTTTTTTTACAACTTTCCATCTTTGAAGGGTTAGATAAATATATGCCCTTCCAAATAAAATTAAGACCAACCCTTCAAATTTAATCACTGCTACAGAAGCCCAAAAATAACCCGAAATAAAACTCTTTTATCGCCAAAGCTCAACCACTCCTGTGGAGTTTACGTTGAAGGTGTATTAATATAGGGACTCTGGAGCGCGAATATATATCTATTTTACCGTGCCCATGTATCTATGGTCGGCCTATTTTAATTGTTATATTGTCTTATTGGACACGGTCACAAACCCAAACACGATCGCCCACAAATTGTATTTTTTAAGTGTTTAAGTCTCACAATTGGGCTCAAGAAGTGAGGGAGTGGACTCCCCCCCTCAAGGTAAAACCTTTGCTCTCATTAACTTTGCTGTTATTAAATTATTAAGTTTATAATATATTTGACTTACCCACAACTTAATTAATTCAAAAATTACCAATTCATCGTGACTTTAAAAAAATATATACATATTTTAAACTTTAAAATTAACCGTTCTTAATCTTATTAAAGCCTCACTTCTATTTGGAACATAACAATCCCATATATTGCTGGGGATTTTCTTTAACATGATCTTGCTAAGTCCATCAGCTGTTCATTAATGGATAACATTTCATTTTCTATCCCACACTAGCGTTGTTTTTTAAATACTCCACTTTTCTTACCTTTGTACTATACAAACACTTCTCTCGAGGGAGGTAACTATATCCTTTTTCTTGCAAGTGTGTTATAAAGTTGGGGAGAAATATTTAAAATAAAATAGTGAACAAAGAGTAAAATTTTTTATGTAATGTAGGACACATTTAATCATCAAATTTAAACCGGTTTAGTGCAACCTTCTATTAAAAAAGAATAATTGTTTCTGATTATTAATTTGTTTTCTATCTATATTATTAACATTGAATTTAACACATCGATATCATTTCAATATTAGGAAAATGTAAAGAGGGAGAGGATCCACGGGGGATGAGGGTTCCGCAGGTGAGGGTTTTGTCAAAGGAAGGGAAGAAGGGTTGCTGATTACGGAAGCAGCGCAACAGGACAGGTCTCAGGTGCGAGATTCAGAAGCATAGAAACCAGAACAAGAAAAGGATGAAAACCTAAATATTGGGGGATAAACAGAAGCGTAGGATCTGAGGGAACGAAATGGAAATGGAGCAGGGGAGGGGAGAGATCCCCTCCTTCAAAGCAGTGATAACGGGAGAAGCGAGAAAGTAATGGCAGAGGGAAGGAGACAGAACAAATGAAGGAGAGACCTCAGCAGCGGGAACGTAAAGGAGAACGGGAGCAACAAGTAAATGTCTGCCGAGGGCGGCGAACAAACCCAGGTTTGTAATACCGCATAATAGATTAGAGAAATATAGAAGTTACATGAAGGATTATGCTTTGATCTGTACGTTTGTAGGATACTGGCCAGCAGAGAAAGACCTTCTCAGATGGATCCAGCAAAGGTGGAAACCAAAAGGACATGTGGAGATAAAGCTGGGGGCGAAGGGAATTTTTACAGTTATATTTTCCAACCTAGAAGACAGGGAAAGGATATTTGAGGAAGGACCCTACTTCATGAACAATGATGGATTATTTATGAGAGAGTTGGTAGACTGTTACAACCTAGATAAGGAAAGAATGTTAGCAGCCCCAGTATGGATCAGACTCTTTGGCCTACCAACAGAACTCTGGGACCTAGAGATCCTTGAGGGTATAGGTAACGCAATAGGATCGTTTGTGAAAGTGGCAGAATCAACAAAGAGGGGAAGATATACAACATACGCAAGAATATGCATGTACATGAACATAACAGAGCCACTTCCAGACACAATAGAATTGGAATATCACGATGAGATCTGGCAGCAAACAATTGATTACGAACACATTCCCTTTCATTGCAGAAGATGCCATGAGTATGGTCATCTATACCGAGAATGCCCTATCACGTTAGCAGAAAAGGAAAAGGAAGCAGAAAATGAGAGGAGAAGTGCGACAAAGAAATCAGGAAAGGAGGATGAGGACTTCAGAGAAGTGCAGAGGAAGAAAAAAAGAGGGAACAACAAGACACAGACGGACAAACAAAAAGGAATCCATATTATAGAATCCCAAAACAAGTTCCAAATACTGCAGGATGAAGAAGTAGAAACAGAGGAGAACGAAGAGGAGGAAATAGAAGGAATGGAAGTCATGAAGGAAAACGCAGACAAAGAGACAGATCAAAGGGATAAAGGACAAGAGAGGACAGAGAGTCCAACAGAAAACCAAGAGGATCAAAGAGGAATGGAAATAGATCCACATAAAACGAAAGGAGAGGAAGAAGAACAAGTAATGACGAAGCTCTTGCAGGAATGAAAGAGGCTCGATGAAAGATTTATTCCAGAGGATCAGAAACAGATGTACAAAGAAGCCTTTCAAAGATATAAAGAGAAAAAAGGAATAACCGAAGATCGAAGAGGTGGGAAAATGGAGATGCAGGAAACACAAAATCTAGGAATGAGCAGTATTGGCAAGGGAGGCAAAAAAAGAGGTAGAAGAACAATAAGTGAAACAATTCAAGAAGTTGGAGAGATGTTAGTATATTCAGGAAGAGTTATACCTCTCTCAGAGGTATTTCAAACCCCTCCAAAACTTTTGCGATGATCATCACAAGCTGGAACATAAGAGGCCTCAACAGTAGAGGCAAACAGAGGTATTTAAATGACATACTGAAAAAAGATAAACCGAGCATAATGATAGTATAAGAAACAAAAATAAGTACTGAGGAAATGAGAGACATTTTGAATAGAAACAAGAATAGATATGAAATGATGGGACAGGATGCGATTGGGAGTGCGGGGGGTCTGGTAATAATTTGGAACCCTGAAGAAATACAATTAAGCAATTGGATAAGTTTTCCAAGAATTCTAACAGGGACTGCAAAGATAATAGGAACAACGGAGGAGGTTATCATAACAGGGGTTTACGGACCCCATACCCAAGGAGAAAAGGAAAACTTTCTGCAAAATCTAAAAGCATTGAGGAGTTTAATCCTTGGAAGGCAGTGGATCGTAGGAGGGGATTTCAATCTAATTAAAAGCTCAGCGAAAAAAAGAGGAGGGCTAAGGAGAATGGATAAAGCAATGGAACATTTTGGAGATATGATAAGGGAGCAGAGACTGATTGATATTCAAACTATAAATGGAAACCATACTTGGAATAACCGAAGAGGGGGAGTTAATCAAATTGCTTCACGACTTGATAGGTTCTTAATCTCCGAGCAAATAATGATGAAAGATGTTTTCATAGAAGCCACAATTCTTCCGGTAGCAGGATCGGATCATTGGCCGATTAAAATGGAAATAGATCTCAAGTAAAGACCAAACAACAAACCTTTTAGATTTGAAGCATTTTGGCTAAGAAATGAGGGGCTGATAGAGAAACTTGAAGAATGGTGGAGGAAGAGTGAGCAAAAAGGAAAAAATAAAATGCACACTTTCCAACTCAAATTAAAGGAGCTGAAAGACAAAATAAAAAAGTGGAATAAAGAAGAATTTGGAAATATACTGGAAGAGAAAAAGCGCCTAGAGCAAAGAATGGAAGAGCTGCAGCAGATGGATATCCTAGAAGGTATACAGGAAGATAGAATAAAGGAAGAAGGAATTATAATAAACCAGCTAGAAGAAAGAAGGAAACAAGAAGAGATCTTATGGAGAAAGAAGTCAAGGGTTCAATGGCTTAGAGAAGGGGAAAGGAATACTAAGTTCTTCCACAAAGCAATGATACAGCATAGACAAAGAAACAAAATTTTCTCCATAAAAAACCAAGAAGGCCAACAAGTCCTCCAGCATGAAGAAATCGAAAAAGTTTTGGCTAATCATTTCAAAAACTTATTAAACGAAACTCAGGACAATAGAACAGAAGCTATAACGAAGATAAGCAGGGAGATCCCTAAACTGGTAACCAGAGATCAGAATTTGGCTCTGATGAGGAAAGTTACAATGGAAGAAGTGGAGGAAACAGTCAGGAATATGAAAAGGAACAAAACTCCCGGGCCAGATGGGTATACGGTAGAATTCTACCAAGCAGGGTGGCACTTCCTTGGTGAAGAGGTTCTAGAAGTGGTGGAGGAAGCAAGAATCAATCAAAGAATATGGCCAGGTATAAACTCAACCTTGTTGACTCTTATTCCTAAAACTACCCAAGCGGATCAAGCTGAAGGCTTTCACCCTATAGCTTTATGTAATGTCATCTATAAGATAGTGGCATCAGTGATGGCCTAGAGGCTGAGATCTATTCTCCCGAACATTATATCCCCAGAACAAACTAGGTTCGTAGAAGGAAGACAGATTCTGGATGGATTAGTGGTGGCCCAGGAAGTAATCCACACTTTGAAAATGAAGAAGGAAAAAGGAATGCTGATAAAATTAGATCTGTCAAAAGCCTATGACAGATTAAACTCGAGATATCTAGAAGCCATCCTTCAAGCCTTTGGTTTCTGCGACAGATGGGTGAAGTGGGTCTTAAGCATGATTTCCACACTGAATTTCTCCATCCTGCTAAATAGAGCCCCATCTATTACTTTTAATGCTTCAAGAGGACTTCTACAAGGGGATCCCCTATCCCCCTTTCTTTTCATAATAGCAGCAGAAGGATTAGGTAGATACTTCAAAAAAGAATTAAGAGAAAGGAAAATCTAGGGTCTGAGACTATGGGGCAATCATACTATTGTCACCCACCAACAGTTTGTGGACGACATCATGATATACTGCAAAGTATCCTTGAATGAGGTGAGAAGGATAAAGAGAATTCTAGAGGTGTTTATGAAAGGTTCAGGTATGGACGTAAATAATGAAAAATCAAGAACATTCTTTTTTAATACAGTGGAACCCATCAAAAATCATCTAACTAGGACCTTGGGCTATAGAAAAGGGGAACTCCCAACAAAGTATTTAGGAACTATGCTAGACTCATCATCCCTTAAAATAGGAAACTGGAAGTCCATCTTGAAAAGATCATGAAAAGACTGGAAAATTGGTCTTTCCATACTCTGAATCTTGCTGCAACGGTTGTTTTGCTTAAATCAACTATTCAGGCGATTCTGATATATCCTTTATCAGTAATGGCAGCACCAAAAGGGATATGCAATAAGCTGATAGAGATATACAGAAATTTCCTATGGGGAGGACCTAAGCAACAAAAGAAATGGGCACTCTGCTCATGGGATAGCCTAACCAAACCAAAAGAAAAAGGTGGACTAGGTCTAAGAGACCCATCGGTCCTTAATCAAGTTCTAGCAGCCAAATTAAGATGGAGATGGATGCAAGGAGGAAAGGACCTGTGGAAAGAACTATGGATAGCAAAATATAATATGCCATCAACTCCTGAAGAAATATTAAGGAAACAAGAAACACCACGAGGATCAGATATATGGAACCTGACTAATCAAAGCAGAGAATTAGTTGATGGACATATTTTTTGGGAAATCAGAGGGTGTCAGAATGCGAGATTTTGGGAGGAAGCATGGCAGCAGAGGGAGAAAATGTTGAATCTACAAGGAATGCAGGACATCTACAGAACATGTATGGACAGAGAACTCATTAAGGTGAAAGATTATTGGATAGAAGGAAGAGGAAATGAAGAATGGAGGGAATGGAAATGAATGGAAGACTGGAACAAGAGTGCAACGGAGGAACAAAAAACAATGTTCGGTAAAGAATTAGACTCCAGGAAAATAAAAAATAGAGGAGGCAATGATATTCTACGATGGGGTAAAGAAACCAAAGGAACTTTCACTATCAGGGAAGCATATAATGTAAAAATCTAGCAAGAGCAGGGGGAAGATGACCAGAAATGGAGGAAGCTGTGGAAAAATAAATGGTGGCCGAAGATAAAGATGTTCGTATGGCTGGTAGGGAGGAAACACATTCTAACCTGGGATCGAATCCAAAAAAGAGGATTCTCAGGCCCATCAAGATGTTGCCTCTATTACCAAGACGAAGAAGACCAGGAACACCTTCTCAATGGATGCAGAATGGCCCAGTTCCAATGGGATAATACTAAAGATTTATTTTCGATAACTGAACGAAATCCACAGGATATCATACAAACTCTATGAAACTGGGGAGAAGGAAAGTTTAAAAGCTCGGTGGTAAGGAGAGCGTGGAACATGGTGGCAGGTTTCAATGTGTGGAATATTTGGAAAGAGAGAAATGGACGAATCTTCCAGGGGAAAATATCAAATCCGGAAGAAGTTTGGCAAAGGACCCTAAGACAAATCAGAGAATCAATCCTTGCAGAAAGTTGGACAGAGGAAGATTGGAAGACCTCTAAGGAAGAAGCAGAAATCCTAAAAAGGTTGAACCTGGAACAAGGGATGGTCTTTCAACAAAAAGAAAAGCAACACCAACCTATCGCGGGCCAGAGTCTTGCAGTCTTTCGTAAGCCACAAGAAGGGTTTATCAAGCTTAACTTTGACGGAGCGGCTAAAGGGAATCCAGGTCCAGCGGGATATGGAGGAATCTTTAGAAACAAACAAGGAGAGGTAGAATGGATCTATGCAGAACATGGAGGAACAATGAGTAATAACGAAGCGGAATTTATGGCAGCGTATCAGGGCCTCAAAATTGCTACAAGAAATCAATATAGTAAGATAGAGATCGAAGGCTACTCAACACTGGTCATAGCCACCATTAGAAAATTAATACAAGGGAAACAATGGGAGAAGGTGGTCAAAAGCTGGAGAACAGCGAGTATAGTGCAAGAAATTGAGGAAACATTGAGAGGTATTGAATACAAAATTACCTCGCATGTCAGGAGAGAAGGAAATAAGCGTGCGGATTGCTTGGCCAATTGGGGAAGTAAGGAATTATTGGGGAAAGTGGATGACAGCTGGGCAAATCAAACAGCGATGACAAGATAGGATAGCTTAAAAGAACTCATAGACAACGATAACCATGAAACAACAAAATGGTAATCAAAAAACCGTGAAGATCTGGAGTGGGAAGATAAGGTAGGTTTATTCGGCAGCGAAGACAGGACAGAAGGACGGCGGCCTCAGCTCCCTGACATTAGCATTTAATGATAATTCAGAGCAGCAAGTACGCAGCCCAAAACAAAAAACGGAAAATACCGAAGAGAGCATCATTCAAGTTGCAAGGGCGAAAGGAAGTGGAGGGCAAACTCATCATAAACGAAAAGGTGGCGAGAATTCTATAAGGTGGAACAAGAGAAGGATGACAGACAGCAAGAAGTGGAAGAAGGTGGCGAGGAAAGGTGAGACATGGCAGAGGAACCAAAATCAACGCCTCAATCGAACCAAAATGGCAACGAGTTGGGATAAAGGAGTCCAGGCAGAGCGGGAGGCATTCGGAGACAGGCAATTCAAACAGAGCAGAGTAAAAATTGAAATTGAAAGCTCAGACGAAATGGAGAATAACCAGGACGAAGGTTTTCGGAGCAAGACTTTTGAAATAGGTGAGAGCAGCAGAGGGACTAAGCGACGTAGAAAGGATGGAAGAAGGAAAGCTCGCGATCAAAGAGGCAGAGGTAGACCCCGACAAGCTAACATCAGCGAGGAGAGCAATCAGCCTCAGGGAAGGCAAAAAAGGGGGAAGAAATCCATCCGCAAGGCGGTGCATGAAGCAGAACAGGCATACAATCTAGAGACAAATGAGGACATATGGAAAATCATTGATGTTATGGAAGACAGAGTCCTGGAGGAACCGTCTAACCCGGAGATGGAAGAATGGACAACCCAGCTACCTGACCCAGGCAACACCAGAGGCAGATTAACTCTATACCTCCGAGCTCTTCACACATACTGGGTACTGAAGCATCTCTTGGCCAAGGCCATGGAGCAAGTAGCAGCAGAGATGGTGGAAATGGCTCAGGAAGCATTGGCAGCGAAGAAGGAGGTGGCGAACGTTGAAGGGATGTTGCGTCAATAGAACGAACAAATTAAGGAGATGCAGGAGATGCTGAAGGAGCTGGTGAAGACCAAAGACAGCAATGAAACCAAAAATGGAAACGCGGGAAATGAAGAGGCTTGTTAACTGTCTTTTTTCGAATTTAGATGCTAATGCTCTGTTTTTGGAAATTAGTTTGCATGTCACAACAGTAGTAGTAAAGATAGGTCTTATAGCAGATCTTTGAAAGAACAGCTTTTGGAAACATTTGGAGTGAAAAGGTTTAATGTCCTACAAGTTTTTAATGACAATATGTAGAATGAAAAACATTATTGAACGCTTGATGAAGAGGAACCAACAGATCCGGTTTCCCATTTGGGCGGATTGAGGTTCCTTCGTTTGTATTTTTAAATATGATGTAGATAATAGAAATGCAGTAGCTTACAAAAAAAAACATTGAATTTAACACATCATATTAAACTCATAATTTTAATTTCAAAATTAAAGTTAACAAGTTATACTAAACTTTATATTTTCTACTTCAAATTGTCACGATTTCTCTATACTTCGTATTATTGTTACTTACTCTTATGTTACCAACTTACCAATCTTCAACGAAGTCAAATACTAATGTGGTTTCCATGACCCTCATTAACTTTGGATTTAACACTATCATATTAAAGTTATATTTTCAATTGCAACATTTGATTTAACACATTATAAGAAAAGCCATATTTCCAATTTCAATTGTTATTGTTCCTCTTTACTTCATATTATTCTCACTCTTTTTCTAGTTAACATTTCTCTCTACTTCATATTAGTGTCACCTAACTATTGTTAGTAAAAGTATAAGATTAGTAGTGTTACCTCACTCTTGTGTTATTTAATACTCAAACATTAGAAGCACCAATCCTCTTCTTAAGGGACTCTCAAACCCTACATGTACCAGTCCTCCTCAACAAGAGTCATTACAAGGATATACTCATTATGAGTTGAACATATTACATGTGGGTATTGAACCCATGTTAGAAGGATAAAAACATGTCTCCCAACCACCAAAAGTACATCCAATTGAAGATATAGAATTAAGTCTATTTTTAAGGTCTTAACTATTAAAGTTTATAGGGTCATACATACTCATCCCTCCTCTCAATTTGAACCTATGACCTATTGTCAGGAAACACATGTTCTTAACTATTAAGCTTACTAAAGATGTTAATTATCATTTTTATTATATATATGGCCATAAAAATAATAATATGACAATTAAAATTTATTAAACTATAAGTCTCATTTTATAAGTCTTTGTCACAATTTCTTATAGGCATGTTAATAACAATGTTTACATTTATGAAGATAAAGACAATTAAATAGAAGCTACAATTTATTGTCAATGACTCTATCACTATCCATTTTTAGTATAATAAATTGGTTGAGATAGTCTATTATTTAAATTAATTTATCATTATTGATTTTCATTATAATGTAATGGTTAAGATAAGGATTCACTACGGAAAGTTTCATTCCATTAATAAAAGGGAGTTAAATTGATTTGATTTAATTTTAATAAAGGATTGTAATAATGTAACAATCATATAATACTCACATGGTGTAGAGAGAGAGTGTAGAGTGATTGGTTGCATGGTTTTTTGTTAAGACACTTTCTAGTGAAAATTCCACTAGTTCTAAACCTTTTGGCCACAGACCCAACCATGAGTACCAGTTAGTGTGGCACAAATTGGGTGTTATCTCTAGCTGATTTTGTGGCATAGATGCCCTTGAGTCTTGTTCTGAAAAACCGCAAGCTACTCCCACCCATTTACACACAAACTAACAAACAAACAAAAAATATACAAACAAAAAAATTATTTTAAATCAAAGTACCATTACCTATTATATTTTTGATTATTATGATTCTTTTTAATCTTTATTACCGTCTCATACATTATTTATTTAACCTCCCCACATGTGGTTCTTATGGCATGGGCTCATATTATGTTGATGTGGTAGTGCCACGTCGAATATATATGAATGTCACATGGTAGCATTGTGATTAAATGGACCCCACATTGTAGGACACCCTCCCACCCCCTTAGGACCTATTGAGGAAGTTGTTGTGTAAAAATTTACCTAATCTTCAAGGTCCGTTATGAATATGGGGTGGCACATTTTTTTTTATTGACCTCCTTGAAGTCCAAAAATAGCACCACCATCGTGTTTGGCTCATTAAGATCTTTCTGGTGATATAATTTTTGTCTCGGTCGAACTCCCAGATTGAGAGTTATTCCCATTAGAATGTCTACTTATTAATGTCTACCACATTAGTGTATACTACCATGTGCCATTACTTAATGGCATGCGTGGCTCTTCCACATTAACTATGAACTAAAGCATGCCCTACCAATTTGTTGTGTGATAACACCTCCACACCCCATACCCTTCCTTTTGAAAACTACTCTAGGTCAACTCCCATGACATGATAAGACATCAGATTCTTTATGTCCATCTCATATCTTTCAAAATTAACACTGTAACACTTTGTGAGTGTCTATTTTTCGCGATGATGTGATCATGGGCTACATAGAATTCATGTTGGCACCACGTATTACATATATACCCAGTGGCACCATAGGTCACCTTCCATGTACCCCATCACCTGTCCTCTGAATTTCCTACTAATATCATTCTAACATCATGCTGACATCACCTTGATATGCGGCACCCCTAACAATGCCACCTGATGCTTAATAATGGACCATTTAACCATCGTGGAAGGTTGATTCATCTTGTTGCGTCACACATGTAGGGACCATGTCATCCCTGTGTCCACATTATTATCCATGTAACCTTGTCTGGTGTATGCAACACCTATTGTATTGTTTGCATTATGAGAAAGGCTAGTATTTGTGAGTGTGTTGGCATTGACGTCACCTGGATGACTATGGTTAATTGGGGAGTCAGATTCTTGGTATCATCTTTCACGATGCAAGTGGGATCATTATTTCATCAGACCCTTTCTTTTGGAAAGTAATATGAAATATCTTTCCAATAGTATGAACAAGTCCATGAAAGTCCATTAGGATCAAAAGTTATTGAGTGCCTAAGTTTTTCCATAATGGGTCAAAATATTGGGGCATGCTTGCTAATAAGACACGTTGCAAAAATATTCGAATATCAAAAGGTAAGGAGCATTGGAACCTTCGAGAAGAAGACACTGGAACCTTTAGGTAGAGGTCTGGTCAAAGTAGCCGAAATCGGAGTAGTCTGGCCATCAGAAACTCGAAGCCTAATAACCTCAGAAGTTTGGGACCTTTGGACCGTAGATGTTTCAAAACCTAAAATATTGGAGCCTGCAACATATCAGAGGTTAAAGCCTTGGCATATTGGAAGGATGAATACATTGTGACCTTAGAGAATAGGGCCATCATATATTAGAACCTCATGAGTTCCTAAGATTTTCATTTTTATGGAAGTGTCGAGGTTTGCGGAAAACAATTTATTCAAAGGATTTCGTGGAAAAATCAAGAATTGATGGACCCCTTTCTCTCTCCTCTTGGTGGACACATGGAAGCAGTTTATTGGCCCTAAGGGGCCTAGTTCGTAGATGGAACCATCATGAATTGGTCGTATGACATGACATGTGGTAGGAATATTAGGCATTTTGAGTGGCATAGTGGGCGAAATCTAGGTGACATGTGTCACCACTGAGGATGAATCACATGGAGTGATGATTTTAGTGTGATGTCACTCAAAGGTCAGAATTTCAGAGGTCAAGGATTTCACAAGTCCACTATAAAATTTTCTTTGAAAAGTTCCGATGAAAGGAGTTCTGATGGACTGTCGTCTGGTCATGCGAGTCTAATAAAACCATGGGTGCAGAAAAGGCTTAAGCACATATTTGCCATGAATAATTTCGGACCTCGGAGTTTTGTCAATCCTATGTAAATGCCCTTTTAGAAAAGTTCTGATGAAAGGGGCTTTGATGGGACTGACACATGGTCATGAAGCCTAGAGAACCAAGGGCGTAGAGTAGGGCTAGCACCTAAGTGCTATGGATTATATCGGAGGATGGAGATTTTGTAACTCATATGTGAATGCCCTATGAGGAATGTTCTGATGAAAGGGGGCTTTGATGTTGATTTCACACTCAGTCGTGTTGAGTCTGAGGATCCAAGGGTGGAGAGGACTTAATAGAGGAAGATAGGCCCCAGGCACAAACAAAAGTCCTTACCACCTAAGCGCTAATCCCCCAGTGACAACACTCTATCATATGGGAAAAACAAGAATGGGCTAAGAAAGAGGTCTTATTGGCAAATCGGAAGCTCGTGACTTAATAACACTTGTTCTAATAAAAGTTATGCTGGATGGAACGTCTAATATTGTAGCAACCAAAGGCTATACCATCGGTCACGACTCTCGGTCCTATAAAGAAAATGAAACAAGGGGATAGAGAAAGGAGGAACTAAAGGCTAATTAGAAGCTCATAATTTCATAAGGTTGTTTTAATGAAAAATATGATGAAGTGGAACTCTGATACATCATAGTTCTATTTGAAGCACTCGGTCACAAGGAGTGGTCCCATGGTAAGAAGTGCAATAAGGAGCCAGGCTTAGAGGAGCTAGAGGTCAATTGATACCTTATGATATTATAATTATGTTCTAATAAAAGGTACCTATGTGTAAGAGATTAGAGATAACAGTTGAGCGCAACTCAGGATTGGATGAGTCAGAAGCTAAGCGAGTTAAAGAAGGTTAGTAGCTAGAGTTATTGTGATTTCAGAAGTTTATTGAGGCAGAGATAGAGACCATATCATTGTTCTTGTCCATGTATTATTGTCTTAAATGAGGAACAAGGAAGTCATTCTCAAAGTACTGGAAAGCTCTGTTAATCCTTGAATAAGCATGGAAGTCACATTAGAATGGGCAAGATGACTGAGATTAAATTATCGGTTGGAGTATTTCTCAGGGAGTAAGTGAAGAACTTGGAATACCTTGCTTATGTTTAAATTCCATGAAAAAATTCACCATTCAATACAATAGCAACATGGAGGAGCCATATAGAGATAGACTTGTAAAATGATAGAAAATTGTGACAAATATAATGTTGAATAGTGTGCATCAAAGGATCAAAACCACTGATTTCCTTCGAGAAAAAATAGGAAAGGGAAGTATTGATGAAGCATTGAGCCATGTGGAGTCTGTGGGACTATGTCAAGAGGTGAGTTGAAGCGAAGAGATAGAAGGGGAAAGTGGAAGAGAAGGCCAAGAGATGAGAATTTGTTTTTCTGAGCAGTGGAAAGAGTGCCAGACCAAAGTTTCTTTTGCACATTATAAGATCAAGAGAAGAAATTGATTCATCAACCAACTAGAGGGGTATATATATGTAAATGTCTCTATTTTCAGTTTGAAAATAGTATGAAAAGTAGAACATTCACATGAAGTGGTTGGTGCCTCTAAGCAAGTAGGTGCTTTCTATCCTAAGGGGGTCGGTGCCTTCTGTTAGTGGGTGCTCACAAATGATATGATCTAATTAAGTAGGTTCTTAATTTGACATCATAACAAAAAACAGATTCGTCATTTTTGCCTTTGGGTTTCCACGTGAAAAATACTAGTGTCATTATGTATATATTTCTCATGTGATGAATTATTATACATTTGAATGTGTCATCTTACTGTTAATTTTCTTTATTCACGAATACTTTCATAAGTAACAGACAATTGATGAAATAATTGAAAACATATTCAATAAAAATTGCAAAACCTCACTATTTTTTATTCACACCCCCCCAAATAATTCCTTGTACCAAGGATTCGTAATGGAGCAAAGTTCCTTCAGGAACAGTCCAACCACTGGAAGGTAGATCCATATGGAATTATGTCTAGGAAAGAGAGTCGGGAAGCTTACTCAAACAAGGTACCAGTCTTTAATGGAGAAAACTATGCCTTCTAGAAATTTAGGATGGAAGCCTATCTCATGTCCGTGGGGGTAGATGTTTGGTGCTCTATACTAGTAGATTACGATGTCCCCCCGATTGATGAAGATGGTAAAAAAAATGTATGGGAATAATTCTTAAGCCAACAATTCCATTCTCTTCTACATTAGTCGATTTGAATTTGTGAGGTTATGGACTATAAGTCTGCTAAGGAAGTGTGGGTGAAGCTCAATCAGAGTCATGAAGGAGATGAAAAGTCAACAAGGCCAAACTTCAAACTTTTAGAATGAGGTTTGAAAGTTTAAAAATGAGTGAAGAAGAAAGTATAGTAGAATAATTCCTCAGATTTGATGAAGTAACCAATATGATTAGGGGACTTGGTGAGGAAGTCAAGGAGGATGTGATTGTTAAAAAAATATTAAGATCCCTACCCATGAGATTTAATCCCAAATTCTCAGTTATTGATGAAATGACTAATTTAAAGGATCTCAATATTGAATAGTTGCTCAGCACCCTTCCAACCTATGATACGAGAGTAGGAGGAGAGAATTTTGAACCAATGGAGCTAGTGATCAAAGTGTCCAAGAAGGACAAGGAGCACAAAGATCACCAAAACTATGCCATCTATGAATCTGATCAGGAGTTGACCCAATTTTCCAGGAAACTAAAGAGTAGCTCAAGAAAATATAAAGACAAGATTCCCTTTAAATCCTTTGATTATTGTAGAGTCAAACATTTCCTGTCTAAATTCCCTTACAAGGAAAACACTAAAAAGGAATATGACCAGAAATTTATAAACAAACCTCAAAAGTATCAGAAGATGAAATTCTATAAGAAAAAGGGGCTCTACTCCAAAGAGGATAGTTCAGCACCAGAGTCAGACAATGAAAACTCTTCCGATGATGATTCGGATAAGTATTTAACTATGGCATTTGGAACAGACTCCAAGATGTAAAATATTATAGAATCTTAAGAAGAAAGCAAGAAGGAGAGGTGGACCTTGAAGGGGAACTAGTCAGTTCTTTTCATGAATTGAATAAATAAAGGAAAAAGAATAAGTATTTGAAGGAAGAACTAAAATGTGTTGAAGGACATATGTATAATTATGACAATGAGGAGTTTGTTTACCAAAAGGAGAAACTTGAAGAAGCCATTAAAATCAAAGACAGTTTAGTCCTCCTATAAGAAGAAAAAAAGGAAAATATGAGAAGATAGAAGAAGAGAACAATAAATTAAAAAAAGGGTTATCCAAGATAAGAGGGGAACAATATCAAATACATACGAAGATGAAAATATATCCTTAAAAGTCAAAGTAGAAAAATCTAAATGAATGGAAGAAGTTCTTCAATATTTGATCCATGAATGGGAAGAAAATTTTCAGAGTCTCAAGGCAGAGGTTGTCTCTCTAAGAACAAATCTTGAGAAAATAAAGATTGAAGAAGGAATAAATGAGAAATTTGGAAAAGGAACAAGAGACTAGATTAGATTCTGGGCAGTCAAAGATCCTCAAGAAACTAAATGGTCCTGGGTTACTCCAAACCACATGAGACCCAAAGTGGAAAGATAAATTTCAGGTCTCCAAGTTTTGAGGAACCACAAAGCTATGAAAAGAATCCTCAAGAATGAATCGATGAAGACAAACGGGAAGTAAAAAAAAAAGAGGATATCACCACTGTAATAATAACTTTATCCATCTCAAACAGGCACACCAACGAATAATGAATCAATGTGTGAGACAACATAGGTACCTTCATACAAAAACTCATGAATCTTCCAATATCATGTACTCTCATTAATTTTATGTTCATTTTTATGGATGCAACATATTTTGGCATAAGGATATTGAGTGTAAAATGATCAAAGTTGAGAGAGATGAATGTTTTAGATACAATAGGTATCAAAAGTTTAGATATCAAAATTCTACACTCAAAAATCAAAATGTTTTCTCTCCCCATAATGAATGATGCTGAATGTTTTAAACATAATAGTTTTGGGCACAAGGAAATTGAGTGCAGAAGAAGGATAGAGTATACATCCAAATTTGAAAATACCAGGTGATTAGTGGGTCGAAAGGATGAGAAGAATTGGAAGTAAAAATCTAGAAAAAGCATGGAATGTAGACTCACTCTATCAGAACACAACCAAGAAAATAGATGGTATGTGGACAATGGTTTCTCCAAGCATATGACTGGGGATAAGAATACGTTTTTGTCAATAAGAAAAAAGGATAAAGGAAACAAAGTCACTTTCGGTAAAAATGCTCCAGTAAGAATTAAGGGTAAAGGCATATCTAGTCTTGATCAAAATTAACAAGCACAAAATGTGCTGTATGTGGAAGGTTTCAAGCACGAGTGATAATGGCTATGATGTGACCTTTTGATCCAAGGAGTATGAGATGTGAAATATGAACAATGGAAAGCTAGTGGGAAAAGAAATCAGAACCCATAATAATGTAATGTGGCATAGGAGTTTTGGCCATATGAATTTTGACACCTTGATAAAATTCAGCATGTTGAGAGTTGTGAGAGGATTACGAAGACTCTCAAGGTATGATAACTCAATTTGCAAGTCATGCCAATTTGGAAAACATACTAGCACTCATTTCAAGTCAAAATATTTCTCCTCATCTAGACTATTGGAACTCATTCAAACAATTATTTGTGGCCAAACAAGAGAAAATACCCCAAAAGGAGAAGGGTATTTCATGTTTCTCTTTGATGATTTTACCATGGCCACTTGGATCATGCTCTCAAAATAGAAGTTGGAACAATTTAAGCATTTTAAGTAGAAAATGAGAAATACTTAAAGATAAAATGACTAATATAAGACAAAGGAGGAGAGTACACTTCAAGAGAGTTTGAATATTTTTGTGAAGAACATGGCATTAGAAGGCAGTATTTAGTGGCTAGAACTCCACAACAAAATGGAGTAGTTGAGAGAAAGAACATAACAATCCATAAAATAGCCAGAGCTCCGTTGGATGAAGTAGAAGTATCCCACATCTTCTAGGGAGAAGCATCAAAAGCAATAGTATACCTACCAATAGAACTCAACTTATGTATAATAGTAATAAAACACCCTATGAGTTGTGGAAGGGAAGACCTACATTAGTTAAGAATTTCAAGGCATCTGGGTGAAAATTCTTTATCAAAAGGAATGACAAAAATCTTTGAAAATTTGACTCATGCATTGTTGAGGGTATATTACTCGGGTACTCCCCTCGGAGAAAAGGATATAAGTGTTACAACAAGTGGATAAAGAAGATAGAGGATTTCATTGATGTCATAGTAGATGAAATAGTTCCACAACCTATGTCCTCTAAAAGAAACATGAACTTAGATGGTGAAGAAAATCAAGATATGATGCCCACAGATCTAGAAGAAACAGATTCAGATATTGAAGACGAGGAATCAAGTAGAATTCCAAAGCCAAAGGCACCTTCGAGGTATGTACATAAATTACATCACGAGAATCATATACTTGGAGATCAAAGACATGGTGCTCATACGAGTAGGAAACTTGTTTGGAATATAAGTTATGTGAATTTGGCTCTATTGTCACAGATTGAACCAAACAATCTCAACCAATAAAGTGAGGACAAGTTTTGGGTGAAAGATATGAATGAAGAACTTGACCATATTGAAAATAATGGCACTTGGGAGCTTGGTCCAAGACCTAGAGAGAAAAATGTCATTGGACCTAAATGGGTTTTCAAAAACAAGTTGAAAGAGCAGGGTCAAGTCATCAAGAACAAGATTTGATTGGTCTACAAAGGGTGCGCTCAAATGGAAGTGGTAGATTTCGAAGAAAAATTTGCACAAGTAGAAATACTAGAAGCTATTTGAATTTTTCTAACCCTTTTGAGACATAAAAACATCAAAGTATATTAGATGGATGTGGAATTTTCATTTCTCAATGGAGATATGGAAGAAGAAGTTTACATTGAGCATCGAGAAGGATTTATGCTCACCACAAATGAAGGGTCCGTGAGCAAACTAAAAAAGGCTCTATATGGACTAAAACAGGGTCCCAAAGCTTGGTATGAATGGCTCGATAAATATCTTCAGCAACAAGGATTTATAAAGGGGAATGTTGACAAAAATTTATGCATAAAATATGAACGAGACCATTTACTAATTGTAGTAGTGTATGTGGATGAAATAATTTTTGGCAGAGAGAGGAAAGAATTGGGTCATCAAATTACAAAATGTATCCACACAGAGTTTGAAATGTCCATGATCAGGGAGATTTCTTTCTTCCTCGTATTTAAAATATCTCAGTCTCCTAGTGGGCTGTTTATCTCCCAATTCAAATACCTTTGAGAAACTATGAAGAAGTTTGAGATGGAAGATTACAAGCCAATGAGAAAACCTATGCTTATAGGTTGCAAATTATGCAAAGAAGATGAGACACCATTGGTAAATCAGACTGAATGCAAATCCATGATAGGAAGTTTGTTGTATCTTACACTTCAAGGCCAGATATCATGCAATTTGTGGGTCTTGTGGCGTGATTTCAGGCCTTCCCTCATGAAAGTCATGTCGTTTTTGTCAAAAGGATTTTAAAATTTATTCAAGGAACAACATAATATGTAATGTGGTATGCTAAGATAAAAGAATTCAAGTTGAAGGCCTACACTGATGCTCATTGGGTTGGCAGTCTTGATGATAGGAATAACACTCCCATTGTGAATTTCTTCTTAGGAAAGTTCTTGGTGTCATGGGTAAGCACGAAACAGGCCTCCATTTCTTATTGACTACATGCTTCACACAAATTATATGGATGAAGAATACCTTAAAAGATATTCCTATAGAGTTGCTTGATCCTATTAAAATTATGTGTGATAATACAAGTTCCATCGGCATCTCTAAAAATCTAGTCATGCATTCAAAGACCAAGCATATTCCTATCAAGTTCCATTTCTTAAGGGAAAAGGTTGCAACCAATATTGTCAAACTTGAAAATGTGGCCACTAATGACCAACTTGCTAATATCTTTACTAAGTGACTAGAAAGAGAACCCTTTGAATATCTGAAGAATCTGATAGGATTTGTGACTCATCCTTCCAAATGACTCCATTTTTGGGGTTGTTGGTAGCTACTCAGCATGAGGGATCAATGGAAGAGTAGGCTGTAGTGGTTTAGGGGGGATATTCTTGAGTATTCTTTTCCATTGATGCCAAAGGGGGAGAAGGATACTAGAAGACCATGCCCAACTTTAGGGGGAGCTTATGGTGTTGCTATTAACACCAAAGGGGGATATTATTGGATTGTTGGCATTGTCAGGATGGCTAGTGGTTGCGAGTGTTTTGGCCTTGATGTCAACTAGACGACTATTGAGAATCATTGGGTGAGATCCTTCGCATCATATTTCAGGATGCAAGTAGGCTTATTACTACATCAGACCCTCTCCATTGGAAAGTACTCTGTTAAGAAACCAGCTCAAGAAAAGATAGAAAAGATAGATCAATTCCTTAGAATTCAGCGTCTTCGAGGGGGCAACCTCCTTTACATTACATAAATGAACAATTCTTTGATGATACAAATGAAAAAACCTCCTTTCTATATATAGGAATCTAAGGAGTCACAATATAATCCAGCCGACCTAACAATAATAATATAAAGCCACAAAAATAACAATAGAGGGATTCTATGGGGCACATAAATAACAACATGGGGGTAATAGGGGCACAACAATATAAATAAGGGGTATAACTACAATAGTAATGGGGTAATCACTAGTATTATAGGGACCCAACATGCCCCTCTCCTTCAAAAAAGTGTTGTCCTCAACGCTTGAGTAGTTCTGGATACTTCTGCATAAAATTATCATCCTCCCATGTGGAATCTTTAGCGGATAAGTTCTTCCACTTGATAAGATACTTTGAAATTGATCGATTTCATAGCTGTCGAGTTCTTGTTTCTGTGACTGCTTCCCGTTCCAATATAATTTTTCCTTCCTCATCAAGTTCTGGCAATATTGTTTGCACTGGGAGCTTTTCGCCTATAACCTTCTTTAAACATGAAACATGGAAAACTGGGTGCAATCGAGAAGCTGCAGGAAGCTCCAATTTGTATGCCATAGTACCAATCTTTTGCAACACCTTGTACGGACCATAATACTTTGGTGATAATTTATTATCCTTCTTAGCTTGCTTTAGGGACATTTGCTTTTATGGTTGTAGCCGTAGGAATACCCAATCACCTACATCAAAACTTCTTTCACTGCGATGTTGATATGCCTGTTGTTTCATTCTATTTTGTGCCAACACGAGGTTATCCTTCAAGAGTTGGAGGACTTGTTGTTGATGTTCGATGTGATGTTCCACTGCCTGAACCTTAGAATTTTCTCTTAAATATGATGTAATGGATGGTGGTTGATACCCATAAAGTGCTATAAATGGGGTCATTTTTGTTACTGTATGGAAGGAAGTGTTATACCACCATTCAGCCAGAGGCAACCATTTGACCCATTGTGTCTATTTATCAGATACAAACCAATGAAGATATCCTTCCAAACATTTGTTTGCTATCTCAGTTTGCCCATCGGATTGAGGATGATAAGATGAGCTATGAGCTAACTGAGTACCAAGAGAAGAAAATAATTTTGTCCAAAAATTTCCAGTGAAAATGGGATCTCTGTCACTTACAATAATCTTTGGGTTTCCATGTAGCTTTTGAATTGTTTCCATAAATGCAGTAGAAACTGTACTGGCTTTAAATGGATGTGATAATGCACAAAAATGTGCATACTTGGTAAGTTTGTCAACTACCACCATGATGACACTCTTTCCCTTAGACTTTGGTAAACTTGTGATAAAATCCATTGAAACCTCCTCCCAACGTTGGCTTGGAATGCATAAAGGTTGTAATAGACCCAGTGTCTTAATTGTTTCAACTTTATTTTGTTGGCAAACCAAACATTCCACCACAAACTTTTGAATATCTGATTTAAGGCCATCCCAAAAAAATTCCTTCTTAACCCTGTGGTAAGTTTTTAAAAATCCCGAGTGCCCTCCTAAGGGAGAAGTGTGCAATTCCATAAGAATCTTTTGTTTTAGCTGGGAATTCTTACAGAGGTATAAGCGATCTTTGTACCATAATGAATAATTTTGCCAGCTAAATGTATCAGACGTACTGGAATCTTGTTGTAGCTTTCGAATAAGTGCCCACACTTCTTCATCATTCTTCCATTCCTCCCTTGCTTCGTTTATCCAATCTGGTTGGATAATAGAAATGGCGCACAACAATGCTTCCACATCCTCATCCTTTCTTGAGAGTGCATCTGCCACCACATTTTGCTTCCCTTTTTTGTAGATGATTTCAAAGTCATAACCCAACATCTTTGTGACCCACTTTTTTTGCTCTTTAGAGGATAATCTTTGTTCTAAAAGGTATTTAAGGCTATCATGATCCATTTTTACCTTGAAGTGTCTTCCCATTAGGTAGGGTCGCCATTTATTAAGTGCATGGAGTATTGCCAACATTTCCTTCTCATAAATAGCTTTGCTTAAAAACTTTCCCTTGATTGGACGACTTTCAAAAGCAATGGGTCTTTCATCTTGCATTAGAGCAACACCAATTCCATTTCCTGAAGCATCACATTCCACAATAAAGGTTTTTGTGAAGTCCGGTGTAGCTAAGACCGGTGCTTGGCACATTGCCTCTTTAAGATGTTCAAAGGCCTTTGTTGCTTCCGGAGTCCATGAAAATGCATCTTTCTTCAATAATGTTGTTAGAGGTGCTGCTATTCTCCCATAATTCTTAACAAACTTGCGATAATACCCTATCAACCCAAGAAATCCTCGCAGATGCTTTATGAATGTGGGGATTTTCCATTCCTTAATGGCTTTAATTTTGCTAGGGTCTACCTTAACTCCTTCATGAGATACAATATGACCCAAATATTCCACCTCTTGGACTCCAAAGAAACATTTGGATCTTTTTGCATATAATTGTTTCTTCTCCAATAGTTGTAGCACCCTGTCAAAATGTTCAACATGATCCTTCCAAGACTTGCTGTAGATTAGTATATCATCAAAAAATACTAACACAAATTTTCTAAGGAATGGTTTGAAAATTGAATTCATCAAACCTCGAAATGTTGAAGGTGCATTAGTAAGGCCAAAAGGCATGACCAAAAATTCATAATAACCCTCATGAGTTCTAAATTCCATTTTCGGAATGTCTTCAATCTTCATTCTGATTTGATGATATCCCGAACGAAGATCCAACTTGGTGAAGTAAATTGATCCATGCAATTAATCCAGTAATTCATCAATGACAGGAATGGGGAACTTATCTTTAATAGTGAGCTTGTTGAGCTCCCTATAATCCGGACACATGCGCCATGATCCATCCTTCTTGTGCACCAATACTACTGGAGCAGAGAAAGAACTTTGACTTGGTTGAATTATACCAGCCTCTAGCATTTATGCAACCATACGTTCAATTTCACTTTTTTGGACATAGGGATATCTGTACGGCCTGATGTTTGGAGGAACACTTCCTGGAATCAGATGAATAGCATGACCATGATCACGCATAGGTGGGAGACCTTTGGGAGTCTAAAATACCTTGGAATGATTGTCCAGAACTTTTTGGAGATCTGGAGAAATAGATGATTTCGATGTGGAAACATCTAGCGAACATAATTGTACAATTACACCTCTTTGCTCCTTTTTTAGAAGCTTTGTCATACCATTAGAGTTGATTATCTTTCCTGGTTTCCCTACAATACCCCTTAATTCAACTTCCTTTCCTTCCGTAGAAAATTTGATGAAAAGTTATTGAAAATTAAAAGCTATTGTACCCAAGGATTGTAGCCATTGGACTCCTAGTACAACATCAGCACCTCCCATTGGAATGGAAAGCATTGGGCTAGTCAATACATATTCTCCCATGGATAGCTTGATATTATGGCACCTTCCAGAGCAATTTATTGTTCCTCCATTTGCAATCATCACTTGACACTCTGGTGTTGGATATAGGAAGCAATTCAATTCTTTTGCTACCCTACAATGAATAAAATTGTGGGTGCTTCCTGAATCAATCAACACTATTACCTTTTTCTTCTTGATTTCTCCTTCTATCTTGATGGTTTGAGGAGTGGTAATTCCTGCCAATGTATTACAAGATATGGTTGGATTTATTTGTTCTTCATCTAGGCTTTGTTCCTGGAGTATATCTTCTTCTTTTGACCTTTCTTGCTCCTTTTCTTCTTCCTCTTCACAATCTATGTAGAATAATTTCTTCTCAGCACACTTATGACCTTTAGTGTATTTTCTATCACAACTGTAGCAAAGCCCTTTTGCTCTTTTTTCTTCCAATTGTTGTGGTGTCAACCTTATAGGTTGTGGAAGACTAGGGGCAACAAAACTTCCGTCTTTATAGTTGTGAGTGGTATGCTTCCTGGTTGCCATAATTTTGCTTTCCATTTTTCTTGCTAACATGAATGCCTTCTCTAATGAATCAGGTTCCCAAAGGCGAACATCATGTTGGATATTATCCTTTAAAGACCCTATGAACACATCAATCCTATGCTCCTCTGGAATATCTTTTACCCTTATGTTCAATTTTTGGAACTCCTCAATGTGCTCCATTACTGAACCCTTTTGTTTGAGACTTATCAATTGGCTAAAAAAAGTGTTGTTTTTTGTATCTTCATAATGTGCTATCAATTCTTCCGCAAAAATTGCCCAAGTGATAAAAATTTTACGAGAGCAAAGCCATTGATACCATACAAACGTATTTGGTTCCAAATATACAGTCGCCATACGTACCTTTTGTGTGTTTTTCACATTATTGAGATCGAAGAACTGCTCCATCTGTAATATCCATGTGGCGGGATCCTTGCCATCAAACTTCCTCATATCGATTTTTGGAATATGGTGGGTCTTCGATCCAACATTAGAGTCTATGGAATCATGATTAACATTACTTTTGTTCACATCATGAGTTTCCTTTACAACCTTTTCACCATTAGTAAGTATTTCTTGTAGAAAATTTGTCAAATCTGTCTTCAAATCTGCCATGTCTCTCTTCAAATCTGTCTTCAAATCTACCATGTCTCTCTTCAAATCTGTCTTTGAATCATCCATATTAGCTTCCACACCATTTATCTTAGATTCCACACCATTTATCTTAGATTCCACACCACTTATCTTAGCTTCTGTGAGCTTTTGTGAGCGTGACATTTGTTGCACTTGTTCTTGTAGTTTTGATATATCATGTAGCATTTCTTCCTCTTCTTCATGAGTCATGCTAGAGCTTTCAGGTTCCTTACTAGGTGTTTGCATTTTCTTTCCTCGAGGCATCAGTTACCGATAATAATGCTTTACTATGCCCTTTGAATTCCGTTAAACCAAGCTTACACAAAAATTTAAAAAAAACTACACACCTTTTTTCACTTTATAGAAGCCTGATATTGAATCTGATGTATCTCTATAATTTGTTATCATCCAGTTCTAAAATTGTGATCTGTAGTAGCCTTCTACGTCCTCTTTCCAATGCCACAAGTCTGACCCAAATTGAATTCTCCAAGGAAGAGTTATATGAAATCTCCCACAGTGGCTTGCTTTTAGACTAGTTCAGTAGAGAAAACTTGTATGACTTGCAACGAGTCACTGTTTCAACCTTTGAATCTAAAACATGCATACGCGAAACTACTGTCCATCCTCTTTTTGTACCCTCTTACGAAATTTCAATCCGATCCCCAGAGAGAAAGTTATGACGATTTTCCCCAGGTCACCTGTTTTGAATGTAATTCAGGAGTCTGCAAAAAGACCAACTTCCTTAGATCATATCTCCGCAAATATCGCGCAAAAAGCTCTGAAATTCGGACCCAAGGTTCAGCGCGATTTCTTCTCAAATGGATTTTTTTGTGACTTCTGAAACGTCACAGAAAAAAGGTTATAGCGAAAATGCCACGATGACCTGTTTGGAGTAGCGAAACCCTAGAATCCAAAGCTCTGATACCAAATGTTATGAAACCAGCTCAAGAAAAGATAGAAAAGATAGATCAACGCCTTAGAATTCAGCCTCTTCGAGGGGGCAACCTCCTTTACATTACATAAATGAGAAATTCTTTGATGATACAAATGAAAAAACCTCCTTTCTATATATAGGAGTCTAAGGAGTCACAATATAATCCAGCTGACCTAACAATAATAATATAAAGCCACAAAAATAACAATAGAGGGATTCTATGGGGCACATAAATAACAACATGGGGGTAATAAGGGCACAACAATATAAATAAGGGGTATAACTACAATAGTAATGGGGTAATCACTAGTATTATAGGGACCCAACATACTCTAAAATATCTTCCCAACGGTATGAACAAGTCTAGGAAAGGCCATCGGGACCAAAAGTTACTGACTGCAGAAGTTTGTCTAGAACAGGTCAAAAAATTGAGTAGGCTGGCTTATCGGAACTTCCTATCGTAGGCTGATGAAATATCAAGGTATTAGAAGATCGAGGTGATCAGAACCTCAAAGAATAGGACATCAGAATGCTAAAGCAGAGGCCTGGTTGGAGCTACCAAAATTAGAGCAGTCATGCCATCAAAACCTCAATGTCTAGGTACCTCAGAAGCTTGGGACCTTGGGACCCTAGATATTTTAGAACCTGAAATATCAAAGCAAGAAACATATTAGAGGTTAGAGCCTTCGGATATCAAAATGACGAATCCATCAAGACCTCAGAGCACATGGCCATCTGTGATTGGAACCTTGTACGTTCTTAAGATTTTCATTTCTTTGGAAGCGCCGAGGTTTGCAAAAAGCAGGAAATACAAAGGTAAAATCAATGTCTGATGGACCCCTTTCTCTCTCCTCCAGCTGGACACATGGTAGTGGTTTATCAGCCCTAAGGGGTTGAGGTGGCATATGACGCATTCATGATGTGGTCGTATGATAGGACGTGTGGTAGGAAGATTAGGCATTTTGGGTGGCCTAGTGGGCCAAATATGGGTGACACGTGTCACCCTTGAGGAGGCGCCATGTGGAGTGATGATGTCAGCATAATGTCGCTCAGAGGTTAAGGACTCGCACCTGGTCATGGGAGTCTAATAAAACCATGGGTGCGGAGCAGGCTTAAGTACTTAGTTACTATGAATAATTTTGGACATTAGAGTTTTGTAACTCCTATGTAAACGCCCTTTGAGAAAATTCTCAATGAAAGGGGCTCCAGTGAGATTGGCAAATGGTCATGAATCCCAGAGAACCAGTGGTTCTTGTTATAACTCTCCCTTGAATTCTACTTATATCGCATATAAATCAACAATATAACTAGCATAATGTACATATTTGTTATAGACATTTTTGTGCCTCGCATCATGGAGCATGAAATGTCAATAATCACAGGGATCCTCAGTCCCTAAACATGTTGTTCTTACCCCTAAAAGAACAAGGTCATCAAACAACAGCACTTCCAATCAGTTCTCCACCTGAAAACACTTCAAAACAGGCTTATTTTGGATCATGTCAGCTGCTACACTGAGCTTCTGCGCTGGAATGCAACTGTCCCTCCTTGTACCTGCGCTGGAAGTCAAATCTAATGAAAGCTACCTGCGCTGGGCGAGATTGGCCAAGTGACACAGTCATTCTGCAAGGTGTCAACTGCCCAGGAAGCTTCCAAACTGACACTTGGTTCATGAGATTCGCCCTGTGATGAGTAAGAGGTACTTGACCACCATGTGTAAGCAAGGATCTCCAAGTGGACTCAAGAACTGAAGATTAACTGAAGAGGGAGAGGACACAAGGCAGCTTCATGTCAGTCTCAAGCTGACTCATCCTTTCTTCTTCTCTCCTATATATAGAGCTCTTCTATGAGGTCTAAAGAGGCTGGAATTTTGTGTAAAGCAAGGAGGTGCTGTTGGTTTACAGTTAGAACTATTGGGTGATTGTTTTACTAGAGGTGAAGAGGAGAGTTCTTGCTGTTGGGGAGGTGCTGCTGGATTGGAGCCATTATTGGTTGTAACCTTCTCAGAACCCTGTTACTTCTATCAATAAAGTTTTGCATGTTCTCCTATATACTTGTATTGCATTGATGTATTGTATTTACATGTATATTTGATTCACTCTAATCCATGTATCAGTTATGAGTACTTGTATCTTGTAGTCTCTTCTCTTGTTTGTGCAGGATCTGTGTGTAGCTGGACCGGCAAAGAGAGCAAGGAGCTGGAACAAGAGACAAAGAGAGAGGACAAGGAGCGACTGAGCGAAAGACACCATGTTGGTTAATCTTTCTCCATTCTCTCTGTACTTTCATAAAGGAAATCATCAAAACTTTACTTTCAGTTGTTGCTAAAGACTGTCACCTTTAGAGTAGGGATAGGGTCATCCGCATCGGATACTTTTCCCCACAACAAACTGGCGACTCCACTGGGGATCCTAGTATCTTGTTGGTGTTTGTAGTATTTTGCTATTCATTTCTTGAAGAAAAGAGTACCAAATCGAAAAGCTTTTGACTATATCAAAAGCGAAGTAGAGGGTCTGCTACTCTTGCTCATTTACTGAGCAAATTCAAGATTTGAAGAGCCTATCTACAAAAGACTCTTTACTCTTTGTGATAGATCTTCATCCTCTTGATCATCCCTTAGCCTGTACTTGACCTATAGCTTTTTATTTCAGCAAAAACAGTGCATTTTTGAGCTTTTTATGACCCGGAATTCTTTGTAGACGAAACTCTCGTGAGTCAGTGCAGGCTGTCCACAGGCAGTCTGCATTACAGCGCAGGTACTCCCTTCGGGAACTGCGCTGAGAGTCAAACTGGCAGACTAGAACCTGCGCTGGTCCAGTTAGCCATTGTCTTGCTCAGCTTTCCCTTTGTGTCTTGGCCCTGTTTTCACTGAGTTTTAGCTGATTGCTTGCTGGTCATTGTACTTGTTGTAGACCGCTTCTCCTTGACATTATTCCGCCTTAGTTGTGTGATGAAACTGTGAATGTTCTTTCAGTATTTCTTGTTTCAGTTACAGTTTCCATTGTGAAAAGTGAACCAGTATAGCTGTGACCTCTTAGATCCTGAACTGTAAAAGTGTCTTTGTGATCTTATGAGCTAGTTTTATTACTGTTCGTAGCTGTTTGAGTTTGTTTGTTTTTCACTTTATGGTTTGAATTCATATATTTTGAGTGTTGAAACAAGTACTTGTAAAGCGTCTTTTCATTTAGACAAAGCTTGTTTGTTTACGCTTCAAATTGAATTCGAAAGTCATACAACAGTTTTCTTTTTGTCTACATCAACATTAAAGGAAAAGAAAAGAAATACATACATCTTGCATTTGCATTTTTGATAAGTTTGTGTGTCTAATCTAGGAGAAAGTGCATTAGTTTGTGCTTTGTGCTCTGTGTGGAAAGATATTGTTTTTCTCTCCCCTCAGTAGTTAGGATTTTCAAAGCTAAAAAGATTGTGAAAGCTTGCTTATCATTTTTAGCTGCATTTAGGAATTTGTACCAATACATCTCGTGGTGATCCTGAAAGACAAACTGATAAACAAGATCAACTTAAAATATATTGAATGAATCTAAAAACGCATTGTAACATAACGCTCACAGTAGAGGTCTAGGTAGAGACGTGTTCCGGCGTCGTTAAACGTAGTGACTGTCGATCTCTACGAAGGTGGGTGATTCCTCCTGAGGGACCATAGCACTAATACGGACTTGAGCTCCCGCGTACCGTCGCGTATATTGGGAGACCCCTATAGGCTTTTATCCTTTATCCTTAGGAAGCCGTGTCGACCGCCCTACTGATCGCGATGCAGTGAACACAGCATTCACGAAGATCGACCACCCGTACCGTAAAACGTATTCTGTGGTTTCGCGAAAGGTTTGGCACACCCTCTGCCTAGATCTCCAGAGCAGTTTCTTTTGGCCTTTTTCAAACTCTATAACTGAAAAAGTCCAACCGAGCATTTGTCACTTCGGGCTCGTTAATACATCGAAGGCGACTAGAGTCATCTTTAGCTTTTTCTCGACTCTTAAAACATGAAAAAGCAAAGTTGTGTCTAAAAGCGTCTAATAAAATTCATTCAATACGGAAACATAATTCCCCTTTTTGTATTTTAGTTGATCAAGTAATCCGCAACCGTGGAGGAAAGTCAATTAAAACCCCGTCGTTCAGGGAGGCTTGCGAGTCAACCGCCTTTGTCTCCGGAACCGAGAGTAGTACGGACAAAGCGAACTCGCTTGACCAGGTCAAAATCTCCTTTTAAAGTTAGAATGGAAGTTCCAACAACATCTGAGATTCTGGTCACTCCCAATATTTCTGGAATCCCTGCCTCTATTGAAGAAGTTCAACAGCAACAGAAGGACAGTGGTACTGATCCTAGTCTGAAGACAAGTACTTGCATAACTGAACCAGTTCCATCTGAAACCGGTCCACAGAGTCTTGTTGTTCAAACGACTGTCGCTGTCGAAGCAACCCCTTCTTCGGCACCAGAAATCTTTTACGGACCTGACGGTCTTCCTCTTCCTCCTGGTCTGATTGCAATAGAGGAAATCGTAGAGGACCAGCAAGCAAATACTCCAATTCATTTTGGAGTAGGTACCCCTCTTTTTCCTTCTGCATCAGAAGTTTGTCTATCGCCACCAGAAGTTCCTGAAGAATCGTTAGGAAGTTTATTGGATAGACTTAAAATGTCTGAACAACCGTCGACATCTAGAACTATGCCAAATGACACAGCGACAGCAGAAGTTCCTGTTGCCAATCCAACGATGTTTGCCGGCATACCAGCCGTCCCGACTAGCTCTCATCAGCTAGAAGGAGTCCACCCAGGGACTATTATGACAACTTGGTCTGTTCCAGTTTGTTCTTCCGGTATAATACCCGGTAATTCTTATGTTGAAACTAGACAAATTGATCCCTTTGGGAATCATTTTGGGCCATCCAGTCCTCAAAGGCCATCTATACCCTTGAGCTCCGGATTGTTACCGTATGGGGGGCAATATGCCCTTTCGCTTCCCCTTTCGGGGGGATACCCATACGGCAGTTTTCAACCACATTCAGGTTTGACTGAAGTAACGACGAGTGGTTGGGTACCTATGTTACCCCAACAACCAAGAGTTGTATATTCCATGCAACAATGTGTACCTATGTCTAGTATCCCGACGACGCCAGCAATTGTAACCGTGTCGCAAATTCAATCGATGCCTGTTGTATGTCAACCCCAAGTTGTAATGCAACAGCCTATTGACCCTGCAACACAACCACAATCGCCAACTGGCGGGACGACACAGATACAAACGGGAACCATAACCCCGCATCTTGGTCCGTCAGTTAGTGTCGCACAACAAAACATGGCTTCACAACCATGGATGGTGCAATACCAACAACCTCAGTTTCAACAGGTGTACCAGGGGTCTGAGCAACAGATCTTTGCAAATAGTGGGCAACCCTATATTCAGAACGGGTTAAACCAACCACTTTACAGTGGCCAAACCCACCAACCATATCAGTCATATCAACATCAGTTGCATTATACTGGTGTGCAAAGACCTACTGCTCAGGCGATTCCATCATATCCTGGGTACGCCTCGCCAAACCTGAATCAGTAGTTGCCATTCGTGGCGACCTTAGAATTACCAGATTTACATCGATTGACGAACGATCCAATCGCCTATGCCCATAGGTGGCCAGCGATTCCTCATAAACTTCCTTCGGACATTCCTAAATTCAATGGAAATCCGGGCGAAGACCCGTCGAATCATGTGATGACATTCCATCTGTGGTGTTCGTCGAATACCTTGAATGATGATTCGATAAGACTTCGTCTTTTCCAGAGGACATTGACTGGTCCGGCGGCCAAATGGTATATTGAATTACCTAGAGCCTCTTTCGAAAATTTTAGTTCCCTAGCCACGACTTTCTTAACACACTTTCAGTTACCTATAAGGTACGAAACTGGGACAGAGATCTTGACCAATTTCAAGCAGACAACAGCCACACATATATCTGATCATATACATGAGTGGCGTCGTCGTCGCAGAATGGTAAAAACCTATGTTCCAGATCAGCTATTAGCTGAGTGGTTTATAAAGTCGCTTCTGCCGGCAATAACAGAAGATGTGGCCAAGGGAGGCGTCGTAACAGAGGAGCAAGTTATTGCTCGTGCTCAATATTTGGACTTAGTATATACTCAGTCGGGCACGCTCTATGATAAGATACCTGACGCCCCCAGACCGGAATTTTCAATCCCTCCTCCTCCCGGATCGAATAGTGACTCTCATGCCGGTGATGGCGTGATTGGAACTGCAAACGCTAAGTCGACAAGAGATTCGAATAAGAAAGCCCGTAAGACTTCGAATCAAAAAGCAAATCAAGAGATTCTTGCTTCGGAGGTAAATGCTGTATCTACGGATAAAGGCAAAAACTCCAATCAACCAGGAAGCAAGAAGAAACAAAATGAAGGGAAGAAGAAGAAACAAGGTGAGTCATCCCCTCAAAAAACTTCTTCAAGCCCTCCTAGGAAAGGGAAACCAACGAGTCCATGTCATATATGCGATGAGGATCATTGGACAGCAGATTGTCCATATAAAGCCGAGTTTAAAAGATTCTTAAAGAATTCACAAACCCCGGCTGTATTGACTGATCTGTTTCCCAATCCAAGCCAAAATCTGGTTGACAGTGGAGATACTTCCCGGTGCCAGGTACTAATGGTGTCGACCTCTGAACAGCAAAATGATGCTTTGATTTCGACAAAGTGCAAAAACTGCGGGCATCCGCAGTCGTCAAACAGTAAAGGAAATGATCAACCAAGCAGTTCGACGACAACTTCGACAAAAGTTGTGCCACCAT
The DNA here is from genome assembly GCA_031772625.1 of Pinus tabuliformis. Lineage (NCBI taxonomy): Eukaryota > Viridiplantae > Streptophyta > Pinopsida > Pinales > Pinaceae > Pinus > Pinus tabuliformis. The sequence continues at coordinate 1,764,464,670 of CM062817.1, forward strand.
TTACTACGGGAAGCACTCCTATGATCCAGGGAAGGAATCACTCTCTCCAAAATATCGGAGTCATTCTCCTAAAAGACCCTACTTTAATGGGTACTTCCGCATTACCGCCTTCAAACAATATGGCGGAAATGACCACAATGGAATATGAGACCTTCTGTTTCTAGCAGATCAGAAAGTTCGAGGATAGTTCCTATCTCAGGTCAACCTCGTTAAAAAATGAAAAACCATGAGGATAGTTCTTTTACTATGTCAACCTCATTAAAAAATGAAACAATCCCCTTTCCAGATCTCAATGGTAAACCTTCATTCCAATCAACAAAGTTGAATGCAATGAAGCTTGGGGGGCATGCACCTCGGTTGCATTATTATGTTGGGGGCATAACGAGCAGTTTTAGCACATAGTTCATGCTCGTTAAAAAATAAACGCAAGATCCGAGCAGTTTTAGTGCATAGTTCATGCTCGTTAAAAAATAAACATAAGTTGTGAGCAATCTTCCCTTAGAGTTCAAGCTCACCCAGAAAAAATGAACCGGTAAATAACCTTGGTAAATGTAACCTTTGACAGCCATATTAAAGCCCTTGGTCGTGTTCTTACAGTCTCACCTCCATCCGTTCATTTGGCCAATCGTTCATCTCCATATGTTTGTTTACCCATTTTGAGGAACAACTGCGAAGAGTGATGCCACTAAGCCATCCTTGTGACACTGCCGTGATTGGAATATTCCAACCTGTACCTGGAATCTGCTGCTGCCCTGTTAATCACTCGTTCCTCGAAAGACGAGTCGTCTTTAAGCTCTTTTCACTGACTCGTAAAATATGAAAAGATTGCCGAGTTTTGGCCTTCCAGCTCGTTAAAGCGACTGGAAAGCTATCCCTCCTCTAGATTTTAATCTTTTTGGACTTGAGGGATTATTGCACAAAAAGATCGAGCGCTTGTCTTGTTCGGCTCGTTAAAAGTACTGAACACTCATCCCTTCTGTATTGTTTTATACTTTTTCGGACTTAAGGGATTAGATGACGAAAAAGGAATTTTGGAGTTAACTTTCTGTACCTTTTCAGACTCTCTAAAAATGAAAAGGACCGAGTTTTCCTTGTCGTTAGACTCATTAAAATGATTAAATAGCGACAAACTTGTCTTTAGACGAGAACGAGTTTCCCTATCGCTAAGCTCATTAAATCATAGCGATGGGCTTGCCCGAAGGGCAGGTTATAGAACAAGCATATGTTATCCTCCTCAAGCTTGACAAAAATAAAGAGGTACTGGTCAGAAATGACTGGGGAAAAATTGGGAGAACATCAAAGCTTAATGGTAGCAAGTCGCTCTTGAACATGACACTTTTCTTCCGTACCACATCGGGTTGGGTTGTTTCATTCATCGGTCTCATCACCATGGTCTTCGCCAAACCATCCACATTTTGGGGTAATGCTACCGATCCATCGCATCAGTGTCGTTATATGTTCAAGAGAGGTCATTATGAAAGTGTCAACCGTGTCCCATCCACTGCCATACATTATCCTTCATCCATTCATGATCGCCACCCTGAATCATATGTCACAGTTTGTTTTCACCTCCACTAAAGTCATTAGCTCCGTTCCGTGTCATTGATGTGGGATTCATTAAGGCCCTCCTTTGACGGATCGCTTCTTGTCGACTTCAGCTCATTATCCAAGAAGTTGATCTAGGAACACCCCCCATCAGTACTTTGAAGCTTGCATGCCTCAATGGCAAGTTTCTCACTTCCGGCGACAGGTATACATCAATGACCTTCGACCAGAAGATTTTGCGTGGCGTTCGACGCCAAGTCCTTTATTCACGCCATGTGAATTGTACTGCAGTACCTTGAGGGTCATTGTCATTATTGGTGATTCCTCTCGCGCTTGTTAACGGTTTTTATTATTGACCGGTAATCAAGCGATGTCTTTCCATGTTCGACTTCAACAAAATTCTCACATGGATCGACTTGTACTTAGAGTGAAGATCGAACGAGTTTGAAGACCCCGGATCTAGTTTCATCCATCCGGGCTGCGATATATATTCAGGGAATATAAAAGCATTTGCCATGTACATCATTGCAGCAGATGATCATCCTACTCAAAGGATGATAATTTCAGCAGAAAATTATCAGTCTACCATCAGACGATCGTCTGTTCTATGTACCAAAATGTATTTATAAAGCTGAGCATGGGAATGCCCACCTCAGCTAGATCATGAAAACAGAATGAAAAATAATGTATTGTATTGTATTGTATTACAGGGCGCCTCCTCAGCACTGGAATGAACTTCGGACCCTCTAGATAAAGCATTTCACCCGATAAACGGCCTCATACTTTAGGGGGCAACTGTTATAGACATTTTTGTGCCTCGCATCATGGAGCATGAAATGTCAATAATCACAGGGATCCTCAGTCCCTAAACATGTTGTTCTTACCCCTAAAAGAACAAGGTCATCAAACAACAGCACTTCCAATCAGTTCTCCACCTGAAAACACTTCAAAACAGGCTTATTTTGGATCATGTCAGCTGCTCCACTGAGCTTCTGCGCTGGAATGCAACTGTCCCTCCTTGTACCTGCGCTGGAAGTCAAATCTAATGAAAGCTACCTGCGCTGGGCGAGATTGGCCAAGTGGCACAGTCATTCTGCAAGGTGTCAACTGCCCAGGAAGCTTCCAAACTGACACTTGGTTCATGAGATTCGCCCTGTGATGAGTAAGAGGTACTTGACCACCATGTGTAAGCAAGGATCTCCAAGTGGACTCAAGAACTGAAGATTAACTGAAGAGGGAGAGGACACAAGGCAGCTTCATGTCAGTCTCAAGCTGACTCATCCTTTCTTCTTCTCTCCTATATATAGAGCTCTTCTATGAGGTCTAAAGAGGCTGGAATTTTGTGTAAAGCAAGGAGGTGCTGTTGGTTTACAGTTAGAACTATTGGGTGATTGTTTTACTAGAGGTGAAGAGGAGAGTTCTTGCTGCTGGGGAGGTGCTGCTGGATTGGAGCCATTATTGGTTGTAACCTTCTCAGAACCCTGTTACTTCTATCAATAAAGTTTTGCATGTTCTCCTATATACTTGTATTGCATTGATGTATTGTATTTACATGTATATTTGATTCACTCTAATCCATGTATCAGTTATGAGTACTTGTATCTTGTAGTCTCTTCTCTTGTTTGTGCAGGATCTGTGTGTAGCTGGACCGGCAAAGAGAGCAAGGAGCTGGGAACAAGAGACAAAGAGAGAGGACAAGGATCGACTGAGCGAAAGACACCAGGTTGGTTAATCTTTCTCCATTCTCTCTGTACTTTCATAAAGGAAATCATCAAAACTTTACTTTCAGTTGTTGCTAAAGACTGTCACCTTTAGAGTAGGGATTGACAATCAGCCTCCCTGTATGGCTCTTTTCAACTAATGTAGTCCAGATCGCCACTAATCCTGAGCAGTCGAATCAACAGTCAGAACAATCTAGAACTACCCACCAGCCTTCCACTTCTTATGATACTTCCTCTGATCCTTCATCTTCGCAAGGTAGAGCCGGCAAAAGTCAGCCTCCCAAGGAGAAGAAGGAAAAGAAGAAGAGAGAAAAGAAGCAGAAGGAGCCTCTGGCGAAGGCGACTGGGGGCAAGCAGAAGAAAGCTGACAAAAACCCACACACTGCACCGACCGGGCCTAAATCGCCATGTGTCATTTGCAAAGGGACCCACTTCCATCGTGATTGTCCTTGTATTCCCCGGATACTAAGGGACTGGTCCCCAAGGTTGCACAATCCGGTAGCATCAACCTCTGGTTGTCATGTTGATTGCAATCCGTCAACTAACGAGAGTGAAGGACGAAGAAGGGGACCAAGATCACCCTGTCTATTGTGTGAAGGCAATCATGCCATCCACAAATGTCCATTCTTAGAGGAGGCAAAGAGAGTTTTGGAAGATCGTCCGGTATCACCGTTACGACTTCCTCCTGGATACCAAAAACTCGTGCCTAATCCCTCGATAGTTGAAAATCCAGCTGGCCCGCTCAAGTGGTCAGCTGAAGTGTCGGTCATTGAGAATGAACCTACTGAATCCAGACCAGACGAAAGTCTAAAGGTCGAAACGGCAGTTGACCCGGTTCTTCCTTCAGAGGTTCTATCGTCCAATGACTCCGTCATTGAAGACCCGTCTTCAAATGACACCGTCGCCGAAGAGTCGTCTTCATGCGACACCCTCACTGAAGAGAATAAAGATGACACCATCCAGGTTCTTTTCATCAGCACCGACTCCGATGAGCATCAGGGCAATGCGCCCATTCCTTTATCGCAGGAAGGAACATCATCAGAGTCATATCCGGCCGTATATTCGGTCCCACCACCAAGCAACCTGGTTGTATCCTTTGATTGGAATCAACTAGGTAGACCCCGGTTACCAGCCAGTATACCATTCAGAATCATTGTCCAGATCTATAGAATGATTATGGCTGGTACTATCATTGATGAAGGGGCGTCTGTGAGTATCCTTTCCTCTGTTGCTTGGAAAGCACTGGGTTCCCCAGCGCTTTTACCTGAGTTGAGAAATCTCTCAGGTTTTGATAAAGGAACCAGTCGACCATTAGGGATCCTCCCCGATGTACCTGTTACATTGAAAGGGAAGACCGTCAGGATGAACGTGTTGGTAGTTCAAGGACCCTTGGATTATAACCTACTCCTTGGACGCGACTATATTTATTGCATGGGAGCGATAGTCTCCTCACTCTTTAGAGTAATGTGTTTTCCACACGAAGGAAGGGTGGTCAAGCTCGTAGACCAACTTTCGTTTCCGGGATCTCGCATTGCAAATAGTCAAATACCATTCCTAAATGGTCTGTTCACTCAAGATTCGCCTCCACCCCCGGTCCTCCTTCCCGATGAGCGCGAGTGATTCGGAAAGAAAGACTAGGACCCAGGGGGCATGCACCCTGGTCTGCTTCGGGCAGAAGAAACCCCGGGTATAAGAAAGAATTTCCGCAGAAGAATATGACTAGTCCGTACCCCGTCTGAAGGAAGTGGGGTTGTTCTAAAATAATAATCTTTTGTTAAAGTTATGTGTTTGACCAAAGAGTCATTCACCTTTGTCTAAAAAGTGGGCAATGCCCAAGTAGGAATTCCCTTATTGCAACAAGTAGTAACCATCTTTGAGTTCAAGCCTCGCCCATCGAAACATATGTTTTGAAGGATAAGCAGGGGCAGTCTACGAAGAAGGAGACCGTATTGTTGTGACAGAGGGTAACCATCTTTGGACAACCCAATGATAGACACCGCCGAAGAAAGAGATTGATTTGCGGCAGCAAATCGAACTGTCTTTGGAATAATAAGAAAGAGGCAAGCCTCCCTCAATAATACCAATGTTTTGTCTTTGAGTAGTGTTCTTCTATTGTCACAAATAGCAGTTTATTAAAAGTGGGCAAGACCCCTTAGAATAACGAGAAGACAAGTATCGTTAACATTAGATTGGCAAGATGACAAGTAACTGTGAACACCCAAAGAAAAGCAGAGGTAGGGGAGAGGAGGGGCAGCCTCGAAATTCTATCCTATACCTGGGGGCATGCAAACCTTCTGGAGTGCAAGCTAGGGGCGGTTATTTATCTGGTTTTAAGATTAGCCGTTTCCAAACTTGCATGAAAGAAGCCTGTGGGGCAGAAGTAAAATTTACCAAAGTGAGCATAGCTGTGGTAAGGCATAAGCTCTATAAAAATTGGTCCTTACGGGAGGCGTTCTTTTTATGACTGGTATATCGAGCAGTTTTAGCATATAGTTCATGCTCGTTAAAAAATAAACGCAAAATTCGAGCAGTTTTATGACTGAATCTATGCTCGTTAAAAAATAGAAAAGTGTGAGCAAAAGTTTCCCCCAGAGTTCAAGCTCATGGAAAAAATGAACCGGTAAATAACCTTTTGAGATCGTAAATTCATTAGCCATAAGAACCTTGATCGTGTTATCATCCATCACCTCCACCGTTCATTTGGCCGATTATTCACTTCCATTTGTGTGTTTACCTCTTTTGAGAAACAACTGCGAAGAGTGATTCCACCTAGCCATCCTCGTAACACTGCCATGATTGGAAAATTCCAACCTGTACCTGGAATCTGATGCTATCCCTGTTTATCACTCGTTCCTCAAAAGACGAGTCTTCTTTCAGCTCTTTTCACTGACTCGTAAAATATGAAAAGTTTGCCGAGTTTTGGCCTTCCAGCTCGTTAAATGACCGGAACGCTATCCCTCCTCTAAATTTTAATCTTTTTGGACCTGAGGGATTATTGCACAAAAGGATCGAGCGCTTGTCTTGTTCGGCTCGTAAAAGTACCGAACAACCATCCCTTCTGTATTGTTTTATACTTTTTCGGACTTAGGGGATTAGATGACGAAAAAGGAATCATGGAGTTGACTTTCTGTACCTTTTCAGACTCTCTAAAAATGAAAAGGACCGAGTTTTCCTTGTCGTTAGACTCGTTAAAATGATTAAATAGCGACAAACTTGTCTTTAGACGAGAACGAGTTTCCCTATCACTAGGCTCGTTAAATCATAGCGATGGGCTTGCCCGAAGGGCAGGTTATAGAACAAGCATATGTTATCCTCCTCAAGCTTGACAAAAATAAAGAGGTACTGGTCAGAAATGACTGGGGAAAAATTGGGAGAACATCAAAGTTTAATGGTAGCAAGTCACTCTTGGACATGACACTTTTCCTCCGTACCACATCGGGTTGGGTTGTCTCATTCACCGGTCTCATCACCATGGTCCTCGCCAAACCATCCACTTTTGGGGTAATGCTACCAATCCATCGCATCAGTGTCGTTATATGTTCAAGAGGGGTCATTCTGAAAGTGTCAACCGTGTCCCATCCACTGCCATACATTATCCTTCATCCATTCATGATCGCCACCCTGAATCATATGTCACAGTTTGTTTTCACCTCCACTAAAGTCATTAGCTCCGTTCCGTGTCATTGATGTGGGATTCATTAAGGCCCTCCTTTGACGGATCGCTTCTTGTCGACTTCAGCTCATTATCCAAGAAGTTGATCTAGGAACAACCCCATCAGTACTTTGAAGCTTGCATGCCTCAATGGCAAGTTTCTCACTTCCGGTGACAGGTATACATCAATGACCTTCGACCAGAAGATTTTGCGTGGCGTTCGACACCAAGTCCTTTATTCAGGCCACGTGAATTGTACTGCAGTACCTTGAGGGTCATTATCATTATAGGTGATTCCTCTCGCGCTTGTTAACGGTTTTCATCATTGACCGGTAATCAAGCGATGTCTTTCCATGTTCGACTTCAGCGAAATTCTCACATGGATCGACTTGTACTTAGAGTGAAGATCGAACGAGTTTGAAGACCCCGGATCTAGTTTCATCCATCCGGGCTGCGATATATATTCAGGAAATATAAAAGCATTTGCCGTGTACATCATTGCAGCAGATGATCATCCTATTCAAAGGATGATAATTTCAGCAGAAAATTATCAGTCTACCTTCAGACGATCGTCTGTCATATGTACCAAAATGTATTTATAAAAGCTGAGCATGGGAATGCCCGCCTCAGCTAGATCATGAAAATAGAATGAAAAATAATGTATTGTATTGTATTGTATTACAGGGCGCCTCCTCAGCACTGGAATGAACTTTGAACCCTCTAGATAAAGCATTTCACCCGATAAACGGCCTCATACTTTAGGGGGCAATTGTTATAGACATTTTTGTGCCTCGCATCATGGAGCATGAAATGTCAATAATCACAGGGATCCTCAGTCCCTAAACATGTTGTTCTTACCCCTAAAAGAACAAGGTCATCAAACAACAGCACTTCCAATCAGTTCTCCACCTGAAAACACTTCAAAACAGGCTTATTTTGGATCATGTCAGCTGCTCCACTGAGCTTCTGCGCTGGAATGCAACTGTCCCTCCTTGTACCTGCGCTGGAAGTCAAATTTAATGAAGGCTACCTGCGCTGGGCGAGATTGGCCAAGTGGCACAGTCATTCTGCAAGGTGTCAACTGCCCAGGAAGCTTCCAAACTGACACTTGGTTCATGAGATTCGCCCCGTGATGAGTAAGAGGTACTTGATCACCATGTGTAAGCAAGGATCTCCAAGTGGACTCAAGAACTGAAGATTAACTGAAGAGGGAGAGGACACTAGTCAGCTCTATGCCAGCCTCAAGCTGACTCATCCTCTCTTCTTCTCTCCTATATATAGAGCTCTTCTATGAGGTCTAAGGAGGCTGGAATTTTGTGTAAAGCAAGGAGGTGCTGTTGGTTTACAGTTAGAGCTATTGGGTGATTTTTTTACTAGAGGTGAAGAGGAGAGTTCTTGCTGCTGGGGAGGTGCTGCTGGATTGGAGCCATTATTGGTTGTAACCTTTTCAGAACCCTGTTACTTCTATCAATAAAGTTTTGCATGTTCTCCTATATACTTGTATTACATTGATGTATTGTATTTACATGTATATTTGATTCATCCTAATCCATGCTTCAGTTATGAGTACATGTATCTTGTAGTTTGCTCTCTTGTTTGTGCAGGATATGTGTGTGGCTGGACCGGCAAAGAGAGCAAGGAGCTGGGAACACGAGACAAAGAGAGAGGACAAGGATCGACTAAGCGAAAGACACCAGGTTGGTTAATCTTTCTCCATTCTCTCTGTACTTTCATAAAGGAAATCATCAAAACTTTACTTTCAGTTGTTGCTAAAGACTGTCACCTTTAGAGTAGGGATAGGGTCATCCGCATCGGATACTTTTCCCCACAACAATATTTCTTAAGAAAAGAAGCATGAAAAACATTATGTGCATTACCTGTGGGAGGTAAGGCCAATCTATATGCCATTTACCCCACCCTTTCCAAGATCTGAAAGAGTACACAAGATCAAGGTGCCAACTTGGTACAAGTCCCCACTTTTAATGAGCTCTTCCCTAGTTTGATGTGGAGATACACATGCTTTCCCTCTTGAAATTTCGTGTGCATCCTCTGCTGGTCTACATAACTCCTTTTCTTATCCCAAGTCACCTTTAATTTATGCTTTGCCTTGACAACTTCTTGTTCCATTTCCTTTAGTATCTCATGCCAAGGAACTACTCAGTTCACGAGGCTATCGCAGTTCATAGGAGTATTGCAATTTCGACCATACATTACCTGAAAATGTTATAGCTAACACTCAAACCTTATGACCACCAATCCTTTTGTGGCTCTCAAATCCTACAAGCACCAATCCTTTTCTCAAGGGACTCTCGAACACTAGAAGCACCAATCATCTACTCAAGGGACTCTGGAACTCTACAAGCACCAATCCTCTACAACAAGAGTCACTGCAATGATATACTCATTATGATTTCAACATGTTACATGTGGGTATTGAAACCATGTGAGAAGTATAATAATATGTCTCCCAACCACTAAAATTTCATCTAATTGATAATTTTAGATATAAAATTAAGTCTATTTTTAAGGTTTTGACTATTAAATTTTATGGCACCTTACATCCTATGCCCTCCTCTGGGTTTGAACCTATGACCTCTTTTGACAAAACACATGTTCTTAACCATTAGTCCTCCTTAAGTATGTTCAACATTATTTTTATTATATTTATCGTCATAAAAATAATAAAAACAAAATTATAATTTATTAAATTATAAATCTATTTTTATGTGTCCTTTCCATAATTTCTTATAGGCATGTTAGTAATGATTTTTACATGTATGATGATAAAGACAATGAAATAGAAATTACAATTTAATATAAATGACTCTACCACTATACATTTTGTGTATAATATCTGATTGAGATAACCTATTATTTTAATGAATTTATCTTTATCCATTTTCACTATAATGTAATGGTTGAGGTAAGGAGTCATTATGGAAATATTATTTCCATTACTAAACGCATTTGAATAGATTCAATTTAATTTTAATAATATAACAATTATATAATTCTCACAAGGAATAGAGTGGTTGGTTGCTCAGTGTTTTGTTAACATACTCTGTGGTGGAAATGCCACCAATTCAAAGCCTTGTGGCCACAAACCCAACCATGAGTACGAGTGGGTGTGGCCTACATTGGGTGTGATCCCTAAGTGATTTTAAAACTTATATTCCCCTGAGTTTTTGTCTCCCAAACCACAATTTATTCTCACTCATTTACACACAAGCAAACAAAAATAATAGCAATCATAAATTTTTGTTGTAAATCAAATTATCATTACCTATTATAGTTTTAATTATCATGAAATTATTATTTTTATATTTATTAGCTTCTCATATATTACTTATTTACCCTTCCCACATGTTTTTCTCATTATGCATACTCATATTTCGTTGATGTGGTAGTGCCGCATGGAACACATGGATACAACATTGTAGTATTGTGATGAAATTGACCCCATTCTAACACACCCTCCCACTCCCTCAAGCCATTATAAGGTGTTACCTAAAACTTTACCCAATCTTCAAGGTATGTTATGAGTATGGAGTGACACTTTTGTTTATTTTCCTAACCACCTTCAAGTCCAAAGCTGGCACCACCATCGTGTTTGACTCATTAAGAACTTTTCGGCAACATAATTTATGTCTCAATTTAACTCCTATATTCAGAGTTATGCCCATTGGAATGTTTGATCGTTAATCTGGGCCTCATCAGTGTATACCATCATGTTGTATTTCTTAGTGGCATGTGTGGCTATACCATGTCAACTATGAAAAAATGCGTCCCTTGTCAAGTCATTGTGCCATAGCACCTCCACGCCCCATGCCCTTCCTTTGGAAAAATACTTTGGATCAAATCCTGTGACATGATGGAACTGTTGGGCCTCAAAATAGTCCTTATTCTCACTCCATTATTCACCAATACCTTCACATATCTTCCATATTACCTTCATGTCACCTCCATTCCACCTACACATCATTACATTTACCTCATCATTGGGTTATAACTATGATTTTCCAAAGTTTATTAATTCTTAACATTTTAAAGTGGATTTATGGTTAAACTTTAGAAAATAATATGCTTATACTTATACCTAACAATTAGAATGAGTTTGTTGACATGTGTAGGTACAAAGGAAGCTTCCAAGGCATCCTTATGTGGCACTCTATGTTCAAATTCGAATTTGAGAAGATCATGAACCTCATGGAGAAGATCTTGGACCTCATGGAGGAGATCATGGAGGATAGGGTTACGTGTCACCATTGGTTGAGAAATATGTGGGTCAAAGGAGGGAATAGTGGGTCTACATTTATGAGGTGGTTATCATAGTTTTTGTATAAATAGGAGCGCCTCCTCCATTCCAAATGGGAGGACTCTTGGAGCATGTATCCAACTTATGATGGAATAGAATAAAGCTTCATTTTACATAAATTTCCATACTATAGTTTTAGATATAAATTGTCTTAATGTAGTATATGAATTTAGGGAATATTTTGTCACTTTGTTCTTAAGATAATTGAGCTCACTCTAAAAGGATCAAAGAAACATTTTATTTCATAATAGATCTTATTTCATTGTTTAGATGTTTGAGGATTTGTTTGTGATTGGTGAATGAGTTTTAAATTAAAATCTTATTAGCATATGAGGGAACAGCCAAGGCTCTAAGTTAGGCTCTCCCTCTATTTGATTTGCATGATAATTGAAATTCATTCTTTTTCTTTCAAGTTTCAAGTTATTTAATTTCTTATGCTTATGAATGAATCTTAGTTTAGTTTGGATCAGTATATGAGGGGATAATCAAGGGACTAAGTTAGTCTCTCTCTGTATTTGAATCTGAACAACAATTAAATTCATTCTCTTGTCTTTATTTCAAGTTTCTAGTTTTATGTAATCAATGATTCCTTTTCAATCTATAATACTTTAGGGAAGGACAACCAAGACCTCCTCAATTAGAAGCCTCTTCCCTTGCATGTTATATTGAATCATAAATCATTTAGTTAGACATAGAGTTAGTTTCCTACTCCTGCATATATTTTGTTGGCAACATCACAAGCTTACAAGTTTCCTTGGTTGATAATTTAATGAAAGCAATTTAAGCAATTAAATTGCCCAACATTTTGGCGCCGTTGTCAGGGATGGTTCTAAGGGATTAGGCACTAGAAATTTAATTTAGTACTAGTATTTTTCTTTGGAAAAGCTAACTCATGTTGAAAGGATAACTTGGTGACAGCAAGATCTTCATAACATGGGGAAGTATAGGATGCATAAATTTCAATCAATATTTTCATTATAAAAGTGTTAAACTAATCCATTTATGGACAGGAAATCTAGAATGATGTTCAAGCATTTGGAGGAGAGTCAAGAGAATGAGGACTACATTGAAGATTGGTTTCAAAAGGTGACTAGGCCACAATTTTCTTCCATTCTTCAATGAATCCTAACATTTAATCCAAATGTGCAATTGATCTCTCATATCCTTGCAAACATTTAGGTATATTTTTCAAATTTGGATGTGAGCATATGAGAGACTTTGATCCATAAATGGATTTGTTAAATATACTCTTGAAAATAAAAATAAAAATCTCTTTCTCAAAAGGGAGTAGGATAGAATAGGAAATTTTATTTCAAACCTCAAATTTTAACTTTCTAATCTCCACTTGTTTTCCTTCTTCACAAATATTCCTTTGATTGTAGATCTTCCTGCCAATGGTTAGTGAATTAGGTGGCTCTTACTGCACCACCAAAATTTCCAACAAATAAATGAAATCAGATTTTAAAAATAAAAAATTTTCCTATTCTATCCTACTCCCTTTTGAGAAAGAGATTTTTATTTTTATTTTCAAGAGTATTTTTAATAAAGCCATTTACGGATCAAAGTCTCTAGTATGCTCACATCCAAATTTGAAAAATATACCTGAATGTTTGCAAGGATATGAGAGATCAATTGCACATTTGGATTAAATGTTAGGATTCATTGAAGAATGGAAGAAAGTTGTGATCTAGTCGCCTTTTGAAACCAATCTTCAATGTAGTCCTCATTCTCTTGAATCTCCTCCAAATGCTTGAACATCATTCTCGATTTCCTGTCCATAAATGGATTAATTTAACACTTTTATAATGAAAATATTGATTGAAATTTATGCATCCTATTTATCATGATTTATATATGCAGCTAAAAGTGAGATTCAAAGCTAACGCCTATGTATACTTCCCCATGTTACGAAGATCTTGCTGTCACCAAGTTATCCTTTCAACATGAGTTAGCTTTTCCAAAGAAAAATACTAGTACTGAATTAAATTTCTAATGCCTAATCCCTCAGCACCATCCCTGGCAATGGTGCCAAAATGTTGGGCAATTTAATTGCTTAAATTTCTTTCATTAAATTATAAACCAGGGAAACTCGTAAGCTTGTGATGATGCCAGCAAAATATATGCAGGAGTAGGCAACTAACTCTATGTCTAACTAAATGATTTATGATTCAATATAATATGCAAGGGAAGAGGCTCCTAATTGAGGAGGTCTTGGTTGTCCTTCCCTACAGTATTATAGATTGAAAAGAAATCATTGATTACATAAAACTAGAAACTTGAAATAAAGACAAGAGAATGAATTTCAATTATCATGCAAATCAAATAGAGGGAGAGCCTAACTTAGACCCTTGGTTGTTCCCTCATATGCTGATAAGATTTTAATTTAAATCTCATTCACCAATCACAAACAAATCCTCAAACATCTAAGCAATGAAATAAGATCTATTATGAAATAAAATTTTTCTTTGATCCTTTTAGAGTGAACTCAATTATCTTAAGAACAAAGTGACAAACTATTCTATAAATTCATATACTACATTAAGACAATTTATATCTAAAACTATAGTATGGAAATTTATGAAAAATGAAGCTTTATTCTATTGCATCATAAGTTGGATACATGCTCCAAGAGTCCTCCCCTTTGTAATGGAGGAGGTGCTCCTATTTATACAAAAACTATGATAAGCACCTCATAAATGTAGACCCACTATTCCCTCCTTTGACCCACATATTTCTCAACCAATGGTGACACATAACCCTATCCTCCATGATCTCCTCCATGAGGTCCATGATCTTCTCCATGAGGTTCATGATCTTCTCAAATTCGAATTTGAACATAGAGTGCCACATAAGGATGCCTTGGAAGCTTCCTTTGTACCTACACATGTCAACAAACTCATTCTAATTGTTAGGTATAAGTATAATCATATTATTTTCTAAAGTTTAACCATAAATCCACTTTAAAATGTTAAGAATTAATAAACTTTGGAAAAGCATAGTTATAACCCAATGATGAGTTAAATGTAATGATGTGGAGGTGGAATGGAGGTGACATGAAGGTAATATGGAAGTAATGTGAAGGTATTGGTGAATAATGGAGTGAGAATAAGGACTCTTTTGAGGCCCAACAGGAACGTCAAATTCTTTACATATTTTGTTGGAAATTTTCACATTCACATCCTCCATATACCATGGCTCTTTCTAAATTAACGTCATAACACTTTTTGAGGTTCTTTTTTTCATGATGATGTGATCTTGGGCCAAATACACTTCATGTTGGTGCCATGTATTACATCTAGACCCCATGACGCCATAGGTCACCTTCCACGTACCATGTCACCTATCCTCCTAATGTCCTACTAATGTCATTATAATGTCATAATGACATCACCTTGTCATGTGTCACCCCCAAATGATGCCATGTCGACAATGGATTGTTTATCATCCTGCGGGGTTGATTCATCCTATTGTTTGTCACACCACATAGGCACCATGTCAACGTTGTGCCCACATTACTGTCCATGCAATTTCTGCATAGCCTTTCCTACTCTATGTAGCACCTACTACCTCATACCCTTGCTAGGGTGTCCCATAGTTCTAGAATCTTCATTGAAATTCAAATTTCATGTTATAATTGGCTTGATGTAAAAAATATGAACTAAAACATTAAAACTATATTCACCATTCTAACTTTGTTGGATGAAGATATTTTGATCTCACCTTCACACCACAAACTATAGTGCCATAACTAGGTATCAAGCCACATGGGTACAACACAATGATAAACTTATTGATAATTTCTGGACAAAACTTTGTCTCACACCCTCTGACAATAGTACTTGGACTATTGTGCATCACTATCCCTAGCAGGAATATCACGACATAAATATTTGCAACATATATTTGATGGAAAATGATATACTTGTGCTCTTCATCAATGATTCTCATTCCCTAAGCGTCTAAGTGTGTTATGAAACTAACTCACAAAAAGATAGAAAAGATAGATCAACGCCTTAGAAATAAACCTCTTCGAGGGGGCAACCTCCTTTACATTACACAAATGAACAATTCTTAGATGATTCAAATGACAAAACCTCCTTTCTATATATAGGAGTCTACGGGGTCACAATATAACCAAGCCGACCTAACAATAACAATATAAAGGCACAAAAACAACAATAGAGGGACTCTATGGAGCATAATAGTAACAATATGGGGACAATAGGGGCAAAGTAATAACAATAAGGGATACAACAACAATATTAATGGGGGCATCATTAATATTATAGGGACCTAACATTCCCCTCTCCTTCAAAAAAATGTTGTCCTCAACGCTTGAGTAGTTTTGGATGCTTCTGTATAAAGTTCTCATCCTCCCATGTGGAATCTTAAATGGGTAAGTTCTTCGACTTGATGAGATACTCTGAAATTGATCTATTTTGTAGCTGTCGAGTTCTTGTTTGTTTGAATTCTTCAGGTTCCAGTATGATTTTTCCTTCCTCATAAGCTTTTGTCAATATTGTCTGAATTGGAAGCTTGTCACCTATAACCTTCTTTAAGCATGAAACATGGAAAGCTAGGTGCACTTGAGAAGCTATAGGAAGCTCCAATTTGTATGGCATAGTACCTATCTTTTGCAACACCTTGTATGGACCATAATACTTTGGTGATAATTTGTTATTCTTCTTAACTTGCTTGAGGGACATTTGTTTATATGGCTGTAGCCATAGGAATACCCAATCACCTACATCAAAACTTCTTTCACGGCGATGTTGATCTGCCTGTTGTTTCATTCTATTCTATGCCAAGGTGAGGTTATCATTTAAGAGCTGGAGAACTTGTTGTTGATGCTCGATGTGATCTTCCACTGCTTGAACCTTAGAATTTTCTCTTAAATATGATTTTATGGATGGTGGATGATATCCATAAAGTTCCATAAATGGGGTCATTTTTGTTGCAGTATGGAAGGAAGTGTTATACCACCATTCAGCTAGAGATAACCATTTGAATCATTGTGTTAGTTTATCAGATACAAAGAAACGAAGATATATTTCCAAACATTTTTTTACTATCTCAGTTTGCCCATCAGATGGAGGATGATAAGATGAGCTATGATCTAACTAAGTACCAAGACAAGAAAATAATTCTATCCAAAAATTTCCAGTGAAAATGGGATCTCTGACACTTACAATAATCTTTGGGTTTCCATGTAGCATTTGAATTGTTTCCATAAATGCATTAGAAACTGTACTCGCCCTAAATGGATGAGATAATGCACAAAAGTGTGGATACTTGGTAAGTCTGTCCACTACCATCATGATAACACTCTTTCCTTCGGACTTGGGTAAACCTATGATAAAATCCATTGAAACCTCCTCCCAACGTTGGCTTGGAATGGATAAGGTTGTAATAGTCCCGGAGTCTTAATTGTTTCAACTTTATTTTGTTGGAAAACCAAACATTTCGCCACAAACTTTTGAATATCCGATTTAAGGCCATCCCAAAAAACATCCTTCTTAACCCTGTGGTAGGTTTTTAGAAATCCTGAGTGCCCTCCTAAGGAAGAGGTGTGCAATTCCCTAAGAATCTTTTGTTTGAGTTGGGAATTCTTACATAGGTATACCCAATCCTTGTACCATAACGAATCATTTTTCCAGATAAATGTATCAGATGTACCGGGATCTTGTTGTATCTTTTGAATGAGTTCCCACACTTCCTCATCATTCTTCCATTCATCCCTTGCTTCGTTTATCCAATCTAGTTGGATAATAGAAATGCCACAAAGAAATGCTTCCACATCCTCATCCTTTCTTGAGAGTGCATCTCCCACACATTTTGCTTCCCTTTTTTGTAGATGATTTCAAAGTCATAACCCAAAATCTTTTTGATTCATTTTTTCTGCTCTTCTGAAGATAATCTTTGTTCTAAAAATTATTTCAAACTATCATGATCTTTTTTTACCTTGAAATGTCTTCCCATTAGGTAGGGTCGCCATTTCTTAAGTGCGTGTAGTATTGCCAACATTTCCTTCTCATAAATATCTTTGTGTAAATACTTTCATTTGATTGGATGACTTTTGAAAGCAATGGGTCTTTCTTCTTGCATTAAAACAACACCAATTCCATTTCCTGAGGCATCAAATTCCACAATAAAGGTTTTTGTGAAGTACGGTGTAGCTAAGACTAGTGCTTGGCACATTGCCTCTTTAAGATGTTCAAAGGCCTTTGTTTCTTCTAGAGTCCATGAAAATGCATCTTTCTTCAATAATGTTGTTAGAGGTGTTGCTATTCTCCCATAATTCTTAACAAACTTGCAATAATACCATGTTAACCCGAGGAATCCTTGTAGATGCTTTATGGATGTGGGGATTTTCCATTCCTTAATGGTTTTAATTTTGCTAGGGTCTACCTTAACCCCTTCATGAGATACAATATGATCCATATATTCCACCTCTTGTACTCCAAAGAAACATTTGGAGATTTTTGCATATAATTGTTTCTCATCCAATAGTTTGAGCACCATGTCAACATGTTGGACATGATCGTTCCAAGACTTGTTGTAGATTAGTATATCATCAAAAGATACTAACACAAATTTTCTAAGGAAGGGTTTGAAAATGGAATTAGTAAGGCCAAAAGGCCAAAAGGCATGACGAAAAGTTCATAATGGCCCTCATGAGTTCTAAATGTTGTTTTTGGAATGTCTTCAGTCTTCATTCTGATTTGATGATATCCTGAATGAAGATCCAACTTGGTGAAGTAAATGGATCCGTGCAATTCATCCAATAATTCATCAATGACAGGAAAGGAAAATTTATATTTAATAGTGAGCTTATTGAGCTCCCTATAATCTGGACACATGCGCCATGATCCATCCTTCTTGTGAACTAATACTACTGAAGCAGAGAAAGAACTTTGACTAGGTTGAATTATACCACCCTCTAGCATTTCTGCAACCATACGTTCAATTTCACTCTTTTGGGTATAGGGATATATGTATGGCCTAATGTTTAGAGGAGCACTTCCTGGAATTAAATGAATAGCATGATCATGATCACAAATAGTTGGGAGACCTTTTGGAGTCTCAAATACCTTGGTATTATTGTCCAAGGCTTTTTGGAGATCTGGAGAAATAGATGATTTCAATGTGGGAACCTCTAGCGAACATAATTGTGCTATTACACCTCAATTTTCCTCCTTTAGAATCTTTTTCATATCATTAGAGCTGATTATCTTTCCCAGTTTCCCTGCAATACCCCTTAATTCAACTTCCTTTCCTTCCACAAAAAATCTCATGAAATGTTCTTGAAAATTGAAAGCTATTGTACCCAAGGATTATAGCCATTGGACTCCTAGTATAATACAAGCCCCACCCACTGGAATGGAAAGCATTGGGCTATTCAATACATATTCTCCCATGGATGACTTGATATTATGGCACTTTCTAGAGCAATTTATGGTTCCTCCACTTACAACCTTCACTTGACACTCTGGTGCTCGATATAGGAAGCAATTCAATTCCTTTGCTATCCTACAATGAATAAAATTATGGGTACTTCCCGAATCAATCGACACTATTACCTTTTTCTTCTTGATATGTCCTTCTATCTTGATAGTTTGAGGAGTGGTAATTCCAGCCAATGCATTACAAGATATGGTCAGATTCATTTCTTCTTTATCTAGGGTTTGTTCTTGGAGAATATCCTCTTCTTTTGACGTTTCTTCTTCCTTTTCTTCCTCCCCTTCACAATCTATGTAGAATAATATCTTCTCAGCACACTTATGACCCTTAGTGTATTTTCTATCACAACTGTAACAAAGCCCTTTTGTTCTCTTTTATTCCAATGGTTGTGGTGTCAACCTTGTAGGTTTTTGAAGGCTAGGGTTAGCAACAGTCCATCTATATAGTTGTGAGTGGTAGGCTTCCTGGTTGCCATAATTTTGATTTCCATTTTTCTTGCCAACCTGAATGCCTTCTCCAATGAATCAAGTTCCCAAAGGCAAACCTCATGTTGGATATTATTCTTTAAAGTCCCTATGAACATATCAGTCCTATGCTCCTCTGGAATATATTTTATACTTATGTTCAATTTTTGGAAGTCCTCAATGTGCTCCATCATTAAACCCTTTTGTTTGAGATTTCTCAATTGGGTAAAAAAGGTGTTTCTTTTTGTATCCTCATAATGTGCTATCATTTTTTTCGTAAAAATTTCCCAAGTGATAATTTTTTTACGAGACTAAAGCCATCAATACCATACAAACTGATTTGGTTCCAAATATAAAGTTGAAATGCGTACCTTTTGTGTCTTTTTCACATTATGGAGATTGAAAAATTGCTCCATCTATAGTATCCATGTTCTGGGATCCTTGCCATCAAAATTCCTCATATCGATTTTTGGAATATGGTGGGTCTTCAATCCAACATTAGAGTCTATGAAATCATGCTTAACATTTATTTTTTTCTCATCATGAGTTTCCTTTACTACCCTTTCACCATTAGTGACCATTTCTTGTAGCAACTTATTCAAATTTATCTTCAATTCTTCCATTTTATCGTCCATGCCATTGATCTTAGCATCCATGTCATCCATCTTAGTTTCCACACCGTCCATATTATTTTCCAAGTCATTCATATTAGCTTCTATGCCTTTCATTAAACCATCCATCTTATTTTTTGTTACCTTTTGTGTGAGTTAAATTTGTTGCACTTGGTTTCGTAATATTGATATATCATGTTGCATTTCTTCCTCTTCTTCATAAGTCATGCTAGAGCTTTCAGGTTGCTTACTAGGTGTTTCCATTTTCTTTCTTCGGGGCATTAATTACCGATAATAATGCTTCACTATGCCCTTTGAATTCCTTCAAACTATTTTTTCAAACCAAGCTTATGAAATTTTTTAAAAAATACACACCTTTTTTCACTTGTAGTAGCTAGATATTGAATGTAATGTACCTTTGTAATTTTAGATCTCTCGATTCTGAAATCATGAGTTATAGTAGCCCTCTACATCCTCTTTCCAATGCTACCAGTCTGATCAAAATTGGATTCTCCAAGGAAGAGTTATGCCAAATCTCCCACGATGACCTGATTATAGAACAGTTCAGTAGAGCGAACTTGTATGATGTGCCAAGTGTCACTATTTTGACATGAGTACGTAAAATGGATACGCAGAAAACTAGAGGCAATCTTCTTTCTCAAACTTCTTACGAGATTTCATTATGATTCTCAAAACGAAAGTTATGACGATTTTCCCCAAGTCACCTGTTTGGAATGTAATTCGAGATTATGAAAAATGCCATCTTCCTTAGATCATATCTCCTCAAATATAGCGATAAATGCTCTAAAATTTGGACCTAAAGTTCAGAACTAATTCGGTCCAAATGGATTTTTTTTAAGCTTCTGAAACGTCATAGAAAAAAAGTTATAGCAAAAATGGCACGATGGCCTATTTGGAGCAGTGAAACCCTAAAATCCAAAGCTCTCATACCAAATGTTATGAAACCAACCCACAAAAGGATAGAAAAGATAGATCAATGCCTTAGAAATAAGCCTCTTCGAGGGGGAAACCTTCCTTACATTAAAAAAATGAACAATTCTTAGATGATTCAAATGACAAAACCCCATTTCTATATATAGGAGTCTACAGGGTCACAATATAACCAAGCCAACCTAACAATAATAATATAAAGGCACAAAAATAACAATAGAGGGATTCTATGGGGCACAATAATAGCAATATGGGGACAATAGGGGCACAATAATAAAAATATGGGATACAACGACAATAGTAATGGGCGGATCACTAATATTACAGGGACGTAACAAAGTACCACTTAGAGATGGAGGTGTGGTGTGACATGGAACTTCACATTAGAAAATGGGTATATTCCCATACCACATTCCACAATTTAACTAAAAAAAAGGTTTCCAAGTATAATTTAATTATAAGCCTTATTTGGATAGAATATTAGTGTGTGCATATCACACACTGATTTATGAACTCTAGGGTTCTATGAGGCTATATTGATCCTTCCTTGGGTTTGGTTGTAGCTTGGCACACACTTACAACAGGAAGGAAAATGATTCTCATTCTCTTTAAATATAAGTAAATAACCTTAATTAGCACACTCAATGTTTAATTACTCTCTTCATAGAAAATCATATTGTTCCAATCAAACGATATTGGGAGCCTTTAACTTAGATGCATGTGAACCTCTAAGAATTATATTCCATTCCAACATCACTTAGCAATTTCACTCCCTACATTAGTTTACACAAAAATGCATCATAAGGTAGACTCTACATATAATACTATCAGTTGCATTAGTGGGCACACATCACAATATTGAAATGTTTAACACTTTCAAGTAGTTAATAACAATGGCCAAATCTAGACAAGGAGTCCATATACCATTTTAGCTAACTGATCACATTAATATACATTTTGGATTATGAAACTTATGTTTTAATTTACTAAAATTACTAAAAACCAAGGGATCTACAGGTCTTGCAAACCATGGAAACATTCATACATCCATCTTAATGCAATCATCTAGAAAGAGCACATTTGTCTATTAACCATGTTGATACATTCATATCCTTCATGCGAGAATTATCATTCACAGTAGTAAAACACAAAATCAAGTGAATATAATTATTTTAGTATTTTAAATTTTAGCAACGTGCGGAGGGACTTCAACTCTCCAAGCAATCATAGGCCAGTTGTATTGTAGTCTTCCTTGCAGCTAACCACCCCCAGCCTACATCATGTTCTAGAAGAGTACTTTCACAGGTATTCCACTTCAATTTTTGCTAGGGCATTGCTCATTTCTCTTGGGGTATAGGGTTTCTATGTAGTTCTCCTGTAAAACTTGTATGGTTGGTCTATCAACTTATTGGGTAAGAACTAGGCGGTTTATCAGCTTCCTCACCTAGCACCCAGTGGTTTATCAACCCCTTTCAGCAAGCACCACAATTATTTCCAACTTGCCTAGTGATTTATTAACCTTCCAATACAAACCTTGGTGCTTTATCAGCCTACTTGGAAAGAACTGGGTGCTTTATCAACTTCCTTAACAAGAACCTAGTATTTTCTTAATACTTTTAGGTAAGCATTCTTCAACGAATATCTCCTCTAAGCCCCCCATAGATCTTTCCATCTTTGACATGAGAGTCCAACTGGTCCAATGCATTGATTATGGGGATAGAACCCTAAATATCTTTAACCAGATGTTCTCAATCATTATATTCCATTCCTCTCCTATGCTCCTTATGTGCATTTTCTTCACCAAGTGTCCCCTTTGTCTTCTTTTGTAGGCTTCCTTTGTCTTCCTTTCACATCATGGAATCAAAATAAGGAATCATGACACCTCATCTACCCCATAATTTTGTTTCTAAATTTTTAGTGATTGGGTGTTCCATTAGACCAACGCATCCACTCATAACTCTCTTCCATACCATTGATCTGTTGGTCCCAGTCCTCAAACAAGTTAATCAAAATTTATTATATTTTAAAACTACATAATGTCTTAACCAACCATGATCGTGCATGTTGGCATTACATACTAATCATTTACCTTTATAAAAAACGGGGGAAACATAAGGGGTATAAAAATCCTGACCACCTTAAAGGACAACTTCCTTAGTGTTCTCTACAACTAGAATCAAAATAATAAAAAATGAGCATTATATAACAACCCTTACATTTTCTTATTCATAAAAAAAAAATCGGAATAACACCATCATTCGTTCTCCTAGGTGGCTTCATCAGGTCCAAATTGCTTCCATTACACATTGACCTACTTTATTACTCAATTCAATAGCATGGTCTACCTCCAATAGAGGGTGAACAATCATTCTTGTGATAATTCTCCCTCGATTTATACCTATATCACGTGCCAATAAAAATGTGATTAGCGTCATGTACACATTTCTTAAGAAAGGAAGCGTGAGAAAAATTATGTGCATTCATTGTGGGATGTAAGGCCAATATATAGGCCACTAGCCCCATTCTTTCCAAGATTTAAAAGAGTCCACAAAATTTTGGTTCCAACTTGGCACAAGACCCCACTTTCAGTGAGTTCTTCCTCATTTTGATTTGGAGATACCTATGCTCTCCCACTTGTAATTCCTTGTGCATCCTCTGCTAGAATACATAACTCTTTTTCTTATCCTATGTCACCTTTAATTTATGTTTCATCTTGACCACATCTTATTCCATTTCCTTTTGCATATTGGGTCTAAGAACTACTGTGTTCACTCGGTCATCCTAGTTGATAGGAATATTGCATCTTCATCCATACAACACCCCAAACATTTATAGCCTTTCCAAGAATCTATAGCCTTCTTAAATTATGATAGAACTTTAAAGTGAATAGGTAATGGTTAAAAACTAATATCATTCATGTTGTTGTCCTAACTATTTATATGTCCACCACAATAGCCATCACAGCTATAAAATCAAAACAAAATTACAACAATTACAAAGATAAATAAAATGTGAAACACGAAAATTTTATGGAAAATAATCAAAGCATGTAACTACATTCATATAAAATAGATTTCAACATGAAATTCATTTTATATGTTTGAAATAAAAAATTATTAAAAGCATTGATGCTATATACAACACAAAAGATATTGCAATCAATAAAGTAAAGAAAATGAACAAATTGAATGCAACAATGTTTTATGCATAGAGCAGATTTGAATGAATAATTTGAGGAGAGATGATGGTCATAAGTTAGGGTTTATAGTGTTGGTATTCCATTCAACATACACCTCATTATCCATGTGTGGCATTGGGGTTGCTTTTCTCCTTTATGTTTCTAGTCTACTTCAAGCTAGTGTACCATCTTCGGGGTGGCAATTATTCTTCTTAGTGTGTTTTCAAATATTTTTTATTCCCTGCTGATCCTTCTGAGTACTTGGTGGTGGTGGGTGTTGTGGCTTGCTGATTTGGAACTATTGTTGTGGTAGATGCATGGAGGACCTAGATTTTTTGACTATGAATTTGTCCTCTACCGGTGGTGGTGTTTCATTGTATGTGATCTCTTTGACTTTGGGTTATATTTTAGTTCTTATGGACGCTTTCATAGAGGCTCCCCTATTTGTATTTTATTTTTTATTTATCGATGTCATTCTTTATCATGCTACAATTATTGAGGAGTATTCTGCTTCTTTGAATAATGGGTCCATCGCGATAGCTTCGAAGGAGGACTTTAGAATCCCTTTCTCACAATTCTTAGGAGATAATGTGAACTCCTCAAAAGTGAAGAGAATACGGTATTAAAGTGTGATAAATCCATGGCTTCTTATAACCTATGGTTTGGAGCCATCATGGAGATGTCTAAAGAAATGAATTTAGCTAAGAAATCTCTAATGGGTTGATCTAGAGGCCACAAGTTTTGTGTGGAGACTCTTTTTTAATGGAGGAACTAGAAGACAAATTTGAGGGTTTCCAAGTTTCCAGAAATATTTATGTTAGTAAACGGTTCGATTCAATTAAATTTCAAATCTCATTGTTATGTAAAAATTTCACAATTACAGAGAAAGGTAAATTCCCTAGATCTAGCAGTCTGATCTAGAACAACAGAAGAAAAAAATCATGAAGTTTTACTTAGAGAAATTAGAGTATGGCAAAGAATCCTATCTTGGAACCCGTAGCAAGCTTTCATTTCCTCCTAACTTGTAAGCTCCAATTCTAGCTCCAAGCGCTATAATTAGAACCTACATAGATGACTAAAACAAGCAAAGGATCCACAATATCCACGTAGAATAATGTAATATCTCTACTCAATGAATTTGCATGGCATTGAAATACATGAGCGCAAATATAAGACAACAAATATACGAAAAAAAGATGCTCTTCGTATTGATAAATATAGGAGAGAGTTTACAACCATAAATAGAAGTTTGACTTTGTAGATGTCTCCCCAAGTTGACTTGTCCTTCCCTTCTACAAAGCACATCTCAACATCAACCCCGATGCATGAATATGGTGACTCCGTTAGGCTAAAAAAAGCAACATAAGGGTGCTATTAATCTCCAAAATCCAACCCTGATTCTATGGAAGGTAGTAGATATATAGGGTAAGGGTGATAGTTTAGGATTTACCATTCTAGGCTTGAGATCCACATATGATGGGAGGATGAGCTTAAGGGATAAGAGATAAGGTATACAATATAGGATCATATATGAATTTTAGATCCCTATCCATGGTAAATAGTTAAAACTACCTTGGAAGCTTCTAGAAGAGGAAGCTTTGGAAATATTATTTTCTCCCAAATCTCTAGAGTCAGTGCACTTACAAAAGGGAGAAATAGGTGCTAACTAGTACTGGTGAACAAGCATGCAAAATGCTATGAACATAGGTGTCAAAGGAGCCAAGGTGTGTTGGGGCTGAAAACATTGTTTTTGAGCAATTGGTCTAGGAAAATCGGAATTATTGGAGAAGTGATGCTTAGGGCTTTGTGAAGGGATGATGAAATTTTTTCCAAGGATGTCGATTGATCTAGTTTGTAGGCATATATATGAGATGGTAAAAAATTGCATGTAACGGATTTCCCCCTAAAGTAAGAAAGTGAGAAGCAATATTTGATGGCTGTGGTGATTTACTTTGTGAGAGAACTAGATCAAGAACAACTCATTGATATCATTATCTATTACAATACATTTTCATCACGATATCATTGTTTAGGGAGGAATACACATGCTTGGCATATAAGCCAATATTACATGTACAATGATCAAGAAGTCTTTTCCATTAATTATAACGTGTGGACCCATGCTTGGATAATACTATGTATGATCATAAGCATAATAATTTTGTGATATTGCATTAACCTTGAAATCATAGCTTGGATGGATGGAACTAGATCTAGGTTCTTTTATCACATTCACTCGATCATTCAATGTAAAAATTTAACCATGTGAATAAATGAGTTGGAGTCAAACATGGTAGGCACCATCTGATTATTGCTCAATGATGTAATCCATTAACAAACACAAGCGAAACGACCAATGATGTTAATGGTTCTCAAGGTATTGTAGTAGAGTCTATGTGGTGTGAATAAATGAGGTGAAGTCAAACACTGCACAAAATATTCTTGTCGAAGGCCAATGATGAAGTCATGTTTCCGAAAGTAGGGAAACTTGCCATTGATGTATGCAAGTTCCAAGGTAACAAAGGAAGTTTGTAAGTCAACTTCCTAGATAATGAGATGATGTCAACAAGAATGGACCCATCGTACGAGGGTTTTGATGTATCCCCCATCAACGACATGAAGTAGGTATCTAGATTTGATACAGAATAATGTTGATGTAGAGTTGGTTCAGTAATGACAAATATGGATGAAAGCTTAAGTGTACCGTAGCAGATAGAATTTGAAGGACTTATTTTGAACATATTAATGACACTTCATGGAGTTGGTAACATTGGCACAAAACTAATTGTAGAGAATTTTAATATGGCATGATGAACCAAAGAGAAGCATATTTATCAACCTAAGAGTCACAGAGATGAAGTGAAAGAGTGGCATGTTCAAAGAAACTCACTTCCGTTAGTATGTGAATTACCCTATTTTCCCAATTTCCCCAACCATTTCTGGTCAATACCTCTTTATTTTTTAGAATATTGAGGAGGATAACATATTCATGATGTATAAGTTCATACTTTTGATGAATCCTTTTGATTATTTTAATAAACCTTGGGAAGGAATGGTTCAGTCCTATCATGTTTGAAGAGTCCATCATTGTTTAATGATTTTATGGGTCTAGTGAAGGTGTAGCTTAACTTAATTTTCGTGTTTAGATACTTTGAAAAAGATGAGAAGTAGAAAACAACAAACATTCATTTTTGTAAAATTGTCTCTTGAGTTTGAAAAGGAAGAAAATGATACTTAGGAGAATCTATTAGCCATGTTCGACTAAGGTATTCCTTTTTCGTAAATAGTCTATCCCATTGTTGAAAAGGGTTTAAAAAGTTTGAAAACACAAGTGCTTGACAATATTTTCATCTTTATGGAGTTGGAAAAGAGCTGAAAGAGGACTCATCCTACAGGAATGAGTGGTATAAAGGGTTGAAATTGGCTCTGGTTATGATGGAACTTCTCAAACACATAGAAGTCAAGATGTTGGATAATAAAACCACTTATCACAATGGTTCCTCAGGAAAGAGTAAAACAACCAAGTGAAAGTGTATGATTGACCAAGAAAATGGTGATGATGGAATGAGAAAACCAAGGCTCATTTCACAAAAAAAGCCTGATAAAAATGGAAATCACAACAGGTAGGATGAAAATGGTTTCATTTTTACACAAGCTAGAGACATGTGGAAACTATGATTGAGAATAAATGAAGATGGTTTCACTTTTTTAAAACCTTAAATAGAGAAAAAGCTATTCTTGAGAGTGGTTTCATTTTTGCATAAGAGTAAAATAAAGAAATCAATATTGTCTTGCAGATTTTTAACAAATTCTTCCTTTATCAATGATTTCTGATAAACTCTAAATTGATAAACATTTACAAGGAGGGTTACTTTTTCTTCATCAATGGTTCTAATCTTGGTTGCACCATTATAAAAGACAGTTTCAATGTGATAAGGTGCAAGCCAATGAGTTTGAAATTTTCCTTGAAAATATTTAAATTTTGAGTCAAAATGTAATGCCCAATCTTGTTGATATTTGTTGTTGAACTATGTTGGTTCTCTTAACATCATCTTTTCTCATACCATATAGTCCACTCAGGTGCTCTATTATTTGTTTTTGTGCTTCAGATATATCAAGACCAAATTTGACTATTGTCTTGGAGGTCTCTACCTGGAACTCAATAGGAAATAAGACTTACTTCTCATAAACAAGCTCATATAGAGTATGTCCTATGGTATTTATCCCTGTGGTACGGTATTCTGATAAATCTTCTGGAAGAATTTTTATCCAGTCTCTTCTATGCAGATGCACAATCTTGGTAAGAATTGCTTCAATTACTTTATTGGTGTATTCCACCTATCCACTTGCTTGTGCATGAGATGGAGTGGACTTTCGATGTTTGATTTTGTATTCCTCCATTATCTTTTGTACCAACTTGGATGTAAATTAAGTACCTTTATCTATCACAATTTTCATTGGGACACCAAAATGGGTAAATATATCCTTAAAAATAAATGAAACTATAACATTTTTAGTAGCAGAAGGAAGTGCTTTAGATTATACCCATTTTCTAACATAATCAATGAAAACAAGAATGTACCCCTTTTTTCTTGATGGTGGATTAATTGGACCAAAAAAATCCAGAGCCCATTTCTCAAAAGGTTCAATGGGTACCTGAGCTTGTAGAGGCATTTCATCTGAAGGAATAAGTTTCCGCATTCTTTGAAAACTATCACATCTCTCAACATATTCTTTGGCATCCTTAAATAGGGAAGTCCAATAATATCTTAAGAGAAGGACTTTGTAAGAATTTCTTTTATCAGCGCAGTGTCCTCCACATGCTTCATCATGACAAACCTTTTATATCTTTGGTACTTCATCTTCTTTGACACATCTTCGAATCATCAAATCTGGCCCTGTTTTGTACAATTCCCTATTTATCCATGGGTAAGATGCAGTAATTTGAATTACCTTTATTTTCTCTCGAGGAGACAAATATAGTGGTAACATTCTTGTAGCCAAATAATTAGAAATATTTGCAAACAAATGAGATTTAATACATACTGCAAAAAGATATTCATCAGGGAAATTATCTTCTATAGGTACATCATTATTATCATTTTGAATCCTAGATATAAAGTCAACGTCTGTATTTTGTTGTCTCGGTCGATCAAAAATAGTAATATTGAATTCTTGTAACAACAATAACCATCTTGTAATTTTATCGTTAGTGATTGGTTTATTCATTAAATACCTAATTAAAGAATGATCTATATGTACAAAGGTTTCATAACCAGTGATGTAATTTCTGAATTTATTAGTAGCATGGACAATGACTAAAAACTCCTTTTTTGTTATAGTATAATTTAACTTTGCACGAGTCAAATTTTTACTGGTGTAGTAAATGGCATAAGGAGTTATATCCTTTTTTCCTAATACAACTCCTAAAGTTGTATCTGAGGCATCAGTTGAAATGTGAAAAGGTATTTTCCAATGTTGTCCTCTTAGAATGGATGCTTCATAAATCTTTTCTTTCACCATTTCAAAAGCTCTTTGGAAATCATAATTCCAAATGAATTCACAATCTTTTGTGAGAAATTTGAAAAGTGGAGAAGCAATTTTTGTAAATTTTTCTTAGAATCTTCTATAGTAACTAGTAAAGCCAAGAAAACTTCTAACATGTCTTTGAAAAGTTGGAATTGATAATTTATAAATAACTTCTCCTTTAGATGTATCCACTCTAATTCCATTCCCTGAAATACGGTGTCCTAAAACAATTCCCTCAGTAAACATCATAAAACATTTTTCATGGCTTAATGAGAGATTTGCTTCCTTACATCTAATAAGAACTTTTTCCAAATTTTTAAGAGCTTCTTCAAAGGAATTTCCATAGAAAGTAAAATCATCCATATAAACTTCTACACAATCATGAATTAAATCAGAGAAAATGCCTAAAACCGACCTTTCGAATGTTACAGGTGCATTACATAATCCGAAAGGACGTACTCTAAAGGCAGAGGTTCCCCATGGAAAGGTAAAAGTGGTTTTATCTTGATATTCTGGAGCTACTTCGATCTCGTTATATCCACTAAAACCATCAAAGAATGAGAAATATTTCTTTCTTTCCAATGTATCTAAAATTTTTATCTATAAAAGGAAGAGGAAAATGATCTTTTAAAGTGAATTTATTCAATTCCCTATAGTCAATTCATACTCTCCGTTTTCCATATATTTTTGGAACAATTACCAGTGGTGAAACCCACTAGCTATTGGATACTAGATAAATGAAATTCACATTCAACAATTTTTGTGGTTCCTCTTTAACAATTTCCCTTAAATGTGGATTCATTCTCCTATCAGGTTGTCGAATTGGTTTAACATTTTATTCAATGTAAATATGATGTGTACAAGTATTTGGATCATTTCCTTTCATATCAGTGTATTCCCATGCATAAGTAGAGGAATTTTCCTATAACATTTTTTATTAAATATTTCTTTTGAAATTATTCAAGATTATTTTTGATATTCAAGTTTTTTTCTTTAAAGACTTCTATTGAAGAATTCAAATTTTTTTCCATAGAATGTAAAGATAATTTATGAGATGAAAAATATTCAACATCACATTGTTCTTGAAAACTTCGATTAGATTCATAATATGAGGAAGACTCATTATTTTCCATTAAATTCAAAATCTGATCTTCTTCATCTATTTGTAAAGTAACAGATATTGATCGTATATTAATATCATCATCTATCCATTCTTCACTTTCTACCTCTATTGTTGTTTTTGCAAGAAGATATAATGTGAATTTATTTTTTGAACTTCCATAAGAAATAAAAATATCACCAGATCTACAATCTATAAAAGCATCAACGTTAGCTAACCATGGTCTTCCTAGAATCAATGGTTGTCCCCCTAAATTACTCTTGGGTGTTAGAATCATAAAATCAATAGGATAGTCCAAAGAGTCTAAGGATACAAATATGTCTTCTAATACACCATCAGGTTTAATAATAGATCTACCTTCTAATTGCAACAATGTAGGTGTATATTGAATATTAAGAAGTTTTAATTGATTCATAGTTTGTTTACTCGTGATGCTTATAACTGCTCCTAAATCAATCAATGTGTTTGGAATTTCGATACCATTGATATTTGTTTTCACAATGGGACACCTTGGATCAAGATATTTTTGAATTGTTGTTTTTCCCATCATGATATCTACAATTTTTCCAACTAATTGAATTATTTTGACTTGTTTTCTCTTTATTGTTGATATTTTAATACTTAACTCCCTAATTTTCTTTGTAAATATTGTTATTTATTAAATATTGGTATTTATTTGATAGCTTGTAACAAAATAATTTTTATACAAACATTCTTCAGTTCATCTACCATATCGTAATCAGGCAATAAAATATTTTTTTCTACCCCTTTATCAATTTTCAATCTCTTAGGAAAAGGTGGTGTTTGAACATATTCTGAAGGTTTTTCTATGATGGGAGTTCATTTTTTTGGCATATCATCAGAATGTGCAGGGGTGGTTTGTTTTTGAGATTTTTCTTCTTGATTAAGAGATTTATCTTTCTGAGAGAGATTCTAGTTTTCAAATTCCTGAATAAGAACTGATGGGTACATCTTTTCCAATACTCTACTAAATCTATGCTGGATATTGTTTAGATCTAATGGACTTATCATGTAAGTTTGGAAAATTTTTCCTTCAATATTGTAAATAGGTTGTGAATTTTTATTTTTATTTGGATTTAGAAGTGGTTGGGCATGTGATTGATTTGGTCTTTGAGGAAATGGTAATGAAAGTTGTGGATTGGATTCTGAGGTTGAGTTGGTTGAACATGTTGAGGAAAGTATTGTGGTGGAAAAACACGGTAAGGTTGTTTATATTGAGGATATTTTCCATAAGGATTTTTCCATCCTTGTGCCCGAGGTTGAGGTATAGATTTCCAAGGCATGGGTGCAGTCCAATTATTTTGTGATGGTTGTGCAAATGCTTGAGTGTTAAAACCTTGGGTCATATTTGGTATTCAATTTTTCCATAGTCTCTTAGTAATAAAACAAAGGGGATCTACTTGATGTGGTATTAATTACTCTTCATAAACAACTTTAAGACATGGTATAGAAGGACATTCCTTTGTATCATGATTTTCTACACATATAACACAATTTTCTACACTTTTTAAGTCAAGAGGCAATTCTATGAGAGCATGTTTTTTCTACATTTGGGACAAAAGATTGATAATGCATAATTTTTAGCCTTTTGATTATTTTTCACATTAAGGGTATCTATTTGTTCACTAAGACTCCCCAAAATGTTTGTTTTAAAGTTGTCATGCAAATTTCCTAATTAAACATTACTTATTGCCCCATTGTAGATTTATTAATCCTAAACATGAGAGGGGCTCTTGGATTTTTCTTAGTTCTTGCCTTACCTCTTGAAATGTGTGTGCATAACTCACAAATTTCTCGAAATGATAACTAAGAAATATCTCCATTACCCGTCAAATTGAGAAGATCAATCCGCTCAAATCTCATGGATTTTAATAAGAGAGCTTTCAAAGTTTCTTCATCTAATTCATGTATTTTATCCCTTTTAACATTATAGGAAAATATTTCAATGAAATCTTCAAGATTTTGGTCTTTTTTTTATCATTTTAAAGACTCCATCCTTAATATTATGGGGCATACAATAGTCCTTATATTTATCTTAGAATTTAGTTTCGATTTCTTTCCATGTTCTTATAGAATTTACTCCTAATCCCATGAACCATTTTAATGTTACATACATAAGACTTGTTGGAAACAATTTAAAATTTTGAGTGTCAAGCAATTAGTCATAATATCTACACAAGACTTCAAATTCAAAGAGAAATGTTTCAGGATCTTCACTTCTTAATCCATGAAAATTTGGAAGGATGTAGCGTGAGATGTTTTTCATTGTAGCTATTGTATCTTCATCGAGGCTAGGAAATCCAAAAGGTTTTGGATCTCCTCTACCTCCTCCTCTTCCTCTTCCTCTACCTCTTCCACATCCCCTATTTCCTCATCTTCCTCCTTCAATCCTAGGTTGGTCACCATTCATATTATGTACCTCTCCTTCCCCTTCTCTAGCCATTGTAGATTCCTTAAAACTAATATAGGGTTCCAAAATTGGGCTTTCTAATTCCTCTTCTAGTCTGTTTTCTTCTTCTATCAATGGTAAGTTAAAATAAGTTTTTTCCTCCTCTTCTTCACTAGCAGTTCTTGTCCTAGAAGTTGCTCTCCAATTGAAGATAGGAAAATTACTCCTTCTGTCGGGGATGTATGATCCTCTTCTTCTATTATTGCTTCAGTTGATGAGGTTGGTGAATCTCTAGGCTAGATTTTGGATCTATGTACCTCGGGAAGTTTATGTTTTCCTGCAAATGATGGAATATAAGTTTTAGTGGGTGATGTGGAACTACGAGGTCACGATGGGGTGAGTGATGATGTTGGAATTAATATTTTACCTCTACCTACACATCTACCTCTGGAATCTCTTTCACTATGCATATCATTTTTGTTTTTTTTAAGTAAAAATAAAAGACTCGTATATACACTTCCCTGAAAATGATGCAAAAATGTTTGACAATTTAATTGACCTTAAATTGTTTACATAGATTATTGACTAGGTCTAGTATTTCGATGAAGTCTAAGTGCACTGTATGTGCTAAAAGCCTTTTATTCTAAATTAAATTGAGTTATTGAAATGCACATGTCTTCTATGAGTAAATTAGTTATTCCTAGAAAATAAGATTAACTCTACAATGGTGATCACACTCTCTTTCTTAAAACTACTTTTTCTTATATAAATCTCACACTCTGCTTTGAAATAAAGAATATTTCACACTTCTGTAAATCAATCTTATAGTGCTTGATCTAAATGAAAATTAATTCCACACTTTGCATAAATAATAATTATATACACACTCTCAATTGCAAAAGAAAAAAACTAATATTTAATCTCATCACACGTCTATATAAACAAAAATCATACTTGTATGAAAATAAAATGAAACAAAGTCCTACTTAAAATACATTCCACTTTCTTAAATTATAGATCACACATGCTTGAAATTTAACATCCAATTCTGCAAATGAATCCCTTGTCTATAAGAAAGATAAAACTTTGTCTAATTGATTAAAGTATAATAGTATGTCATTGTAGGTAAACTCTATCCATGTGAATCCATAATCTATCAAATGAAATGATTAGTAGAGTGAACTTAATTCAAATATGGAAGAATTAAGAACGCAATTAATTAATCAAACAAATAGAAATCTATGAGAATATAAATACAATTTATATATACTGAAAATGAAAGAAAAATCCTTACTGCTTGAGGGGGCCCTCGATGAGAAGCAGGCAATCACACTATTAATCAAACACTTAACCACACATGAGAAAATAAGATAATTCCTTTTTAAAGAGAGCATTAAAAATATGGTTTAAATCTCATTGTCGCGACCTTACTTAACAACCTTTTCATTTTTGCCGACAGGCATATTTATTGAGCTCATAGCAATAAATTTTTCAGAGCTATAAACCTAATCCCTATAAATAAAAACTATAGTTAAATTTAAAATATATTGTAAGATAATTCACTCATGATTTTATATTATCAAAGCAAATCACGAGGCATAAATCCCATTCTCGCTTGCCCATTGTGGACTACAGAGGTTGACTTCATCATTGATTGCATCACCAAGAGATACTTTCATCGATATGGTTCATGAGAGTAGGAGGAAATCATTGAATGGATCAATTTCCACCTACCCATATATTTCGCTTTCTAGCTAGCACCTTAGAACTTGTCAAACCACAAACTTGGCTATAGAATCGTATATTAGTTGCAGAATCATTACAATTTTGTAGTTGAAGTAAACATTAAACTAGATAATAAAGAACACTATCTATTTATGAAATACAAGACAATTTTATACCTTCCATGTCATAATTCGTGTGATTTGATGCCCAATGTGTGATTATGAATGTCAAAATGAAATATATAGAGTGAGAAATGGTGTCAAAAGGAAGCAATTGCAAGGCTCAACAACAGGCATGGAACATGTTACCACATAATGAATTTGTGGCAAGGAAAATATCACTTAGATATGAGGACCATTTAGGGAAGTTGGTTAATTGGGAGCCAAATTAGGACCAATGAATGAATGATGGTCAACGGTCATGATTCTTCCTTCATGAAGGAAACAGATCACACAAAAGAGTGAAGAGACAAGCGATCCCATGTCATAAAAATGGTCACTCCCAAGGAGTAAATTAAAATCCAAAGGGACTTGGACTACCATCACATTGATATACACAATATTTCCTCCCAAAATAATAGGAAATTAAGGAAGGATCCCTAGTTGTTGACCGGTTCCTCTATGAAAGGCCAACAAATTCTGGGTAACAAGAAGAAGCTACGGAGAATCGAAAGCTTGCCAAGAAGCTAAGAAAATAATACTAATACATGCTCCTTTATCTATGACTATCCCATGTACGACCATATTATAAACATGTACTATGATATATAATGGCACCTAAGGAGGAAGATGATATCCTATCAATCATCTCCAATCAAGGGAAGTAACCATACTACTTGGAAGAGGCGTGATGCGAATGAAATAACACCCCCCTTGTGCTATGGGAACTAGAGAAATTCTCCCCTTTGTTGTGGGAATGAGAGGAATTCCCATTGTGTTGTTGGAATGGGAGGATTTTCCCCTAGATCATTGGAACGTGTAGAAATAAGAAGAACCTTAGCAATATTAGACTCACTGTCAACGGGAAAAGTATGATCAATTGAAGGTGGAACCTAGTCAACCATTTTCTCAACAAATGGTT
Source organism: Pinus tabuliformis (assembly GCA_031772625.1). Lineage (NCBI taxonomy): Eukaryota > Viridiplantae > Streptophyta > Pinopsida > Pinales > Pinaceae > Pinus > Pinus tabuliformis. The sequence goes on from CM062817.1 coordinate 1,764,500,432, forward strand.
GGACGAGATCAAATTCATGGTATTCATGTTCGAGGAGAGTGGGATTTATTGGATTCATATTCTAATCAATCACTTCATCAACTAGTGAAGGATTAGGAGAAAGCTTCTCATAACTAGTCAAAAATGGAGGTTGAGAAGTTGTAAGGTTTTCCAACACTTTTGAGGCTTCATCCATGTAAGGACAAAAGTGAATATGATGATTTCCTTCACATAACTTGTATGTAAACTTGACTTTACCCTTTTACATGTGGAACTTACTATCACTAGTTGACATTTTATCACCAACATGATCTCCAGAGGTTGATGACCAGGGATGATGTGAGTCTGTGGTCCACACTTCTAAAGCCTGTGGAATACCTCGAAAATTTGTAAGAAGGTGATCACCCTTACATAACATGCAAGGAAATTTAACTTTGTGGGGATGATTAGAATACTTCTCCATACTAGTTGCATTAGTATAAATGTCTTCTTGGTTTCCCCCCTGTTTATTTTTCTTCTTCTTCTTCTTATGTTTCTTTTGCTTATTAGCTTTCTTGTTACTAGAATCAAGATTTTCACTAGTCGAGGAGGAAGAAAGGGATGAAGAGACAACATGTGAAGAAGGAAAAGGGTCAAATTTAGGATGAACCTAGAATTTATGTTGTTTTAGTGGAGGATTACTTTATCTAGGAGCAATTTGAGCATCTAGAACCATAGGGGTTGAAAACAACCAAACTGGAAAACCAATGGTAAATCCGGGAAGGGACAATGTTTCTATAGAAGGAGCACCAATATTTCCAAAAGATGAAAAAGGACCAGGATTCTTATCAAAGGGATTTCCCTTATTTGTAGATGCGGGAACTATTTCCATTAGTCTCAACCTAAGATCCACTAAGGAGTTATTCCATGGTGAGGATGTTGTTCCACGGTGAGGATGTTGTTCCACAGTTAATTAATTGATTTAGAAATTAAAGACACAAAATAAAACAAAGGGGTAACTAGGAAGATGAGGATTACCAAGTCGTTGTGAACTACAATATACCACATTGGTAAACGAAGGATTTACGTATAGGAAGGAAATCTCCTCGAATGTTGTTTTCAGTGTATCACATTATATAAGTTGGCCGACTTAGATATGTATGGTGGGATAGAAATCTAGTGGGGACTTCCAAGATATACCTGGAGGTGTGTGGAAGTGAAGTACTTAGTAGTGTTGTCTAATGTGTAAGCGTTCGATGAGATCATTTTGATATACGTATCATGCGTGCAACACCATTTGGTGTACCCAAAGTTACGTAAAGAATAGTCTATACACTTACGTACATGGAACAGGATATTACCCCCGTAATGTAACATTGACAAAGAAAAGCAACTCCTACATTTAAATACATTGGAATATGTCTCTAGCATAGACACCTATGTGTTTCTTCAAAAGTTACAAATTCTTCTTGGCATTATTCGATGAATTTTAGAGTTTATCTTCAATTATTTTTTGATTTCAAGGCTCAAAACTCGATGTCACCTGAACATACCTATGATGTTACTAATATCATATAAAAAACTCTTTTCACTTTAATTTTACTAGTGACATGCCTAACTAAATAGCAAATAAATATCCTCAACTTAATTATACCAGTCATAATCAAAGCCCTATATGCAATGAACATAATTGTTTTTCTTTTATTTTCTTTTAATGTTTCAAATGAAGAGAAACATATGAATGCAACTTGATTTCTAACGAAAATAAACCACACAGACTTTAACTGTAATATAAAAGTTACTTTTCAAATTCAACAATCGATCTATGCATCCAAACCTGAATTGACAAGAAGAAAGAAAGAACAAAACAAAATCTTATCAAAAAGGTGATTACACTGAGAGATGATTAACACTCATACACAATTAACCCCCCTGACAATCGAGGGAGGATTTTTTTTTTCTAAAAATGAAAGCAAAAACACGTAACTTTACATAAGGAATTGACTTTACAGAGACAATAAAAAACTCAGAGACTCAAGAAAACTTATTGAACTAAATAATAACAAAGAGTAATGCTAAGGAATGCAATTTTTTGCATCCTACAAAAATCAGCATAGTTGTAGAACAATCACTAGTGCACTGCAGCATAGGTGCAGAACATGTACTAGTGCACTGCAATGCAGGTACAAAGAAGCGACAAGTGAGCTGAAGTGATATCTCTCCATATAAGGGAATGTGCTGGGGCTATTTTGGCCAAATAAAGACACAAAATAAAACCAAAGAAAACTAAAAAAGGTTTTTTTTGTGAAGGGACGATGAAAAAATGTTCAAGGATGTTGATTGGTTCGGCTTGCAGGACTGTTGACTAGATGTGACAAAATGGCCTATAACACTCATGAGGTAGCTAAATTAGTGGAAAAAGCGGCATGGTATATTGACTCTACCCTGATTATCTTCAATTTGTTTTCTCCATTATTTGATTCAAGTAGGTAAAGGGTTGACATGATCCTTTTTCTGGTTTCATTTCCTAGTTTTCCATCACATATGTGGAACCCTAAAGACTTCATAAACTTGGGAAAAAGGTTGTGTAGCTTCCTAGATGGAAATTACTCATACAAAGAAATGAAAGATATGTCATTGGCTAATGATTTGGTGAGTTTGGATCTCTAGAAGAAGCTCCACGATGTTATGAATATTGGGAAGGGTTTCCTTAGACTACATGTTTTTGAATATGATGTCCTCTCATTCAGATGTATGAGGTACCATAAATATTGTTAGTTAGTTTAGAATTGTGACGTACACTTTAAAAAAAATTCAACCTCTGAAGAGGCTTCCAAAAAACAAAATATTGTTGGAGTCACTTGGTTGATGAAGAGAGTTTTCTATTAGAAGGTGTAGGATCCAAGGTTCAAGTGTCACTTGGCTTTTCCATTCCTAAATGTGTGCTTGCAACTCCTAAGGTTTCCTAGTCAGAAGATTTAGCTTCTACTCATATGACCATAGGCAACTAATTGAGGGTGTACACTTTGATCCCTCGTACTTATGTTCCCCTTCCCCTGATCTCTTTTCTTGTTATTTCTCTTTCTAATGTAGGAAAATATTGGGGTTTTCTTCCTCTAGAATGGATTTAGTCATCTCTCAAAAAAATTTCACTTCCCTTTCCCCTACAAATTCCCCATGTACTATTCCTCCTCAGTTTTCAAGTTACTGCTGATCTCTAACGACATCTCTATCATGTGGTTTTTTTTTATGATTTTGAAGAAGGTGATATCCTATACAACCTTAGGTCAAGACTTGTCCTCTCAATTTTTAAGGGCCTTTGTGGAGGGCTTGGAAAATTTTTAGTCTCTATAATCTATGTGAATAGTGGGGGGGGGAATCTCATATATCTCTAGCAAAATTTAACCCATGTAAGGAGATGGTTATGGGCGAACAAACTTTAATAGATGGATCTCTTAGAGCATACCTCAAATTAAGATGAGATAAAGACTACTGATTATCATCGTGTTGTCCAAGAAAATGAATGTCCTTAGCTTCAATTGCATAAGGTTCAAAATTAATCCCAAAATCTTACCCTTCATAGGTTGTTACAGGTGGAACAACCTGATGTTATTTTTCTACAAGAAAAAGTTGGGTTGGGTGAGAACATCATAAAATTCTTTGAATAAATCCTCCCCTATTAAAAATTTAATGTGTTGGATGTTAAAGATTGTTCGAGTGGTCTTTTCTTGTGGTGGGATTAGATGAAATTTCAAGTTCAAAATTCTTGGTGCACCTCTTCTAGTCTTGGCATAGTCACCTTCTCTATGGAACTAGATAACACATTTTCTTTCATCAACCTTTATGGTTCAAATGAGGATTGTGTTTCTTTTGGAATGAATTTTTTAGTAATTCTTTTATAAACGATGGAAATTTGATCATTGGTGATGAATTAAAATTTTCTCTTCATGTTGTTGAATTGTGGGACTCTCGAGCAAGAATTGATTCCCTCATAGATTTGTCTCTCACCATATTGTCTCCAAGAGATTGATTAACCTTTATCCATATACTTTCAAACCCACATGGACAAATCTTGATATGAGGGATGATCATGTTGCTAAAATACATGACATGTTTCTTTTGGCCAAAGTCATGGTGCTCAGATTCCCTCTTCTTCAACAATGGTAAAATCGGGACGTGATTTTGATCACTCTCCTAGCCTATTATAAATTAAATGAAAAAAAACATATGCCACCTATCCCATTTAAGATCAACTATAACTGTATTAAATATGAGATTTTTTAGGGTTGGTCAATCAAAATTGGAATCCCTTTGATGATGGGTTTGGTTTGTCTACCGACACCCAATTTGGGAAAATTTGAATCATATTAAACTTTTTCCGAAAGAGTGGATTGTGTATACTCACAGGGAGGAGGAGGAATATCTAGTGGAAGTCGAACAACAAATTGAAGCATTTTCTGAATCTGGTGTTAAGGGATTCTTCTCACAATATTTGAGGGAGGAATTACTCAAACTAAAATCAAGAAGAAAGGATATCCTAGCCAATTCATAAGTTTGTTTATTCCTTAAAAGTAGGATATTTGGTTAGATTGTGGTGATGGAATTACTAATTTTTTTCATGCCTATGCAGAGGGCTAGAAATTCCCAAACACTATTTGACATATGGTGGGTTATGATGGTTGATAGATCTCAAACTTTGAGAGCATCACTTATTTTGGTAAGGCCAACTTCCAAAATATATTTAAGGAACCTCAGGGGGTTACTATTATAGAAGACTATTGTAGAAGTTGTCTAGCTGGCATAATATTTTCAATGCTTTTTTGAGGATGAAGATAATAGGGTTGTGATGGAGGAAGTGTTTCAAGATGAATTAAAGATAGCTATTTCTAGTTTTGAAGAAAATAAAAGCCCAGAGCGTGATGGTTGGGCTATTGTACTTTTCTCCTTTTTCTGACACTATTGGTAAAGACTTGTTAACAGTTTTAAATGAATTCATAAGGTAAGGAAGGATTCTTCCAACTTTAATTTCTATGTTTATAGATATAATACATAAGGTTGACAACCCAGAGTCTTTTGAGCATTTTCAACCCATCTCGCCTTTCTAATTGTGTATTTAAGGTAATCTTAAAGTTTATAGATATCAGGATAAATGATATTCTTTCAAAGTCTATAGCACAACAGTAATTTGGATCTTTAGAGGTGGAGGAAGTGTTTCAAGATGACTTAAAGATAGTTATTTCTAGCTTTCAAAAAATAAGAGCCTAGCACGTGTTGGTTGGGCTATTGAATTTTTCTACTTTTTTTGACACTATTGGTAAAGAATTGTTAAGGGCTTTCAATAAATCCATAAGGGAAGGAAGGATTCTACCAACCTTAATTTATATGTTTATAGCCCGAAACCCTAAGGTTGATGACCCGAATTCTTTTGAGGATTTTCGACCAATCTCCTCTTTCTAATTTTGTGTTTAAAGTAATCGTAAAGTTTATAGCTATAAGGATAAACCATATTCTTTCAAAATCTATATCGTAAGAGTAATTTGGATCTTTAGAGGGAAGGTAGATTCATGAAACCATTGGGGTTACACACGAAGAGTTACATAGCTTGAAAAGTTTGAGGGTTAAATGTGTTGTTTTTAAGATAGACCTTTCAAACCCGTATGACCATGTTAATTTTATTTTCATTAGACATCTCCTTACTCATGTGGGATTTGAGGTTAGTTTTATTAATTGGATTATGATTTGTTTTCATTTGTTGTCTTGATAAATGGATCTACCTCATCTTTCTTTAATGCCAAGTGAGGTTTGATACAAGGTTGTCCTTTGTTTCCTCTCCTTTTCCTGCTTGTTGCTAAAGGTTTTAACTACATGTTTGAGTCAAAGTGGAGAGGTGATTTTAACGGTGTGGCTATATCACGTGCTCTAGAAATCACATCTCCTATTTTTAAATGATATCCTTATATTTTGTAATGGTTCCATAAATTACATGATATTTTGCTTTTTATTCAGAAAAGCTATAGGTATAGTCATCAATGAAAGGAAATCGACCATATCCTTTCCTAATAAAGAAGAGCATGGGATTTTATATATCAAATCATTTTTTCCATTTCACGTAACTGGTTTAGAGAACAGGCTAATGATGTCACCATTTATACCTAGCGATGATTACCATTTTATTTATTGTCGCCTTGGCAATCATTTACATAGACACTTATCTCTTCCATCAATTACCTTAAATTAAGCTCCGCACAAAAATAAGTTCATTTTCTTGGCATATAAGTTAGTTGTTTCTTCATTCCATCAACGCATATTCAATTACATAAATAAAACAAATGAAATTATAATTGCAACACACTTCATTGTCAAATTTTAGAATATACAATTTACATGGCCCAATAAACAGCATGGGTGCACAGCCCTGGCCCTCTCTCCTCACCACACTCACTACCACTAATTCCTGTAAACTTACATCCTTATTTAAATAGATATGTATAGATCTCAACTTGTTTAGAATCATATTTTAATTCCTACATAATCTTTCAGATTCTACAATCACTTAACCACAATTTTAATTGAACTCCACTTATCATGTGTAGATTCGATTACAATTTCAACTAAATCAATTGATTACTTATTGTAAAATCTTCTAGACTACTTGTAAACTATGGAAACTTTACAATAAAGTTACAATGACAACTCATGCCTTGGGCACACATCAAGACCCAAATAACTCAATTGCGAAGAACAGATGATGCTCATACATCACCTAAAATATTTGGACTTCCATCTCAAGCCAAACTGTAACAAAAAATAATATTGGTTGTGGATGATAGCTAAATTAGAGAAAACACTCACTTGTTGAAGTTTTAGATCGCTATCTGGTACGTTGGTATTAGTTAAATAAGTTTTTGAAGTCACTCTAGTCTACTAGATGCCTTTGTCTTTCATTCCAAAGGGGGTGTTGGAGAAATCAAAGTGAATCCCCTTCAAGTTCATGTGGGAAGGTTTTCAAGACCATTTTGACCTTCCTTAGGTCAAGTGGAACCAACTTGTTCTTCCAATGCTATTGGGGCGGTGGGGGATAAAAAGTATTTTCATGTTTTCCAATGCTCTTGTAGCAAAGTGCAAGTGGAGCCTTATATCTAATAATAAATTTTGGACATGAGTGGTCTATGAGAAATACATTGTACAATATTCTTTAGAAGATTTGGTGTGGCTTCAAGATAAACTGAGGTAGAAGATTTTGGTTGTTTGGAGAACTATTCTAAATTCTTTCAACCAGATCTCTTTTGGACTTGTTCGGAAGATAGGGAATGGTTATAAGGCTAAGATGGGATCAACTCCTTAGCCAGGGAGTGGTAACAAACATCAGTTGTCACAAGAACTCATTTATATACTCATCGATAATGGATTCTCTAAAATTTGTCATATCAATAATCCTCATTAGACTACCCATTCGCATCAAGGTTGGTTAACAAATGCAAACTTAAATATTTAGGGGATCTTTACTGAGGAATGGTCCTTATTACTGGATTGTTTGTTTTCATGCCACACATGACTAAATGGCAATGAAGATGAATTGTTCTAGGCACATGCTTCATATGGTTTATATACACAAAAATTAAGATACATTCATTTAAACACACTTTCTCAAAATGTGGAGATTGTCTCGGGGTGAAGAGTTCTCTATAATTTGAAATGCCCCTCAAAGTCATGTTTATTGGTTTGTTGTATCATCCAAAAAAAATTCCCTACTTGGGATGTTATAAAACACAAACAAAATATTGGTCCTAGGCGGTGTTCTTTGTGTAATGTTAGTGACGAGTCCATTTATCATTTGTTTGTTCAATGCTTCTTTTAAAAACAAGTCTTGTAAGATTTCATTTCTATTCTCGTCCATGAGTGAAAATGGGAGGGTATATCATTTGAAGAGATATGGAAATCTTGGTTTGCAAATAGGGAAACTAAACCTTTTAGAGCCCTTCCTCTCAATATTAGTTGGGCCATTTTGTTGGCAAGGAGAAAAGATGTTTTCCACGACAAATCATACTATCGAGAATAAAGTGATACAAAAGGTTTATTAATTCTCTTCTTGGACATGAGTACAAAAGGAGGGTATATCACTTGAAGAGATATGGAATGCTTGAATTGTGAAAACTACAACTAAACCTTTTAGATTCCTTCCTTGGTTATGCACTTGACTTCTGAAGAATATCAGAATGATTTAAATATAAAAACAATATTACGAGAAACATATAAATAAAAAAGGAATTGAGTCAAGTCTCAAAGATATTATATTATTAAGAAGCATAATGCAATATTCACTTGTCTCTTCAAGGGGGAAACCTCCTAAAGAGTAGAGCTTAGTTACAATAAAATTGAATGAGTCTACCATTCCTATCTAAGACTTTATATAGCTTCATGACATCCAAAACCCTAACTACTCATGGTACCTTGCATAATATGGGTTAACCACCTTATTTAATAACTATGGACTATTTAAGACTAATTGTGGTCCATTTTATATAATGTAGGTCAACCACTTACAATCATTATTAATGTCGATAACCTCTTACAAACTTTATTGAATCAACTAACTAATTATGATGTTGACGAGGCACCTTGATCTCATTACATAAATAAAGGGGGTTAGGGTTTGACCTTATCATCCTCTTATTATTATTTGGTGCATTTTATTGGTAAAGAACAAGGAGATTTTCTAGAAAAAATCATCCTATCCGGAATAGATATTTCCTAAATGTTTAACTACCATTTCTTACAATCCCTAATCAAAGGTTCCTACAAGTGGTAGGACTGTGTTAAGTGAAAAACCGGATGTTAATGTCCCTTGGAGTTTTTTTGGTTGAACTTCTCAATGGCAAGGCTCTCTCTATGGAAGGGGGGTACATTCTTCATTTACTAGAGCACCATTCTTCTCAAGTCAATATGGGATTGGATCGAAGTATAAACAATTCGGAAAAGTTGTTAGCATGCAAATCTCTTATTTCTTTTGCATAGGGAAAAGGTGCGAACAACTTAAACTATTTGGAGACTCTTTCTTGCTAGTGAATTGGGTCAATGATACCCAATTGTGTAGGAAAGAATCCCTCATTCATATATTAGAGGATATTTTAATATTGAATCTTATTTTCAATTCCTTCACATGCATGCATGTTTATAGGGTGTGGAATGGTGGGACTACTAGCAGGATTTATAAGGAAGGTTTGCAGATGGATGAGGGCTTCTGACATGTGACAAAGTTGGTTGGGGAAAAGCGCTATCAGTATTTTCATAGCCCTTTTATGGACACCACCCTTGTTGCTCATCATGTTTAATTATGTAGTTCATAATATGAGTGGTTTTTTCTCTTGGATAATTTTTAGCACCTTATTGTAAATATATCACAACAACTTTTCTTTTCATTGTAAACAATGGTTGATGCTAAACAACACTATTACAATTTTTAATTTTTGGCTAGTGTAAAACAATTTAAGTCCTTCTATGGACAAGATAATAACACTTTTCTCTATTTTTTTCTCTTTTCTTTATATGCCAATATAAGATCTAGGCATAATCATAGTGAATACACACTTATGTGTGTATATGAAAAATGTATTTTATTTCAAGTTTATGAATGAAAATATCGTTTTTTCCCAAGGGAAGAAGGATAAAAAATAAACATTAAAATAGGGCAATAGGATAAGAAATAGATCCCTTATTGAGTATATTTGAAAATATTGTTCATATACAATAAACTCATGCTCGACATATTAATAATAATATGTAATAGGAATATACTTTACAAACAACTATGTGTATGAATCGTATAAGTCAAATGCAAGTAACACAGAATAAGAAATCAGCCTTTTCTTTGCTATAGTTGGGTTAGCCAGACCTTTTAGTTGTTGGTATGCTACTGCACAAGATGCCAATTATCAGTATTTAAAAATATACAGTAGTTATAAATCATCAAATACCAAATTAAATAACACAGTATTCACAAACTGAGCCTTTTCAGACCTCCATTCATTTCTACTATTTAAAATAATCCCTATAACTAGAGTTGATGAGATTTAAATATCTTAACAACACAACAATTATTTGGAAACTTAAGTAATCATGCTACAACATACTATACTATGTGTAAAAGTTCTAATCCCCTTGTTTTCCTTCCTCAAGCAAGTGTTTGTAGTTGGAATTTGTTTGAGACATTTATGAAATCATTTTATTATTTTACCTTTTCTTTGGTTAATTATCAAAATTGACTCGAATAATTAAGGAGGAAATTGATTTAATATTAGGCTCCTAAGAAATAGAGAATATCAAATGACTTAGATGGAGGTAGGACCCACATCGACATTGCACCATAATATTTCATAAAAGCTTTTTAAGAAAATTCATATATGCATGATATTTCCTTATGTTGTCCACATAGGGGTGCTCCTCATAATCATCAATTACCAAAATTAAATTTCTCTCATAACTAAATAATATATAAAATGTCTAAAGAATAAGTGCACAAATGTCCATGTAAGTTGATCACCAAAAACCATAACAAAATTACCACCAAAACTATGTAATAGTCCAAAACAACATAAAAAAATTAACAATTCAAAACCTATAAGAGAGGAAAATTGAATTATGAGTTGTTCTCGAAAGGATTTTGTCCATAAAAATCAGTGGTAGTTGAGTAAATCATTCTAAAATACTTTCACTAGATCCAACCTACTTTCTTTTATATGTTCCCTTCATGGATGCAACTATAGAAACAAGTCTCTAATCATGACGTTTAGGATTAGGAGAAAAATTCTTAGAATTGTGGATGATAAAATTCACAAGATGTAAGTCAAAATTAGTGAATTTGGAATATTCACTGATGGTGGAGATGATTAATGAATGGCTGAGAAACTCATGAAACAAGATTGTTAAGGACTTGTACCCAACAAGTGTCCAATAGTAGCCATGTTGGATGTGGAGCTTGATTACCTTCCTGATTCATAGGCTTTATTTTGAGCTGTGATCGGATGTCAGTTCCTGAAGGGTGAGTGTGGGATGGATTTTCCCCCTTTAGTGTAGTGAGAGGGTCCAAAATGTTAGAGAAAAAATTTCTTGTAAAATATTGTAATTTTGTAGTCAATCTAGGTCGTTCATTAGGCGAAAGATATGGCAGTATAATTTATGTTAATTTAGGGATTTTTTCCTTAAAAGGTAATCATCAATTTATATGAGGGAAATGTATTTTGGTTGTGTATTATTTTGTGTGAAGAAAAGAGAGGAGATTGTGTGAGAGCAGATAGGAAGCTACAATGGATGTATTGTAGGTTATATCCCTTATGTTAGTTCGATAATATAAAGTGAAGGACTAGTTGTTTCTATGTGGATGTAGCCCAAATTGGGTGAATCATGTATATCAATGTCTCTCTTGTTTTATGATTTTCCGTGTTTTGTGTTTTTTCAATATTCTATGTGTTCGATTGCTCTATTATTTAATTTCTAACGAGTCAATTGGTTAAATTCTTCAGAGTCAACATTAACATGCACTAATAAATGTATTTTCATGTTTCTCCAAGTATGTCAAATACCAGGGGGTGTATTTCCTTGGCCTCAACCTCTTCCTAATCTTAATGGATTAAAATTCATTTCTTCTAGTGAACCAAAATATTAACAATAACAATAATGAAAGTAAGATGATACTATAATAACAAAACCTTTCCCTTTAGAATCACTATAATAAGTTTTCATTAAAAAACAAAGGCCAATGAGCTCTCTTGCAAAGAGAGTATGGGGTGTGTGATGAGAGAGAAGCACAATGAACAATTAAATTAATGTCAAATAGGGGGAATCAAACCCCTATAAATTTATGAAAACATGGCACTTTTAATACCATGGGAAATTCCAATTTAGAATGATTGTTTTTATTCTCGTTTCTCTTCTAAGTTTTTTCTTTTCCTTTTCATAGTTTCGACTTCTTCTTGTATCGTGTTGTATATGAAAAAATCAACAAAGATTATAAATAATTTTCAAAATATATTTTGTGTAATTCAATACAATAACAAATGGCATAATGCATGCTTCTTTAGGATTAATGTTTTTATAGTAAAGTGAGGGTTTTAGTTCTAAATAGAAGCAATGAGTGAAAACAAAGGAAGGATAGTGTCAATAAACAAATTCATAGTCAAAATGAAGGTTCAAAGGGAATTGAGCCGATATGTATGACGAATCTTTATAATTTGACAGGGACCAAAAAGTAATTTTTCAAATTTCTCTCCATAATACTCATAACCAAATATTTTGTTTTGTGAAACCCTAGGTTCAAAAAAATAGATTTGAGCTACAAAGGGCTCAATAGTGCATTTTATGAAATTGTTGGAGATTCTACTTACAACTAATGTATTTTTCAAAGGGAATGTTATTTATATGACCAAAAAGAGTGAATACACAATGGTAATGGGTTGTATGGAGAAGATGAGGGAAAAGAGTAAATGAACATAGAGCCAATAATTAGTGCCAAAAATATAATTCATTGTGTAATTAACCATAAGATATAAAATTACCAAATATTCCATTGAATTATTCAACACACAACTTGTAAAAATGTATAGTAGTCATCCCATAAGCCACTTTCCGATTTACCTTTTAAACTTACATCTTGACACTAAATAGTAGAGTAAAAATGCAAATAACAACAAATAAAAATTTTCAAATATGTTGAGATATTGTCATTGATGGAAAAGAAAAGGGTTTCTTCAATGAAAAAGAACTTTACAAGAACAATCAACTTGGTACTTTTGATCTAAGTATATAAAACAAGAACTAAGGACAACAATCGTTATGGTTGGTTCTTAAAACAAAATAAAAATATTAAATTGCATGCATAGGTTGGCTCTAGTATCAAGTCGTCCCTTATCCAAAGACATGTCTATTCAAACATGGATGAATCTATATAAATAGATGTAATGTCTCCTCCATTTGATCATCCATCTTGGAAATGAAAATTAGAAGGAATTCACACTACTAGAAGAACCTAAGCTTCATAATTCATGAACTTTGAAGTCAATTCAAAGTAAGCTTCCTTAAGATTGTTATTTCTTTTTTTGTCTAAGTTTTTTGGTATTATTTCTCTACTCTATATTATGGAATTAGAATCCTTTTGTGGCACAAGTTAAAGCCAAAATAACTTGAGTTATTTGAGATAAGACTCAACCTATTTCAGATCAAAACTTTCCCACTTTTCTAACATGTGAAAAGATTTGAACTCGAGCTTACAATGGACATATAAAAACACAAAACTCAGGCCTTTGTTGACCCTATAACCAGACCATTTTTGGTTGTTTCTCGGCCTTATAATTATATTATATCTTGACCCTTCTCGGACCGTTGACTAGACCAAAAATAATCTCTACTTTGAATCTATAGTGGATGAAAAGCTTGACCTAGTGAAGCTATTTCATTTGTATAATTAGGTCTCATTTGATGTAGATTTTCACCCTGAGATAATTTTGAACTTGGGTCTAACCTCAAGAATACTTAAGTGTTTTGATTTTTAACCCTCCTTGATACCCCTGGAAGTAACTTTGGTTGAAGGCCTCTTGAATATTTTTGATTATCTTGTTGAGATTATTTTAGGCCCATCATTGATTGAAGGAAAACTTGAAAACCTATTGAATCAAACATGATGCCATTGGAACAATGATTTTACCTTTAATGAACATATGAACAAAACCTTGAAAACAATGTTGTGGTTCTTGAAGACATATTTCTAAATCATAAGCATCTTTAGAGCATCATTAAAGCGATATTTGAAACCTTGTTGAAAGCATTGTTGAATACATTCTTGAAACCTCTTGAGACAAACCTAAAGAACATGATGAAGATACCATTAAAAGCATCTTCCTTGGAGTATTTTTACCCTATTATAGAAGAAATTTGAACTAGTCCTAAAGACTTCTTGTAATAAACTTATTGAAGAATTCTTGGCCATTGCTAGAGTAAACATTAAGAACAAAGTTAAAGTGATATTTGGAACAATTTTGAATAAAGTTCTAATCAATCCTTAAGGTGATCTTTGAAGAAGTTTGTGAAAATATTCAGGAACGTGGACCTCAAGTAATCATTACAGAAGTTTTTAGAATATCTTTTCTATATACCTAAACATGTTTTTGGAGAAACCTTAGAAGATATATTGAAAGATGATTTGGAGGACATCGTGGAGAAATTTTGTAGATAGTATTGGAGCACTATGAAGGAATCTTGGAGAAACTTCCTTGAGGAGCCTTGAATACATCTATAGCATTAGTTTTGGAGATCCTTTGTTGTAGACATGGAACTAATATGGATAATTTGTTCAAGTTGATATTGAAGGCCCATTAAAGACATCCCTGAAGTATTACTGGAACTTTTTTGGATACATCTTTCAATGCTTCTTGAAGAATATTTTATAAGTCTTGAATAGATAATGAAGCCACCTTTAAGTACTACAACAAGTACATATGATTGGAGACTTAGTGGATTGGATTCGTCATATAAGGTTAGAGTCTAGAATTGTTTTTGAGGATTGGGGTCCTCATAAGAGGTTATAGCCTCATTAAGACCAGGTTGGATCTTGGATTTATTTTTTGGGATTGGAGTACTCCTAAGAGGTTGTAGCCTCATTTTTACCAAGTAGGATCTTGGATTTGTTCAAGGTTGGAACCTTGAAGGATTTAGAATTTTGGTGTACTAGTTGGAGCACAAACTATTAGAGAGGATTGGTTCTCACTATTTATATTAATAATGTTAATTCTTATTCTACATCTTGTGATATGGTATAATTTGTGTTAATATCTTAACGGGCATAACATAACAATTATAAAAAAAGATTCATTCACCCCGCTCTTAGTATTTACAACAAAATGAACCCAAGATCCTAATTTTGGAATGTATAATTTCCATGCAGGAAATCATTATTTGTGGAGGGTCATTGACTCTACAACCAAAACAAATTCGAACTCGTGGTTAACTTAAAAAGTAGGCACATTTGATACATGTACTGAAATTTCCCATTGCAAATCCCACCATTTAAGACTGGGAGTGATGACCAACCACCTCTCTCTTAGTGGGTTCAAATATGGAATGCAAATAATAGGTGAATCAGGTTAAAACCATACACATCAACAATCAAAATGACTTAGAAAAAATGCATCCACTAGGTGATTAACTATATAGGTTGAGACTGTAATATTATTGAAATTTCACAAGATTCTTGTGGCAACACATTGTTCTCATAATACATAAAATAAGGTTTTAACCGTATACATAAATTACCTGCAAATGAATTCTCAGAAAAAATGAAAGAATATAAAGGAAAGACAAAAAAAATATACACAAAGACTTTTCTCCTATAACCCAAAACTTGGAAAGCTATATTTCTTTTTCATTATATTTATTTCAATGTCATAATGGATTATGTACATACTGAAGAATTCAAAAACCCCCAATCTATTAACCTTGGTTTTTAACTTAATTTTAGTTCCCTTGACTGTATTTAAAAAACACCATGGGAAAAACTAACATTCATAAAACCATGTGCAAAATCATCAGTGGTTTTGCCCCATCCTTGGGTCGTTGACCAGTCTCAATATTGCAACAAGAATGCTGCAACTCCCAAGGCTACCAACTTTAATTATCAACCCAAGGTTCGTACAAATTTAAGAGGTAACGACACTATATGTGCGACATAAAATGTGTCCTTCCTTTGTTGTCATGATGTAATTGTGTGCATGTACTGAAGTCAAATCCTAAACTAATTGTAGAAAATGAAATGTTCGAAATGGAACCTTAACCTATTGCAAGAAAGAAAGTACAAGGAAAGAAATTGAAATCAAATGCTAAAACACACCATTTTCTAACTAGCTCCCAAGAAGCTAGGCTTTGCAATAATGCTAAATTATCATGAACCAAATGCTACTATCTAAGTATGGAAGTAAGAAGCATCAAACATCACTAATGTGAAAGGGACTGAAATAAATGTGTTTTTGTCTTTTTGTCTTTTCATGCAAAATCAAGTATGCAAACTAATTTCCTTTGGTGATGTGGCAAGTGAATTTAAGGATGTTGAAGGTTGGATGGAAGGGTTAGGAGATGGTTGGATGGTGTGGGAGATGCTTGGGAGGCGTTTGGTGACTTCCTAGAGGTTTTCCATCAATTCAATCTCAAAATAGGCCGTTTCAGGAAAACCTACAGGATGTAATAGAAACCTATACGATGATCCTGTAGGAATTACAGGAAACCTATAGGATACATCAAAGAGAAAAATGTGAGGTGTTGGAGGTGATGCAAGGCTTAGGAAAGGTGTGTGATGGGCAGAATGGAGTGGTAAAACTCCTAGGATCACTCAAAACTCAAAACCAAAGTTAGGAGATGGATGGATTCACTCAAAATGCTTGGAGAAGTTTCCTTGTGTAATGATGAAACTGGTGAGGGTTTAATGACCAAGAAAATCAAATCCAAATTGGATGGGAAAAATTTTGCTATTAACTAGAATTTCTTAGCTCCCTATTCCAAGTGTAATCACTCAAAAATATCTCTGCTAACTCATTCTAAAAAAATAAAAATAAAACATTACTAGTCGAAAATCTAGAAATTCGAGAACTGGTCAGCTAGTAAATCTAAAAAATGCCTAACCAAATCAAGTGCAAATGAAATGGGGTAATTTTTGTTATGACCTATAATTCTTTTTTGATCTAATGCAAATGGAATTAAGTTGATTGAGGCTCATTAGCGTGCTCTAAAAAATAGCATAAATTTATTGTTCTTTGCTAAAAAGGAGGTCCAACGATCTAGATTTGAGAATAAGAAGACTAATCCAAGAGACTCAATGATTATTATAAACTTCCAAATCTTTTCCAAGGATGAAATAATTCTTGTGATCTTGCAAAAGAACTCACATCAACCATTTAACTCAATGCTACAACAAGAAATCATTAATACTAAATGCAGAAGTAGAAAGAAATAAAAACTAGAGATGCATGTGAATAAGAAATGAAAAGAAGGAAAGAAAATGATACAGAAGGGATTCGAGGCTCCTATGATGTCCAAGACCAAGAAAAATCAGAGACCTATGGAGTATAACAAGATTTAGAATCTGAACATGACACCAATCTTCATTATTTTCATCAAAAGATTTACATCCCTGCAAGAAAATACAATGGAGCTGCAAAATTACAAGCTCTCTCAACAATAACACTAATAGAAATCTATCCCTAGAGGAAAATTTGGCTTGGTAATTATAAAAAATGATTAGGAATCATTCCCCATGTATGGAGGAAGCTTTCCCCACCAAAATCTCTTGATTAGTGGATCTAGTCTCCAATAATAGAAATTTGCATTAAATGGCAGGGAACACATTCCTAGATTTTCAATCATTCCCTAGAGGAAAATTCGACTTGGTACTTATAAAAAATGATTAAGAATCATTCCCCATGAATGGAGCAAGCTTTCCCCACCGAAATCCCTTGATTAGTGGATCTTCTCCCTTGATTAGTGGAACACATTCCTAGATTTTCTCAATCATTGGGGTTCCACAATTTGTGCCATAATTCCATAATATCTTGTTGAAATATTATTTATTATTGATCTTCCAGTAGTAGGGAACAAGTCCCTAAATTATCTCCTCCTCCAACTCTTCATAATCTGCCCAATATTCTCATAATATTCAACAAAAAATAAATAAGATTAGGCACAAATATTAAATTATTCATAAACCTTCATAAAGAAAATATTAAAGTTAAAAATAAATTATCTAATGAAAAAAGAGAGGTTTAATGTGCTGAAGGATGGTCATAGCCCTTAACTTATGTCTAATTTAGAGGCCCATCAGTGCTCCCCACCATTCATGGGACGACCCCATTTAGAGCGGCTACCACCCCCATGCAAAACCGTAGTAGGTGGGGCTATTTCATCCGTTTCAACCCCCATTTGTGCCCAACACAACGTAACAACAACTAGTGCTAGTCGTGCAAGGAATATAACACATACCCAACATAAAAAATGAAACCAAACTATTACACCATTCACAAACCAAAGGTCAAGCCATGTGGATAACTACAACTCATCCAAAAATGAAAATGGGCAATTAAACCATATGCATAATATATCTTCAAACTCAATCACATGTATCAAATAACACTTGGCTCCATAAGGTGTTAACTAATGTAATAACTTATAGCTCATTATCATAACATATAAACTCTTGAAACACACACACACACACAGATATATATATATATATATATATATATATATATATGTACCATTGCCATAGTATGTGTACTTACATCAAACTTCTAATTATTATAATCTAAGTGTATGTCTAACTCACCATTTTTTGACTTTTCATTCTTTTTTTAAAGAAAATATATTCTTGAGTGATTTTCATTCAAGCATTTGGATTTCATAAAATTCACAAATATAGGTTAAAAAAATATAATAAGCATATCAAGTTTAGCCATGATTCCATTAACATAAATTATTTCTATCATAGGATATTGATGAGCCTCATCATTGGGTATCTATATGGACCTTAATTCACCTCCTAGATTAGTCAAATCAACTATTCACACAATTTATAACATGTTTCGATTATATTTTGTTTAATGAGATGAGTTAAAGTGAGATATTATGCCTAGTTGACTAATGTGTGTTGAATGCAGGTTTGTGAGAGAAAATCAGGGATTTTGGTAAGATTAAAGGGTGAAACTTGAATCGGTCAAGGAAGAGAGATTGTAGGAGGTAAAACCTCCTCATTTACTCCTCCCTCATTCTAATGTCCCTCCATTAATCACACTAGCTTGGAGTATAAGCAACCAAGTCATGAAGATCAAAAGGTAGTTGAGCAAGTGACAATCAAAGAGTTAGTTTATCTTGAGTTTGGGAGCCAAGCCTCCCTATATTTAAGGAATTTGTTGGTGAATTCAGTTGCATAAATAAAGAGGCTTAGAGCCTCATTATGATTCAAATTTTTCGTGTAAAAACATTAGTTATTTTCGAGCTCCAGACCTCTATAAGACATTGTTATGTAATTTTCCCTTTTGATAATGAGAATGCTCCCTTTCTTGATCCAGTACTAAGTTAACTCAAAGGGATGAAGCTCTTGGGTTAGGGCCCAAACCTAGCAGCAAAGACTCCTCTTCTTCTATTTGTATGCTTAGCTTGATTTCATATATTAATGGTTCAATTATCCTTAGAAGTATTTCATTGCAAGTAGTGTAGATTTGATTAGATTGTTTATTACTTTGTTTCCATTTGTGCTTTACTTCAGAAGTAGTTTATAATATATAAAGAACCATAAAAGAGATGTCAATAGATGTTTTTGCCTCACTTATTCCTTCCAGAATCATGATTTGAGTAAAGGACTCCTATGCAGCCCCAAAAACACAAAATTCTACTTTCTCATAGAATTTAGAGTTTTCTATACTTTAGCCAACGTTTGATCAATTTGAAAGAGTAGGACTTTTTCATCATTTCTTCCATATTCAGCCTTATAGTAGATCTCATCAATGATTCAATCTTATTCTACAAGTTTTCCTCATGCATGAAGTAGAGAGCTAGCTCATTATACTCTGTTTTCCTAGCTTATAGAAATTCTCCTTGTTTACATGATTTTTGGGAAAATATCGATGTTTGATGTAGTGCAGGTGTTTTAGAATAAAATAGAGATATCATATCCAACAACCTCCTTCAAAATTTCGTGTTCATTCCTTGCTTCCACTAAGACCCTCACCAATTGCATCATTCTCCAAGCATGTTGAGCAAATCCAACCATCTCCCAAACTTGGTTTCACGTTCTGAGTGACCCTAGGAATTTTATTTCTTCATTCAATCCACCAAACACCTTCCCTAAGACTTCTATCACCTTCAACACCCATCATTTTTCTCTTCGCTGTATCCTATAGAAATACAGGGAATCATGTAGGTTTTTAGGACATCCTGTAGGTTTTCCTATAGTGGTCTTTTTTGACGTGAAATTGAGGGAAAAGCCTCTAGGAAGCCAAACAAGGTCACCTAAGGGTCTCCCAAACCTTCCAACCATCCACCAGCATTCCTAAGCCACCTGCCACATCACCAAAAGAGATTAGCTTTCACACTCTTTCGTAAAAAAAGATAAAAATAAAAACAGATTAATTCTAGTAATTTACATGCACAGTAGTAATGTTTGATGTTTTGAACTTACATTGTTAGGACATTAGAATTTCATAAATGCTAACTTCGCATTCTTTCTGAAGCATAGTCTCTCAGCAGTTAGTTAGAAAATGGTGTGATTTTAGCATTGGATTTCACTCTTTTTCCTTATTGTAGTAGACATGATTTCTCTTAGAGTAGATTTATCTTTCCGTCATCAGTAATGAAGCTTCGTCTGAATCCATAGAAGTCTAGCTTGCACTACAAGAGAAAAGGTCATTGGTGAGGCTCATGCTTGTGACAGACCTTTAAAGTCTTTCACCAATGTTGCATATGGTGACGGTCTTTAAAAAGTGATGTTGTAAGTGTATATAGTGATGGTCCTTTACAGTTTGTCACCAAAGCCATTTTCAATGACACTTTTGGTGAGGGTCCTTAAAGGCCCGTCACTAATTTTCTCTTTGGTGACACTTTTGGTGAGGGTCGTTAAAGGCCCATCACTAATTCTCTCTTTGGTGACACTTCTAGTGACAATGTTTTATTGACCATCACCAATGATCTTTTTGGTTACTTTTGGCGACGGCCAATAAATGTTTGTCATCATTTATCATTCCAATGAGTTTTTGATGACGCTTCATGCCTATGACGGACCTTTAAGGTCCATCACCAATGTCACATATTGTGACAGTCTTTAAGAAATCATTGTTGTAAGTGTATATAGTGATGTTCCTTTAAGGTTTGTCACCAAAGCCATTTTCAATGACACTTTTGGGGAGGGTCGCTAATTTCCCATCATTAATTCTCTCTTTAGTGACACTTTTGGTGAGGGTTGTTAAAGGCCCATCACTAATTCTCTCTTTGGTGACACTTTGAGTGACAATATTCTATTAACCCTCAACAATGATCTTTTTGGTTACTTTTGGTGATGGTCAAAAAATATTCATCATCATTGATCATTCCAATGAGTTTTTGATCACACTATGCACCTGTTGCTATATTTTTTGTCAAAATTTAATGATTTAAGATCATTGTTGCGGAGTCTTTTTAATTATGTGTCGAAGGTCATAGTGGTTATAATAGGTAGTCTATTTGTTAAGAAGTAATTAGTGTGTATCATTTCCCTCAAGTCATAAGAATATAGTGTTCCTATGAGTCAACACATGATTCATCTCTATTAGGTTTATTATCTAGAAAATTTCCTTTAAATAAAGTTCCACTACTGTGTGTAGGAGCTATATTATTTAATACATAAGCAAGCTCTATCAATTATATTAATGAGAGAGACCTAGCACTCCTCAACACTCATGGCACACCTTAACATTCTTTGGAACAATACACTAACATTCCTTGGCACCTCACATGTCTTGGAACCTGCATTGCTTCTTCATAACATTCAGGTTCACCAGAATCAGTCAACAATAAATAATATAATGAAGGAGAGTATCGTTCAGGGGGTATACTTATCCTGGTAGATCCTCTAACACCACTTTCAGGTGTTTGGGGTGCCTGTTGCTGTTGTGGTGGTTGTTGTTGTTGTGGTTTTTGGTTATTATTATTTTCAGGCACCTTTACTTTTTCAGTGATCTCATCAAGAACTGTGTATTCCTTGTTTTCTTTTTACCGTTTCTTTTCCTATAACAGATTCTTATACAAGACCATTTCATTGAATATTACATCTCTGCTCCTAATTATTTTGTGATTTTCATAATCATATAAGTGATAACCAAAATCACTAATACCATATCCAATAAAGGTACATTTCTTTGATTTTTCCTCAAGCATTGTTCTATTTGCTTTATTAATATGTACAAAGGCCTCACAACCAAAAGGCTATAAAAAAGAATAATTTACCTTTATACCTGTCCATTCTTCCTCTAGAACACCACCATCCAAGGAACTTGAAGGCCCTCTGTTTATTAGATAAACAACAGTATCTACAGCGTCTGCCCAAAATTGTAAAGGCAATCCTGCATGCAATCTCATGCACCTTGCCTGCTCCATGATTGTTATGTTCATCCTTTATGACACACCATTTTCTTGTGGTGTTCTTGGAACTATCTTCTCTCTCTGAATTCCATGCTCTGAATAGTACCTATCAAACTCTTTACTACAATATTCACCTCCACTGTCTGATCTGAGACACTTCAATTTCTTTCTTGTCTCAATCTCAACCAAAGCTTTCCATTTCTTGAAAGTATCAAATACATCAGATTTATTCTTAATACAATAAATCCAAGTTTTTCTAGTTGCATCATCAATAAAAGTAACATAATAATGAGAGCCACTGAGAGATGATACCTGAGCAGGTTCCCATACATCTGTATGCACAAGCTCTAATTTTTTGCTCTTCTTTTCTTTCCCAATTCTGAGAAATCTGACTCTCTTCTATTTTCCATAAATGCAATTTTCATAGAAGTCCAAATCAACATTCTTCAAACTCGACAACAACTTCCTTGAGTGAAGGATCTTCATCCCCTTCTCACTCATGTGTCCGAGCCTATGATGCCATAATGTTGCATCTGCTCCTTTGGAAGTTAAAGCATTAACATAGTTAGAAATACCATTGCATAAATACAATGTACCAACCTTTCCACCTTTTGCTATTACTAGTGCTCCTTTGGTGACCTTCCAAGCTTTATCTGTGAAAGTTGTCACACAACCTTCACCGCCTAACCGCCCCATTGAAATCCGATTTTTCTTCAAATCTGGAACATGCCTTACCACCTTTAGTAGCCATTGGTTTCCATTCTGCTATTTTATAAGAACCTTACCCATTCCAACAATTTTATAGGGTTTATCATCACCCAAATGGACTTGTCAAAAATCTCCTTGAACATAGTCATGAAAGTATTTCTTATCACGTGTGGCATGGAATGAGGCCCCTGAATCTACCACCCAGGAATCAGTAATATTTTCGAAAGAAAGAATCAAAACATCTTGTAACACCTCACCTGTCACATTTTCTTCATGATTGTTTTCTTACTATGCATCTCCTTCTTTTCCATTTCGAGATCTACAGTGTTTCTTTAGGTGTCCTTTCTTTTCGCATTTCTAGCACACTATCCCCGATCTGGACTTGGATCTACCTTTCCTTGATTTACTGTGATATCCTGAGCTCTTTCCTCTTTCCATTTTTCTTCCCCTAGACTTTGCACTCAAAACATTACCCGATGTTTCACCGGAGCTTTTTTGTCACACTTCCTCGCTAAGGATAGCACAGACAACATCATCAAACTTTAAAGTACTAGATCCAGAAATAGAGTTGCCAATGGCCATTACTAAACCATTCCAACTTTCTGGCAATGAGCACAAGAATAACAGAGCTCTAACTTCATCATCAAAGTTTACCCCTACAGAACTTAACTGACTTGTAACAATAATAAAATCATTTAAATGGTCTGCAACAAATCCACCTTCTGACATATTCATATTAAATAATCATTTCATAAGAAATACCTTGTTTGAGGCCGAGGGTTTTTCATATAGTTTCGCCAATGCCTTAATCAAACCCTCTATCAGTTTTTCGTCTGAAATGTTCAAGGTGACCGATGCTGCGAGGCACAACCCTACTGTTCCGAGTGTCTTTCTATTGAGAAGGTTCCATTCTTCATCTGTCATACCCGTCAACATCTTTGTTTTTCTGCCCAATGGTAGGTACAGATCTTTCTGATACAGATAATCTTCCATCTACATCTTCCACTGCAAGAAGTTTTGGCCATTAAATTTCTCGACCCTAAACTTACCATCTTCCGCCATTGCTCCCACTCGAACTAGGAACCCTTATTTCCTCTGAGTTTATCAGCCAAATAGACCTTTGGCTCTGATACCAGTTGTTAGAAAATTATATATTACAAAGCAATGGAACACATAGAATATTGCATAAATATAAACACAGAAAATGCCTAAAACCTAAGAGACATAGATATACGTGGTTCACCTAGTTTGGGCTACGTCAAGACAGAATAGCCAGTCCTTCCTTTCTATTATCGAACAAAATGAAGAGACACAACCTACAGCAGATCTGTTATAATATCCTCTGTTTTCTCTCATAGTCTCACCTCTCTTTTTCTCACTCAAAGAATACACATCTATTACACAGCCTCAACATAATGCCCTCATACAAAGAGAGGGGTTTCCTTCTAGGGAAAAAATACCTAAAGTAAACATAAGTTCTACCATAAGATCATCCGCCTAATGAACGGCCCAGATTGACTAGAAATTCCTATACTTTTACAAGGCAATTTTAAATCTATTTTTAGCTTCTGGGGCGTTGCCCCCAAAACCCCCGCCGGGGGACCGCTGACTCTGGACCCCCTAGCCAGGGGGGATCGCCCCCACCGAACCCCCATGGGCTGGACAAGTCCCCCCCGCACCCCCCCGCATGGAGGGGTGTACAAACTTCCTGGGGTATACCTCTGGCTGAAACAAAGACCTCTAAATAATCATGCTCCACACCCAACACATATCATATTCACTAGTGACAGACTTTTATGGTCTTATCTATCCATGTAAGAAAGATGCATTAGGATTAGGAGTTAAGAAAGTTGAGACATTGTTGTACATGTTTCTAGATTCATTGTACCTTCTAAACTAAAGGAAAAGTGAATAATACTGTTTGAAATTTTTAGTTATTTCTTGTTTCAAAGAGTAATAAATAGTGATGCGATTTGAGTTTCAAATATGTGTATTTGTTGTTATTTTCTTTAGTGGCATGTGCTTCCCCATTTAGAACAAGGGGTTTTTCTGCAGTGTCTAGCTTCCAAAGCTTCTTCAATGCAAACTAAATATCAAATCATGCCCTCATACTCCAAATCATCTAAGTCATCACCCTAGAGAAGTTCCAAAGTAGACCAATGAGATTTGATAGACCAACTCCAACTCCATGTCACTATACAAGTGTTGACATCACTACTACAAAAATTATTCTGAAGTGTTGCATCCTACACCAATTCCTAAGATGGATGCATAAAGGGGTTCTATAATGAGGCTCAACCTTCATTACCACATTTAAGACTTTTCAAAGGGATCAGTTCCTTTAAACCATACCTTTTTTTACTCTTTCACAATTTGGCCATGTTCCTATCAATTTATATTTTGTATTGAAAAGTCAGTCCTATTTTACATGTTTATTAAACTTAGGAAAAATATAGGTCAGATCCAGCAAATTGTGAACAAATTTGTGGGTTAGGTTGGAATTTCTCCAAATACTATCACACGTGTATATATAATCACACATTTTCCTTTTTAGATCTTGATTACTTGAATAAAAAGGTTTTCTTCCTGTGTAATTTTGTCCCATACCTCCACATTAGCACTCATAGGTAACTATATTCTTAATTCTTCATTTGTGTGCACAGTAAGGTCCCTTTTGGCTACTATTTTTTATGGAGCAACCTCCCATAGTACACCTTTTACCATAGAGATGTTGTTGCTGGATAGAAATCTCCAGAGTAGTGTTACACCAGACATATAAATGGCTATTATATATCACAATAATAAGCATTAACATATAAAGATGTGCAGACCCTAAACTATGTGCATTCAATCCATTACTTTTTCTTTCATGGTAGATTTTGTTCTGCATAGTGGATGTGTTGTGGCACTTGAGTGTGTTCGCATAGAAAATTCTAAGGCCAAACTCGGATTCTCATGTGTCATGGAAATTCAACATATGCCTTGTTCACCTAAGAACTACTTGTAACTCATCTTAGGGTACTCATGTACAATCTCACTCATCCTAATTAACAACTTACCAAGACAAGGCTCATCACATCCAACCTTTGTCTAAAATAATTAAGCAATGCAATTTACATCTTGACATGCCATAACACCTAACATGTCTTCGAATGCATTGGCACTATGTGGCATGCATTAACATCCCCTACATTCCTTGGCATGCTTTGACACTCCCTAGCACACCGTGGAACTTCCTAACGTGCCTTGGTAGTTTAGTATACCTTGGCATTGCCTAGCATAGTACCTTGTCACTCCCTCCTTAACACACCTAGAACTCATTTAAAATCCCTTTCACACACTCTTATTCGTTATTTTATATGGATTTTGCACTAGTGCTTCCTTATGTTTTCTTGACACCCCCTAACACTCCCTAGCTCACCCTATCACCTGACACATCTTGGCCTACTGCCTTAACACTCTAGCATTCCTTGGCACTACATAGTATAGCTTGTCACTCTCTCCTTAGCACACCTAGACATCACTGACACTCTTGGTCACAAACTCTTATTCATTCATTTCCATGCATTTTTAGCTAGTTCTCCCTTTTGTTTCCCTAGCACTCCTTATCACTCCTTGACACATGTTGTTACACCCTAGCACCTACGACATCTTTGCATGTCGCCCTATCCTCTAGCGTGCCATAACACTACCTAGCATACCTTCTCAATTTGTCCTTAGCACACCTAGAACTCACTAAAAATTCTAATCACAAACTCTTATTTGTTCATTTCCATTCATTTTGACATAGTTCTCCCTTGTGATTCCTTGGCACTCCCAGCTAACACTTCCTTACATGAGTTGGAACATCTTGGCCGGATGTCATCCTAGAACTCTAGCATTCCTTAGCATTGCCAAGCATGTCTTGTAACTCCTCCTTAACATACTTGGAACTCACTAACACTCCAAGCCACACACTCTTATTCCTTCATTTCCATGCATTATGACCTAGTGCTCCCTTGTTTTTCCCTAACACTCCCTAACAGTTGTTGGCACACATTGGCACACCATGGCACTTGTCACATCGTAGTAGGATTTCCTAGCACTCTATCATCTATTGGCACTGCTTATCATATGTTTTCACTTCGTCCTTAACACACTTGTAACCTGTTAACACTCCCTATCACACACACGCATTCATTCATTTACATGTAATTGAAACGAGTCCTTCCTTGTGTTACCTTGGCAATCCCTAGCATGTGTTGGCGCCACATCCTAGAACGTAGCACACATTGGCATGCCTTAGCACTTGCATGTCTTGACATGCCTAACATTCCTTGGAACTTTATAAAATGTGTTAGCACTTCCTAAAATTCCCTACACACCTTGGCACTCCCTAGTTTTCATGCCCTCATAGATAACCTTACTTTTTTTGTGACTTGGGAACCCAACCAAGTCATTGAAAATATAATGTTGTTCCTAGACCAAAGTCTCCCTTTGTCTCAAAATAATTTTTCCATCCTCTTATCACAATCGTAGGCTTTCCTCCTACAAGTCCTAATATGAAATTCTCCTAACACACTTCGTCCATGGGACACCTAGAATTCACTGACACTCCCTGGAATAATCTCTTATTCATTCATTTCCATGCACTTTGACCTAGTTCTCCCTTATGATTCCCTAACACTCCCAAACACTCCTTGACATGCATTGACACTATCTTGCATATGTTAGCATGCCTTTTCATTCCTTGGCATGCCATGGCACTCATTAATTATCATTCCCTCATAACTAACCTTATTTTCTTTTATACTTACGAACCCAACCAAGTCCTCCCTCAACTACAACAACTTTACCAAGTTACATTTACTACAACTAGACTATGACTTGTTCCCCTAATAGACTATAAATCATCTTAGGCTTCTCATGCCCTATATTAACTCATCCCACTTAACAAGTTACCAAGTCAAGACTCATGTCCAATAGTGCCCATAAAACAACTAAGCAACATAGTTTACATCTTCACATGCCATAACATCTGGCATGTATACCAACCCATTGGCCCTACATGGCACACATTATCATCCCCTCCATTCCTTGGCATGATTTTCCACTCCCTAATATACCCTACCACTCCCTAACATGCCCTGACACTCTAGCATGCATTAGCACTGCCTAGCATATACCATTGTCAGTCCCTCCTTAACACAGTTGTAACTTGCTGACACTCCCTCTCACACACTCTTATCTATTCATTTCCATGCAATTTGAACTAGTTCTCCCTTGTGTTCTCATGGCACTCCCCGACACACATTTGCACACCCTAGGACTTGGCACATCTTGGTATGTTGCCCTGGCACTTTAGCATTCCTTGGAACTACCTAGCATACCTTGTCACTCTGTCCTTAGCACACCTAGAATTTGCTGACAATCCCTGTCACGCACTCTTATTCATTCATTTCCATGCATTTGAAACTAGTACTCCCTTTTTTTTCCCTGACACTCCATAACTCACCCTGCCATGCATTGACACAGCTTAGCACCTAGCACGTCTTTTCATGTTTCCCTAGCCTTTAGATTGCCTTATCACTGCCTAGCATAACTTGTCACTCCCTCCTTAGCACACCTTGAAGTCAATGACACTTCCTGTCACAAACTCTTAATCGTTCATTTACATGTACTATTTTCACCTAATTCTCCCTTGTGTTTCCCTAACGCTCCCTAACACTTCGTAGCACTATTTGGGACACCTTGGCACCTAGCACATATTGGTTGCATGTTGCTCTGGCACATTAGAATGACTTAGCGTTGCTTAGCATACCATGTCACTCCCCTCTTACCACATTTGGAACTCATTGACACTCCCTATCACACACTCTTATTCATTCATTTCTGTGCATTTTGACCTAGTGCTACCTTATGTTTCCATAGCATTCACTAACCCTCACCACACATTGGCACACCTAACTGCAATGAGTTTCACTAAAAATCAATCCAAACACCCTTTCAGAGTCTAGCTAGTTACTTGTTCTTCACTAAGATATTAGGGTTGAGTTTATTGTATAGTGTTCAGTGTGAAAATATTACTAGTTGTTTTTATCACATAGAGTAATTATGATCTTCCCCGTGTACACAAGGATAATTGAGAAGTGTTTCCCATAATCATGCAAGTGGAAGTACAACATGTACGTCAGGGTAACTACAAAATATTTATCATATTTAGACAATGCAAGGTGATAGGAAAATATTTGCATTATATACATGAATGTAGTAAGATTAGGACCATTAACATCATATCTACATATTTGCCACAAGTCTATGGTGATTACAACCCGTTAAAAATAGCCATCAGGCCTTCCTCTTTTGCAGCTTCTTGACAACAAGGGTTTAATTGAAAAACACATAGTTCCATTAAATATTTGTAGGTTGAGGCAGCCACTTCAAGCCCTTGAACTTAAATATAATCAAATATTTGCAATTTGTTACAATAATAAGACCATTATGCACACTCCTCATCTTAGAGTTGGGTAGAGAGGGAGAAACTTGATTGATGCCAACCTTATAAATGAAAAACTTCGCCTACTCATTGGTTGGACACTCCAACACTAGTTGACACCACTAACACACACGAAGAGTCCAAGATACCCATAATATGTTCCCTATACCCAAGGGCTTAGACTACACCTCCATAAAATGTACCTTCAACTTTATATGTCCAAAAACAGTAATATCCTAACCCCAGCCTATTTGTTAGATTTTTGTAACTTTCTCCTTAAAAAACATTTGTTTTTAACTATTTAATCCACTTACCATATATACTCTCTTGTTTGCACCCACCTAGTATACAAGAACACTTATGTTTTTAATACAACCAAGTTAAGAGCACGTGTTTCCTTTTCAAAATACAAAAGTATAACATGTTTATCTCTACAAACTAGCAACAAAATCATTTCATTAAAAATGTGAGCTTAAAATTAAATTAAAATTATATTATTATTATTATGATAAATACACCAAATATGGAAAAATTGTTTTCAAACACAACCATTAAAAAATGTGTTAGTTTATCAAATACAACTACAAACTTATTAAGCCAATGTAGATCCATATTAACCCGGATCTATTAAGTGTTGAGAGGGATCCAATCTCTCGATGTGCAAACCTCTTTTTTTGTGCTTGGTAGATCCAGGTTAAGATGGATCTAGGTTGGTTATATAATACTATATAATATCTGTATTTGTATCTATGTGTCTCTTTCTTTTTCCCTCTCTCTATCTCACCCCCCAAACATACAGACTCTCTCTCCATATCTATCTCTCTCTCCCTCCCTCTTCCTCTCCGCCTCTCTCTCTTCCCTTTATATCTCCTCTCTCCATCACTCCCTTGTCACTCCCTCTCTCTCTCTACCTTTCTCCCTCTATGTCTTTCTTCTTCCTTCCCTCTCTCTTCCCCTCCAACTTCATCCCTCTCTACTCTCTCTTAGTCCTCTCTCTCCCTTTCTCTCTCACCTCCCTCTGCCCCACCATCACTCTTCTCTCCCCCTCCATCTTTGTGCCTCCCTCTCTCTCTCTTTCCCTTCTCTCCCTATATTTATCCCCACCTATTCTCTCTCTCCCCTCCTCTCTTCTCTACCTCTCTCTCTATCCATCTATCCCTTCTCACTCCCTCTCTCTCTCCACCTCTATCTCCCTATGTCTTAGTTCTTTCCTCCCTCTCTCTCGACCTCTATCTCCCTATGCCTTAGTTCTTTCCTTCCTCTCTCTCCCCCTCCAACTCCATATCACTCTCCCCCACTCTCTATTTCTCTCTCTCTCTCTCTTCCTACCTCCTTCTCTCTATCTCCCCCCATCACTCTCTCTCTCTCTCTCTCTCTCTCTCTCTCAACCCTCCATCTTTGTCAGTATCTCCCTCCCCATCTCTTCCCTTCACTTTGCTTGCTATCATCACTTGGATCGTTAGTTAAGATAGATCTATGTTGGTTCTTACTAATATTTGTATTATATAAATTTCACATATTTAAATACAAAAGTATTCTCATTTTTAATTTTATTAAAACGTTAATTTAATTTAATTTATAAAATTTAATTTAAATATTTTTATTGTGAAATAAGATATGATTTTTTGGCATGTGGTATTGATAAGGCATGGTATTAGCCCATGCTATTGTAACAAAGATTATTGACAAGTTCATAATATCAATGACAAAGCAGGGGTGAATATCCATGATTAAGAATCCTGTCATATTCTTATAAAATATTTTGGTTTTGAAATAAGTTATGTTTTTTTGGCATGTCATATTGATAAGCCATGGTATTGCCCCATGGTATTGTAACAAAGTATATTTCCAAGTTAATAATATCCATGGTAAAGTGAGAATGAATATCCATGGTTAAGAATATTTTCATATTGTTATAAAATATTTTGATTGTGAAATAAGTTATGTTCTTAGATCATGTGTTATTGATAAAGCCATAGTATTGGCCCATGGTATTATAACAAAACCAATTTTTTACAAGTTAATAATATCCACTGTAAAGTGGGGGGTGAATATCCATGGTTAAGAATCTTGTCATATTGTTATAAACTATTTTGGTTGTGAAATAAGTTATGGTTTTGGGGCTTGAGGTATTGATAAGCCATGGTATTGGGTCATGGTATTGTAACAAAACCTATTCACAAGTTAATAAAAAAATGAAAATATAAAAAATTGAATTTTATTATTTTTATTATTAATTGAGCCAACATTTAGATTTTTGCACTCATCCCCATACTTTTGACTTTTATTATTATTATTACTATTATTCTTTAACTAAGCCCATATTTAGAATTGTTTACCTACTTACATTACACCTACACATCTACTCTATACTCTAAATATTGTATTTATTGTTTTTTTGGAAGGGAAATTTTAACATTTTTAAAAAATTCAGCCTTAACTTTGATGCAACAAAGCCCTCCAAATTCCAATCTTCATTTACTTTCTAAAACAAGTAATATATTTTCACTTTTCATAGGGCAGAGGGAAAACTAGTAGATATTTTCACTTTTCATAGGGAAAGAGGGAAAACGAGATTGAAGGGTGTTGTGAATTAAATTTTCACTTTTCACAGGGTGGGACAGAAAATGAGATTGAAAAGAGTTGTGAATTAAGGTTTTACCAATAGCAGATTGATATTGAACCCCACAATTAGATCTTGAAACCATTAGATCTTTGATCCATTAATGGCGCCTAGGTATGTTTCATTTCTAACCTCGCTGCATTTACACCCAAATTTTAGTATTCTTCCACATAGGGAGGAGTACACACACCTCAGATCTTTGGTTCAAAATTCACTATTTTTTTCATCGTTGCTTTAAAGTTTACGAGTACCATATTTTCACTTTTCACACAGCCAAAGGGAAAACGAGATTGAAGAGAGCTGTGAGTTAAGGTTTTACTAGTAGCAGACTAATATCGAACCCCGTCATTGGATCTTCAATTCATTAATGGCACCAAGGTATGTTTCATTTCTAACCTCGTTGCATTTCCAACCCACTTTTAGTCTTCTTCCACACAAGGAGGACTGGTTCAAAATTCACTATTTTTTTCATCCTTTCCTTTAAGTTTAAGAGTAGCATATTTTCACTTTTCACAGTGTGGGAGGGAAAACAAGATTAAAGAGTGTTGTGAATTAAGGTTTTACTAGTAGAAGACTGATATTGAACCCCACCATTGGTTCTTCAATCCATTAACGGCACCCATGTATGTTTCATTTCTAACCTCGGTACATTTCCACCCCACTTTTAGTCTTCTTCCACACAGGGAGCAGTACACACACCTTAGATCCCCCACCATTGGATCTTCAATCCATTAATGGCACCCAGGTATGTTCCATTTCTAACCTTGCTTAATTTACACCCCACTTTTAGTCTTCTTCCACATAGGGAGGAGTACACACACCTCAGATCTCTGGTTCAAAATTCACTATTTTTTTCATCCTTGCTTTTAAGATTATGAGTAGCATATTTTCACTTTTCACAGGGCATGAGGGAAAATGAGATTGAAGAGAGTTGTGAGTGAAGGCTTTATCTCTTGAATCCATTAATGGTGCCCAGGTATGTTTCATTTCTAACCTTGCTGCATTTCCACCCCACTTTTAGTCTTCTTCCACACAAGGAGGACTCGTTCAAAATTCACTATTTTTTTCATCCTTCCTTTCAAGTTTAAGTGTAGCATATTTTTACTTTTCATAGGGTGAGAGGGAAAACAAGGGAACATAGGTAAAAGCATATTCTTTTTTCCTTCTTTCATGGTTTGTCTCTATAGAGTTGATTTTACTAGGTGTACATTGTATGCATCTCAAAATTTCTCTTTAGGAAATCCTATTTTTATTCTTTCCAATAATAACTCTCTGGGGAATCCCAATGGATGTTTCCCCACATTCTTGGATGGCATCCTTGGTAAACCCATTGGCATTGACTAGTGCACCTCACCTAAGGGATTTCAAATAGGGCACCGGCCAGCACAGAACTAGCCAAATACCCACTAACATTAATGACATTGGGTTGGGCTAACCCCTTACACTCAATAAATCATAATCAACTACACTATTTTCCATATTAACATATTGATCATATTTAATATTTTGTTAGAGTAACCATAAAAATCCAAACCTGTTTCTATTTTTATTCTGCTTTTAATTCCTTCTCTGGTGTGGTGACAAATTTATAAGATTGTATAGATGTTTATTTTTGTCAGAGTATATGTTGAAAAGTAGATGCTCTCTTACATTCTACCTTGTCTACTATGTATTGATGGAGTTCAGTTTCATTAGTTGTGACCAAATAACTATGTCAGACATGTATACAAGGATTCTTGTATCACTATTTATGAACTTAGCATTGTCCTTAAACAAGCAAAGTAGATCCTTAATAATACATTTTTGTATCTCAGGGAACTTCCAATCCTAATAAATGAGGTGAAATTTAAGTGTTTCCAGAATCCAAATGTCAGGTTTTGTGAACTCGCTCATATATGGTCCTAGAAAAGCGAAGTGAAATTTAATCATTTCCAAATCTTAAGTTCTATGAATTCACTCATATTTGGTGTTGGAATCTTTTGAGCAAATGGGAAGAATTTCTTTTAGTTTCATTCAAATTCCAAAAATTATACTAAATTTCTCCCTGACTAAAATTCTCCCTGAAATGGCTTTGGGATTGAAATTTTTGTAAATATTTTTAGGGAAACAACCCAAAATACGTTTTCCATATTATAGTTTTATAACACTAGGTACTAAAACAATCTTCTATTTTCTGCTGCAAATTTCTGATAGAGTCTTCCGAGAAACTGATCAGAAAATTAGGTAGATGTGTTGGACGGAATAAATAATTTTTAATGAATAATCACTTAACATAAATGATATATTAGGTTGCATAAATATATAACCTAGAATCATGAAAAGAAGAATAAATCTCAATGAGATTGACATATTCTTAATTGAGTTGAATGAGGGGAGGAATAACTTTGACTAGAGGGTGTTGAAAATGGCATAATTTTGTTTTGGTTGGATAGATTTAGAACTAAAAATCAGCAGTTTTCTTGCATCCATAACTTGGGAAGATTTTTGCATGTCAAGTCTCAACCTTATTGAATAATATTATTTATGCCTTGCAATGTTGAGATATGTTGTGATACCACTTGCTAGTTGTTGTGGGGAAAAGTATCCGATGCGGATGACCCTATCCCTACTCTAAAGGTGACAGTCTTTAGCAACAACTGAAAGTAAAGTTTTGATGATTTCCTTTATGAAAGTACAGAGAGAATGAAGAAAGATTAACCAACCTGGTGTCTTTCGCTTAGTCGATCCTTGTCCTCTCTCTTTGTCTCTTGTTCCCAGCTCCTTGCTCTCTTTGCCGGTCCAGCCACACACAGATCCTGCACAAACAAGAGAGCAAACTACAAGATACATGTACTCATAACTGAAGCATGGATTAGGATGAATCAAATATACATGTAAATACAATACATCAATGCAATACAAGTATATAGGAGAACATGCAAAACTTTATTGATAGAAGTAACAGGGTTCTGAGAAGGTTACAACCAATGATGGCTCCAATCCAGCAGCACCTCCCCAGCAGCAAGAACTCTCCTCTTCACCTCTAGTAAAACAATCACCCAATAGCTCTAACTGTAAACCAACAGCACCTCCTTACTTTACACAAAATTCCAGCCTCCTTAGACCTCATAGAAGAGCTCTATATATAGGAGAGAAGAAGAAAGGATGAGTCAGCTTGAGACTGACATGAAGCTGCCTTGTGTCCTCTCCCTCTTCAGTTAATCTTCAGTTCTTGAGTCCACTTGGAGATCCTTGCTTACACATGGTGATCAAGTACCTCTTACTCATCACAGGGCGAATCTCATGAACCAAGTGTCAGTTTGGAAGCTTCCTGGGCAGTTGACACCTTGCAGAATGACTGTGCCACTTGGCCAATCTCGCCCAGCGCAGGTAGCCTTCATTAGATTTGACTTCCAGCGCAGGTACAAGGAGGAACAGTTTCATTCCAGCACAGATGCTCAGTGGAGCAGCTGACATGATCCAAAATAAGCCTGTTTTGAAGTGTTTTCAGGTGGAGAACTGATTGGAAGTGCTGTTGTTTGATGACCTTGTTCTTTTAGGGGTAAGAACAACATGTTTAGGGACTGAGGATCCCTGTGATTATTGACATTTCATGCTCCATGATGCGAGGCACAAAAATGTCTATAGTAACCTAAACACTTTGGATGAAAATTTAGTTCTGAATTTTACTTGTAAAAGATATAAGTCAAAATATAGATTAATTGTCCCTTGTGTAGAATTTCCTTGAAAATCTACTACTGCTTGAATGAATAAATCTGAAACTAATTGTTGCATGAAGACAAAAAATATCTCTACCAATTTGTAGCGAAATAGAACAGAAATAAAACACAGTCACACTGTAGCAAACAAAACAAAATTTTCTAGGGAACCCGACTGGGAAAGCCCTCTGCTAGCTGTAGAAATTTAAAATACTATCCATATTAGACTTTGAGACACCTTCTTCAAGACCAACTTCATCGATGCTTATTGCTTTCCATATTAATTTTCATAAGGATTATGGTTGTTGTCCATCAAATCCGAGTAGCTAGAAAGTGTCTCCTTGATTTCAGAAAGCAGGTCAGGATCAACTTCATCCAAGAATCCCCTAGAAGGCTCATCAGTAGTAAGAACGAAGGTCTTTTTCTTTATTTTATTTCATCACAAGCATCCATCATAATCACTGATTTGTCTTCATTTATTTCACAGTCATTTTCAATGTTAGATGCAAAAGGTAATTTAGTATGATATAATCCTTAGGTAACCAACCTTAGACATATTATTGGTTAATTTATGTTGTTTGAAGTTTATTGAGTTTGAGTTTTATCATCAAACTACTAGAAGCGTACCAGAATAGGTGACTTGATTATCTTGATAACAATGTTATGGTTTGATGTAGTTCTTGAAAGGAACTTATAGTTGATGGTCAAAATTTCACATTCCTTTCATTTTTGTATCTTCACATATAAAAACTATCTTTATGTTATACCCTCTAGCTAGATATATACAATAACTACCACTCAAATGTTGGATGCCATC
The DNA here is from genome assembly GCA_031772625.1 of Pinus tabuliformis. Classification (NCBI taxonomy): domain Eukaryota; kingdom Viridiplantae; phylum Streptophyta; class Pinopsida; order Pinales; family Pinaceae; genus Pinus; species Pinus tabuliformis. Next base: position 1,764,536,851 of record CM062817.1, read on the forward strand.
ATTTTGGAGCTTGAGCTTGCTCAACTTACCTTTGTTTGAGTTGAGAATGTCATTAGATCTCATTATATCATCTATAGTAGAGAATGAATCCAATTTACCTTTGTTTCAGTTAAAAATGTAATTAGATATTGCTCTACCATCTTTTGTAGAGAATGAATCCAATTTCTCATAGTCCATTTGCTTGAGGTATAACAAAGATACTTTAATTCATTAAACTTACTTTTCATATTCTATTTGCTGATTGTGATTCTACAGGCCACATATGCATTGGAAAAGGGGCATATTTAATGAAGTATGGAAGGAGAGGGAAGTTTTAGTTATGTCCTTTTAGTTTTAGTTATGTGGGAAAGAGGTTTCACAATTAACCTGGATTTCACATTATGGTTGCAGTCAGTTTGTTGGCAAGATGCAGTCATTAAGTCGTGGGTTTTCTCAGAAGTGCTGCACACCTATAAACTTTACTAGAGATGTTCTTGAGCCTTCAAAGGTGGTTAGCTTTTCAAAGCACACATGTACAAGAAGAGGAGAAATAATATGTTCGGCTAGTTTGAAGTTATCTACCTGTGAATAGGGTGTTCCCATTCATAAACCTGATGAATCGTTGTACTTCTTTCTAGTGAAATACTTTGGGACTTGCCATGAATCGTGAGAAAATTCCAACCGCATAACTATAAATTTCTTATTTAAACCTTTACCCAATAGATTAGAATCTGCACAAGGAGAACTCCATTCTTGTTTCGAAAGAACCTGCAATTGACTTGTGCCATTCTATTTAATATTTCCTGTATTTATTCGCATCCTTGGTCCATGACATAAAGATGCAACAGGCTACCTTTCATTTCCTATACTAACACTGCTAAAAAAAATAAAGTATGCCAAAATATATAATTTCAAGTGATCTATGTAGCTCACCTTTTGGTTTTTCAATTATCAAATTTGTTACCTATATTGATGAGAACTTCTACAACTAGTACCACAGTGACAATATATGTTATAATTTTATCCGTGTTTCTCTCAAGGTGTTTCTCCTTTAGTAGAGCAACAATACACTGTAGCTTCCATTTAGGGGAGAAGTGTAACCAGTAGCAACCTTGGCCTATGTGCAGATGGGTTGAATGCACATTAGACTCTATTTATTGTTTTGAATGTGTTTCTCCTTGAACAATACTTCCTCTTAGTAGATACTTTCGATCTGAACCTTTAGTAGATGCATGCAGCCTTGGGATACATGTTGTAGATTATAGTTTTCCTATGAGTTTATAGCAATGATGAAAGAAGTGCATCGATTTTAGGCATATTTAGTATGTTGTTATAGTTTGACTTAGATGCTCACTTTCCTTAATTTAGGTGTTTTTCTTACTTCTATTTTATGCACAGATTTATCTTTAAGAAAAGTGCATAGTAGAGAAGGGTTCTATATTTTGAGCCGGGGAAACACTTCTAGGTAGGAGGTACTCCATTCTAGGAAGCTTTTTCCATGGAGGTTAGGTGCTTTATCCGAGAATCCCAAGAGGCACTATTGTAGCAATAAGAAATTTGTTTATTTTGAATTCTTCATTAGTGCAATGATAGTATACTATTTATTCCATGCAATACCTCAATACTATATAGAAGCATATTTAGTATGCTTTTATAGTTTGACTGAGATGCTCACTTTTCTTAATTTAGGTGTTTTTCTTAGTTTTATTTTATGGACAAATTTATCTTTGAGAAAAGTGCACAGTAGAAAAGGATTCTATATTTTGAGTAGGGGGACACTCTTCTAGGTAGGAGGTACTCTATTCTAGGAAGCTTTTCCCATGCAGGTTAGGTGCTTTATTCGAGAATCCAAAGAGGAGCTATTGTAGAAATAAGAAATTCATTTGTTTTTAGTTCTTCATTAGTGCATTGATTGTATATTGTTTATTCCATGCAATACCTCAATATTGTATGATCAAATTACAGTTAAGATTGTCATAATATCTTTAATTACCCCCTTTTAGAGGGAAACTAGAGTCTGTGTCAAGCTTGCACGTCACAATTGTATCATGCAGAGTTTACCTGGCACAAGTTTTGTGGATCTAAGCAGCCAAATACCTATTGGAATTCAAGAGGGAAAAATACCACAAAGTGGGAAAGAGGTTTCGTAGTTAACCTGCCTTTCACATTATGGTTCGAGTCGGTTTGTTGGAAATACGATGGATACCCCAACTTCCTTTTTATGACTGAGTGCATGATTGAATCCTTCGGCATATTCCTCGCTCAATTATCATTAAGTGATGGGTTTTCTCAGAAGTGTTGCACACCTATATACTTTACTAGAGATGTTCTTGAGCCTTTAGAGGTGGTTATCTTTTCAAAGCACACATGTACAAGAAGAGGAGAAATAATATGCTCGGCTAATTTGAAGTTATCTACCTATGAATAGGGTGTTCCCATTCATAAAGCTAACAACTCACTCTACTTCTTTCTAGTGAAATATTTTTGGAATTTCCATGAATCGTGAGACAATTCCAACACCATAACTATAAGTTCTTAGTTAAACCTTCACCCAATAGATTAGAATCTGCACAAGGAGAACTCCATTCTTGTTTTGAAAGAACCTGCAATTGACTTGTACCATGCTATTTAATATTTTCTGTATTTATTCGCATCCTTGGTCTGTGACATAAAGATGCAATAGGGTACCTTGCATTTTCTATACTAACACTGCTAAAAAGAATAAAGTATGCCCAAATATACAATTTCAAATGATCTATGTAGCTCTCCTTTTGGTTTTTCAATTATCGAAGTTGTTACCTATCTTGATGAGAACTTTTCCAACCGACACAATAGTGAAAATATATGTTATAGTTTTATCGGTGTTTCTTTGAAGGTGTTTCTCCTTCAGTGGAGCAACAATACACTATAGTTTCCATTTAGGGGAGATGTGTATCCAGTAGCAACCTTGGGCTGTGTGCAAATGGGTTAATGCACATTAGACTCTATCTATTGTTTCAAAGTTGTTTCTCCTTCAGTAGTACTTCATCTTAGTAGATACTTTCAATCTGCAACTTTAGTAGATGCATACAGCCTTGGGATACATGTTGTAGATTATAGTTTTCCTATGAGGTTGTAGCAACGATGAGAAGTGCACTGATTTTAGGCATATTTAGTATGCTCTTATAGTTTGACTTACATTGTCACTTTTCTTAAATTAGGTATTTTTCTTAGTTCTGTTTATCCACAGATTTATCTTTAAGAAAAGTGCACAATAGAGAAGGGTTCTATATTTTGAGCAGGGGACACACTTCTACGTAGGAGGTACTCTATTCTACAAAGCTTTTGCCATGCAAGCTAGGTGCTTTATCCAAGAATCCCAAGAGGCGCTATTGTAGCAATAAGAAATTCATTTATTTTGAGTTCTTCATTAGTGCATTGATAGTATATTTTTTATTCCATGCAATACCTCAATATTTTATACAACCATATTTAGTATGCTTTTATAATTTGACTTAGATGCATTCTTTTCTTAATTTAGGTGTTTTTCTTAGTTTTGTTTTATGCACAACTTTATCTTTAAGAAAAGTGCACAATAGAGAAGGGTTCTATATTTTGAGTAGGGGGCACACTTCTAGGCAGGAGGTACTCTAGGAGGAAGCTTTTGCCATGCAGGTTAGGTGCTTTATCCGAGAATCCCAAGAGGCGCTATTGGAGAAATAAGAAATTCTTTTATTTAGAGTTCTTCATTAGTGCATTGATTGTATATTATTTATTCCATGCAATACCTCAATATTGTATGATCGAATTACAGTTAAGATTGTCATAATATTTTGACTTACCCTCTTTTACAGGGAAACTAGAGTGTGTGTCAAGCTTGCACGTCATAATTGTATCATGTGGAGTTTACCTGGCATGAGTTTTGTGGATCTAAGTAGCCAAATACCTGTTGGAATTCAAGAGGGAACAATACTACAAAGTGGGATAGAGGTTTCACTGTTAACCTACCTTTCACATTATGGTTGGAGTCAGTTTGTTGGCAAGATGCTGGATACCCCAACTTCCTTTCTATGACTGAGTGCAAGATTGAATCCTTTGACATATTTGTCACTCAATTGTCATTAAGTGATGGGTTTTATCAGAAGTGTTTCACATCTGTAAACTTCACCAAGTTGTTATTGAGTCTTTGGATGTGGTTATCTTTTCAAAGCACACATGTACAAGAAGACGAGAGATAATATTCCTGACTAATTTCAAGTTATCTTCCTATGAATAGGGTGTTTCCTTCCATAAGCTTGACAACTTTCTCTACATATTTCTAGTGAAAAAATTTGGGACTTTTCATGAATTGTGAGACAATTTCAACCCCATATCTATCAATTTCTTATTTAAAGTTATACCCACTAGATTAGAACCCGCACAAGGAGAATTCCATTCCTGTTTCAAAATAACCTACAATTGACTTATACCATTCTATTTAATATTTTATGTATTTCTTTGCATCCTAGTCCTGTGACATCAAGACACAACAAGTTACCTTGCATTTTCTATACTAACACTCCTAAACAATAATAAAGTATGCCCAAATTTGTCATTTCAAATTATCTATGCATCTCACCTTTTGGTTTTTCAATTATTGAAGTTGTTACCTATATTGATGAGATTATCGACAACCGAGGCCATAGTGACAGTATCTATTAGAGTTTTATTCGTGTTGCACTAAAGGTGTTTTTCCTTCAACAACACTACAATACATTGTAGTTTCCATTTAGTGGAGAAGTGTACCTAGTAGTAGCCTTGGTCTAGTATGTGCAAATGGGTTGAATTCAAAATAGACTTTATCTATTGTTTTGAAGGTGTTTCTACTTCAATAATGCTTCATCTCAGCAGATTCTTTAAATATACACCTTTAGCAAATGCATATAGCCTTGGGGTACATGCTATAGATTCCAGTTTTGTTGTCAGAGTATAGCAATGATGAAAGAATCACATCGATTTTAGGGATCTTATTGTTGTTCTATGAAAGCATGCTTGTCTAGTGTTTCCCAAACTTATATAGAGCCATATTTATTATACTTTTACATTTTGACTTAGGTGCTCACTTTTCTTAATTTAGCTATTTTTCTTAGTACTATTTTATGCACAAATTTATCTTTAAGAAAGGTTCACAGTAGATAAGGATTCTATATTTTGAGTAGGGGACACTCTTCTAGGTGGGAGGTACTCTATTCTAAGGAGCTTCTGTCATGCATGTTAGGTACTTTATGCTAGATAGACTTCCAAGTCCTTGCCTCCTTAACAAAGTCCCTGCCAGACAAGACACCGGTGGATAGAGTTCCAAGTCCCAAAATTTTCCAAAAACCCACCTGACCCTAGCTATCTGGCCTAAAATCCTTTACATTCTAGTCATCTCTTGGTTGTTATTTCGTAGAGAGAGACCTTTATGGTTTGGTAGGGCTAGCTACAAAACTAAAATATTGGTTTTTGGTTACCTCCATCGATCTCTTCATTAGCATGGGACATTATGGAGGATAACAGAGGGCATGACAACTAGGGAGTGCCAAGGTGTTCTAGTGAATGTAAGGTTCCCAAGTCATGGAAAATTGCAATTCTAGTTGTGAGGTCATGACTACCACGGTGTGTTAGGGAATTCCAGGTAATGCTAAGATGTGCCAGATAGTACGAAGACATTTCAAACAAGCTAATATGTGCCAAGCGCTAAGGCATGCCAAGATGTACAAGGGTTCCAAGTCCCTACCTCCTCTTCTTCCATATGATATCCACTTATGACATTTCCTTTGTAATATTTGGTGCATTTGATAGTTATAGGTCATTTATAGGTTATAAATGTCTTCATAGTTTCACTTCTAATTGAGTATTCAATTGAACATATTGATTCTCTTATACATAACTATTTTCCTCTCCACCCAATTTTCATAACTTCAATAACCATTAGGTAGAGACCTACATATTCAATGTTTATTTGCTTGTTTAGTAAAATATTGCTGAGACTTTAATTTATTGAAAGTTGTAGAATTTACAATTTATAAAGTTTCAAGGTCTAATTTTAAAAAATATAATTCTTTAAAGGGTGCTAGCTCAATGGAAGAGCACCTGCTTTACAAGCAGGAGGTTGGTGGTTCGATTCCATCATGACCTGACATCCATATGAAATGGCGAAAATCAATTTTTTGTGGTGGAGGCTCTTTTGACCATCACCAACGAGCTTCGGTGACATTTTTCGACCCTCACCAAAAATATGAAATGGTGAAGGTCAACAAACACCACCATATATACGCATCAATAGTGATGACCCTCAAAGGTCCGTAACCATAAATCATTGTTGTTGATATGAAATGGTGACACTCATTGTCTGTTATTATAGTAATTATTCATGATGGACATTAAATGTCACCACAACGCCTATACTTCTAGCCATGCGGCTTTTGGTGACGGTCAATGAACGTCACCATATATATGCACCAACAGTGACAACAATTAAAGATCCATCACAAGAAATCATTATTGTTCATATGAAATGGTGATGGTCACTATTCATCCTTATAATCAATATTCGTGATGGACCTTGAATGTCACCATAACACCTATACTTTTGGCGACACCACCTTTGGTGACGTTCAATTTTTGGTGACCAAGGCTATGGTCCATCACCATTGCTCATGTGCAATGGTGACATTCGCTATCCATCATTATAGATCATTATCGGTGAGGAACTTTGAATGTCACTACAACACCTATACTTTTAGTGACACCACCTTTGGTGACATTCAATTTTTGGTGACGGAGGCTATGGTCCATCACCATTGCTCATATGAAATGGTGATGGTCGTTATCTGTCACTATAAATCATTATTGATGATGGACTTTGTATGTCACTACAACACCTATACTTTTGGCGACACCACTTTTGGTGACGTTCAGTTTTTGGTGACGAATGCTCTTTTAACTGTCAACAATGAGCTTATGGTGACATTTTTTGCCCCTCATTAATGTCCTTTTCTCTTGTAGTGTTAAAAAACCCTAGTGGTCTCTCACCAGTTGAACAATGAAAAAAAGGTAGAACAATCACTTTTACTTATGTATACAACACTATCACATCCAAGTTTGTATGAAACCCAAATTGATAAAGTAAAGCTGGTAGCCCTAGGAGTTGCAGCATTTTTGCTACAATATTGGTGCTCATAACTTTTTTGGCACCGTTTCCAGGGAGGTGTCTAAGTAATATGTGATTACTGCTTTCTTTCTTCCATTTCCTATTTCTGATATTATGCTATTAGTTTCGTTTTCGCAAGAGTAATTTAGTTGCTTTCTTTTCCATTCTGCATTCTTTGCTTTCCTTTCCATTCTGGGAGTAAGATTCCATTCAAATAGTTAGTTTTTAATTCAATATGAAATTTCAATTTTGCGATCACTTTCAAAGTTTGAAAAAAATTAAAAAAAAAAAAAAAAAATCATTCCTTGTAGGAATAGAGATAACTTGGGGAATTTTTTTCCAAATACACCCACTCCTTCAAATAGCCAACCTTCCCTCTTCTTTGGTGGCTGTGAATTGGAGGAACCCTTAGGTGAGTAACCTGAAATATTTGAAGAATCTACAGGGGAAGAAGAAGAAGAAGAACCCATTTCTACTAATCTAATGGCTGAAAATAAAAATGACAGAGGAAATAGAGAAAGATTTGAGGGTGCCTTCCCCATCACGGAAACCAATGGGGATACTAAGATGAAGAATATAAGCCACTATGCCCTTCCTCATTTCCATGGCTTGACCACAGAATATCCAGACACTTTCTTAATTTATTTTTTTGTCATATGTCGAAAATATGACTACACCAATGATGAGAAGAAGTTGAAACTATTCCCATCCACTCTCAAGGATGTAGCTTTGCGTTAGTTCATGGGTTTACCTAGATATAGAATCACCACTTGGGCTCAAATGCAACAAGCCTTCAAAAACATGTACCGAGAATACTGTAGGTCTAAAGACACTAAAGAGGAAATTTTTAGGATGACCTTAGGGCATGATGAATCCCTAGAGGGTTGTGAAGAAATATTCCAGCTTAGCTACGAAAGGACCAGGTGCACACATGACCCTAAGTCATTGAAGCTAGTCCTACTTAAAGGAGTAAGGGAAGATCTTCTAGATACCGTAAACTTGTTAGTAGGAGGGAACATCTACTAGTTACCCTATGAGGATATCAATACTGTCTTTAGAAACCATTCTAGGGTAGTTATGAAAAGGGGTAGGGGTAGTCAACCTATGGTCAATCCATCCTCTTCCAATTTATCCATCAAGGGTGAAATTGGAAACATGCTGGAGGATTTCAAGAGTGAGATGTTGCAAACTCTCGCCCTACAGATGGACACTATGGACATTAAGAGAAAACAAGAGGATGCAGAGAGAGCCTTAGCCATTTTCTGCCCTAGATGCACCAGGAGGCACCCTAGGAATGAATGTCCATTGAATTCGATTGAAATCTACTTAGTCTGTGAAGAAAACCACTCCACATACAATGACCCTTCTCTACCTGGGCTAAAAGTTGTACATCAAGGAGCTGAAGGTGTAACTAAACAACTATGCTACACAATCCAAAGGAGACCTCATGGACCTAGGCCATACCAATAGGGCATGCAAGGGTCATCCCATGCATATTACAACCCCAAATAGACCACATCCATTCCTTCTTAGGGCTCCCCTGCTCATCCTTGCTGGTCTACACCTCCTCCTTGGTCTTTTTCACCTCAGTATCATTCGTGACCAACCAGCTAGCCATTTCAACCATATGCTCTGCAACAACCTCAGTGGAATGCACCGCCCCAAGGGTGGAGGCTCCCATACAATAATTCTCTAACTTTATTGCCTTCCCCACTTGCTCAACCACATATTTTACACTCTTCTCCACCTAAACAACCCCAGATTCCTGCCGAACTGAATATGAACTCGAACAGTAGAAAGGCACAACCAGAATATAGGGGAGAGACATCCTATCTAGCTTATGTTGTGGAAATTCAGGAAATCAACATGAGATCTAGGAGAGTTCTCCCAGAAAACCAACCTCTCCATCCTCCTAAAGAGGTTGAGGAAGAAAGAGAGGAAACCATGCCTAAAATAAATCCACCACCCTTTCCTAAGAGATTAACCCAACCACTCCAGCCTACCGAAGAAGAGACTGAACTTCTGGGAGAATTGAAAAATCTGAGTGTCAAAATTCCACTTCTCCAAGCTATAAAATATGTTCCTATTTACAACAAGTTGATCAAGAAGAAGTGCTTCAAGAATCCAAGGAGGCGAAGAAGAGATTCACTTACCATTAATGTCATTGGATAACTATCTAACTTAATGTTGGGGTAGGTAATCTGTCTAATGTATTTGGACCCTAGAAGCCCTATAGTAGATGTGCACATCAATGGCAGCATTGTCCCACACACTTTGACTGTTCTTGGGGCTGCCATTAATGTGATGACTAAGGACACCATGCTCAAGCTCAACCTCTAGGGTTCATTGAGAAAGACCACAATAGTCCTGTAACATTTAGACCGCTTCATAGTGACCCTTGAGGGGATTGTGGAGGATGTGATGGTCTACATTGACTCTTGGGAATACCCTACAAATTTCCTAGTTCTCCAGCATAAGGCCAAGTTTACTGGTTACCCTCCCATCCTTGGGAGGCACTAGCTAGCCACTGTCGATGCCTACATTAGCTGCAGGGCTGGAAATATGACTATCAACAATGGGCATATTTCCAAGAAGTTAGTCCTATATCCTCCTACTCAGCCATCTCTATAACATGACTTACCTTTATGGCTGGAAGAGGAGGAAGAAGATGAAGTTTATTCTGCCGAACTCTATACCTTAGAAACAACCATGGGAGGGGGACAACCAGATGAATATGATTTGATTGAACACATACTCCAAAATCCAACTCCCAGTACATTGTCCTTAGAATAAGTAGTAAATGAAACCCAGGACAACCATCAGATTGATCTATGCTTAGCTGATTCCAAGCCTATCCGTGTGAAAACCATAGAATTTGGCCTTGAGAGAACTTTGAAAAGCAACCCATCTCTTTCTTTTCATCAAGAAGAAAAGTTGTGCAACATGATAATGTAACACCTTGACACCTTTTCTTGGAGTTACAATGAAAGGAAGGGAGTTCGCCTCTCGGTGTGTACTCACCACATTTATAAAAAAGAAGGTTGCAAACCAGTTCGGCAACCCCAAAGGAGGATGAATCTAGCTCTCAAAGATATAGTCAAAGAAGAACTGCAAACACTATTAGATGTAGTATTCATTTACCCTATCTCCGACAGTGAGTGGGTCTCTCATTTGTTGTTGGTTCGAAAGAGAAATGGTAAGTGAACGGTTTGTGTCGATTACAGAGGGTTACACAAAACCACAAAGAAAGACCATTGCCCTCTACCTTTCATCGACCAAGTGCTAGATGGCCTTGCAGGGAATTTTTTTTTCTCTTTCCTAGATCAATTCAAAGGGTACAATCAAATCTAGATCAGCCTGGACGACCAAGATAAAACCACCTTCACTTATCCTTGGAGTACGTTCACCTATAGGGTCCTTCTTTTTGGCCTATGCAATGCTCCTGTCGCTTTCTAGAGAGCAGTCCAGAGTATCTTTGCTGAGTTAGTCCATGATGCAGTACATATTTATATGGATGATTTTACACCTTATGGTTGTGATTTCCAGGAGGTTATGTCAAACTTTGGTAAGGTGCTAAACAAGTTCATTAAAATGAACCTATCTCCTAGTCCCAAAAAATGTGAGTTCTTCATGACTGCAGGGACTGTGATAGGTCATTCAATATCCAAGCAAGGATTGCAGGTGGACCCAAACAAAATAGCTATCATCCAAAGGGTCCCACCTCCGCAAATGGAGAGAGACGTCAGAAGTTTTCTAGGGTTAGCTAGATACTATCGAAGGTTTATAAAAGACTTCAGCAAGTTATCTTCTCCTTTATTTGGGTTTTTGGCCAAAGAATCTGAATTTATATGGTCCAAAAGCCATCAAGAGGCCTTAGACACCCTTAATGACAAGTTAACCACTACACTGATTCTCCGAGGCCCAAATTGGGCCCTTCCTTTTCATATACATGATGATGCCTCACACTAAGCCATAGGAGCAACTCTAGGGAAGATAGATGAAAAATTTCCTTATGCCATTTACTTCATCAGTAAGATTCTGTCAAAGGCTTAACTGAACTACACAGTGACCGAAAAGGAGGTAGTGGATGTCGTGCATTCATTTATAAAATTTAGGCATTACATTATAGGTTATAAAACATTTGTACATACTAACCATGTTGTAATCAAATATTTAATGAATAAACCTGATGTAATGCCCAGATTATTAGATGGTTACTTTTATTACAACAGCTTGATCTAACCATTGTTGATAAGCCTGGAAATGAAAATGTTGTTGCATATTTTTTGTCCAGATTAGATTTGCCTACAGGTGAGGAAGAAATGGTTGATGACTAGTTACAGGATGAACACTTATTCCCCATTTCTGTTCTCTCTCCATTGTTTTATGACATAGCAAACTATTTGGTATCTGCGTAGTTCCAACCGATTTTGTCCTCCAAAGAGAAAAGCAAGATTGTGAGGAAGAGCACCCCATTCACTTGGATTGTGGGCAACCTGTTCAAACTAGGCCTGGATCAATTTTTGAGAAGATGTGTCAAGGAGGATGAAGTATTTGACATCCTTCTGACCTATCATGATGGACCTTGTGGAGGTCACTTTGTAGCAAAGAGGACAACATTGAAGGTGTTACAAGCTAGTTATTATTGGTCCACTCTTCATCAGGATGTGAAAAGATATACCAGTCAGTGTGATCAGTGCCAAAGCATGGAAAATCCTACTCCAAGGGATGAAATGACTCTACAACCTCAAGTGATTTTTGAGCCATTTGACAAGTGGGGCATGGATTTCATTGGGCCTATATACCCTCCTTCCAAGCAAAAGCAGTACGTCATTGTGTGCACTCACTATCTGACTAAGTGGGTTGAAACCAAGGCAATCAAGGTAGCAACAAAGGAGAAAGTGGCTGAGTTCTTGTTATGAAACCAACTCAAGAAAAGATAGAAAAGATAGATCAATGCCTTAGAATTCAGCCTCTTCGAGGGGGCAACCTCCTTTACATTACATAAATGAACAATTCTTCGATGATACAAATGACAAAACCTCCTTTCTATATATAGGAGTCTAAGGAGTCACAATATAACCCAGCCGACCTAACAATAATAATATAAAGCCACAAAAATAACAATAGAGGGATTCTATGGGGTACAGTAATAACAATATGGGGGCAATAGGGGCACAACAATATTAATAAGGGGTATAACTACAATAGTAATGGGGTAATCACTAGTATTATAGGGACCCAACATGCCCTCTCCTTCAAAAAAGTGTTGTCCTCAATGCTTGAGTAGTTCTGGATACTTCTGTATAAAATTCTCATCCTCCCATGTGGAATCTTCAGCAGATAAGTTCTTCGACTTGATAAGATACTCCGAAATTGATCGATTTCGTAGCTGTCGAGTTCTTGTTTCTGTGACTGCTTCCAGTTCCAATATAATTTTTCCTTCCTCATCAAATTCTGGCAATATTGTTTGAACTGGGAGCTTGTCACCTATAACCTTCTTTAAACATCAAACATGGAAAACTGGGTGCAATCGAGAAGCTGCAAGAAGCTCCATTTTGTATGCCATAGTACCAATCTTTTGCAACACCTTGTACGGACCATAATACTTTGGTTATAATTTATTATCCTTCTTAGCTTGCTTGAGGGACATTTGCTTATATGGTTGTAGCCGTAGGATTACCCAATCACCTACATCAAAACTTCTTTCACTGCAATGTTGATCTGCCTGTTGTTTCATTCTATTCTGTGCCAACACGAGGTTATCCTTTAAGAGTTGGAGGACTTGTTGTTGATGTTCGATGTGATGTTCCACTGCCTAAACCTTAGAATTTTCTCTTAAATATGATGTGATGGATGGTGGTTGATACCCATAAAGTGCCATAAATGGGGTCATTTTTGTTGTTGTATGGAAGGAAGTGTTATACCACCATTCAGCCAGAGGCAACCATTTGACCCATTGTGTCTGTTTATCAGATACAAAGCAACAAAGATATCCTTCCAAACATTTGTTTACTATCTCAGTTTTCCCATCAGATTGAGGATGATAAGATGAGCTATGAGCTAACTGAGTACCAAGACAAGAAAATAATTCTGTCTAAAAATTTCCAGTGAAAATGCGATCTCTGTCACTTACAATAATTTTTGGGTTTCCATGTAGCTTTTGAATTGTTTCCATAAATGTAGTAGAAACTGTATTGGCCTTAAATGGATGTGATAATGCACAAAAGTGTGCATACTTGGTAATTCTGTCAACTACCACCATGATGACACTCTTTCCCTCAGACTTGGGTAAACCTGTGATAAAAGCCATTGAAACCTCCTCCCAATGTTGGCTTGGAATGGATAAAGGTTGTAATAGACCTGGTGTCTTAATTGTTTCAACTTTATTTTGTTGGAAAACCAAACATTCTGCCACAAACTTTTGAATATATGATTTAAGGCCATCCCAAAAAAATTCCTTCTTAACCCTGTGGTAAGTTTTTAAAAATCCTGAGTGCCCTCCTAAGGGAGAAGTGTGCAATTCCATAAGAATCTTTTGTTTTAGCTGGGAATTCTTAGAGAGGTATAAGTGATCTTTGTACCATAACGAATCATTTTGCCAGCTAAATGTATCAGACGTACTGGAATCTTGTTGTAACTTTCGAATAAGTGCCCACACTTCTTCATCATTCTTCCATTCCTCCCTTGCTTCATTTATCCAATTTGTTTGGATAATAGAAATGGCGCACAACAATGCTTCTACATCCTCATCCTTTCTTGAGAGTGCATCTACCACCACATTTTGCTTCCCTTTTTTGTAGATGATTTCAAAGTCGTCACCCAACATCTTTGTGACCCACTTTTGTTGCTCTTCAGAGGATAATATTTGTTCTAAAAAGTATTTAAGGCTATCATGATCCATTTTTACCTTCAATTGTCTTCCCATTAGGTAGGGTCGCCATTTCTTAAGTGCATGGAGTATTACCAACATTTCCTTCTCATAAATAGCATTTCTTAAAAACTTTCCCTTGATTGGACAACTTTCAAAAGTAATGGGTCTTTGATCTTGCATTAGAACAACACCAATTCCATTTCCTGAAGCATCACATTCCACAATAAAGGTTTTTGTGAAGTCCGATGTAGCTAAGACCGGTGCTTGGCACATTGCCTCTTTAAGATGTTCAAAGGCCTATGTTGCTTCCGGAGTCCATGAAAATGCATCTTTCTTCAATGATGTTGTTAGAGGTGTTGCTATTATCCCATAATTCTTAACAAACTTGCGATAATACTGTGTCAACCCGAGAAATCCTCGCAGATGCTTTATGGATGTGGGAATTTTCCATTCCTTAATGGCTTTAATTTTGCTAGGGTCTACCTTAACTCCTTCATGAGATACAATATGACCCAGGTATTCCACCTCCTAGACTCCAAAGAAACATTTGGATATTTTTGCATATAATTGTTTCTCCTCCAATAGTTGTAGCACCCTGTCAACATGTTCCACATGATCCTTCCAAGACTTGCTATAGATTAGTATATCATCAAAAAATACTAGCACAAATTTTCTAAGGAATGTTTTGAAAATTGAATTCATCAAACCTTGAAATGTTGAAGGTGCATTGGTAAGGACAAAAGTCATGACGAAAAATTCATAATGACCCTCATGAGTTCTAAATGTTGTTTTCATAATGTCTTCAATCTTCATTCTGATTTGATGATATCCTGAACGAAGATCCAACTTGGTGAAGTAAATTGATCCATGCAATTCATCCAGTATTTAATCAATGATAGGAATGGGGAACTTATCTTTAATAGTGAGCTTGCTGAGCTCCCTATAGTCCGGACACATGCGCCATGATCCATCCTTCTTGTGCACCAATACTACTGGAGCAGAGAAAGAACTTTGAATCGATTGAATTATACCATCCTCTAGCATTTCTGCAACCATATGTTGAATTTCATTCTTTTGGACATAGGGATATCTGTACGGCCTGATGTTTGGAGGAACACTTCCTGGAATTAGATGAATAGCATGATCATGCTCACGCCTAGGTGGGAGACCTTTGGGAGTCTCAAATAACTTGGAATGATTGTCCAGGACTTTTTGCAGATTTGGAGAAATAGATGATCCCGATGTGGAAACATCTAGCGAACATAATTGTGCAATTACACCTCTTTGTTCCTTTTTTAGAAGCTTTATCATACCATTAGAGCTGATTATCTTTCTTGGTTTCCCTGCAATACCCCTTAATTCAACTTCCTTTCCTTCCATAGAAAATTTGATGAAAAGTTCTTGAAAATTAAAAGCTATTGTACCCAAGGATTGTAGCCATTGGACTCCTAGTACAACAACAACACCTCCCACTGGAATGGAAAGCATTGGGCTAGTCAATACATATTCTCCCATGGATAGCTTGATATTATGGCACCTTCCAGAGCAATTTATTGTTCCTCCATTTGCAATCATCACTTGACACTCTAGTGCTGGATATAGGAAGCAATTCAATTCTTCTGCTACCTTACAATGAATAAAATTGTGGGTGCTTCCTGAATCAATCAACACTATTACCTTTTTCTTCTTGAGTTGTCCTTCTATCTTGATGGTTTGAGGAGTGGTAATTCCCGCCAATGCATTACAAGATATGGTCGGATTTATTTTTTCTTCATCTAGGCTTTGTTCCTGCAGTATATCCTCTTCTTTTGACCTTTCTTGCTCCTTTTCTTATTCCTCTTCACAATATATGTAGAATAATTTCTTCTCAGCACACTTATGACCTTTAATGTATTTTCTATCACAACTGTAACAAAGCCCTTTTGCTCTTTCTTCTTCCAATTGTTGAGGTGTCAACCTTATAGGTTGTGGAATACTAGGGGTAACAACACTTCCGTCTTTATAGTTGTGAGTGGTATGCTTCCTGGTTGCCATAATTTTGCTTTCCATTTTTCTTGCTAACCTGAATGCCTTCTCTAATGAATCAGGTTCCCAAAGGCGAACGTCGTGTTGGATATTATCCTTTAAAGACCCTATGAACACATCAATCCTATGCTCCTCTAGAATATCTTTTACCCTTATGTTCAATTTTTCGAACTCCTCAATGTGCTCCATTATTGAACCCTTTTGTTTGAGACTTGTCAATTGGCTAAAAAAAGTGTTTCTTTTTGTATCCTCACAATGTGCTATCAATTATTCCGTAAAAATTGCCCAAGTGATAAATTGTTTATGAGAGAAAAGCCATTGATACCATACAAACTGATTTGGTTCCAAATATAAAGTTGTCATACGTACCTTTTGTGTGTTTTGCACATTATCGAGATCAAAAAATTGCTCCATCTGTAATATCCATGTTGCGAGATCCTTGCTATCAAGCTTCCTCATATCGATTTTTGGAATATGGTGGGTCTTAGATCCAACATTAGAGTCTATGGAATCATGATTAACATTTCTTTTGTTCGCATCATGAGTTTCCTTTACAACCTTTTTACCATTAGTAAGTATTTCTTGTAGAAAATTTGTCAAATCTGTCTTCATATCTGCCATGTCTATCTTCAAATCTGTCTTCAAATCTGCCATGTCTCTCTTCAAATCTATCTTAAAATCATCCATCTTAGCTTCCATGCCCTTTATCTTAGATTCCACACCATTTATCTTAGCTTCTATTAGCTTTTGTGAGCGTGACATTTGTTGCACTTGTTCTTGTAATTTTGATATATCATGTAGCATTTCTTCCTCTTCTTCATGAGTCATGCTAGAGATTTCAGGTTCCTTACTAGGTGTTTGCATTTTATTTCCTCGGGGCATTAGTTACCGATAATAATGCTTTACTATGCCCTTTGAATTCCTTCAAACCAAGCTTACGCAAAAATTTAAAAAAAAACTACACACCTTTTTTCACTTCGTAGAAGCCTGATATTGAATCTGATGTATCTCTGTAATTTTGGATCATCCAGTTCTGAAATTGTGACTTGTAGTAGCCTTCTGTTTCCTCTTTCCAATGCCACCAGTCTGATCCAAATTTGATTCTCCAAGGAAGAGTTATACAAAATCTCCCACAGTGACCTGCTTATAGACTAGTTCTGTAGAGCCAACTTGTACGACGTGCCACGAATCACTGTTTCAACCTTTGGCTCTAAAAAAATATATACAAGAAACTACAGTCCATCCTCTTTCTTTAACTTCTTATGAAATTTCAATCCAATGCCCAAAAAGAAATTTATGACGATTTTCCCCAGGTTACCTGTTTGGAATGTAATTCAGGAGTTTGCAAGAAGACCAACTTCCTCAGATCATATCTCCGCAAATATAGCGTAAAAGGTTCTGAAATTTGGACCCAAGATTCAAAGCGATGTCTTCTCAAATGGGTTTTTTTTTAGCTTCTGAAACGTCGCAGAAAAAATGTTATAGTGAAAATTCAACGATGACCTGTTGGGAGCAGCGAAACCCTAGAATCCAAGGTTCTGATACCAAATGTTATGAAACCAGCTCAAGAAAAGATAGAAAAGATAGATCAATGCCTTAGAATTCAGCCTCTTCGAGGGGAAATCTCCTTTACATTACATAAATGAAAAATTCTTCAATGATACAAATGACAAAACCTCCTTTCTATATATAGGAGTCTAAGGAGTCACAATATAACCCAGCCGACCTAACAATAATAATATAAAGCCACAAAAATAACAATAGAGGGATTTTGTGGGGCACAGTAATAACAATATGGGGGCAATAGGGGCACATCAATATTAATAAGGGGTATAACTACAATAGTAATGGGGTAATCACTATTATTATAGGGACCCAATAGTTCTTAAGGGAAAATGTCTTTTACAAGTTTGGGTACCCTAGAGAACTAGTCACTGAACAATGCAACCAGTTTACATCCAACATGATTGAAGACTTGTTAAGCTAGCACAAGATCAAGCATATGACATCCAATCCCTATCATCCACAAGATAATGGGCAAGTGGAGGTGACCAATAGAGCTCTGGAGCACATCCTGACCAAAGTGGTTAGCAACAGGAGAAAATATTGCGCAGATAGACTAGTTGAGGCCTCATGGGACTACAGTACCACATAGAAGACCACCACTGGAGTCACACCCTATGAGTCAGTCTATGGGAAAAAGTCCCTGCTATCCATTGAATTTGAGTACAATACATTGAGAATGGTAGCTCAACTAGATCTAGATTTCAACAATGCACAAAAAGAGAGATTGTTCTAGTTTATGAGTTAAGAATGTAGGCCCTCCTACACATAAAGGTAACTCAAATTCAGAGGAAGATCTAGAATGACAAGAACATCAATGACAAGAAATTTTAAGAAGGTGATTGGGCTTTGTTATATGATTCCAGATATAAAGACTTCAAGGGAAAGTTAAGGAATAGATGGTTAGGGCCTTATGTCATAGAGAAATGTCATGAGAATGGCTCAGTGCGGATTAGAACCATAGATGCAGAGGTCATTCCTTTACTTGTTAATGGGCATAGATTGAATGTTTACAAAATGCCATTGTCAAATCAAGAGTTCATTAATGGTATCAAAAAAACAGTGATGGTCATGGAGCAAGTCTCAACTCCTACCTCATCAAGTTATTGAGAAAAAAAAGAAAAAAGAGAAATAAAAAAAAGGAGACTGGGGAGAAAACATCCATGAGGTGCCCGAGTCCCACTGTTGGGTTGACAACCTCTTTAGGCGGCCCAATCGTGTCAAAACACAAAAAACAAGAGAGAAATAAAAAGATCTGTGGGTAAAAAAATCTCTTGACGCGCCCATGGCAAGTAGCTAGGATGAAAACCTATTGGAAGAAGACTACTTGTTTTTAAAAAAATAAAAAATAAAAATAAAAAAGAGAAACAAAAAATTATAAAAATATTGTTTGCAGGTCAGTAGGAGGACGATCAGAGCAACAATGGAGAATGAAAATGGACCTATTCAACTCATATTTTAATTTCTTCATTCATTATCCTTCATCATTCCACCATTACTTTCATTTTTTTCACTCATTTGCCTCAGTTTGCAAGGGTTCTATGTTTTCTACAATATTCCCTGTAAAGCTACAGGATTCCCTGAAAAGCTACAAGATGATCGTGTAGGAATTACAGTTGCTTGGGAATCCTAAAGTAAGTGACCTTAGAGGAAGGAAATGGCCTGCCCATGTCAAATAAATAAACTCCTACATCACCATAGCATTACCATACCTCTCTCCACCATGATCACACCCTGCATTAATAAAAAAAATCAATTTGTAAAAAATATAGTTAAGAAAAGAAAAAGAAGAAAAACATAGAGAAAAAATAGATGAAGATAGAGAGCAAGGGGGACAACACCTAAAGGTTATTTTTCATCATTCACAAACCCTTAGACCTACTCCTTTCCCATGCTAGTGATCCTCATATCCTAGTAGTAGAATATGATTAAACATTTTGAGGGAGAAGCAGCTATAGGATATCCTATAGGAAATCCTGTAGCAGCCTATCCCATAGAACAAAAATCATGGGTTGCAGCAAGTTTCAAGCATGGAGATCCAAAGGTAGAAGAATATACTCTAGATCCTACTAGTAGCATCATCATCATCATCATCAACACTAGATACCTGCACATCAAGGAAAAGCATTAAAGGACAACAAAAAAAAAGGAGGAGAAATCACATGTAGCCAACACACAACAAAAACCTCATTTCTTTAACAAACTGCAGGAGGGGATTGTTACCACAGTTAAGTATCTCGCTTCCACTCTCTTATTTGCATAGTGCGATCAAAAGATGTAAAGATTGTGAATGAGTTGGTTTATAAGTGAATGGTGGCCAGTTAAGTTGGCGACCTTCGTTCAGTCAGCAAGGACAAAAAAATTAGTCCTCAAACACGTGGTAGCCGTCAAGTCAAGGAAAAGGAGGATGAGGTTGAAAGGACTTAAGTTATGGATTGCTGAAGTGGGATTTGATTATGAGGTGAGGGGAATGATGATGTAGTAGTGGGACCAATGTTCCAAAAATAGATATTCATACCTCGGCTGCCAGCACACCACCTCACTCAAATCAACCATAAGCGGAAATAAACATTGATCCCCATGCATAGATGCATTCACATTCTTGAGGATCACACTAGAAAAGTTACTCTAGGCCCTCCAGCAGTCTTGTTATAGGTCAATTTGGGCACATCAACCCCAGCTTTCAGATCCATATTACTAGGATCCATCAACCCCTAATTTAGTTGTTTTCATTCCCTAATGAAGTCAACCTACATCATGCTTGCCTCCCAAGGGTTTCCATTTCACCATTCATCCAAAAGGTGCCCCTGAGGAGATCAGCGCAGGGAGCCTTCTGTCAAGCTACAATGCATTGTAGGAACTACATTGTCTGGGTGCTATGCATCGCACCTAGCCTTTGTTTCACCTGCACTGAGTGAGATTCATCGAAGTTTTGAAATAAATCCATTGGATTCCTCGTCCAATGGATTCTTTTGGAAGTTTCCAGATGGATTGAGCTCACTTTTGGATGAGGAAGGAGATGAATGAACCTTAATCCACTATACCTTCCTCCATGGAGCCACTTCCCAATTTTTTCAAAGCATTCATGAGGGACATTAATGGCTTAACCTACTCCATTCAGTTATAAGTTGACCAAGCATTCAAAGGCTAGTCTAGGTTGGAACTTCTTGAGCTAAGGAAATGTTGTTATAGTGAGATTAGCAAGAGTATTGTGATGATGTCAAATTGTTGCCTCATGAGGAGAGAAGGGTTTGAAGCTGGAAGGATGACACTGAATCGAGCATGAATCTACATGTGTTGTAATCTTTCCTTCTATTAATAAATAATTCTTAGCTTTTTCCATTCATGTGTTTGTATGATGTATATTGTATTCTTGATTCAATGATATGTTTAGTTAACAAAACGTCATTATTGTGTGCTTTGATGGGTTTCTATCTCAGCTTGTGTGCAAGTACTTTCCAAGCAAGTTAAGTATGGAAAGGAGTGGCAAAATTGGTAAAAGGAGAGAGGGTTCGAGTGAAAGTTACAAGTTGGTGCCTTTGTTCTTCTTTCTTATCTGTTAACTATAGGAAAAGTGATGAATTACTTTGTTTGCTGTTTCTAGACTAGCTACTAGGTCTAGAGGGTTAGGCATTTGAAGAACACTAAATTTGCACAAAACAAAATAGCAACTCTGCAGGGGATCGATCAGATCCCTTATAGTAGCTTATCAATCTCTTAAAACACTTTGACATACCATACCGTTTGTTTTTCATTGAATTCAAGTTCAATTTACTGAAAATTGAGTCAGTTTTAAGTATAAAATTGTCTTACTGTAATCAGTGCAGCTCTATGAATGACATAGTGCACTGCAGTGCATATTCTGCATAGACACAGTGTGACTCAGTGCACTGTCTCTAACTGTGCCCTACGCTGATCCCTCTAGGATCAGTTATCCCATCTAGGAACTGAGACCTTTAGTCAATTTTCAGTTGTTTGAATTGCCTATTGAATGTAAATGATGTCTTATCTCTGAAAACAACCTTTTCATCTCCTTAGCCAGCCAACCCTACTTTGATTGGATTGATTAATGTTTCTTTAATGTTTTATTTGTCATTATCAGTCTATAGTCAAAGTAAGTTTTTGATGGATTATTTTTGTCGATAGAAAAGTGTTGTAAAGTCGTCATTTTCTTCGAATAATGAAGTGTCGTATAGTCTTCCTTCATAGATAATCGATTGATTCACTTGTGCATTTGATTTGTATTTTCATTTAAAGTGTTGAAAATATTCATTTCTTTAAAATCGAAAGTTTCATACAATCTTCCTTTCACTTTTAAAAGAAATTGTCACAAATTGTCATTTTTTATGAAAAAAGATTTGAATCGTTTGTGAATTAGTTTTTCTTATTGCATCATTCACATTAAGAGAAACTAAAAAGAAAAACATGCATTGTGCATATTAAAGTTTGTGAATGCTTGAAAGGAATAGTTTAGGGAATTGCATCTAGTTTGTGCTCTTTATTGATTAATCAAAAAGTACTTGTTTTCTCTATCCCAAGTAGCTAAGATTTTCATTATTGAAAACAGATGGAAAGAGTGCTTCTCATTTTAGTTTCATTCTTAGGAATTTCGGAAAACATCTTGTGGTGAATAATCAAAGGCAAATTTTAAGCAAGATCAACCTAAAATTTACATCAATTAATCTAATAACTCATTGGAACTTAACAAAAACATCTAGAGGTCTAGGCTAGAGATGTGTTCCGACATCTTTAAACCTAATGGCTATCATTTTCACTGAGGTTGGGTGATTCCTCCTCTCTCATTTGATAAGTGCTAGTATGGACTTATGCTTTGTGTACCATCGATTATATAGTGGGAGAACCCAATAGGTTGAAATCCTTTATCCCTAGGAAACTGAGTCTTCTGCCATACTGATCATAATGCATCGAACACAGCATCTGGGAAGAATGACTACCGTACATTAAATACTTGGTAATTTCTCTTTCATTTATCACCAAGGTGTATATTGTAGTTTTGTGATTTGTTTGGTAAACCCTCTTGTTTAGAATCTCCAGAGCAGTCACTTTCATTCCTTTTTGACTCTTTAAAAGTAAAAGGATCATTTGAGCCCTTGTCCCTTCAGGCTCATTAAAATCAAAGGTGACTAGAGTCATCTTTTGTTTTTTCTCAATTTTTTCAAAATGAAAAAGAAAAGTTGTGTTCCAATGTCGTAAAAATTAATAGACCGCGGATAACATCCTACACACTCACTGCTTAGTTGATCTTAGGTTGAAACATATGGCAACAAATCTGGAGTCCACCAATCAAGGAATTCCTTTTGATGGGAATCCTAGTCCTTTTCCTCCATTTGGAAATATTAGTGCTCCATATATGGCTACATTGTCCCTTCCGGGATTTAGCATTAGCTTGCTAGTATGGTTGTTTTAAACCTCAGTTCAAAATTTCATGATTTCTCTGCAATCGAGTACACCTCCAGTTGCTCCTAAAGTTGCCCCTTTGCCTTCTTCCTCGTTTGTTTCTTCCTCCCCTTCTTCCTCTTTTCCTGGTGAAAGTGTTGGTACTAGTAACCAGGTGGCTAAGAATAAGAAGAAAGGGGAGAAGAGGAAGAAGAAGCAAATTCAGTAGAAAGGCAACCAAACAACCATTGATTTAAGTGCAACATATGATGAGAGATTATCTGTCAAGCCTCACAGAGTTTGACATCCATGAAAACTTTGTATGGGAGACCATCTTCTTTGAAGTTGTCCTGATATTCCTCAGATCTTAGAAGAATGGTCTTCTCATTCACATCGTCCTGTGTCATCAACCTCTAAAGATCATGTTGGTGATGCACCATCAACTAGTGCTAATAAAGTTCATGGTAACAAGGGTAAAGTTAAGTTTCCCTGTAGGTTATGTAAAGGGAATCACCCCATTCACCTTTGTCCCTATTTGGATGAAGGAAAAAGAGTGTTGGATAACTGTCCTGCTTCACCGAAGAGACTTCCATCTAGTTACAGGAAACTATCCCTTAATCCTTCATTAGTTGATGCATTAACTGACCAAAATCAATTGTCGGTTAAACCCACTCTCTTTGAATGTGAATCCTCTGAGTCTATACCTGACCCAAATCAACAGGTCGAGGTAACAGTTGACCTGATTTCACCTTCAGTTAATCGTACCCTTCCCGAAGAGAGTCAACATGATACCACTCAAGTTATTTTTGTTTCTTCAGGTTCAAATAATCTTGGGGGCAATCTACCTGTTCCATCAAGACAGGAGGAAAATCCTCCAGTTCTTGTAACTCAAGGGGTTAATCCTCCCGTTTCTACGGTACCCCCTCCAAGTAGTCTAGTCACTTCCTTTGATTGGAATCTGTTATAGTCGGTCAGGTCAGTCCTCCGTCAGAGATAAAAACTCTTTATGCATTTCATTTTTAGGTGTCCCGCTCCCATTCACTCAGCTGCATTCCACTAGGGGCATGCCATAATCTGATGAAAAAGGTCATGCTAATTCATTTCCCCTCATGTCTAGCTCCTGCTAGCTTTGGTCTTTTGTCAAATGATCACCAAAGTCCATGATAGTCAAGGTCTGGTCCTTTAATGGACAAAAGTCATTTTCGATCATTAGGTCTAGGGATTTATCAGTTTGGTCTTTAAATATCTCCAGTAAATCCATGCAGGCTAGAGAGAGGCCCTTACAAAGTAATGATTCACAGAGTTTCATTGTCATATTGATAAACTTCGATTGTTCTTCAAAACTCTGTTTTGAAGAAAAGTCAAACAATGCCATTGGTGATAAAATTTTCAAAGAGATCGACAGTCGATTTCTCCAGGTGCAGTCATGGTTTCCGTGGCCAAATGCCCTGTCATGCAATCCCTGCAAAGGGTGCCGAAAATTTCATCATTTGAGCTAAAATTTCAGAGGAAAAGTGAAAATCAGGGTTGTTTTAAGTGAGTGAAAAAGTGTCAAAACATAACATTAGAAAAATGGGTTTTTGAAGAAAAGAAAAATTTAACCCATGACTTCTAAAACTTTATATACAAGTTCCCACCAAAATCAAAGTCATTTTGCAAATCAAGTGCTTAAGGAAACATTGCAAAGGTTTGAGTGTGCATCGTGCGTGGTTTGGAGCAAGATTGGAGGTGATTTCAGGGCACAACGCATATACACAGGGGCGCGGCGCACACAGAGGGTGCGGCGCACATAGAGGGCGCGGCGCACACAGAGGGTGCGGCACACACAGAGGGCGTGGCGCACACAGAGGGCGTGGTGCACATAGAGCCAGCCCTCAGTGTATTTTTCCAACAAGCGCGGTGCATACCCAGGGCGCGGCGCACTGGGCTTTTCGCATGGCGCACACACAGGAAGTGCTCAGAGCCTTGCCAAACTTCCTCAAATCTTTTGTGAAGCCCATCAAATTGCAAGGTAGGCTCTATAACATCACTGGTTCCTCAAATTTTGTAAATGATATGGTGATTTATGGCAATGTTTGAAATGCAACAAAACTCATAAAGCAACCACAAGAAAACACAAAGGGCCATTTTTGCTAGGGTTGTATATTTGTGGTGTTGATGCCAAGGTTCCATTTTCCCTTCCTTACCATTTTTCCTTATCCCCCTATGCCATTTTTCCTATTATCACTACCCCGAAATATTACCAAACCCATATTCCTTATCCCTCCATTATTTGGTCAATACAAACCCCAAACCCTACCTTGTCAAAACTCCAAAATCCCTACCCTATTAAATACCCAAACCACCTACATATCCCTAAACAAACTTCTCCCCATAACCCCTATTCCCATCACATTACTCCCCTCCTAATACTCCCTTTTGTTTCATAGTTCCCCTTGGTGGCAGATATCACAACCAAACCTAGCTTCACACCATCATCAAAGAGCAGCCTAAGTACAGTACATAAACAACAGTCATGGCATCTGAGAGTTCATCAGAGTATGAGGTGGAAACTCACAGTGATACAGCTTCAGGAGAACAGGCTCCCATGAGACATCACAAGAGTGGAAAACATGTTAGGGATGAGCCAAACACCCTCACTGAATTGCAGGCATGCCCTCTTGCTATGTCATGTTTCCAGCGCTTAGCATGTTTTGAATTTTGTCAAAGGGTGGCTAATGTTAGAGTTCATCATGAGTTGGGCCATATTTTTGTGCTTCATCTAGATGGAGATCAGTCTATCTGGTCGGGGACACCTTCACATTGACACCCGAAACTATCTCAGTGGCAACAGGCATGCCAAATGTTGGAGAATAGTGGCATAAGAAGAAGAAGGTGGATAGGCAATACTAGGAGTCTTACATTAAGGACAGTTGTTTGAGGCACCTCATAAGAGTCTTCCCATTCAGATATTTGAAATATGAGTATGCTCCGCTCATGAAATTGATCATGAAGTACTTCAGTTGTGAGGGGAGGTTCTCTCACCTATATGCCTATCACATCAGGTTGCTCATGCACTTTACCAGGGTGCGGATGATGAACCTCCCATTTTTCATTTGCAGGAACATAGAGAGGATGAACAATTTCATGCAGCATAAGACCCCTCAGAAGTAGCTTAACAGTGTTTATCACTTTGCTCTTATCCAGATTTTGGTGGATCATCAGTTGGGATTGCAGGGCATTGCTTGGGAGGACTTCATCACCCATGACTTCTTCAGCACCCACAGGTGTTATCAGAGGTAAAGCATGAGATAGGTGGCCTTTCTCATCAATATGAGCGCCACGAGGTCACTACTATGCCAGTATTCATCACCTATCAGAGAGGCAGTAGACATTTGTTTGCAGTGGAAAAGCGAGTGTTATCTCCACTTGGGGTGGAAGGGGCCTCGCTTCCTACATCGACGACACAGGAACAGGACAGAGGTAAGGAGCCAATGCATGATGAGGGGCCTTCAGGTGAGCCATCAGGTGAACGAGAGACAAAATTCGTTCTCCTTCATGATGATGAGACAGATACAGAACCAACAAATGCAGAGCTTAGAGAGATCATCCAGGAGCAGCAATCAGAGATCGTAGCCTTATCCCTTGACTTCGAGAGGGCTAATTGGAACATGAAATATCTGGAGCAGAGGAACAAACAACTTAGGGATCAACAAGCTAAGATAGAGTTGCAATTGATCAAGGAAAACCCGCAACACATCATGGCAGCACAAGGTAGACCTATGGAGCAAAGAGATGAGGACCGGGAGTATGTTTTAGAGAAAGTGAACGTTCACTTAGAGTAGCTGGTGGAGAAGGCTAATAGGGAAAAAGAAATGTTGAGGCACATGACTCACCATTACATGGCTCGAAACATGAGCTCCAAAGCAAGAATCAGGTGCCTAAAGGCGAAATTGAGCAAAGCAACAAAAGAGGCAAAAGAGGCATAAGAGAAAGATCGGCTTCGAATCTTGGCTGAAGCTTCCTTGGCATAGCATATCACTTCATAGAGGACCTCCAGCCCAAATTTCAAGAAATTTGGGGAAATTTTGGTCACATCACAAATTTTTGGGCAAAACACAGGTTTTTTCTGCCTGTGTGCCACACCATTAAAAATTGGGAGCTCCAAATGAAGAATGGTTTGCATTTTTGGATTCGTTATGAAAAATCACAACTAATGGTGCTTGGACAAGAAATTTGGGCAATATCTGAGTCTCTAGGAGGTCAAAAACACCCAAAAAATGACCTCTGTGCCCCTATTTTGACACACAGGAAGCATTCTTGGGAGAATGAAGATTTGGAGGGGAAAATGAGCACCAAATTCAGAAATTCCACTTAGGTTAGAAAGCCGACAGGACGGGATTTCCAACAAGAACACTTGGGAACATTTTGGATTCTTGTAAGTGCCTCAAACCAGGCTCCAAAGTGGCGCGGCACACACAGAAAATGGCGCGGCGCATATAGAAAAAATCCCAATTTTACCTCCGTTTCGCGAAATTTCGATTTGCGACTTCTCCAAGTGGGCCCGCTCATATACATTTCACTTTTTTGGCACCTAAGGAAGCATTTAAGGTATTTTCACTCTAGATTGGTTTCTATCCAAGTGGCAAAGGAAGGAAAACGATCACCCAAGCCATTTGTCATGTTTGTAACGCTGCACCTGTAGCTAATGGTTGGCTTTCCACTTCCATTTTCTAATGATTCGAGTAACTCCCAAACCCCTGGGCGTTCTATCTCTTCATGGCACATTCTATGTATTGTATGCAAACTATTTGCAAAGGGTTGGGTGGCTTGTAACTTCTGGGAGACTGTGGGAAAGAAACTCTGTTTCTTCACTGTATATTTTTGACAGAGAATTAATGAAAGGCAACAGCTCTGTTTCGTGAGATTCATGTGGTTATGAGTGTAGTAAATTTGTCTCTTATGTCTCATATGTATTTTTTAATGTTCATAGTTCAATTCACATTCATTTCCAGTGAAATTTTCTGAGTTAGATAAGGTAGAATTCATTTATATTGCTCTTCCTATGGGAAAATTTCATGTTCAGTGTTTTTCTTCCATTGAAAAGGATTCATGTACTTATGCCCTTTTCACTCTCCTAAGAAATCTCTCCATTCCGCATTATTTCAAAATAAATTTCTATACTTTCCGCCGGTCTTGCCTCATGAAATAATCTATGCCTTTGTATTAAATTCTCTGTTCATTGTTGTCTGTTTGTCCCATACCATCCCAAAAACTTAGTCATTCATAAAAAATTGTTTCTTGTATCCATATTTACTTACTAGCCTAAGATCAATATTTCACTGTTAGTCATATTAGACCATTTCGTTTACTTATTCGCTGAGCGTGACTTGGAGAGAGCCCTCTCCTGTTCTAGTAGGGCTAGCTACCAGATTGAGCGTGGTTTGTGGTTACCATGGATTTTCCCTTCCTTCAGCCTAAGGCAGATTTAGGTGCTAACATATTGGTGACTCCACTGGGGACGAAAATGGTTTGCTTGAATATTGTTTTTGCTCTAGTATGT
This sequence comes from Pinus tabuliformis, assembly GCA_031772625.1. Classification (NCBI taxonomy): domain Eukaryota; kingdom Viridiplantae; phylum Streptophyta; class Pinopsida; order Pinales; family Pinaceae; genus Pinus; species Pinus tabuliformis. The sequence goes on from CM062817.1 coordinate 1,764,565,384, forward strand.
ATTTCATGTTCAGAGTTGATTGTTGACAGTGAACAATGATCAGACATAAGAAGACGGCTGAAATCATTCACCTGGCAACTCCTTTCACTGAAGAATCCAGCAACCGGTGCTTCATGGTGACTCCAATGCAGAGGGATCAATAGCTTTGAGATTTTTTTTTTTAAATGGAGTGGATTGCAAGAAGATACGCTCCCATGAGCTGAGATCACATTCCAGGCTTTCCAAATAAGATTCTGAAAGTAGATTGGTCAAGGAATCTGCCTATGTTTAAAGATGATGGTAACAAGGACGTTGCTTTACATCTAGTTCAATTTCACGTGCATATTCGCAAGTTGAAGGTTGATTTTCCTGAAGATTGCTTGATGAAGATATTCCTGGCCACTCTGGAAGGTGTAGCCCAATCTTGGTATGAAAGTTTGCTGCCTGCTTGTATTTACTATTTAAAGGATTTTCATGCCCTGTTCATTGAAATATATCAAGAATCTTATCCATCATTAAATCTATTTCATGACTGTTGCAAACATGCTTCTACTTTTATTGAAAGCCTTGAAAAATACTACGAGGATGATAATTTTATGGATGATGAGATCATGGAAGCCCTGTGTGAAAACCCATTTCAGCGGCATGAAGATGATCATGAAAATTTGCAGTAGAATCAAGATTGTAGTATGGGGGAAGATGAAGGAATTTTGCATCTTGACAGTCAACGGGAATTACATGAAATGGATCAGCAGTCTGAGGAAAATTTGTACACTCCTCCACTTGAAAATATTGAAGAAAATCATTGTTCGTGCAAGAGAAAACGAAAATCCATATCTCCTTTGTCTGAAGATGAAATAGATCAACTCTTGAATAGTCATGTTCCAGCTCAAGTTAACACAGATCTGCAGTGTGCACCCGGTCAAGAAGGTGATGGTGGAAATTTTTCCTCTTCTGAAAAGGATAACAGTCCTGTGGGCAGCTTTATAGATCAATAGGCTGAGGATTTCCATATGGCTGGAAATGATGAAAGAAGAAGTTTTGTTTGAGATCTGGTGGAAATAAAAGATGATATGCAAGAAAATGATGTTCCAATCTCAGATAATGGGGATGATAAATCAGATCAAGAGATAGATGGTGAGGAGGAAAAAGAGAGTTTCATGGTTGAGGCTGCCTCAAATGGAGAAAACAGAGGTACAGTCCTAATTGACCTTATCTCACCAGAACTAGAACTTCATGAGGAGGTAGCTCATTCCCTCTATGAACAGCGAGATGAGATCTTTGTTCAAGTAAGTGAAAAAGCTCTGGGTGAATTTATGGTAGATGATATAAATGAATGTGTTGGGTTTTAAGAATCACTTGAGTTTTCTTTTTTCATGATTGATGAATGCAAAAACAATCTGGCTGTCATATCATATGAAGGTGACCTACAATATATTCAGACTTCAGCAGACTAGACCATTTAGGATTCCCTTTCAGAATCTTCCTCATATTCTCATGTTTTGAAATGTTCTTTGAAGAGGAAATCTGCTCACCTATTTGTTCAGAATTTTTTGAAGACTAGGAGCATACTCTTATTTATGAAGAAAGACCAGAATCAAGAGAAAAAGATACCTTGTTTTTTTAGCAGGAGGAAAGACTTCATGTTTTTCAGGATCCAATGGCAGATTTGTTGCAGTCAGCAGTGAAGGTGATTATTGCAGTATTCAGTGATGAAGGGGATCATGGTCAACTATGTTTTTGGATGCCCAGTTACAAGTATCTACTATTGACCAGGAGATCTGATCAGGAGAATCAGTTAGCAAGGCATCTGCTTGATTGGTTACATTGGAAGACACATTACACATGATTGTACATATTGCATTAGTACACAGGTGGCTGTCATCATGATTTGGAACCCTCAGATCCTGATGGATTGCTGCCATTGGAAAAGTTTTGTGAGTTCTTGATTTAGTTAAGTCAGTCATGAGTCATTTCCTTTTGTTAGAGTCAAGTTCTTTCAGTCATGTCAGTTTGCATTGAGTCAGTTTCAGTCAAGTTTTAGTCAATAAATGAGTTGAAGTCTTGTGTTGTTTGTCGAAGTAATGACTCCATAGCCCAATGGAAGAAGGCACTATCTAGCTCTTCTAGAGATCTGCTATTCTTGGCACCTCCAAGGAGCTACCATCCCCCATTGGAGCCAATGTTAGAGTCGGTCTGGTCAGTCCTCCGTCAAAGATCAAAACTCTTTATGCATTTCATTTTTAGGTGTCCCGCTCCCATTCACTAAGCTGCATTCTGCTAGCGGCATGCCATAATCTGACAGAAAAGGTCATGCTAAGTCATTTCCCCTCATGTCTGGCTCCTCCTGGCTTTGGTCTTTTGTCAAATGATCACCAAAGTCCATGACAGTCAAGGTCTAGTCCTTTAATGGACAAAAGTCATTTTCGATCATTAGGTCTATGGATTTATCAGTTTGGTATTTAAATATGTCCAGTAAAGCCATGCAGGCCAGAGAGAGGCCCTTACAAAGTAATGATTCATAGAGTTTCATCATCATATTGATAAACTTCGACTGTTCTTCAAAACTCTGTTTTGAAGAAAAGTCAAACAGTGTCATTGGTGATAAAATTCTCAAAGAGATCAACAGTTGATTTCTCTAGGCACAGTAATGGTTTCCATGGCCAAATGCCCTGTCATGCAATCCCTGTAAAGAGTGCCGAAAATTTCATCATTTGAGCTAAAATTTCAGAGGAAAAGTGAAAATCAGGGTTGTTTTAAGTGAGTGAAAAAGTGTCAAAACATAACATTAGAAAAATGGGTTTTTGAAAAAAAGCAAAATTTAACCCATGACTTCTAAAACTTTATATACAAGTTCCCACCAAAATCAAAGTCATTTTGCAAATCAAGTGCTTAAGGAAACATTGAAAAGGTTTGAGTGTGCATCGTGCGTGCTTTGGAGCAAGATTGGAGGTGATTTCAGGGCGGGGCGAATATACACAGGGGCGCGGCGCACACAGAGGGCATGGCGTACACATAGCCAACCCTCAGTGTATTTTTGCAATGAGCACGGCGCACTGGGTTTTTCATGCGGCACACACAGAGGAAGCACTCATAACCTTGCCAAACTTCCTCAAATCTTTTGTGAAGCCCATCAAATTGCAAGGTAGGCTCTATAACATCACCGGTTCCTCAAATTTTATAAATGATATGGTGATTTATGGCAATGTTTGAAATGCAACAAAACTCATAAAGAAACCGCAAGAAAACACAAAGGGCCATTTTTGCTAGGGTTGTATATTTGTGGTGTTGATGCCAAGGTTCCATTTTCCCTTCTTTACCATTTTTCCTTATCCCGCTATGCCATTTTTCCTATTATCACTACCCCAAAATATTACCAAACCCATATTCCTTATCCCTCCACTATTTCGTCAATACAAACCCCAAACCCTACCTTGTCAAAATTCCAAAAACCCTACCCTATTAAATACCCAAACCCCCTACATATCCCTAAACAAACTTCTCCCCATAACCCCTATTCCCATCACATTACTCCCCTCCTAATACTCCCTTTTGTTTCATAGTTCCCCTTGGTGGCAGATATCACAACAAAACCTAGCTTCACGCCATCATCAAAGAGCAGCCTAAGTACAGTACATAAACAACACTCATGGCATCTGAGGGTTCATCAGAGTATGAGGTGGAAACTCACAGTGATACAGCATTAGGAGAACAGGCTCCCAGGAGACATCACAAGGGTGGAAAACATGTTAGGGATTAGCCAAACACCCTCACTGAATTGTAGGCATGCCCTCTTGCTATGTCATGTTTCCAGCACTTAGCATGTTTTGAATTTTGTCAAAGGGTGGCTAATGTTAGAGTTCATCATGAGTTGGCCTGTCTTTTTGTGCTTCGTCTACATGGAGGTCAGTATCTTGGCTGGGGTCACCTTCACATTGACACCCGAAACTATCTCAGTGGCAACAGGCATACCAAATGTTGGAGAACAGTGGCATAAGAAGAAGAAGGTGGATAGGCAATACTATGAGCCTTACATTAAGGCTAGTTGTTTGAGGCACCTCACAAGAGTCTTTTCATTTGCAGGAACATAGAGAGGATGAACAATTTCATGCAGCATAAGACCCCTTAGCAGCAGCTTAACAATGTTTATCACTTTGCTCTTATTCGGATTTTGGTGGATCATCAGTTGGGATTGCAAGGCATTACTTGGGTGGACTTCATCTCCTGTGACTTATTCAACACTCCACAGGTATTATCAGAGGCAGAGCATGAGATAGGTGGCCCTTCTCATCAGTATGAGCTCCACGAGGTCACCACTATGCCAATATTCATCACCTATCAGAGAGGCAGTAGACATTTGTTTGCAGCGGCAAAGCGAGTGTTATCTCCACCCAGGGTGGAAGAGGCCTCACTTCCTACATCGACGACACAGGAACAGGACAGAGGTAATGAGCCAATGCATGATGAGGAGCCTTCAGGTGAGCCATCAGGTGAACGAGAGACAGAATTCGTTCTCCTTCATGATGATGAGAGAGATACAAAACTCACAAATGCAGAGCTTAGAGAGATCATCCAGGAGCAGCAACTAGAGATCGAAGCCTTATTCCTTGACAAGGAGAGGGCTAAGTGGAACATGAAATATCTGGAGCATATGAACAAACAACTTGAGGATCGACAAGTTGAGATAGAGTCACAACTGATCAAGGAAAACCGGCAACACATCATGGCAGCACAAGGTAGACCTATGGAGCAAAGAGATGAGGACTGGGAGTATGTTTTAGAGAAAGTGAACATTCACTTGGAGTAGCTGGTGGAGAAGGCTAATAGGGAAAAATCATTGCTGAGGCACATGACTCACCATTACATGGCCCGAATCATGAACTCCAAAGCAAGAATCGAGAGCCTAAAGCCAAAATTGAGCAAAGCAACAAAAGAGGCAAAAGAGGCAAAAGAGCAAGATCGGCTTCGAGTCTTGGCTGAATATTCCTTGGCATAGCATAGCACTTCATAGAGGACCTCCAGCCCAAATTTCAAGAAATTTGGGGAAATTTTGGTCACATGACAAATTTTTGTGCAAAACATAGGTTTTTTCTCCCAGTGGCGTGGTGCTAAAAATTGGGAGCTCCAAATGAAGAATGGTTTGCATTTTTGGATTTAGCCTGAAACATCACGACTACTGGTGCTTGGACAAGAAATTTGTGCAAGATCTGAGTCTCCAGGAGGTCAAAAACACCCAAACAATGACCTCTCTGCCCCTATTTTGACACACAGGAAGCAGCCTTGGGAGAATGGATATTTGGAGGAGAAAATGAGCACCAAATTCAGAAATTCCACTTGGGTTAGAAAGTACATAGAACAAGATTTCCAACAAGCACACTTGGGCACATTTTGGACTCCTGCAAGTGCCTCAGAGAAGGCTCCAAAGTGGCACGGCGCACACAGAAAATGGCACGGCGCATATAGGAAAAAAGCCCAATTTTACCTTTGTTTCGCGAAATTTCGATTCACGACTTCTCCAAGTGGGCCCGCTCATCTACATTTCACTTTTTCAGCACCTAAGGTGGCATTTAAAGTATTTTCACTCCAGATTGGTTTCTATCCAAGTGGCAAAGGAAGGCAAATGGTCACCCAAGCCATTTGTCATGTTTGTAACGTTGCACCTGTAGCTAATGGTTGGCTTTCCACTTCCATTTTGTAATGATTCGAGTAGCTCCCTAACCCCTGGGCATTCTATCTCTTCATGGCACATTATATATATTGTATTCAAGCTATTTGCAAAGGGTTGGTTGGCTTGTAACTTCTGGGAGACTGTGGGAAAGAAACTCTGTTTCTTCACTGTATATTTTTGACAGAGAATTAATGAAAGGTAGCGGCTCTATTTCATGAGATTCATGTGGTTGTGAGTGTAGTAAATGTGTCTCTTATGTTTCATATGTATTTTTTAATGTTTGTAGTTCAATTCATATTCATTTCCAGTGAAATTTTCTGAGTTAGATAAGGTAGAATTCATTTATATTGCTCTGCCTGCGGGAAAATTTCATGTTTAGTGTTTTTCTTCCATTGAAAAGGATTCATGTACTTATGCCCTTTTCACTCTCCTAAGCAATCTCTCCATTCTGCGTTATTTCGAAATAAATTGCTATACTTTCTACCAATCTTGCCTCACAAAATAATATGTGCCTTTGTATTAAATTCTCTCTTCGTTGTTGTCCGTTGGTCCCATACCATCCCAGAAACTCAGTCATTCATAAAAAATTGCTTCTTGTATCCATATTTACTTACTAGCCTAAGATCAATATTTCACTGTTATTCATCTCAAACCATTACGTTTACTTATTCGTTGAGCGTCACTCAGAGAGAGCCCTCTCCTATTTTGGTAGGGCTAGCTACCAGACTGAGCCTGGTTTGTGGTTACCCTAGATTTTGCCTTCCTTTAGCTTAAGTCAGATTTAGGTGCTAACAGAATCAACTGGCAGGATTCGGCCTTCCTTCTTATGTGCCCTTCCAGATCATAGTACAAGTTTGTAATATGATTGTATTTGGCACTATTATAGATGAAGGACCATCTGTCAGTATCATTTCCTCAATTGCTTGGGAAGCACTCTGTTCGCCGCCACTTGTGCTAGTTACCTAGAATCTGTTGGCTTTTAATAGAGGAAGGAGTTGACCATTAGGTATCCTCCCTCAGTTACCCATTACATTGGGAGGAAAAGCCATTTCTCTGAACGTGATGGTAGTCCCAGGACCCTTAGATTACAATTTAGTTCTTGGGCACGACTATGTTTATCACATGGGAGCTATTGTTTCAACACTCTTTTGAGTGATTTGTTTCTTCATGAAGGCAGAACTGTCACCATTGACTAGCTTTCATTTCTTAATCCAAAAATGGATCCTAGTCAACCATCATCCCTAAATGGTCCATTTATACCTATGGTATCATCCCCACCATGGGTTAATTACGTGGCATCTTGTTCCATACCTACATCAACTAACGATCAATTCAGTGATGTGGTACATCATGTACTGGGGGCATTGGAACTAGATCTCTCCTTCCTGACCTCTTATGAGTTGTGATTGAATTCGAGGATAGTTCTTTTACTGTGTCAACCTCGTTAAAAAATGAAATAGGTTCGAGGATAGTTCCTTGTCTTGTGTCAACCTCATTAAAAAATGAAATAGGTCTCTGAGTAGAGTTTCTTGACTTGTGTCAAGCTCATTAAAAAATGAAACAAGGTCCCTTGGAGTAAAGTGCCAAGTCGAGTCTTTGAGTAGATCTGGTAAAATCCCAGTCGAGTCTTCCACTTGATCTCGTAAATGAACCTTCACTCCATCCACTTAATAGCCATGAGTAGTCTACTTAGGTGAACGTAATGAAGCTTGGGGGGCATGCACCTAATGGTAAAGTTAAGCTTCCCTGTAGGTTATGTGAAGGGAATCACCCCATTCACCTTTGTCCCTATCTGAACGAAGCCAAAAAGGTGTTGGATAACCATCCTGCGTCACCACATTGACTTCCATCTGGTTACAGGAGACTCTCCCTTTCATCATGTTGTGGGCATGTAAACCAATCTCAAGCATAGTTATTTTCATTTTAAGCTTGCATAAAAATGAAATTGAATCCAAGCATAGTTTATCGTTTCAAGCTTGTGTAAACATGAAACTAAATCCAAGCATAGTTCCCTATGTTTCAAGCTTGTCTACAAATGAACCCATTTCCATTTTGAACCCTTGTGATTGCCATTCTCTCAGCCTTTTCTATCAGATGAGCCTTGGTTGTTTCATTCCATCACAACCATCCTTTGGCTGATCATACGCTTTCACTTGGTTGTTTTACCTTTTTTTAGGAATAGTTGCAATGAGTGGTCTTAGCCAACCTCTTCACATAAATCAACATGTTTTGAGAAGTTCAAACATCACCGAAACTAGCTGCTATCCTAGACACCACTCATTCCTCAAAAAGGAGTCCTCTTTAAGCTCTTTTCAGACTCTCTAAATATGAAAGGATTGCTGAGCACTTGTCGTTTCTAGCTCGTTAACGGATTAGAATCGATATCTACTCTGTATGGTTTTATCCCTTCTTCGGGGTGAGATAGATTAACTACGAAAAGGTACTCATTGATCAAACATGATCAATGGGTTCTCTCTTGTATTGTTTTATGCCTTTTCAGGCTTGAGAGACAAATGTATGAAAAAGAACTTTTGGAGTTTCCTTTTAGTCCATTTTTAGACTCTCTAAATATGAAAAGGACCGAGTTATATTTGTGATTAAACTCGTTAAAAACATTAAATAGCGACAAACTTTTCCATCTAGACAAGACCGAGTTTCACCTTTGCTAGACTCATTAAAACATAAAATAGCAATGGATTCATCCGAAGGGTGGAATTATACAACAAGCATATGTTATCCTCCTCAATCTTGATAAAAAGTAAAGAGGTACTAGTCAGAAATGACTGGGGAAAATGGGAAAAAACCGAGAACACTTTATGGTAGCAGGTCGCTCTTGAACATAACACTTTCACCTCATCACCATGACTATGTGGGTTGGGTCATTCAGCTTGATGGTTATCACACCGTTGGTCTATCATACCATCTATCACTTTGTTTTGGGTCAATGCTACCAATTCACTTCAGTGTCGCCGACATTTTCAAGAGAAGTAATTCAGTTCAAAACTTCATCCTTTACAATATAATAAACCTTCATTTTCATGCCCGTCATTCCTGAACCTTGTTTCGTCAGTCGATGTTTTATCTCCAAAAATCATTTACCTTGTTTCATGTTGTTGATGTCGGATACATCAAGGCCCTCCTACAATGAGTTGCTTCTTGTCGACATTAGCATATCATCCAAGAAGTTGACTTAGAAACACCCCTTCGGTACCTTGAGGCTTGCATACAGCAATGGCAGGTTTCTCGCTTCCGGCAATAGGTTGACATCAATGGCCTTTGACCGAAAGACTTTGTATGGTGTTTGACATCAAATCACTTATTCACACCATGAGAAATGTACTGCAGTACCTTGAGGGTCATTATCATTATTGGTGATTCTTCTCGTGTCTGTTAACGGCTCACATCATTGGCTAGTAATCAGACGATGTCTCTCCATGTTCAAATTCAGATCCACTATTCACATGGTTAGACTAGTCCATTGAGTGAAGATTGGACGAGATTGAAGACCTCGAATCTAGTATCATCCATCCGAGCTGTGATATATTTTTCAGGAGTACTATATCAAATGTACAAATGGCCTCACATTCATGGTCATCCATTCATGGGTCTATATCTGTAGACGACTATATTTGTACATGTAATGAAAGTTTATAAGATGAGCATGGGTATGCCTTCCCTCAGCTAAATTGTGAGAAAAAATTAAAGTATCATGATATTTGTATTGTAATTGATGCAGTTCACCTTCTGTTTCGAAGCCTTCTCTCCAAGGGGTTAAGCATCTCACTCGACATGTTTATTTTAGACTTCATGCTTTAGGGGGCAACTGTTATAGGTCAATTTGGGCACATCAACCCCAGATTTCAGAGCTGTATTATTAAGATCCATCAGCCCCTAATTCAGTTGTTTTCATTCCCTAATGAATTCAACCTACATCATGCTTACCTTCCAAGAGTTTCCATGTCACCATTCATCCAAAAAGTGCGCCTAAGGAGATTAGCGCAGGAAGCCTTCTATCACGCTGCAATTCATTGTAGGAACTACACTGTCCTGGTGCTATGCATCACACCCAGCCTTTTTTTCACCTGCGCTGAGCAAGATTCATTGAATTTTTGAAATAAATCCATTGGATTCCTCATCCAATGGATGCTTCTAGAAGTTTCCAGATGGATTGAGCTCACTTTTGGATGAGGAAGGAGATGAATGAACCTCAATCCATTATCCCTTCCTCCGTGGAACCACTTCCCAATTTTGGAAAAGCATTCATGAGGGCCATTAATGGCTTAACCTCCTCCATTCAACTATAAATTGATCAAGAATTCAAAGGTTGGTCTAGGTTGGAACTTCTTGAGCTGAGGAAATGTTGTTTGAGTGAGATTTGCAAGAGTATTGTGATGATGTCAAATTTTTGCTTCATGAGGAGAGAAGGGTTTGAAGCTAGAAGGATGACACTAAATCGAGCATGCATCTACATGTGTTGTAATCCTTCCTTCTATTAATAAAGAATTCTTAGCTTTTTCCATTCATGTGTTTATATGATGTATATCATATTCTTGATTCAATGATATGTTTAGTTAATACATCATCATTATTGTATGCTTTGATGGGTTTCTGTCTCAGCTTGTGTGCAGGTACTTTCCAAGCGAGTTAAGTATGGAAAGGAGCAGCGAAATTGGTCAAAGGAGAGAAGGATCGAGCAAAAGTTATAGGTTGGCGCCTTTGTTCTTCTTTCTCTTATCTGTTAACTATAATAAAAGCAATGAATTACTTTGTCTATTGTTTCTAGACTAGCTACTAGGTCTAGAGGGTTAGACATTTGAAGAACTCTAAATTTGCCCAAAACAAGTCTAGAGGAGAGGTAAATTTCATTTGTTTCCTACAAAGGACCAGCTATAGGATCCTACAGTGAATCCTACTTGATCCCACAGGAATCATACATGATATAGTCAGGCAGTCTATAGGATTGGCAGTGAGCAATTTTAGAGGGGGAGAAAAATAGGTGTTGGCTACATCAATCATTGTAAGGAGGTAGGATCTACATTTCCTCCTACTTTTCCAGGTGAAGGGAACAAAAAATCCTCTAGTTTGTTTAAATTGATTGCAGTAAAAGGGAATTTTATCCATAGAAATTTCAGTTCAGTTTCCTCCATTAAAATTTTGTATCAGACATCTCTCCTCCTCCATCCATCAAACAAAAAGACAAGGGGGTTTAATATAAGGGAGCCCATAATAGCGTTAGGATTCACTAACACCCCACTGTGCTAGAAATATTCACAAGGCATAATTGGATGGGATTCTTTGAGAAATTGAGGGGGTATCATGACGAAGTAGCGAGATATTTTTCTCTCTCCCTCATTTCACTAATTATGACCCATGCCATTGTTGTGGTGAAATGCCTCTCCATCGAGCTCACCCTTGAAGTCATAAGCAAAATTACCACACTCCCCGTAGGAGTTCCTTAGAGAAAGGAAGACAAGGACAATAGCCAAACTACAATGAAGAAATTCTTTTTAGAGGGAGAGGAGGCCATGGAAGACAAAAATGGAGTAAGAAGAGAAAGCCTACCATACTCGTGGAATGAAATAAGCTACCATGTTATAAAATATATATCATGTGAAGGTAGGTAAAGTGTGGTATATGGATACCACATTAGGATTCTTGAAGAATTGAGGTTTGGAGCATACAGACATCCTCACCACAGACTCAACATACCCTACTTCCTTCTTCAATCATTGATAGATATGATCATGAAGGTGCAGGAAGATGTCCTCCAAAACCTTAGAATTCCTATCACATCGGATATCTTTAGAGACATACAAACAGAGGAGGATATAAAAGCCCTTGAATATGACAAGATTGCTACTGCTAATGGAAGGGATGAAGAAGAAACTGAAAAAGATGAAGGAGAATCAGAGAGAGATGAAGAGGAAATAAATGAGGAAGAAGAGGAAGAGAAAGAGAGGAAAAGTGGTGAAGAAATAGAAGAAGATGCCAAGGAGGAAACTGATGAACAAGGTGAGTAACTAGAGGGAGAAGAAGAGGAGAAAGAAAAATATGAAAAGGGAAATGGAAAAGAGGAGGAAAAAGACAAGGAGGAGTCACCCATGTTGTCTCCAGAACCCACTAAGAAAGAGGCACCAGCTTCCCTCACTGCCCTTAGCACCCCTATCAAACAAAAAGGCAAAAGACACAGACAAACTCCTTTGTACTTTAGAACAAGAAAAAGTACAAGAATAAGGTAGGGAAAACCTCAAACTCCCATCAAGGTTCCCATTGTTATTGAAGACTCTCCCAAACAACAGGAGAAGATGCCTCCACTTATAAAAACACATGGAGAAGGATCCTCAGGACAAACCTTCCTTAACTCTCCTATCACTAATGTGAGAAGGCCTATGACTAGATCTTCCTCATCCAAGGGTAAAGACATCCTATAGGATACATAGCAGGACCTACAGGAATCAGAGGCAATCCTATAGGAAACTCTGCTAAACCTATAAGAAACTAAAAAATTGGATAAGGAAGGGAGTATGCAACAAGAAACAAAGAAGGAGGACCCAGATCTAAGGGAACCTAGTCCTCAACCTAGCCTTGACTCCTACTACAAATTTAATGAGGGGATTAGGGTCATTCCACAAAATTTTTCCATCCCATTATTTTTTTAGCTTTATAAAGAAAGAGAAAGAAAACATAGATGCATGCAGATTGCCAAGTCCAAGGGAGTGGAGGAGATAGGTCACAAGGAGGAAAAGCTCAAAGATATCGGCAAATAACTAAGTAGCCTAAGGGACAAACATGCCATAATGAAAGCTTAGTTGGATGAAAAAAATGCATGGTTGAAAGGCTAGCTGTAAGAAAGAGAGAATCAATTGGCAACCATGGCTAGTTTATCCCTAGAGGCAACCCACTACAGGATGCCAACTAAGTCCTATGCGTTATGCGTTGAGAAACAGTGGCTGTAGTTCCAAATCAAGACCCTAGCATAGAGAGGCACTATGCCATTACAGGATTATAGACAATTCATTGATCTTTGTAATCAAAGCACATTGGAGGATAGGGCTAAGATGTCTGAGTTCTACTTGCATAACATGGCCTTGACAGATATGAATGTATGGGACCCTAATGCAAAACTAAGGGATTTACAGTTGATGGCTTTGGCATCATGGATGAACCATGAGGAAGCAAGGGCTACAGAAATGAAGAAGATATTGGAATGGGAACAAACATAGCCACTCATGATAAGAGCTGATAGTCAAATCCAATGGCTGTCATCAACACACAAAATTTAACTACAAATGATCCTCAACTTGCAACCAGGTATCTTGTTGCCCAAGAGCAAGCAATTACACATTTTAAGGATATGTTTAGGCTGTTAGGGGATGACATCATGCAAGATTGCGAAAAGGAGATGTAATACTTTTCCATACAGTTTGAAAATCAGAGAGTACCATTCTCCTCAAAGAATGAGAGAAGCACTGAATAGGACACACATGTACAAGAAAACCATCCAAAGGCTCAAAGCCAATTAGATTGGATTGAGACTCATTCCACCACTGCTCTTGGGGATGTTAGAACGAAGGAAGGAAGAGGAAGAAAGAAAGTAGTGGGAGGAGATAGAAAGGAAGGTAGGATTTTATGCTCAAGAAGAGGAAACCACAATAGAAGCATGGGATGTGAGGGAGGCCACTAAGGCTATGAAAGATATGGGCATTGACTGAGTTGCTTAGAGGATGAGAAACACTTTCAGTAGGGGGGAGGTGATGAGCCTCATCATTGGGTAACTATATGGACCTTAACTCACCTCCCAGCTTAGTCAAATCAACTCTGCTCACAATTTGTTACATGTTTTGATTATATTTTGTTTAATGAGATCATTGAAAGTGAGATATTATGCCTAGTGGTCTAATGTGCATTGAATGCATGTTTGTGAGAGAAAATTAGGGATCTTGGCAAGATTAAAGGTTGAAATTCAAATGGGACAAGGAAGAGAGATTGTAGGAGGTAAATCCTCCTCATTTACTCCTCCCTCATTTGAATATTCCTCCATCAATCACACTAGCTCATAGTACAAGCAACCAAGTAATGAAGATCAAAAGGTAGTCGAGCATGTGACAGTCAAAGAGTTAGTTTATCTCGATTTTTGGAGCTGAACCTCCCTATATTTAAGGAAGTCACTGGGGACTTTAGTTGTACAACTAAAGAGGCCTAGAGCCTCATTAAGATACAAAATGTTTGCTATAAAAACACTAGTTATTTCTTATTTCCAGACTTGTGGAAGACATTGATATGTAATTTTCTGTTTTGATAATGAGAATGGGCTCTTTCTTGATCTACTACTGAGTTAAATCAGAGGTCTGAATCTCTTGGGTTAGGGCCAAACTCTAGTGGCAAAGGATCCTCTTCTTGTATCTGTATGCTTAGATTGATTTTCATAGATTCATGGTTGAATTGTCCTTAGAAGCATTTCATTGTAAGTAGTGTAGATTTGCTTAGTTTCTTTCCATTTGTCCTTTGCTTCAGCAATAGTTTATAAGAGATAAAAAACCATCAAAAAGCTGTCAATAGGTGTTTTGACCTCACTTCTTCCTTCAGGGATCATGATTTGAGGAAATGACTCCTATGTAGCGCTAAAAAGACAAAATTCTACTTTCTCATAGAATTTAGAGTTTTCGGTACTTAAGACAACATTTCATCAATTTAAAAGAGTAGGACCTAGTCATCATTTCTTCCATCTTTAGCCTTACAATAGATCTCATCAACAATTCCATCATATTATGCAAGTTTTCTTCATGCATGAATTAGACAACTAGCTCATTACACTTTGTTTTCCTAGCTTATTGAAATTCTCCTTGTTTACATGATTTTTGGGCAAATATCAATGTTTGGTGCAATTTAGGTGTTTTAGAAGTAAAGAGAGATCTCATAGCCAGCAATTTCCTTCACACTTCATCCATCCATGATCATTCCTTTCTTTCGCTAAGACCATCACCAATTTCATCATTCTACAAGGAAACTTCTCCAAGCATGTTGAGCAAATCCAACTATTTCCCAACCTTAGTTTTGAGTTCTGAGTGATCCTAGGCATTTTCTTGCTTCATTCTGTCCACCAACCACCTTCCTTAAACCTTCTGTCACCTTCAGCACCCATCATTTTTCTCTTGGATGTATCCTGTAGAAATACAAGGAACCCTGTAGGTTTTTAGGACATGCTATAGGTTTTCCTGTAGTGTACTGTTTTGAGGCTGAATTGGGAGAAAGGCCTCTAGGAAGCCAGAAAAGGTCACCTAAGGGTCTCCCAAACCTTCCAACCATCCACTAGCATTCCTAAGCAACATGCCACATCACCAAAAGAGATTAGCTTTCACACTCTTCCAAAAAAAGATAAAAAGAAAAACAAATTTATTCTAGTCATTTACATGCATAGTAGTAATGTTTGATGTTTTGAACTTACATGCTTAGGACAGTAGAATTTCATACATGATAATAAAACATTATTTTTGAAGCATAGAGTCTGAGGAGTTAGTTATAAAATTGGATGATTTTAGCATTGGATTAGAGTCTTTTTCCTTGTTGTAGTAGTCAAGCTTTCTCTTATGGTAGATTTCTCTTTCCCTCATTAGTAATCAAGCTTCTTCTGAATCAATAGAAGTCTATCTTGAAAAACCCTAGTGGTCTCTCACGAGATGAACATTCACAAAAGGGTAGAACCATCACTTTTACTTGTGTCTACAGAACTGTCACCTCCAAGTTTGTACGAACATTGGGTTTATAAAGTAAAGATGGTAGCCCCAGGAGTTGCAACATTCTTGCTTCAATAGTAGTGCTCATCAGATATATGCAAAAAATATGCACTAATGAAATATCAAATTCTTGTATAGTGTCCTCCCTCCTTTGGTCATGAAATAGATAAAGACAAGCAAACTTTAGGATCACTTTAAGAATGACAAAGAAATGATGGAGGAATAAATTTGTATCTTAGTACAAATTTGAGTTTTTAATTAATATTGTATCAACAAGAAGTACTAAAATCTAGTTGAGTTCCAAAGCCAACAAACAACAACTTCCAAAAGTTTTAGGTAAACATGGAATCTCAATCTAATGTAATCTTCTTAGGAACACCATACAATCTGGATATTTGCTTAATGAATATCTAGGGCATATCAATGGCTTTGTGAGTGTACTTGAAAGCGATGAAGTGAGTTTCCATACTCAACTTGTCCACCACCACCATCATGGTTTCATGAAGTCTAGATATCTTTGGCAATTCCATAATGAAATCCATGGATACGACTTCCCACTTCCACTCAAGGATTGGATTGGTTGCAATAATCCTAATGGATGCCTGCATTCTACCTTTACATGCTAGCACTCAAAATAATTGGTGATATATTTAGTGACATCCTTCTTCAGTCTTGGCAAATATTACATTATCTTTATTGTTTTAATCATTTGTAGATAACTAGGATGACTTGAGTGAGGTTGTTTATGGAATTCATCCATGAAGAACTTCCTTATATCAACTATATTAGACACATATTTTCTATTCTTGAATACAACATGATATCATCAATGAGTTGGTAATTCTTGAATAACAACATATATTTAAATTTTATGTAATTTTAATCATGTTGTAGTGCCTCTTTAATCCTTTCCTTTATGTCAACTATGCAAGTACTCAAGGCTTTCAAATCAACCTATTGTGTATTCCTAGTAAGCACGTATACTACCTTAGATTTTTTCCCTTTGACGTGTTTTATATTGAAATAAAATTCATTGATCAAAGCCAACAATATTTCTTGTTTGAAATTTAACTTAGGCTTGTAAATTACATATCTCAATCCCCATGGTTGTCATTAGTACAATCCTTCTCCCCAATATATAGTGCATCCAATTCTTTGGAGCATGCACTATTGTTGGAAGTTCTAAATCGTGGGTAACATATTTCTTCTAGTGTTTGTTTAACTTCCTCAACTCATAGAAAACCACACATCCTTTATACATGAGGACTTTGCCAAGTCCTTTGCAAGCATGTGTGCATATGACAAAGTATTTCTTCTTGACCTCTATCCTTAAGATAGGTGCACATGTGAGCAATTTTTTTGGATGCTGAAAATTGGATACACATTTAGGTGTCCATTTAAATTTTACTCCTTTTCTCTGTAAGGTAGAGATTAATGCCCAACCTTTGAGAAGTCCCAAATGAACCTTTAGTAATATCTAAATAACTCCATGAAATATCTAACCTACATAACATTATGGGGAGTGGTAATTCCATTATATCTTTTATCTTTTCCGAATGTAATTCAACTCCCTTTTTATATAACATGCCCAAGGTAATGATCCTGGGTTTGGAAAAGTTCACACTTGCTGAGTTTTTCATACGACTTATGCTCCCTTAATAATTGTAATATTGCTCTCATATGGCCCATACAATATTCTTTGGCTTTCTAATATACAAATATAGCATCTACAAAGACTAATATATCCCAAATGGCACCACTACAAACTGATATATGTTATATATAGTCCTGAACATGATTTTGTGATTGTATTCATCCTCAATCCTCACGTACTTGTATCTATACCTAAATCTATTTTGGAAAACACTGCATCCCCTCTTAACTGATCAGTTAAGTGATACTTATTATTTATTGTATCCATGTTTAGTTGCCTATAGTCAATGCATAGTCATACTGTGCCATGCTTCTTTATAACAAACAATGTTGGGGCTCTTGGGGTGATATATTCAATTGAATGTATCCTTTATACAACATCTCCTGTAGTTGTATCTTTAACTCCATGAATTTGAGAATACTCATGCTATATGGGGATTTTTTTTATGGCACCATTCTAGGAAGAAATTAAATGGTGAAGTAGATATCCCTTCTTGGTGGCAGTCTAGGCAATTCTTCTCAAAACATGTCACCAAAATCCTTTAACATATGGTGACTTTTAGATGGATCCACACTTCCTTCTAGTTCTCCAGTAACATGGGTGCCATGCAACACACAATCTTTTCTACTAGTTTTCTTCACATGAAGTGCAATTAGTTTCCTGACTCAGATTTGTCTCTTTATCCCCTAAATGTGAACCAATACCACTTTGGGAAAATAATATAAATTCTAATATGACATTGTATGAATGGATTTATTTTAAATATATATTTTTAATAAAATTCATAGGGGAAAATGTAATACATATTTATAAGTGAACTTTAAATAGAATATTATAAAGTTATTCTAGATTTTTTTTTAATAACATTTTTTTTTCTAAGTTATGAGTCTTGATATGATTGCATGCTTAACAGTTGGTTTGAGATACCGCAATCCAGGGGCATCTAAGCCATCAAAATTCCTCAGGGTTCACAACTCGCTTGCCCAAAATAACCATTGACGTGGCTGATTTTGTCCCATGGAGTTTTGAATTTGTTACATTCACATCATGGAGTGCCTTAATAGTGCACCACGTCATTGTCTATTCTACACTCCATTGTAAGTTTACCTAATAATTTTAATTATGAATCTTTTAACTATAAAGAGGGATCCTTATAAATACATAATTAATAATAAATAATTAATAAAGTTGATAAAAAAATACCAATGGGTTTGATCACACCATTAGAATTGACAAAAATAGAAATGGCTTGGTAATGGAATATTTATTAACAATGAATGATGTCACGAAAAATAAACAAAAACTAAAATAAATAAATAAGCAAGTTACTCATGGAAAATTTGCTCATCTTGGGTTTTAAATCCAAAAAGACCTATATTGAATATAAGAAATAAAAAAATGAGGAATTTTGTTTTCTAAAATAATGGATTTAAACATTTATTAGAAGTCAAAATTACTAATTATTAACATTATAAAGAATGGTATGCCATTATGTTATGCAAAAATTAAAGGGAGAAAATTAATCAAAATTAATCTTAACAAAAAATTTATTTTTACCGTCATAGATCCATCTTAATGCCGCATGTAGTAAGGGTTGAGAGGGATACAATATTTTAAATGCAAACTTATTTTTGAGTGCAAAACTTGAGTTTGATCTCTCGTAGCCATTAGTGGATTCGTAGTTAAGATGGCTTTATTCTATTTTGGAAAAACACACATTTTTTAACTATAATAAATTTTCTATTCTCACAATATTTTTTTTATACATCTGCTTATTCATAAAACAAAAATGGGTATAGCACCCTCATTTTCTCTGGCATCTACTAGATCGCTTGATCGGGCCCAAAGTGCTTCCATTGCACCTTCAAAAGAAAAATATCAAATAATTTGAAACAAGAATAATATTATGAAAAGGCATGAGGATTCTTCCATGATTCTTGTTAATGAGATCCTAGACATTATGGAGGCGGTACTATATATTGCATTAAATCATAG
The DNA here is from genome assembly GCA_031772625.1 of Pinus tabuliformis. Classification (NCBI taxonomy): domain Eukaryota; kingdom Viridiplantae; phylum Streptophyta; class Pinopsida; order Pinales; family Pinaceae; genus Pinus; species Pinus tabuliformis. The sequence continues at coordinate 1,764,584,414 of CM062817.1, forward strand.
CATTTTTTTCTCTTGAAATACACTACCAATAAAAGTAAGAATAGAGCTGAATTTTATGCACTTTGGCTTCTTGTGAAAACAATGGTTGAAAAATGCTTAGAACAATTCTACGTATTGAGAGATTATAAGATATTTAATCGATAAGACCAAAAATAAATGTAAAATGAATAGTATTTTGTTAGACACAATAATGAATCAACTATGTGATGTAAAACAAAATTTTGATAAAAATTATTCACAAATATATAGACACTTCAACAGGGGAAGTTTTTAGTTTTCAAAAGAAGTTATTTATATGTAAGGGAGCCCATAGGAACAAGAATCTAAAGCACAGAACCTGACTTATGTCTTGGAAATTTTACTTTATTAGTCCCTTCCTTGCGAGGGACTATAGCATTCGCTTCGCAATCAAAATGCATTGACTCTACATCATTTTGTTGTATCTTTGAAATTTTAACAAAAGTTTTGAGAAAACCGTTAATATTTATATTTTTGCATAAATTCAAAAATAATTTTCTATTTTTAATAAATCTTATTCGTAGTTTTCGATTGGCTGAGGAAGCTTTGATGAGAACTAATTCCCCTCATGGAGGGAATTTTATTTTCAATATTTGTTAGTGCATGATAATTAATTTTAAAACTAAAGAGAAAAAAAAAACTAGATTTTTGAGTGACCATTCGGTTGGTGAGTGCTCTCACACTAACATTCTTTTGTTACCACTCTGCCCAACCAATCTCCAATTAATATTATTATGTTTCCTTGTGCAGATCCTTTACAGTACGAAGGATGGAGTATGTGCGGAAAAAGGTCGACATCTGCATCGACAGGGATGTTATGACACTCACACTATTTTGTTACTTATCTTCCTAATGATGCAATAATTGTTGTGGTTGCAGGTCCTTTCCATAAGCGGCGGGGGAGGCGGGGTGGGGGGCTGAAAAGATATCGAATTAACATTATTATGTTTCCATCTGCAAATCTTTTACTGTACGTAAGATGGATTATCTGCGAGAGAACAAAGGTCCTTTGCATAAGAAGGTCTGCTCTAAAAATAAAATTGTTATGTTACTTCTCTAGATAATGATGACAAAATTGATGTTGGCATAGGTCCTTTACATAGGCATGGCGGAGGGGGCATGAAAGTGTTAAAAAATTGTATATTACAGAGTAATCGAACAAATAAAATATTGCAGAAAACACATAAAACAAGAGAGACACACATGTACATGGTTCACCTGGTTTGGGCTACGTCTAATGAGAAATAGCTAGTCCTTCCTTTTATATTATCCAACAAAATGAAGAGGTACAACCTACAATTGATCCATTGTAATTCTCTCTTTGCTCTCAATCTCCTCTCTCTTCCTCACTCAGAATACACATCTAAATAGATGCAATACAATTCCCTCATATCTAGCGAGGGGTTGGCTTCTAGGGTAACAAACCCTAAATTAAACATAACTTCTATCGTCAGATCTCCACCTAATGAATGGCCCAGATTGACTATGAAATTACAACATTTTACAAGGCAACTTTACATCTATTTTTAGCTTCGGGGGTGCTCTCCTCGATCCCCTGCTGGGGGGGCTCCGAATAATCATTATGAGATCCCCATGGACCCCCCTAGCGGTGTACATTCTATGGGCGATTCTCCCCCCACATTACGAAATAGCATCCAATCCAGTGATACCTCTGAATAAGGAAGATAATCAGGCTCGACACCCAAAAATCTCCCACTTGGAGACTGGTTATAGCAACTCCACCGCTGCTTCATTTGTTGGACAATGACTTCACTTTGGACCTGGCTATTTCTCATCTCCATCATCATACTTGAATACCAATTGAAACTGAGCAGAATCTCAGTTTCTCCCTGAGTACAAATTTTTTTAACATATCTGCAGAATTCTAGCTAGTGCGTATCTTTTCAAGCTTCAACTGTCCATCTTGCAACACTCATAGTATGAAATGGTACTTCAGTTGTATGTGTTTAGTAATGAAATGAAGTTCCTTGCAAGATGCATTGCACTTTGGCTTTCACTGCATAACATGCCCAACTCTTGCTTCTTACCCAATTCATCTAAAAACCTTTGTAACCAAATCATTTCTTTAATAGCCTTTATAGCAGCAACATACTTTGCTTCCATTGTTGAGAGTGCAAAAAGACTTTGCGGTTTTAAAACAAAATTCACAGTTATTCCACCTACAATAAACAAACACATTGTTGTGCTCCCCCTATTATCTCTATCACCTACCATATATGCATCAACATATCCCTGTAGAGCAATGTTTGAACAACCAAAGCATAATGCTTGATTTGTGGTACCACTAAAATAACTAAGAATCCACTTCATCACCATCCAATGTTATTTTCCTGGATTGTTCATGTACCTGCTTAAAACTCCCACTGCATGTGCAATATCAAGCCTTGTGCAGAACATTGCATACATTAAGCTTCCAATTGCTGATGCATATGGAACTTTAGACATATAAGTCATTTCTTCTTGGGTCTTCGGACACACCTCCTTACTTAGTTTTAAATGGCTAGCCAAAGGTATACTAACTGGTTTTTCATTCTGCACATTATATTACTTAGTTTCAAATGGCTAGCCAAAGGTATACTAACTGGTTTTTCATTCTGCACATTATATCTTTTCAACACCCTTTCCATGTACTCCCTCTAAGACAATGTTAATTTTTTATTGTTCTTGTCTCTAATTATTCTTGTACGAAGGATTTGTTTTGCAACACCCATTTCCTTCATTGAAAACGCGTTTTCCAATTTTCTTTTGAGAAAATTTATTTCCTGCATGTTAGAACCTACAACAAGCATATCATCTACATATAATAACAATATAATATAGCTGCCATCATTTTTCCTTCTGAGATAAACACAATGATCAAAGTGACATCTAGTGTAACCTTGTTCAGAAATAAACCTGTCAAATTTATAATACCACTGCCTTGGAGCTTGTTTTAAGCCATACAAGCTCTTATTCAACCTGAACACTAGTTTCTCCTTCCCTTTTACCTCATATCCTTGTGGCTACTGCATATATATCTCTTCCTCCAAATCCCCATGGAGGAAGGTTGTCTTTACCTCTCACTGCTCAAGATGAAAATCTTTAGCTGATAGTTCCGATTGAAGTCATTTTCACAGCAAGAGAAAACATCTCATCAAAGTCTATACCCTTTTTCTATGCGAACCCCTTCACCACAAGTCTAGTTTTATACCTTTTTCTACCTCCGTCATCTTCTTCCTTCAACATGTAAACCCATTTATTCTACAATGTTATTTTACGTGAAGGAAACCTCACTATGTCCCAAGTTTGGCTATGTGCTAAGGATTCCATATTTTCTTTCATTGCTTGCTCCCAGTTATTCCTGGTGTCTACCTGCACTTCTTCTTCATAGCATTTTGGTTCACCAGAATCAGTCAACAATACATAATATAATGAAGGAGAGTATTGTCTAGGGGGTCTACTTATCCTGGTAGACCTTCTAATACCACTTTCAGGTATTTGAGGTGCTTCTTCTTCTCCTTCTTGATGTTGTTGTTCTGGCTATTGATCATTATGATTTACATGCACCTTCACTTTTTCTATGATCTCATCAAGCACTGTCTATTCTCTGCTTTCTTTTTCCCATTTCTTTTTTTGCATATGATCCTTATACAAAACCTTTTCATTTAATATGACATCTCTACTCCTAATTATTTTGTATTTTTCATAATCATAAA